>CM035836.1:295463878-296663878 GCA_020510985.1 Pholidichthys leucotaenia | reverse complement strand
CCCAGTGGAGGAGATAGGAGAGAGAAGGATGGTGGCTAAACTGTCATCTCTGCTGGAGTCCGAGTCCCACCCCATGCAGGACATACTGAACGCACTGAGGAGCTCATTTAGCAATAGACTACATCATCCTAGGTGCGCGACCAAGAGGTTTCGCAGGTCCTTCCTACCTACGGCTGTCAGACTGTATAACCAAAGCAGGGCTGCTTGCAGAGATAGCACAAAAACGTGACAACCTAATAGTATTGAATGCAAAAGACGCAACAGACTTACACAAATGGTCCCCTCCAGTATACAACTAGGACAATATCAGTCGCTATGGAGGGTGACAATATGTATGGGTACATATTCATACTATGTGGGGTAACTAAATAGACGGTTATGCTGTCTATTCCATCTAGCTACAATGCTCCGCACTGTGTATATATATTTATGTGTACATATGTATAGTCACTGCTCTTATTTTCTTATCTTCTAAATTATTGCTCTGAGTGTTGCTATCCCTGTGCTGTTGCAATCCTGGAATTTCCCCATTGTGGGACTAATAAAGGCTTATCTGATCTTATCTTATCTTATTGATATTAACTTTCTATCTAGTGATATTAACTTTTTAAACTGGAGCTAGAACTTTACTGATTGGCTATTTTGATCATACAGCTCCCAACGGCTGGACCGTGTATGTTTTTAGTCAAAAGTGGACATGACAGTTCCTGGGGATGATAAAATTTTCCTGCAGAAAGCACAAAAGAAAATTGCTGACCTGGAGGAGGATATCCGATGACTCTCTGATGAGCTGCAGCAGACAAGCACGCTCCTCTCCAACTTCAGCTTACGCCTTCCTCTGCTGTCACAGATGATGAGTCTTTTAGCGGCCCAGGAATCCAAAAAAACGGCCTTGAGTGACTCAGCCCTCCGAGACACAGTTGCCTGGGACCCCTCCTCCTGTCCATGGCGCTCGTCCTGCTCAATGCCAAATCAGATGGCCTGGTCTGAGGTGGTGGTCCGGGGCAGAAAAAGGGCCTCAGACGCATCAACCACCAGCCCTTCTCTGCCCGTCTCCAACCGTTATGAGGCTCTGGCAACGGCTGATAATCCACCTTCCACTGATGCTCCAGCTTCACTGGTTCCAGTTCGCCCAGGCTCTGCTCGGCGCGCAGCCCCCGCTGACATTGCACCCGTCCCTTCGTTGGAAGACCCGGCGGCCTTTCCTCCGCTGACCACTGACAGCAGTAGGGTGGCTGGCATGGCCCCAGCCGAGCCACAGCGGCTCCGGCCCTGTTCTGTAGAGTCCTGTGCCCGATGTATGATCCTGAGGGAGGCTGTTCGCTGGCACTCTGGGAGGCCACACGGCACGAAGCAGCCGGGGAATCCCTCCTCCAGTTCTGGCGCTGCTTCGCTGCCCTGCTTGTCGGCTGGTGAGGTAAGGGGCCCTACCTGCCCCAACAACAGGACCCCCACTCTGCCACCACCTCACCACATTGACTCTCGCCAAGGGACCCTGCAGCCACCAACATCCCCCCGCTTTTTCCTCCAGCCACGATGATCATCGGTGACTCCATCATCAGGCATATCAGGTATTTTAACTCTATCACTCACTGTTTCCCAGGAGCTACTGTCCCCGACCTGTTAGAAAAGCTCCCGGATCTGCTGCAGTCACAACCTCCCTCCATCACATGGATTATTATTCATGTAGGGACTACCGACACCACCCGCAGACAGTCTGAAATCACTAAAAATGACTTCTGCAAACTTGTTAATATTTTATCAAACAGCAGAAAGTCTGTTTTTATTTCTGGCCCCATTCCCACACTGCGCCATGGATCAGACCGTTTTCGCCGTATTCTTGCCCTCTCAACTTGGCTCAAGTCCTTCTGCAGCAGCAACATCAACTTTATTGACAATTTTAACTTGTTTTGGGGCCGCCACAATCTCTATAAATCTGACTGCATACATTTAAATGCATCAGGTAGCTGGCTTTTAGCAGCAAAGCTGATGCATATCATTCAAACTACAACATGCAATTGACTGTTTACATCCCACGACCCCTCCCCTCTGGATCCACTCACATCTCTGACCCCCAGGAAGACTATCCAGCAACAGTACTGTTTTTGTAAGCCTCCACCATCTGGTCTGGAAATTCATTCACTCCCCACCTTTCCCATTAGGACACTGATCACGGACAGACCTCCATCTATAAAACATACAGTTCACAAGAACTTAACGCCCACACTGCTGTTAAAACTCCCAATTCTTTGGTTGAAAGCTCCAAGAACAAGCCGGAGAATTCTTCAGTTCAGAGAAGCAACATTTATTCAGAGGTCACATGTAAAGCAAGCAGCGCTGGGTTCAGTGGGATGCAGCTCCAACGGGAACGTAGTCAGACTGAGCCCCGACTTCCCGGTGCAACTTACATTTAGCTTCTTGGGTTGGGCCAACCCCGTACAATAGGATGGACTTGCACACAACTGTCTGATTTGCCAGTTTAACTCTGACATGAACATACCATCCGCTATTCATGTTAACTATCCCCTAAGATGCATTATGAAATGTGTCTGAGTGTTGATTTGGGTGTGTAACTAATGCAATAGACCTGACTAATAGAATGGAGAAAGAGAAAAGGGATCTGAGGCTACGCCTGATTCCTGTTTATCGGATTGTGATTGCTTAACACTTCAGTTTGTAGTTTAACACTTTTGACATATTTGTTCATAAGAATGCAAACAAAATGTGTAGAGCATAATGGGAGATTACCTACAGAATTATTATTTTGTCACTCTAACTGTTCATGACCCTTTCATTCCCCCCTTTTGACATGATTTTATCATGTCAACCATATATGGTGTGAGATACACTAGCGATCATCAGATGGTGAATAAGTTAGGTCCCTACATTGTGTGCCAACCCAGTTAGTCAATCCAAGATTGGTTTACATCATTGGTCCTGGTACCCTTGCCTCCTCCCTTGCGGACACCCCCAGCGTGGTGCAGGGCTATCCAGGAGGGCATACCGAGGCAACACGTCTTTGTCCAGATGAACTGCAGCAGCGACTCCTTGTAAATCCATACAATTGTCCTTGCTCACCAAGTCCTATACCCCCACTGAAGTCTCTCACTGATCATCATGTGAATAGTTCTTTGTACAGTGGACTGGATCATGTGGGGGTCATAAGGTTGATCAGGGTCAATCTATGGAGCCTGTGAAGCATCTTGTCCACCATTTGACCTTTGCCAGGGCTCGCATCATTCAGCTGCAGCCATCACACAGTTGCGAAAGAGGTTTGATCTTCCTCTGTGTCTGCTTCCTGTATCCGTAGCTGTGGAACACAGTCCCATTTCATAGACACACAATGGTACCGATAGAAGCAAAACAGATGTGTGCCCTCGCTGTCAGGGGCACATCTCTTCCCATGAGGTTTATAGGACAGTCTGGTGGATACGGAAGAGAGTGGACAATATACGTACAGTCCAGTCAGTGAACAGTTCAGTGATACTGTCCCAGAGATGCCAACCACCGGTGTATAATCAGTGGACAGAGGTAGAGAAGCTGGTGTTGATGAAAATCGAGCCTCTGTGCCCACCGTAGCTGCATGGGCCTTGTCTCCTCCATGTGGCTGATCTGACTACACCCCGGGTGCTGGAGGTGCGGTGGGTGTGCATGGATACCAGTCGCTCCCTCTTCTAGGGGCTGAAGCTGTACAGTCACTAGCCCAACAACTTCCTTTTTTTTACCACAGGCACAAGTCTCTAGGTGGGCGTGATGGTCTGATGCCTCCCCTGTATGCACCTCTTCCGCACCCTACACGTTTGCTGAGGTACTGACACAGAGGGTTCCGCCGGGACAGGATCAATAATGGCCTGAGGGGTTGTCACTACAATGGTGGAGACTGTATCGTTTCATCCTTATTCACTACATCCGTAGTTGACAGTGCACTGTTGTATTACTGGTGTATGTTATCTCCCATTAGCCTATGAGTGTATGTTTGTCGGCTATGTGCAAGCTGGTCTTCATTACGAACTACAAGCAGTGGTTGTGTTATGGTAGGTGAGCTGGGTAATAAGGCCTATGTGTTTAGCAGTGGGTTTGTTGTGATGAGTGGGCTGGGTAATGAGGCCTATGTGTTGAGCAGATAGGTGTAGGCTGGTCTTTATTGTGCCGGCAGGTGAGATAACGTAACAATATGTACATGCAAATAAGCTTTATGTATAACGTGTCAGTGTAAGTGGGTGGCAAACAAAATCGTTCAATGTCAGGAGATATCCTTATCCAGGCATGTTGTATTCGGGCCTCTAGAGCTTCTAACCTTCATAATTATCCTGATTATCTACCTGCAATTAGCATGATGTGGATAATAAGAATACTACAAGTCTCACACCCCTATGTGTGTGCGGTCAACTATGTAGGATTCATGAATTATCAGTAGCACATTGTATCTACAAATAATCCGTAAAAGCGCAACAGTCTTCTTCATTGTCCTCTTCCGTTTTGGGATCTTCGGCTCCTCCTTCTCTGGGCTCAGAGAGGGGGGACCCATGGGACTACCTCCTCTTGGCACTGCACCATCTGATAGCCAGGTGGAGCAGGGAATTTTTCATTAATTGCGGTGGTGATGCATTTTAGACATAAGTGGCGGATACAGGGTATGCAGCAGCATCCACATAAGGTGAGAATAGTCACTGCTGCTACCAGTAACATACAGTGCGGCAAAAAAGTATTTAGTCAGCCACCAATTGTGCAAGTTCTCCCACTTAAAAGATGAGAGAGGTCTCCAATTTTCATCATAGGTATACCTCAACTATGAGAGACAAAATGAGAAAAAAAAATCCAGAAAATCACATTGAAGGATTTTTAATGAATTAATTGGTAAATTCCTCAGTAAAATAAGTATTTGGTCAATAACAAAAGTTCATCTCAGTACTTTGTTATATACCCTTTGTTGGCAATGACAGAGGTCAAACGTTTTCTGTAAGTTTTCACAAGGTTTTCACACACTGTTGCTGGTATTTTGGCCCATTCCTCCATGCAGATCTCCTCTAGAGCAGTGATGTTTTGGGGCTGTCGCTGGGCAACACGAACTTTCAACTCCCTCCAAAGATTTTCTATGGGGTTGAAATCTGGAGACTGGCTAGGCCACTCCAGGACCTTGAAATGCTTCTTACGAAGCCACTCCTTCGTTGCCCGGGCGGTGTGTTTGGGATCATTGTCATGCTGAAAGACCCAGCCATGTTTCATCTTCAATGCCCTTGCTGATGGAAGGAGGTTTTCACTCAAAATCTCACGATACATGGCCCCATTCATTCTTTCCTTCACACGGATCAGTCGTCCTGGTCCCTTTGCAGAAAAACAGCCCCAAAGCATGATGTTTCCACCCCCATGCTTCACAGTAGGTATGGTGTTCTTTCTCCTCCAAACATGACAAGTTGAGTTTTTACAATAAAGTTCTATTTTGGTTTCATCTGACCATACGACATTCTCCCAATTCTCTTCTGGATCATCCAAATGCTCTCTAGCAAACTTCAGACAGGCCTGGACATGTACTGGCTTAAGCAGGGGGACACGTCTGGCACTGCAGGAGTCCCTGGCGGCGTAATGTGTTACTGATGGTACCCTTTGTTACTTTGGTCCCAGCTCTCTGCAGGTCATTCACTAGGTCCCCCCGTGTGGTTCTGGGATTTTTGCTCACCGTTCTCGTGATCATTTTGACCCCACGGGGCGAGATCTTGCGTAGAGCCCCAGATCGAGGGAGATTATCAGTGGTCTTGTATGTCTTCCATTTTCTAATAATTGCTCCCACAGTTGATTTCTTCACACCAAGTTGCTTACCTATTGCAGATTCAGTCTTCCCAGCCTGGTGCAGGTCTACAATTTTGTTTCTGGTGTCCTTTGACAGCTCTTTGGTCTTGGCCATAGTGAAGTTTGGAGTCTGACTGTTTGAGGTTGTGGACAGGTGTCTTTTATACTGATAACGAGTTCAAACAGGTGCCATTAATACAGGTAACGAGTGGAGGACAGAGGAGCCTCTTCAAGAAGAAGTTACAGGTCTGTGAGAGCCAGAAATCTTGCTTGTTTGTAGGTGACCAAATACTTATTTTACTGAGGAATTTACCAATTAATTCATTAAAAATCCTTCAATGTGATTTTCTGGATTTTTTTTTCTCATTTTGTCTCTCATAGTTGAGGTATACCTATGATGAAAATTGGAGACCTCTCTCATCTTTTAAGTGGGAGAACTTGCACAATTGGTGGCTGACTAAATACTTTTTTCCCCACTGTAAATATCGAAGTGACCAAGGTTTTCCATTTACCAGACGTTCAGTCTAGCCAATTTCCTAGTGGATCGTTAATACCTGAGTGGTCTGCCAATTCCTTGGACAGGGTTTTTAGACCTGATAAGGCACGCGTTATAGACCCATCTGGAGCTGTATTGTTGGGGATAAAAACGCAGCAATCCGATGCAAACATAGAGCATACACCACCCTTTTCAGCTAATAGCAAATCCAGTGCCATCCTATTCTGGTAGGTCATTAGGGAAGTTGCAGCCAACTGTTCATGCAGACCAGTAACAGCATCTCTAGTCATATTGTTGAGCCTTTGCACGTTGAAATGGATGTAATTAATATGATCTACATTCTTACTAGCAGTGATTATTGGCCCGATGTAGGGTATCATTAACTCAAACCCAGATGCCACTTGATCAACTAATTTATATTGGTCGGAAACACCTCTGGGTATCCCTATAGCATCAGTGTATGTAGGAGAGCCTGCATACCCGTCAATAGGGTTAGCTGCACTTCTACCAACTCTATTTCATCTTGAGTTTGACAGTGGATCAAAGTTGGCTTGCTGCCATAGGTTGATATCAGATACTGATGTGGGAATTACCTCAACGGGTGCTATTAAGGACACTATGGTGCAAGTGCCCGTCTAGTCATGGGGAAGGGTGTTCCTTAATTTATAGCCTCCACAGTACCAATAAACGTCTGAGCAGGCATAATTAAGTTTGGTGGCATTTGGCTATGTTGTGGCATTAATTAGTTCCGCACACCAGTCATCAGGTAAGTGTCCTACGGGGTGTCTGGTGAGATTGTATTTTGTGATGCAGGTGTAGTTGTTTTCTACGGAAGTAAAGATATGTGGATTTGTTCCTTGTGGCACCAGTGGGTATGGGGTTCCTAAATATTTACACTTAGACTCAGGATTTTCGGCCATGTGCAAATTCATCTTACAGTAGGTTTCACTGTGAGAGAATAATGACGGCACAGTTAGAAGCGCCGGGTGGGAAGAGGAACAGGCAATACAGTTATCTCTTGTTACAGATTTAGCAGTACTACTTATCCAATCTAACCAATAATTCTTCTGTGCAAACCCAGTCTCAATTTCTATCGTTTTAGTAACAGGTGTCTCCTTTGGGGTTAGGACGGTAATCTTTTTCTCTTCCCCATGTCTACCCTTAATTGCCTGCCAGTCATCTGTCTTGTTGTTGCTCGGGTCTCCCTTAATCTGTAGGTTGAACGTTCCCACTGGGTCTGTCCCAGTCACCCAAGCCCCTAATGCAAAAGTACCCGCATCTGAAACACATGGTTTTTTTTAATGTAATAAAGATGGGGTTGCAATTTCCAGGGTTACATTTTCCGGGGGGTGTCCCTTTTAACAGTGACATTCGTTGTAAGAGATTTTGTCCATTACAGACTCGCCGTTGTGCTTCCCATGGGGTGTTCCCCATGACTGGGGTCCAGTTTTCCATCCTGCCCATCCCCATTCTCGACAGTTGTCACCCCACCCATTAGATCCTTTATAAATAATACAAATGTATTTGTCCGCCCTTTGTAACTGTCTCTTATCTGCCATCCCTCACAGTCAACTACAGTGGGGTAAAAAAGTATTTAGTCAGCCACCAATTGTGCAAGTTCTCCCACTTAAAAGATGAGCGAGGTCTCCAATTTTCATCATAGGTATACCTCAACTATGAGAGACAAAATAAGAAAAACAAATCCAGAAAATCACATTGAAGGGTTTTTAATGAATTAATTGGTAAATTCCTCGGTAAAATAAGTATTTGGTCAATAACAAAAGTTCATCTCAATACTTTGTTATATACACTTTGTTGGCAATGACAGAGGTCAAACGTTTTCTGTAAGTTTTCACAAGGTTTTCACACACTGTTGCTGGTATTTTGGCCCATTCCTCCATGTAGATCTCCTCTAGAGCAGTGATGTTTTGGGGCTGTTGCTGGGCAACACAGACTTTCAACTCCCTCCAAAGATTTTCTATGGGGTTGAGATCTGGAGACTGGCTAGGCCACTCCAGGACCTTGAAATGCTTCTTACGAAGCCACTCCTTCGTTGCCCAGGCGGTGTGTTTGGGATCATTGTCATGCTGAAAGACCCAGCCACGTTTCATCTTCAATGCCCTTGCTGGTGGAAGGAGGTTTTCACTCAAAATCTCACGATACATGGCCCCATTCATTCTTTCCTTTACATGGATCAGTCGTCCTGGTCCCTTTGCAGAAAAACAGCCCCAAAGTATGATGTTTCCACCCCCATGCTTCACAGTAGGTATGGTGTTCTTTCGCCTACAAACACGACAAGTTGAGTTTTTACCAAAAAGTTCTATTTTGGTTTCATCTGACCATATGACATTCTCCCAGTCCTCTTCTGGATCATCCAAATGCTCTCTAGCAAACTTCAGACGGGCCTGGACATGTACTGGCTTAAGCAGGGGGACACGTCTGGCACTGCAGGATTTGAGACCCTGGCGGTGTAGTGTGTTTCTGATGTAGCCTTTGTTACTTTGGTCCCAACTCTCTGCAGGTCATTCACTAGGTCCCCCATGTGGTTCTGGGATTTTTGCTCACCGTTCTCATGATAATTTTGACCCCACGGGGTGAGATCTTGCATGGAGCCCCAGATCGAGGGAGAGTACCAGTGGTCTTGTATGTCTTCCATTTTCTAATAATTGCTCCCACAGTTGATTTCTTCACACCAAGCTTCTTACCTATTGCAGATTCAGTCTTCCCAGCCTGGTGCAGGTCTACAATTTTGTGTCTGGTGTCCTTTGACAGCTCTTTGGTCTTGGCCATAGTGGAGTTTGGAGTCTGACTGTTTGAGGTTGTGGACAGGTGTCTTTTATACTGATAACGAGTTCAAACAGGTGCCATTAATACAGGTAACGAGTGGAGGACAGAGGAGCCTCTTCAAGAAGAAGTTACAGGTCTGTGAGAGCCAGAAATCTTGCTTGTTTGTAGGTGACCAAATACTTATTTTACTGAGGAATTTACCAATTAATTCATTAAAAATCCTTCAATGTGATTTTCTGGATTTTTCTTTTCTCATTTTGACTCTCATAGTTGAGGTATACCTATGATGAAAATTGGAGACCTCTCTCATCTTTTAAGTGGGAGAACTTGCACAATTGGTGGCTGACTAAATACTTTTTTGCCCCACTGTATGTCACAAAAGTCAATTTGGATGGTAGATGTGTTACCTTGTCTAAAAGTCAATGTTGGTGCTGTGGTTCTTTTGTCAAGTCGGCGTCCTGCTATTTGTCAGATGTTGTGACCATATAGTGGAACCTGTAGCCAAAATGATAATGATTGTCAACACTATTACCCCACACTTCCTGCGCCTTCCTGAAGCGATTGCTAAGCTAACACTAGTTAGCTTAATGCTACCTGAAGCGATTGCTAAGCTAACACTAGTTAGCTTAATGCTGGCGCCAGTCTCTAAATAACTAACCTACAGCGATCGGATATACCTCCGGTGGATTACCCCTTTGATCGCTTTTATCCGGCCACTGTGAGTAAACTGACCAGCGATTCCAGCGCTTCCTTGTGATTCACTGATGTGCCCTACCTGAAGCGATTGCTAAGCTAACGCTAGTTAGCTTAATGCTGGCGCCAGCCATTCCACCTAACACCAGCCTGAATCAAAGCCCAGCTGCGAGGCCCAGCGGAGACACTACCAGGCAGGCGGCTATTTGTTGACGGGGCTCAGCAGAGATTTCACCCAGGCAGACGGCGGTAGGCGGCGGTGCCCAGCGGAGGACTTACCGTGACTGCAGCGGCGGTGTGCGACGAGACTACCCGAAGCAATTGCTAAGCTAACGCTAGTTAGCTTAATGCTGGCGCCAGTCATTCCACCTTACACCAGCCTGAATCGAAGCCCAGCTGCGAGGCCCAGCGGAGATACTACCAGGCAAGCGGCTATTTGTTGACGGGGCTCAGCAGAGATTTCACCCAGGCAGACGACGGTAGGTGGCGGTGCCTAGCGGAGGACTTACCGTGACCTCAGCGGAGCTCGGTGGCAGCGGCGGTGTGTGACGAGACTCGGTTGGAGGAGCGGGACGGGAGACCAGTTACGGCGACTATGAGCAACGAGACCAGCAACGGAAGGGGCTAGTTGGCTAGCTGAGGCCCAGCTGGATTCGAGGACGATCGGATCAGATTCTGGCGATATAAGCAGAATTTATTTTACTATCCACAGATTTTCTTTTTCCTTCTTTCCAAGAAAGACTGAAGATGGCTGCCACCGGATTAAAAAGTGGGCTGATGGGCACCACTAATAAGCCTTCTCTACTTCTCTACTTCCTCTTCGTTTTGTCTTTGTGTGTCTGGACCTGCAACAAGAAGGATTTTCCGACAAACTCAACCAAAGGTGAAGTTAAAAAGTTTTATCTGTATGGATTTGGGCTTGGACATCTCACCCTACACTCTATGTGGTCTTTAAAAGCCCTGAGCAAAAACTTCCAAATTAAGGCAAACATGGCTGTTAAGCAAAAATCACAATATGGCAGAGGATATACAATTAAAGTTCTGTTAGTTCTGCTACTTCTGGCAGGAGACATTCACCTTAACCCTGGACCTGCCACTATTAAACAGCAGACCACTGGGTTAGTACAAAACCGAGCTGTACAAAATCAAAAACAACATTTATTTTTCCAAACTGTTAATCATGCACGAGTTCTTTGGGACACCAAGGCTAAACCAAAGGGGATCCTCGGCGGTCATTTAAACATACGGAGCATAATCCCCAAAAGAGATGAGATTTCGGTGTTGCTGTTGGACTCAAATCTGGACTACCTTTGTCTCTCAGAAAGCTGGCTACACAGGAACATAGACACTAATATGATCGATATTGTGGGCTACCAGTGTTTTAGAAAAGACAGGCAGGTAGGGAGGGGAGGAGGTGTTTTAATTTACATCAAAGAGAAATATAAATGTCAACTGGTTGATTTGAATACTTCACTTGAATGTTTAGCTGTTAATGTATGTCTCTCTCTGGTAATGAATTTCAACATTGCAGTAGTGTACAACCCACCGTCACACAACTCTTCCTTTTATAATGAATTAAGTGATCTGGTTAAACAACTTGAGAAGAACAGAGAAACGATAATTCATGGTGACTTTAATATCAACTGGTCTGATAAAAAAGACAAACAAAAACTGAAAAGCCTCATGACTAAATTTAATTACCAGCAAATCATCAAAGGACCCACCAGGATAACCAAACAATCCAGAACACTTATTGACATGGTATTTACTAATAAACCAGAACGAATAACCAGAACCTATAATCTTGTAACTGGTCTCTCAGATCATAACATGGTTCTTGCTGTCAGGAAACTTACTAAAAAGCGACTACAGTATTTTGGGGGAGTCGATATTGACAAATCAAATTTTATTATCCCCAAATCAAAAAATGAGGAGTTTGAACATTACTTAGAGAATCAAAATTGGGAGCAGCTCATGTCAACATGTGAAGTAGATGATTGTTGTAATTTTATAACTGCAACAATCACAAAGTCTATAGAAAAATTTTCAAAGCAAATTAAAAGTGGACAACAGAAGATTAGCCTACCATGGTTAAATAATGAAATAAGAAAACTTATGAAGAGGCGAGACTATGCACTGAAAACATCATTAACCTCTAAACTACAAAATGATCACCTTGTGTACAAAAGTTTAAGAAATAAAGTGGTACATGAGCTGCGAAAATCAAAAATATCTTATTACAATAAACTGATAGATCATGCAAAGGGTAACAACAGTTCCCTATGGAGGCATTTAAATAACTTAACTAATAAAAAAAAACGATCAGAAGGGGGTAAAGGAACTTAGAATCAATGGCAAGACCGTCAGTGACAAGGCTACTTTGGCAAATGAATTTAATTCACACTTTGTGGGCTCTGTGGAAGACTTAACAAAAAATTTTGTGCTGCCAAATGTGCTCAACAACACAAATTCCATACTTCCAACAGATACTTTTCACATCGATGAGGTAAATGAGAAGTTAATTGCTGGTATTGTTAAAACACTGTCAAACTCAAAAACTAATGATATCTACAATATGAGCACCTCCTTTCTCAAAATGCACAGCAAAATATTAATCAAACCACTGACTCATCTCATTAATCTCTCCATTAGGTCTAGTACATTTCCATCTGGCTGGAAAAAAGCTGTCGTCATACCAGTTCATAAATCAGGCAGTAAAGACGATATATGCAATTACCGCCCAATCTCTATTTTACCAGTCCTATCTAAGGTTCTTGAAAAAGTTGTAGCTACACAGCTGATAGACTACTTACAAGACAGTCAACTTCTTCATCCACATCAATTTGGTTTTAGACCAGGATACTCAACAGAAACAGCAAATTGTTGCCTTATTGAAAACGTCAAACAGTCCTTGGACAGGGGTAATGTGGTAGGAGCTGTTTTTCTAGATCTCAAAAAGGCTTTCGATACTGTAAACCACAGTTTGCTTTTATCCAAAATGGTATCTTTTAACTTCTCCCCAAATACATTAGAATGGTTTGCATCTTATCTCCAGAATAGAGAACAGTGTGTAAAAGTTCACCAGGATAAATCCTCATTTTTAAACAACCGCATGGGTATCCCACAAGGGTCCATTCTTGGTCCTTTACTTTTCAGCATTTTTATTAATGACTTGCCGTTACACTGCTCAGCTGCAACATGCCAACTTTATGCAGATGATGCAGTTATTTACACAGCTGCCAAGACTCCAGCACAGGCTGCAGATGTACTGTCTACAAGTATGGTTGATGTCCAAGAGTGGCTCCTCAAGAACCATCTATTGCTGAACCTTCAGAAAACAGTCTCAATGTGCTTTTCAATCAAAAAATGTAACCTGCAACATTTTAAAGTTAATATACATGATCATGACATCAGTTTAGCTACAGAATTCAAATACCTTGGCATTGTACTAGATCCTCAACTCAAATTTAATCTTCATATAAAGAAAATTTCAAAAACAGTAAAAAAAAATCTGAACTGCTTTAAATTAATTAGATATTACATACCTTACGAAGCAGCTGCACTGTATATGCATTCTATGGTTTTTTCTCATATATCATACTGTTTGACAGTCTGGGCTCAAGCAGCCCCTTCCACAATAAGACATATAGGTTCATTATATAATCAAACCCTAAAAATCTTGGACAAAAAGCCCATTAGGTGGCATCACTGTAATGTTTTAAAAAAATACAACCTATTGAGTTTTGAGAGCTTCATTGACCTCTGTCTTCTGAAATTAACGTTCAAATGTTTCCATAAATCAGCACCCGAGCCACTTGCTGGTTTCGTCCAAAGACAGGACAGCAGCAGAGCCACCAGGAGTTCTGTTAACAATAACTGTAAAATATTCTACCGCAGAACCACATTTGGACAAACAGCTTTCTCTATAAAGGGCAGTCACATCTGGAACACAATGCCAAATGAAATTACAATAATAACGGACTTTAAAACATTCACTAAAAATGTTAAAAACTGGCTGAAAAATAAACAAGAATGTACTCATGTATGAATTAATTGTCTGCAAAGTGAGAGTGAATGAAGGGAAGGAATAAATGTGTTTGTTTATAGTGAGTGACGGAGGGAGGAAGGCCTGAAATAGGCAAATGTGAGTTATGTTATATGTGTTAAATGTGAGTCAGGCTGTTATATTTGTGTATTTATAATATTTATAATATTTATGTTAAATGTGAGTCAGGCTGTTATATTTGTGTATTTATAATATTTATAATATTTATAATTGTGTATTTATAATTTTTCTGCATTGATGTATGTGGTTATTGTGTATATTTTTTATCTTGATTCTTTTTTCTAAAGCTCATCCAGGGACAAGAGTTGCAAATTAGCTAATAGCTATACACTCTATGTGCAACACATCAGATTGATTGTCTTTGATTAATTGTCTATGTTTATTGCACTGTCCCTGTCAAATAAACTAATCTACTACTACACGTCCAACTACATTTCCATCTTTCCCAACAGGCGGGTCGTTTTCTACAAAGTTGATCATTTGTCTCTGTCCCAAGTCCTCTGAGATTGGGTGGAGTTTCATCATCTTCACCTCGTGTCCTGTCTAAGCCTGTCCTTATGGCTGTCAGTGTCCGGTCTGTTGGATCTCTGGATGGTGTGCAATGAGTCTTATGGATCCAAATACTCAACCTGTGTTTCATCAACCACACCTCTACACAGTATGATGTCACCTCGGCCATCTTATAGGGTCCCTTCCATCTAGGGGAGGATCAGTTGATCTTGTGTACCTTCCTCAAAACCCAATCACCCACCTCCACAGGTGATGTGTCGTGGTCCTGCTCCTTAGTAAGGATCTCGGCAACCTGTTGGGAGATACTCATAGCAGTGTTATTCAGTTGGTTGACATATTCACTCATGTTCTCATGTTGCACTAGCACAGGTGGTGAGTCAGTGGGGACAGTAGTAAATGGGCAAGGCATCTTCCTTCCTGTCAAGATCTCATGTGCGCTGACATTCAGGGTGGCATTTGGGGTGGATCTGAGGTTGATTAATACAATAGGTAGAGCCTCAGCCCAAGTTAGTTTTGTGTCTGCGCAGACTTTGACCAAACCCTCCTTAATTGTCCTATTTGCCCTTTCTACCAACCCCTGTGAAGAAGGGTGGTAAACAGCTCCAAACTTATGTTTGATCCCAAACATTCTTTCGACCAGTTGTAGGTCCTCATTAGAGAAATGGGTACCATTGTCTGATCTTATCAATTCAGGTATCCCAAACCTCGGGATGATTTCTCTTGTGAGCCACTTGATTACTTCCTTCCCCTTCTCTGTTTTGGTGGGGGTGGCTTCTACCCACCTTGAGAAGGGGTCGACACAAACGAGCAAATACCTTTTACCCTCTGTTCTATGATCCGCCCCCATGTCTGAAGTCAATGACTATCTCCTTCCATGGAGCCCCTGGTACTGGGAAACTTCCCAATCCTGTTTTCAGTGAAATCTTGGGATTATAACATTCACAAATTTCACATGACTGTACAAAATATTTACAAATGTCCTTTAAAAAGGGATGCCACCAGTGCTGTAAAATGAGGGTATTCACCTTGGAGCTTGCACAGTGTCCCTACTGTGGGCTTCCTGACACAGCAAATTTAGTAGCCCAGCCGGCACTACTATTTTACCCTCATGATTGCTCCAGAGCCCTGTGGGCTTCTTCATGGCTCCCTTCTCCCTCCATGCTTGCTTTTCTGTAGGGGCTGCAGCTTCTTGTATTTCCTTGATATTGTGTGTACACAGCTCTCTGTGCGGTCTATTGGCTGCCCTCTGATTCATTTGCTTCTTTGCATTATACCCTGCAACTGCCTTAGCTGCCACATCTAATGCATTATTTCCTCTCACTATTCTGCCATTTCCTTTTTGGTGTCCTCTGCACTTGACAATCGCTACTTGTTGGGGTTCTAATAGTGCATAATATAATTTCAATAATTGATCCAGATGTTTTACTGGTATGCCAGCTGAGGTCACAAACCATTTTCTTCTCCAGTGGCACATGTCTACATGTATAGCTTGTACTGCGTACGCTGAGTCTGTATATATTGTTGCTGTTTTCCCTTTTGCTAATCTACATGCTTCTACCAATGCCACCAACTCTGCCATTTGTGCTGATGCTGGCTGTGGGATGATCTGTGCCTGCTTCGTTTCCAGGCCCTCTGGGGTTTCTTGTACTGCTGCAAATGAAGCTATCAGTGTGCCTGCCTGTGTGTGATGGCTATGGCCATCACAAAATAACATCATCTCAGCACTCTCTAGTGGTTCCGCCTGTAAGTTATCATGTAGCTTCATTCCTCTTTTTGTTTCAGCAGCATAATCGTGGTCTTGTGTGATGTCTATCTGTGAGGCCATGTTTACCCCAGAGCTGGTAAAATGTATGTGTGGTTTGTCAAGTAGCTTCTGTAATCCTTGAGCCCGGTGTGCTGATAAAGTGAATGCATTTGAGTCAAGAAAGGCTTTAGCTCCATGTGTTGTGTGAATAATGGTTTGATTGCCCATTGTCAGGTGCAGTGTCTTTTCTACAGCCTTTCCTATAGCGGCCACATGTTTCACACAAGCCGGATGACCTATTTCTACGTTGTGTAATTTGCTACTATTGTACATTAAGCCCCCGACCAACAGTGATCTGTGTGGAGTTTGCATGTTCTCCCCGTGTTGCGTGGGTTTACTCCGGGATTTCTCCGGTTTCCTCCCACATGCCAAAAACATGCATGTTAGGTTAATTGGCTGTTCTAAATTGTCCCTAGATATCTGTTTCCTATAGGCCCTTAGAATAGAGGGTTAGTATTAATGAAAGCGCTTTGAGTGGTCTTTGTGACTAGAAAAGCGCTATATAAGTGCAGGTTAGTTAGTAGTTAATTAATACTTTTCTATCCATGCTTGTCCCACTCTCCCCCTTTTGAAACAGAACGACATTAACAAAGCCGTTCTTTTCGTCAACATCCAAATGGAAGGGTTTGGAGTAATTGGGTGCATGTAGCGAACATGCTGAGGAGAGTGCGGTTTTTAGTTCAACAAAGGCCCGAGCTGCTTGTAATGTCCATTGCAAGGGAGAGTTGTAGTTTTTGTATCCTGCTTGAGTGATTAAGGCCTGCAGGGGCACCACTAATCCAGTAAAATCTGGCACAAAGTTCTTGCTGTATGTCACCAACCCCAAAAACTGCATCATTGCCTTCACAGTCATGGGTTTGGAGTGGCTAAGGTTGCCAGTTTTATGTGTAGCTGTCATACTACGCCCGGAAGTACCAATCACCCAGCCCAAAAAGATAACCTTCGGTCGTCCAATTTGGAATTTGGATTTGGATACCTTGAACCCACATGCAGCCAAATGATTTAGTACAGTGGTAGTTTTTTTTTTTTTTTGTTACTTATTTGTACCCGTAGGTAGACTTGGTTTGCAGTCTGGTGACAAGCCACCGGCTGCTGGTCGCTGTGTGTGCGAGCGCCCTAAACCTACATGTTTTTGGTGTGCGGGAGGAAACCGGAGAAATCCCGGAGTAAACCCGCGCAACACGGGGAGAACATGCAAACTCCACACAGCTCACTGTTGGTCGGGGGCTGGGATCGAACCCACGATCTCATGATCCCCGCGATCCCCCGGCCGAGGGTAAAACTGTGCTGCCACAGTGCTAAACCACTGCGCCACGGTGCAGCCCACGGTGGCGGTCGTGATAGTGACAAATAGTTGCGGTCATGATTGGTTCAGAGTCTGGAGCTGCTAACAGAATGTCATCTGCATATTGCAAGAGGGTGACCCCTTCTGGCAGTGCAAGAGACTGTAGTTGCTGTTTTAAGACATGATTAAAAATGGATGGAGAGTCAACGAAACCCTGTGGCAGCCGATTGTATGTGTATTGTATGCCCCCACAGGAGAAGGCAAACAATTGCTGTGAATCCAGATGGAGTGGTACACAGAAGAAGGCATTTGCCAGGTCAGTGCAAGAGAAGAACTTATGACCCAGTGAAATTGCATTCAGCATGGTGTATGGGTTAGGCGTGTGGTAAAGGGTGGGTACTACTACTTTGTTGATTGGTCTAAGATCCTGAATCGTGCGGTAATCTAATTTTCCTGGCTTAGGGACCGGGTTAATCGGGGTATTCCATGGGGACTCAGTGTGAACCAGAACCCCTGATTGAATCAATCCAGCAATGGTGCCTTTAATACCTTCTATTTGATCCATACGAAGGGGGTATTGGGCACGGTAGATAAGAACAGTATTAGGTTTCAGCGGGATTGAGACAGGGGGAACAGAGAGTAGACCTATGTCCGTGGAGCCTTGAGACCACAACGTCTCAGGGAGGCTGTCTAACAATAACTGTGAACAAGGATGGTCTGTATTTTCTCTACCATGTGTGCGTGTGAGAAGTCTTTTTTCGAGCTTCATAGCCACTGTGGAGCGATGTGTGATCCGATACATTTGCAAGGAAGGAGAGTATCGTAGATTTTTGTTCTGCGTGGGTATCCAATCAGTTGCTGTCATGCAAGTCTTTCTCATCGGACCCAGATTTTTTGCTTCCCCTCCATCCATTACCTTCAGAGTCACATGAGGTGCAGACGTGGCAGTTAGTGCATATAAGGGTTGTAATGAGTCGGGTACAGTAACTGCCGCAGCCACCCCTTCCTTTCCCACATAAATGTCCTCAATCTCAATCGTTGGTTGTTCTGCAGTTTCTTGAAAATGTTGTGCATACCCTTCCCACAATGCATCATAGTTCTCATCACCGAAAAGCTCATAACTGAAGGTGCAATGAGGTGGATCATGGGGATTTTCATAGGGGTACACTATGGATATCCAAGGAAGCCACTGTGAAAGTATGTCCTCTAAGTGACAACAAGTAGCCCCCACCAAATTTCTGCACCTACTTCAGTGAGTGGGTCACTTGGATTTGCAGGAGAGTGTATCATTTGTCTCAGTGCACGTTTGGGTGTTGCACTGAACCGTCAGGAAAAGTTATGTCAGTGTGGGTGGGTGCCAACAATAATGAAATGTTTTGTGAACACATTATATCTCTTGCTACCAGGTTCACAGGGTATGTTGGTGATAGTAAGAAAGAATGTTCAAATCTCAGTGAATTCCACAAACAGGGAACAGGTCTGGACAGCGGCCACTCTTCTGTGTTCCCCAAGAAGCCAACAACAGGTACGGTATCCATTGAAATGGGGAGTGGCGTATTTAGAGTGGAATACCTGGCTCCTGTGTCAATCATGCACATGTAATCTCGACCATCCATTATCAATTTTACTAGGGGTTTGAGAAATAGATCTGTGGGACACAGAGAGTCACCTGCTGTCAGTCCTGGGCAGCCCTATTGTGTTAATTGATGAGCTCCAGGGGCTAGGTGCCAATCGTCCTGGGCCTGGAGAGGAGGAGGAGGATCTTGTAGGGGAGGATCCACATTGTGTTGATAATTGGGGGACCCCCCAGGTTGCCTTTGTGAGTATTGTTGGGGGCACTGTTGAGCCCAGTGGGCAAATTGTCAACATTGGAAGCACTGGTCCCGTGGGATGCCCCCCCCCCCGGGGTTTACTGTTAACACGGCCTCTGCCTCTATTATTAAACCTCTTCCATCTCCTGTGGCCTGCGGCTGACACTGATAGGGCCGATTAGGTGGGGGGTCTGGGTAGGGTCCATATTGTTGTCATGTGAGGTCCTGGGATGGTTGCAAAGATAGAGTTTGATGGGGGGGGTGTTGTGGCATCTGCTTAGCAGAGGCTTTATTTTGGTTTACCTTATCTCTCATCTCTTTCAACTGTGCCTTAGCTACTTGTGACTGTAGAGAAGCTAATTCCTTCTTTTCCTGCTCACATTTGTCAATCTCATTATCATTGTACTGGGCATCATGAGCTGACCAAATAGTGATCGGTAGGCTGAAGAGTCCAACCACTTGCTTCAACATTTTCTGTATGATGGCGGGTAGTGAGGCTTCTACTGCTCCCCTAAAGAGCATTTTAATTGTCTCACCTGTCCTATCTTGCCATAAATCTCTCACTCAGAGTAAGTATGTGGAACCCTTCTCATGATCATTAGGTGGGATGTCACACAGCTCGGCTGATTTCATTTGAATGGGGAACTTTTCACGGATTATGGGCCACAATAAATATACTACTGCTGACAATGGGGATTCATCCCTTTCCAAATGTGTACCTCCTAATTGTTCCACCTCTTGTAGCATCCCCAAGGAAGTACAGGAAGCAAATACCAGTCTCAAGTCTCCTAGAGCTGGTACTATTCCAGCACAGGCCTCAAGGAAAGCCTTGATCCATGGCACACCGCCATTATGTATATCTGGTAGCTGAGATTTTATCAAGACTGTGTCTTGAAGTGAGAATAGAGTGTAGTTTGTGGTTACACGGCCTCCGGTTGACGTCGCTGTGGTCAATGGCATTTGCCTCGCTCGGGGCGTGTGACTCCTATCCATACATGTATGTACGTTACCATATACAGGCCTACGGGCTATATGTGGACTGCGTCTATTAGAGGCGGCACCATGTAGATTTAGTCCTATGTCCTCAAAGGCCAAAGTGAGGGCATGTACTGAGGGTGCACCTTGGTCAGTGGCTGTCTCTGCATATGACCTGGTGTCAAAAGTACAATCTGATATTGTCCCTGTATTATCAGAGGTGTTTACAGCAGGTTCCACGGCGTTTTCTAAAAATACTTTAGTTTGCTCAGTATGTTCTGGCCATCCCTAAACCAGGGCTGTTTGTAACAGCCCATTTTTAATCACCACCGGGGGGGCATTATTGTGAGTGTTGATTGAGTAGATTCAATTGGCACCTGAGCCGAGACAGTAGTTTGATGTATGTGATTTTGGCACCTCTCTGATAGAGCTTGTGCCCCCGCATATGGAGGAGGTGGTGCTGTTAGTTCTCCACACAGAGGGGGAGCTGTTGGTTTGTCAGCAGGTGGTCCAACAGTCTTGGGTTGTATTTCTGCCTTTGTAATGGAGGCTATTGATGTCAGTGGAGAGGCATTGGCTTGTAGTGACATTTGAGGTGAACTTTGCACAGGGTACATCCTCTGTAGGGTAAACTTAATTTCTCCCAAAAAAAACCATTGACAATCTGCCACAAATTCTTCTGCCCTTTTTAACTCCTTTGCTGCTCTCTCCCTATGAAATATGCTGGCCTTCCGGTGTTTACCACTTGCCTGCTCATGTCCCCTCCTTGCTTGTTTCATTAACATAGTGAGGTCCCCTTGTTTTGGGGGGCTATTTTCACACCCCTCAAACATTCCTCTTTCCTGCATTTGTTTCACCCATCTGACAAATCTGTCAGATGTGCTGCAAAGGACAGCGTTGGCACGGGTGAAGCAGCAGCCAAGACTCCGTCCCATTAATCAGGCAGGCTGGGCTTGGCTCCTTGCAAGGACTGCATTTTGTTTTCATACGCCTGCACTTGGTGGTAACATCGGACACTATTGGCATCGGACACTACCAACAGACTGTCAGCAGCGTGGGAGAAAGTTCTCAGAAACAGTCGAAAATGACAGGATTGAGTCGGCGAAAGCCCTATTGTAATGCTCTTCATGGGGAGATCGTCACGTCAGGAAGGATTATTTTGCACTCGCTGTGAGAATTGGACTTTTTGGGACTGCTCTCATTCGTGAGTAAACTGATTAGCGTTTCTTTTCGTGGTTTGCTGCTACGCTTTACCTGAAGTGTTTGCTAAGCTAACGCTATCGCTATAGCTAATGCCATAGCTAGTCGTAGCACCTAACACCGATACAAAGGAGCGACTCTGTCGCCGGTTTGTCTCACTGACCCGGCATCGGCTCGGTAGATGACGGCTGAGCCTCTCGCGCAGATCCTTAGAATCTTGTGATTGGGGCTCACCGGAGGAACTAACCGAGGCAACAGTTGGACGGGAGCTGGATCGGAGTTCAAGTACAGCGGCGGTAGGAGACGGGGATCAGTGGAGGAGCAGCCGGGGCCCCAGCTGGATAAGAGCCAGAATCGGAGCCAAGTTACAGTGGCAGGGCTTGGTGGAGGAACTACTGAGGAAGACGGCGGTAGGTGGTGGGGCTCAGCGGAGGAACTACCGGGACCCCAGGTGGACAGGAGCAGGATCGGAGCTCAACTACAGCGGCGGTGGGCAGCGGGGCTCGGTGGAGGAGCTGCCGCCACCCCGGCTGGACAGGAGCTAAATTGCAGTGGTGGTAAGCAGCGGGACTAGCAGCGGAGAGGGCTAGCTGAGGCCCCAGCTGGATTCGAGGTTGGTCGGATTGGATACCGGCGACACCAGCAGAGATTGTTTTACTATCAACAGGTCAGTAAAAATGCCACCAAAGAAGGAGGAAATGGAAGAGATCAAAAAATCTCTGAACTTCTTGTCAGAAGAACTGACCAAAGTGGCTAGTCAACAGCTTAAACTATTAGGGCTAATGGAAGAAGTCCGAGAATTAAAATTAACAATTAAGAAAAAAGACAAAAAAATTGCAGACTTGGAGCGATGCGTCGAGGATCTTGAACAGTATTCTTGTATGGATGATCTAATTATAAGTGGACTAGACATTAAATACCAATCATATGCCAATGTTACAGCAGGAATGAGAGGTGAGGAGGCTCCCCTGAGTGAATCAGTCTTCCTGGAAAACCAGGTGCTTCAGTTCCTTGAAAGCAGAAATATAAAGGTTGAAGTAAATGCAATTTCAGCCTGTCATACTTTACCCAGAAAAGATAATAAAAAAAAGAAATCAATTGTGATGCGCTTTGTGAACAGAAGGGTAAAGAATGACATACTGAGGCAGGCCAGAAAGCTACGGGGAACAGAAGTTTACCTAAATGAACATTTAATAAAGACTAATGCTGAAATAGCACGGTAAGCACGGATGCTGAAAAGACAAAATAAGATACAGGCAACATGGACAAGAAATTGTAGAGTTTGGATCAAACCAAATGGAACAACTGAGGAAGCAAAGACCATAATAATCAGAGATCTTACTGACTTAAATAAATATAGATGAACACTGATTAAGAAAATTAAGAGACTATGATAATCCATATCCACACACACAGCAAGAATAGTTCTTTTGTGACATACCATGTCAATATACTTTAAAAAAAAAACAACAACTAAACAAAACAAACAAAAAACTTATGACTGACTTGAGTAGACATCAATTATCCCCAGTTGGAGGAAGTCATTTGACACAGAGAGAGGAAATTCAAACTCTGAAAATATGCCATTATGCTGAACATAAACTACAAAAGATGGAGAATGATATTGATCCTGATAACCACTTTTTCAATAATATTCATAATCATTGTGAATATTACACTGAAAAGCAATTCAAAAGTCAAGTGCAACTAGATGGTAAACTATCAATAATACACTTCAACAGCAGAAGTCTTAACAAAAACTTTCCACAGATTCAGGACTATTTAAAACAGCTAGACAGAAAATTTACAGCTATCGCAGTCTCTGAAACTTGGCTTAATGAAGAGCAGGCTCCTCTGATGGCAATAGAAGGATATCAAATGTTTCATATTAACAGATCTCAAAAAAAGGGTGGTGGTGTTTCACTGTATATTGATAATCTGTATAGGTGTAAGCTTGTAAATGAAATGTCCTTTGCACTACCAGGGATTCTGGAATGTGTTACTGTTGAGATTGACCAAGATAAAACAAAAAACATCTAATTATAAGTTTATATATAGAATGCCGGGAACTTGCATTGAGACATTCATAGATAAATTAGTCGAGCTGTACAATAATATTACTAGTAAGAAAATGGTTGTAATTTGTGGAGATTTCAATATTGATTTACTAAATCAATTTCAACAAAATGTAATTACAGAGTTAATGAATTCTATGTACAGTATGAGTCTATATCCCACAATAACACATCCCGGTAGAATCACAGTTCACACTGCTACACTTATTGATAACCTGTTTGTTAATATTATTGATAAGAAAATAGAAAGTGGATTATTGATAAATGATATAAGTGATCATTTGCCAGTCTTTGCACTTATCCATGCCCACACGGGGGCCAATACAGAAAAAACTTTAAAATCTTTCAGATACAAATCACAAAATGCAATCAGTTCTTTTAAAGAAGACTTGCTGAAGCAAGACTGGACAAAAGTCTATGTATCAGATGTAAATGTAGCCTATGACACATTTATAAACATTGTAACCACTCTTTATGAAAACAATTGTCCATTAGTAAAGAAAAAGCTTAAACATAAATTTGTCAACAAGCCATGGTTAACCAAAGGATTACAAAAGGCGTGTAAAAAGAAAAATTTATTATATAAAGCTTTTCCAAAGAAAAGGACAAAAGAAGCAGAGCAGTGGTATAAAACATACAAAAATAAGTTAACATATATAATGAGATTGTCATGGTCCGTGTGCTGACTTTGTTGGCACTCGGATTGTCCGGTTGTTCTCCGTTCTCTTCTCAGGCGCACCACTAAGCCTCCGGGCTTTTATTCTGACAGCGTCTTGGTGGGGCTTCCGGCTGTCAGAGCAGCGCTTCACTGAACGGCGAGATTCCAATCAGCTGATGACCTTTCATTAGCTGATTAATCTGTCAAAGCCCTATTTAAGGGAGCAGCTCTGTTTGCTCGGTGCTGCGACCTCACTCGTTTATGGGTAGCGCTGGTCTCCCCAACGTTAGACTGGAGTCCCTACATCCCGGCTCCAGTCATCCTCTGACTCCTCTCTGCTTTCTGTAAGTTTATCCTTTAATCAGTGTTTATCGTCAGTGTATCCTTGCCTTTGTCCTTATTTGTGTTTTGCCCCTCGTGGCTCATTATTTTGTACCTTTTTGTCATTGTTTAATAAATACACAACTCATTGGTCACCTATAGCGTCTCATTTGCGGTCCATGAAGGCTGTACATGACAGGAGGTCGCAGCCAACAGAGACTCCGGTGACCGTGAGTTTTGCCTAACTTGGACTTGTTGTTTCCCTGTCTGGGTACCTGCGTGCTGGGAGATGATGTCACCACTCAGGGGCCACGTTCAGAGCCTGGGCTGCGAGCTTGTGGAGGCCCTCGACTATATTGATGGAACTCTTTTCACTGCTTACCTCTATGACACGCCCAGCGATGTACACCGGCACCTGGACCTCGCTGAGGCACTCATTAACCACCACCCTCGCTGCTCCAACCACCCTGAAGTCATGGTGAGAAAGGCGGACGTCTCTGCACTCCGGGAGAGACTCTGTGGGCTGGAGGGAAACTCCGGCAGGAAGCCGAAGAGAAGGCACCCTCGCTCCTCGCTTCGGGATCCCGTTCCTGTCCCCGTTCCAGTCCAGGAGTTCACACCACCCAAGGGGCATCCCCAAAGGAGTGAGACATCAGTCGGGATTCCCCCGGAGAGGTTACAGCTGACAGCTGTTTCCATCCGGGACCAAGTGGCTGCAGCTCGCTCTGCCGTCCACCCCACACAGATCATTAAGCATGTGACGGCGGCGGTCAGGCTGGTGGAGAGGAATCCTG
The DNA here is from genome assembly GCA_020510985.1 of Pholidichthys leucotaenia. Classification (NCBI taxonomy): domain Eukaryota; kingdom Metazoa; phylum Chordata; class Actinopteri; order Cichliformes; family Pholidichthyidae; genus Pholidichthys; species Pholidichthys leucotaenia. The sequence goes on along the minus strand of CM035836.1, from coordinate 296,638,616 downwards.
AGCTGTGTGATTATCCTGAGTACGCTGACTTGCTCGCCTGTTTCCAGTCAGGAGCGGCGTTTTCCAAACCTCACCTTCGCCTTGCCCTCACCCAGTAAACGTCGTCCCCAAGCAGATCGCACACTTTAGCGAGAACCCCGTCTGGATCCAGTTCTGGGTAGCCACACGAATTCTGTCTCCCAGCCAGCTGTAGCCTTCGTGTCTCGCCGAAGAGGTAAAGCAGCCGTCTCCGCCTCCGGGTCATCTGTCCCCGCTGTTCCGTCAGCTCCTCGTTCCCGGTTCGCCTTGGCTGTTTCTCCCTCCTCCTCGACGTCCACCCCAACTGCTGTGGGCTCCACGAGTCCATCTCCGGATGTTCCCAGTCCTGAACCGGTGCGAGAGGCTCCTCTTCATCTTCCCAGGGGTCCTCCATTTCCATCCAGTGAGGGAAGGGGAGATTCAAGTTCACTGTGGCGGGTCCCATCAGCCCTCTGGGAATCAGGCAAGTGTCTATTCATTCTTTTCCTGTATCGGGTGAATTGCCTTGTTTGATTCCTGGGGGTAGAGTTCGGGGTTCACAGCCCCCCGAGCTTCCTCCACCTGCTGCAGAAGTTAATTATGAACCTGCCACCCTTGTGTCTCCTTCCCCTGAGCGTTCCGTGGCGCCAGGCATGCGCCGCCAGACGAGGAGGGAGCCTTCGGGCCTGGAGAGCCTGGTTCCAGCCCCGCAGCCACGACACGGGCAGAGGAGGGCGGACTGCAAGCTGGAGCCTGCACCGACGACGAAGCGTCCCCGGGTCTACAGGGAGGAGCGGTCCGACTTAGCAGGTCGAGGATCTCCTGCCACCACGCCGTGCGGGTCGTCGGCGTGGTCGTCAGCGTTGGAGGGTCCTTAGGCTGTGTGGATAATCATGCCGGCTGCGGGGCCCACCGTGGCCGAGTGGGAGCCAGAGGATGTTCTTCTGCCTTCTGAACCCGGATCGTCGAAGTCCTGGACGGCGACAGAACTCGAGTTCAGGCAAGTGCTCTATTTTGTCTTCCTCCTATCAATTCTAGAGCATTTTTGCCTGTCTCTCGGGGAGACGAGCCAGGTGCAGCTGTCTGCTGCATCCGAGCTCGTCTCGCTGGGCTCTGTCGCTGCCGGCGATCCTGATCCCGGTTCTCTTTCTTCTCCTGAGCCTTCTCCCAGGGTCACCGGTGCAGAGTCCGTCCCGGTCGCTGTGCTGGAGGTTCCGGGTTCGGGGTTGGAGGTCGTCCTTGGTGCTGTTCCGACCCAGTCGGGGTCCATCGTGGGTGCAGCCGCGATCCGATCGGGGTCCATCGTGGGTGCAGCTCGGGCTCACCTGGGGTCCGACAGGAGGACAGCGCCTGTTCTGGTGACGTTCGGAGGTGTTGCTGCAGACCCTTCGCTGATCTTAGCTGGACTGGCCCCTCGTTCTGTTCCTGTTTCCTCTTTCCCTCCATCGGGTGCTGCAGGGATTTCCCGTGATTGACTCGGCTCTCCCTCGCCACTCCTTGCCATAAGGAGGCCGTCTCCAAATCTCCCCCTGTGGTCCTGTTGGCCTGATGATGCGGGTCGGCCGCCTGGGAAACTTTTTCGCCGGTCTGGCATTCTGGGTCGGCCACCCAACGAATTGCACTTTCTACTGGGCGACCTGGTTCGGCCGCCAGAGGTTCCGTCTCTCTGGGCCTGGGACTGGGGTAGGCCGCCCGAACTCTTCCTTTTCCCCTCATTTGTCATCTGGACGCTAGACGCAGGCAGGCCACCTGAACTGTTTTTTTTTTTTCTCCATTGCGCTCTGCCTGTCATCATTCCTGTTTCCCCCCCCCCCCCCCCGAGTGAGTAGGGATGTTTTGTTTGAAATCTTGGACTGTCTTGAACTGTTTTTCGCCGCTCTTTTGCGTGTGCCTTTTTTTTCCCTTCCCCGATAGTCTGAGATGTGCTCTGGTGTTGTCTCTGCCAGTTCTTGTTTCTCATTGTCTGTATGTATTTGCTGCTATTTAGCATGGTTTTTTAAATCTCTTCTGCCTTCCCCTGTTCTAAGGATGATTGTTGCCGTTTATTTCTTCTGCGCCTGTATATTCTGGGTTTTTTACCTGGTATTTCTGTTTGTGACCTGTAGGCTTAATATTCTGTGATTCGTATTTATTGTCCTGACTGGCTGTCACCTGTGCATTATGGAGTGTTTTGTGTTTTTTTTCTATGCTCTGTAATTGCTCCATAGTTTATTTTCTGTTTGCCTTTGTCTCCTGGTTCTGACCCTCCTCGGCCTTATTCCTCCTCCTCCCTCCCTGGGGCGGTCATGTTGACCTCCCAGTTGGGGGGGGCTCGATGTTACACCACGTCTGGAATCTGCGTCGTGAACGGGGGCAACTGTCATGGTCCGTGTGCTGACTTTGTCGGCACTCTAATTGTCCGGTTGTTCTCCGTTTTCTTCTCAGGCGCACCACTAAGCCTCCGGGCTTTTATTCTGACAGCGTCTCGGTGGGGCTTCCAGCTGTCAGAGCGGAGCTTCACTGAATGGCGAGATTCCAATCAGCTGATGACCTTTCATCAGCTGATTAATCTGTCAAAGCCCAATTTAAGGGAGCAGCTCTGTTTGCGCGGGGCTGCGACCTCACTCGTTTATGGATAGCGCTGGTCTCCCCAACGTTAGACTGGAGTCCCTACGTCCCGGCTCCAGTCATCCTCTGACTACTCTCTGCTTTCTGTAAGTTTATCCTTTAATCAGTGTTTATCGTCAGTGTATCCTTGCCTTTGTCCTTATTTGTGTTTTGCCCCTCGTGGCTCATTGTTTTGTACCTTTTTGTCATTGTTTAATAAATACGCAACTCACTGGTCGCCTATAGCATCTCATTTGCGGTCCGTCAAGGCCGCACATGACAGAGATGTAGTAAAAGAGACTATTACAGTAAAGAACTGGAGAAAGGGACAATATTAAAAATACATGGACAATACTTAACAATATTCTTGGAAATAAAAATAGAAATACAAGCTACCCAACCAATTTTTCAACAAAAAAAAAATAATAAAACGACTCAGTGTGAATGCAGTCTCACCTGCAGATGAATTTAATAACTTTTTTGTTAACACTGGTCCTAATTTGGCTCGAGAAATACCCATTATGGCACCTACGGGTGATACAGTAAGCAAAAACATTGCTATAAAAGACTCCATTTTCATAAAGAACACAGACAAGAGAGAGGTCATTGAAATTGTTAAATCGTTTAAAAGTAAAACATCTACGGACTGTGATGGTATTGACATGCTCTTAGTCAAAACTATTATTGAATGCTTAGTGAAACCACTGACATATATTTGTAACCTGTCTCTCCAAACAGGTATATTTCCCAATGCAATGAAAATAGCTAAAGTAATTCTGATATACTAGACGGGTGACAGAGGGTAATTTTCAAACTATAGACCGATTTCACTATTGCCACAATTTTCCAAGATACTTGAAAAAATATTCTGTGAGAGAATTGACAACTTCATAATGAAGAATAATTTATTGTGTGAGCAGCAATATGGGTTCAGACGCAAGAGGACAACTGCACTTGCTCTAATGGAGTTTATAGAAAAAATATCAACTGCCGTTGAAAATAAAGGGTATTCATTTGGGGTATTCCTGGATCTTAAAAAAGCATTTGATACAGTGGATCATAATTTATTATTAAAGAAACTACAAAATTGTGGTATTAGGGGGTAGCACTGTCCTGGTTATGTAGTTACTTAAAGAATAGATATCAGTATGTATGTGTTGGTAACAAAAACTCAGTTACTGAAGGTTACTTGTGGAGTCCCACAGGGTTCAGTTTTGGGGCCATTGTTATTCAATATGTATATAAATGATGTATGTAAAGTTTCAGAAAAAAATGGATTTAATATTGTTTGCCGATGACACTAATCTATTATGCAGTGGAAGCAATTTGGAACAACTTTTGGATACACTTGGAAAGGAATTAGGAAAGCTTAAACTGTGGTTTGATTCAAACAAATTAATGCTCAATTTAAGTAAGACACAGCAATATATATGGAATGGGCAGCACGGTGGCAGAGTGGTTAGCACTGCGGCAGCACAGCAACTCACCCTTGGCCGGGGGATCCTGGGTTCGATCCCAGCCCCCGACCAACAGTGATCTGTGGAGTTTGCATGTTCTCCCCGTGTCTGTGTGGGTTTACTCCGGGATTTCTCTGGTTTCCTCCCACATGCCAAAAACATGCAAGTTAGGTTAATTGGCATCAAACTAGGGATTCTAAATTGTCCTTAGGTATGACTGTGAGAGTGAATGGTTGTCTGTCTCTCTGTGTTGGCCCTGCGATGGACTGGCGATCTGTCCAGGGTGTACCCTGCCTCTCGCCCAAAGATGCTGGGATAGGTTCCAGCCCCCTTGCGACCCGAAACGGATTAAGCGGAAGAAGATGAATGAATTAAAGTAAGACAAAATTTATAGTTTTTAACAACCATCACAACAACTTAGTATCTAAACTCTGTGTAAATGGTGTAGAGATTGAAAGGGTATCCGAAACTAAATTTCTGACATAATGTTGGGCCCAGGGAACACACACACAGGCTCGAGTGAGATTCAAAAGCTTTTTTGAACAGCAACAGGTGTTTGGATGCGTGAGTGTGAGGTGTGAATGGATTGCTGGAGGACAGGGAGTGCCGAGGGCGGAACAGTGCTCCGTGCAGCCAGGCAACCCTAAGGGGAGAGCAAAGACAAGGGTGAGTAATGACCTTCACCACGCAGGGTTAACACACAAAGTGCTGCTTACTTGCAGGTGTCGAGGTGGCTGGCGTTGGCAAGTCGCAAAACTCCTGCCTGGAGGACAGCGCCCTGGTGTGCGCTCGGCAAAGCGAGGAAGGGATGGATGAGGATGAGGCGAAGGGGAGAAGAATCCGCCGCCTGGATGATCCACCTGTGCACGGGGGAATACTGGAGAGCAGGTAAGGGAATGACAGCTTACATGCGTGAGGAAAGACGGCGCAGGCCGGGAAGGAACGGTTGTGCGCTAGAATTGGGAGCGTAGATGAGCAGACGGCTCCAGGCCGAGGCTCCAGGCAGAGCGGGTTAAATAGTTGGAGGCTAATGAGGCGCAGGTGTGCGCGCAGCTGAAACAGATGACAGGCGAGAGCGAGTTGTGACAGTTGCCCCCCCCCCCCCCCCCCCGAGCAGCGCCTCCTGGCGCTGGCTTACCTGGGTGCACCCGGTGGAACTCCGCGATAAGTTGTTTATCCAGCACAAAGGAAGGGTGCACCCAGGACCTCCACTTCGGGCCATACCCCTCCCAGTCCGCCAGATATTGTAGCCTGCGACCCCGGCGGCGGGAGTCCAGGATGGAGGTAACCCTCCACGCCGGGTCACCGTCGATCATCACGGGAGGGGGAGGCACCCTAGGAGGGGGACAGAGTGGGTCAGAGATCACAGGTTTGACTCGGGAGACGTGGAATGTTGGACAGACACGGAGGGAGGGAGGGAGAGCCAAGCACACAACCACCGGGTTAATTACCTTAGTCACAGGGAAGGGACCGATAAAGCGTTGAGCCAGCTTCTTCTTCTCCGCCTTCAAGTTGATGTCATGGGTCGATAACCACACCTGCTGGCCCACCTGGTAACGAGGAGTGGCTCTCCTGTGGTGAGTTGCAGCGTTGGAGTTGTGTGCCGCCGTGCGTAATAGCGCTTGGCGCGTCTTGGTCCACAGGCGCCGGCAGCGTCTGAGATGCGCCTCGATGGAGGGAACTGCCACCTCACCCTCTTCTTCGGGAAACAACGGGGGGTCGTACCCCAGGGACGCCCGGAAAGGAGACATCCCCATGGCTGATGATAAGGTGGAGTTATGGGCGTGCTCCACCCAGGGGAGATGGGTGCTCCAGGAAGAGGGACTAGAGGAGGTGACGCAGCGCAAAGCAGCCTCCAGCTCCTGGTTGGTGCGCTCGCACTGCCCATTCGACTGTGGGTGGTGACCGGAGGACAGACTCACCATGGCCCCCAGGGCGTTGCAAAAGCACCTCCAGACCTTGGACACGAACTGAGGGCCCCAGTCAGAGACGACGTCAGATGGGATCCCATGTAGCCTGACCACATGCTGGACCAATAGATCGGCTGTTTCCTGCGCCGTAGGGAGGCCGTGGAGCGGCACGAAATGGGCAGCCTTAGAAAACCGGTCCACGATGGTCAGGATGGTGTTGTAGGAGTTGGACGTAGGAAAACCGGTGATGAAGTCTAGGGCTACATGAGACCAGGGCCTACCGGGGACCGGCAGGGGGTGGAGAAGCCCCGCTGGGGGGGGATGTCGAGGTCTTGTTCGTTGCGCACTGGGGGCAGGCATGGACGTAATTGGTGACATCACTCCGAAGTCCGGGCCACCAGAAGGATCGTTGGAGGAGCTCCACCAGCCGGGAAATTCCAGGATGACAGGCGAGCTTAGAAGTGTGTGCCCAGTGGATGATGTCACCCCGGACAGATGATGGCACGAATAGCCTCCTAGCTGGGCTGCCGCCAGGATCAGGTTCGGCCTCCTGTGCCCTCCGGACCTTGTCCCTGATGGACCATGAAACTGCTCCCACGACGCACGAGGCTGGCAGGATGGTGTGGTCTTGTTCCTCCGGGACCTCTGGGGCAAACTGTCTGGACAGCGCGTCCGGTTTGCCGTTCTTGGAGCCAGGGTGATAGGTGATCGTGAATCTGAAGCGGCCAAAGAACAGAGACCAACGCTTCTGGTGGGCATTCAGACGCTTAGCCATCCTTAGGTACTCCAAATTTTTGTGGTCCGTCCAGACCACAAAAGGCTGCGCTGCCCCCTCCAGCCAATGACGCCACTCCTGCAGCGCGAGTTTAACTGCCAGGAGTTCCCTGTCACCGACGTCATAATTCCGCTCCACTGTGGACAAGCGCCGGGAGAAGGCGCAGGGGCGCACCACCCCGTCCACCGGAGAGCGCTGAGACAAAACTGCCCCCACCCCCATGTCGGACGCGTCCACCTCGACCAGGCATTGTAGTGCTGGGTCAACCTGGGTCAGGACCCGGGAGGAAGAGGACTCCATCTTCAGCGTCTTGAAGGCCGACGCCGCTTCCTCTGTCCACCGGGACGGCACCTTGGGGGAGGTGAGGCGGGTCAGGGGAGAGGCGATGGAGCTGTACTTCGGTACAAAACGGCGGTAGAAGTTGGCGAATCCTAGGAATTGTTGCACCTGTTTCCTGGACGAGGGAGTGGGCCACTCAACCACCACTTTGACCTTGGCAGGATCGGGGAGAAGCTGGTTGTGGGACACGACAAAGCCCAAGAAGGAGGTCTTGTTGGTGTAGAATTCGCATTTCTCAGCCTTCACGTACAACCTGTTCTCGAGATGCTGCTGGAGGACCCGCCTCACGTGGGTCTGATGCTCCTCCCGAGATTGGGAGGAGATCAGGATGTCGTCCAGGTAAACGAATACGAAGACCCCCAGGAAGTCACGAAGGACGTCGTTTATGAGCCGTTGGAAGATGGCCGGAGCATTGGTGAGCCCAAACGGCGTGACCAAATACTCGAAATGGCCACTGGGCGTCCGGAACCCCGTCTTCCACTCGTCGTCCTCCCAGATCTGAACAAGGTGGTACGTGCTGCGGAGGTCCAGCTTAGTAAAACAGGAGGCCCCCTGGAGGGAGTTGAAAGCGGAGTCCATGAGGGGCAGCATGTATTTATCCTTCACCATGATGTTGTTTAAGGCCCGAAAGTCAATACACGGCCGCAGGGATCCATCCTTCTTGGAAACGAAGAAGAATCCGGCTCCGAGTGGGGATGAAGAGGGACGGATGATGCCTGCGCTGAGGGACTCCCTGATGTATGCGTCCATGGATTCCCGCTCCGGGGCAGACAGGCTGTAAAGACGACCAGATGGCAAGGGCGCCCCCGGGTGGAGATTTATGGCGCAATCATACGGGCGGTGGGCGGGGGGGAGACAGCGCTTTGGACTTACTGAAGACAAGCCCCAGGTCGTGGAACTCTGGAAGCACCAAGGAGAGATCCGGCGGAGGTGATTCGGAGGTGGGGAGTGGCACAGACGGGGCGCAGGCAGCGGACTGGAGGCAGGTTCCCATGCAGAAGGTGCTCCAGGAGAGGGCGCTGCCGGACTGCCAATCAAAAACCGGGTTGTGAAGACGCAGCCATGGGTAGCCCAGGATGATGGGGGAAGCCGAGGTGGGCAGGACGAACAGGCTTAAGTCCTCCCTGTGATTGCCAGAGATGATGACGGAGATGGGTTTAGTTCGATGAGTGACCCTCTCCAGAGGTGTGCGGGAGAGAGTGACAAGGTTAAGAGGGGCTGGCAACGCTTGGCATGGAATGCCCAGGTGGGTTGCCAGGCTCTTGGAAATGAAGTTCTGTTCCGCCCCCGAGTCCACCAGTGCGTGAGTGACATGCCCGATGGGGTTATGACAGAACCTGATTGGAAGGAGGCATTTGGAGAGGGGATTAGACTGGGTTGCGTCCGCGAGGCCCCCTACAGCAACTCGCGGACTCCCCCCTTTAGGCTTAATCGGGCAGGCCTCCACGGAGCGCTGGTCGTCTCCACAATACATGCAAAGACCCAGCTCCCTGCGGCGTTGTTTCTCCGCCAGTGGAAGCTTGGTCCGCCCAATTAGCATAGCCTCTGATTCGTCGGTGGGCTCCGGAGCGGGTAACGCCAGGGGCGAGACTGAGAGGCACGGGCGGAAGCTCCGCTCGAGTGACTGTAGGACTTCCGCTCGGCGGCCCGCTCTCTCAGCCTGTTGTCTAAGCTAATAGCTAATGAAATTAATTCGGACAGCCGTTCCGGCTGATTCCGGCAGACCAGCTCGTCCCGCAGACTGGAATTCAGACTGCGGAGGAAGATGCTGCAGAGGACAGCATCGCCCCAGCCAACTTCCTCCGCTGCCACCCGGAAGTGGACAGCGTAATCGGCTGCCAATCGACTACCCTGGTGAAGGTTAAGTAACCGATTGGTTAGCATGCTGTCACGATCCGAGTGGTCAAAGACTTCGTTGAAGTCGCTCACGAACTGGGCATAGGTCAGATTCGCGTAGCTGGGCCTCGCCATAACGGCGTAAGCCCAAGCTAACGCTCGCCCTTCCAGGAGGTTGGCAACATACCCAATCCAGCTATGGTCAGACGGGAAGTCCCCGGGAATGCGCTGGAACACCGAATCACACTGGAGAAGGAACCCGCGCGTTTCGCCGAGTTTTCCGCTGAAGCGCGAGGGTGTTGGAATAGGGGTGAGCTGGGCTGGCGGTCCCGGGCTAGCCTGGCTAGCTAGGGAAGCGACGGGAGCTGGCCCGCTATGCTGAGCCGGAGGGAACGCCTGCTGGGGATCCAGATAGTCCAACCGGTGAGTGATATTAGTGAGTTGATTAAGAATAACCTGCTGCTGATGAGCTATCTAATCCACTCGAGCCTCGAGGGTGGATAATTGGCATGCGAGCCTGCTGTCTGCTGGGCCGCTTTGCTGGAGCCGTACTGACATAATGTCGGGCCCAGGGAACACGCACACAGGCTCGAGTGAGATTCAAAAGCTTTATTGAACAACGACAGGTGTTTGGATGCGTGAGTGTGAGGTGTGAATTGGATTGCTGGAGGACAGGGAGCGCCGAGGGCGGAACAGTGCGCCGTGCAGCCAGGCAACCCTAAGGGCAGAGCAAAGACAAGGGTGAGTAATGACCTTCACCACGCAGGGTTAACACACAAAGTGCTGCTTACTTGCAGGTGTCGAGGTGGCTGGTGTTGGCAAGTTGCAGAACTCCTGCCTGGAGAACAGCGCCCTGGTGCGCGCTCGGCGAAGCGAGGAAGGGATGGACGAGGATGAGGCGAAGGGGAGAAGAATCCGCTGCCTGGAGGATCCACCTGTGCACAGGGGAGAATACTGGAGAGCAGGTAAGGGAATGACAGCTTACGTGCATGAGGAAAGACGGCACAGGCCGGGAAGGAACGGTCGTGCGCTGGAATTGGGAGCGTAGATGAGCAGACGGCTCCAAGCCGAGGCTCCAGGCAGAGCAGGTTAAATTGTTGGAGGCTGATGAGGCGCAGGTGTGCGCGCAGCTGAAACAGATGACAGGCGAGAGCGAGTTGTGACAATTTCTTGGAGTAATAATTGATAATAAACTGTGTTGGAAGTCACATATTAATTATATTAAAGGTAAAATATCTAAATCAATTGCAATACTACACAGAGTGAAATATTTGCTGAATCAACCCACATTATATATACTTTGTATCATTCATTAATACTCCCATACATGACATACTGTACTGAAGTATGGGGAAATACATATAAAACAAACATATCCAGTCTTTATGCTTCAGAAGAGAGCTATTAGAACTAGAAAAGCACTCAGAGAGCGCAGACCTCCGCCAAGCGCCACAGTTCCCCCCATACAGTGTTTGTGTGTACGTTTTCAGATTCCTTGACCATGAAAACATATGACTAGCAATTGGATTCACAATGATAGGATTAGTGGCTCAGTAGTTATTGATGAAAATGGCATTTTCCGTAATGGCGGTTTTCTTCTGGACGGTGATCCGGATCACCACCAAAATCTAATCATCTGTAGGATACCCCATTTCTGACAATCTGTGAAAATTTCATGAAAATCCGTCCATAACTTTTTGAGTTATCTTGCTAACAAACAAACAGACAAACAGACAGACAAACCAACGCCGATGATCACATAACCTCCTTGGCGGAGGTAATAATAAACAAAGCTGCTTACAGGGAACCAACAAACCTACTTTTTCTTAAATTAAAAGCTCTCAAGTTGAAAGATCTGGTTGACTTTAAAACTGCAGTAATAATGTTTAAAGTGAAGAATCTATCACTGCCCGCAAATATCCAAAAGTTGTTCTAAATAAGGGAGAAACAATATCATTTCAGAGGAACATGTATATTTCAAAAACCTTCAGTGAGAACTACCACCAAGCAACACTGTGTTTCAGTGCAAGGAGTCAGATTGTGGAGCGCTTTTGGACCTGAATTAAAATCATGTACAACGCTTGGACAATTTAAACAAAAACTAAAGGAGGAAATACTCCAAACATATATACAAGATGACATGTAAAATCACATAAGGATTGCCATATCCAGTCTGTGTTGTGTTGTTGCTTAGTCTTTTTGTCACGTTTTGCCTTAGCTTTGTTCTGAATTGTAATCGCTCTTGTTTTGTTTTTCTTTTGAATTCTTGGATGGAATATAGGTGGGCAATATAAGCTGCGGCTTCAGCCGTTACCCATTTCGGATAACTTATGTTGAACTGTATAATCAGAGGAGTTATTGTTTGATTTGACCTTGTTGGATTTTTTTCCCCATTTGTTATATTGTTCTGTTTCTTTTTTTTTAATCTTTACTTTTAATCTATCCGAAATAAAGATTCATTCATTCATTCAATCTCTCTCTTCGCTTCTTTTGATCAGCGACCGGCACTTTTGTCAACCATTTAGCCATTGTCTGAGATAATACCGACCCCAGGGAGCTGGGTTTACAGGCCTGCCATTGTTCCTTGCGACATTTCATACAGGTATTATTCGTACCCCTTTGTTGCTACCGAGTGACGTATTGTCCGTGTGTCTAGACCCTAACAGGAAGCTTCTACACAGAAGCCAGCTTTCTGTGCGCCTGTTAACTGGGACTTGATGCCAGTCTTAACACACGTTTTAACTCAGAACAACAGTGGTACCATATTTGCTTACACTCCCGCTATTCTAATCCACCTCCTGGTCTCCACACAATCACTCAAGATCTGCCTTTGCTGTGTGGAATTCTCAATCAGTCTTGACTACTTGATACACACACAGGAATACAGTATAATATCAACTGAGTGATGAACCACTCCACTTTTCATGAAAATAATAAACTTGAATTCTCAATCAGCCTCGACTGCTTGATACACACACAGGAGTACAGTAAACTATCAATTGAGTGATGAACCACCCCACATTTCATGAAAATAATAAACTTGAATTCTCAATCAGCCTCGTGTACAGTCAACTCACTAATGATGTTTAAAAGATTCCCGCGCTGTACCTTAAATTAGTACTATTTTTATTATTATGTACAGTCAACTCACTAATGAGGTTTAAAAGATTCTCACGCTGTACCTTGAATTACTATTTTTATTAATATGTACAGTGAACTCACTAATGATGTTTAAAAGATTCTCGCGCTGTACCTTAAATTATAACCATTGTTATTATTATGTACAGTCAACTCACTAATGATGTTTAAAAGATTCTCGCACTGTACCTTAAATTATTAACAAAAGGGTTTGGGGTTTTTTTAAGTACCGGCACCAGGCTATTCCTGGGTCCCTTAATTTGGGAGACGGACACGAGTGATTACTGATCACCGCTGTTCTCCAAGTCTCGTAATTATTTTGGAACAGACTGCATCCGAAATACTTCACCCACGTGGCATCGTTTCTTAATGGCATCGGGTCGAACACTTAAATCTCGTATTTATTTTGGTTCAGACTGACTCTAAAATGCTTTAAAATTTGGAGGACTATACACCCGTGAATTGTACATCCTGATTGCCCTAACTCAGACTGATATTAGGACACGTGCGCTTTCCTTCGCGTGAAACTATTTGTTCAGACTTTACATGTGACCCCCACTTTCCAGCAAAAGGCAATTTCTCTGGATTTAAAATTTTAATAAATCTGGAGATCGGATATACCCCTTAATCAGACAACTGTAAATTTAGTATGGCCAAAGTGTAGAAATTCATGTAACAAAGGTTTTGTGCTTACTTTTCTGTTTAGGCGCCACGGTTGTCTAAGAAAGGGTCCTTCCAATCGGTTCTGGACTCGTCTCAGAATAATTCAGTTCGGGTCACAGCACCAAGATTGTTAAAACCCCCGATTCTTTGGTTGAAAGCTCCAAGAACAAGCCGGAGAATTCTTCAGTTCAGAGAAGCAACATTTATTCAGAGGTCACATGTAAAGCAAGCAGCACAGGGTTCAGTGGGACACAGCTCCCTTGGGAACATAGTTAGACTGAGCCCCGACTTCCGGGTGCAACTTACATTTAACTTCTTGGGTTGGGCCAACCCTGTACAATAGGATGGACTTGCATGCAACTGTCTGATTGGCCAGTTTAACTCTGACATGAACATGCCATCCGCTATTCACGTTAACTATCCCCTAAGATGTATTATGAAATGTGTCTGTGTGAGTGTTGATTTGGGTGTGTAACTAATGCAATAGACCTGACTAACAGAATGGAGAAAGAGAAGAGGGCTCTGAGGCAACGCCTGATTCCTGTTTATCAGATTGTGATTGCTTAACACTTCAGTTTGTAGTTTAACACTTTTGACATATTTGTTTATAAGAATGCAAACAAAATATGTGTAGAGAATAATGGGAGATTACCTACAGAATTATTATTTTGTCACTCTAACTGTTCATTACCCTTTCACTCCCTACGTTCTGTGGATCAGTCTCCAAGCAATAATCCACAGAAAACAAATTACCCACCCATAAATAGCTCACCACCTACCCCAAATATGGCTCTTTTAAATATACAGTCACTTGCTAACAAGACTTTTATCATCAATGATCTGATTTTAGATAATAAGATTGAATGTTTATTTTTAACAGAGATGTGGCTTGGCACAGATACACCAGCGGTTCTCACTGAGGCCCCCCCAAAAAATTTTAGTTCAGTTTTTTCCATAAGAAAGGGCAGGAAGAGTGGGGGTAGACCATCAATTTTTTCTTCCTCACTTGCAGTAAAGCAAATTTTACCTGATCAGTATACCGCATTTGAGCACCACGCTTTTATCTTTAGCAGCCCCACAATTTTATGCGTCACAGTTTACAGACCACCCAAATACTGCCCTGTTTTTATTAATGAGTTCTCTGAGTTTTTATCAGTAATCCACTCCTCATATAATTTTATTCTAATTTCCGGTGATTTTAATCTACACACTGACAAGCAGGGCGACCATATGTCAGAAGATTTTAGTGACCTGCTCACGTCCATGAATTTTACTCAACATGTCATGCAGCCAACTCACAACAGGGGACACACTCTGGATCTTGTCATTTGAGCCATGGCCTGCCCACGAGTGTGTCCTCCGTTGTTGACTTGGCTGTATCTGACCATTACTTTGTGTTTTTTAACATCACTGGTTTTATGCAACGGGAGACTTCGGTGTGAACTGTGAGAAAGCACCATCTGACACCTGAAGTGGCTGCACGGTGGCGCAGTGGTTAGCACTGCGGCAGCACAGTTTTACCCTCGGCCGGGGGATCGCGGGGATCATGAGATCGTGGGTTCGATCCCTGCCCCCGGCCAACAATGATCTGTGTGGAGTTTGCATGTTCTCCCTGTGTTGCGTGGGTTTACTCCGGGATTTCTCTGGTTTCCTCCCACATGCTAAAAACATGCAGGTTAGGGATACGGGGCGCTTGCGCACGCAGCGACCGGCAGCTGGTGGCTTGTCACCAGACTGCAAAACAAATCTACCTACGGGTACAAAATAAGTACAAAAAAAAAAAAAACACTCCCCCAGTTATTTCACCTGCATCGTGTGATTTTATTGTTGATAATTTTAACAGTAAATTAAGATCAACTATTGACAGAGTTGCCCCAATAGTCACAAGGACAGTTAGGAATAAACCAAAGCCTCCATGGAGAAATAACCAAATCCAAAAACTGAAAAGAGAGTGCAGGATGGCTGAGAGGAAATAGAGGAAAAACAAATTAACTATCAATTACCAAGTACTACAGAATAAATTAAAAATATACAATAATGCAGTCAAGACATCAAGAACTGCGTATTTTTCCAACATAATCTCAACCCATAACAATAACCCTAAAGTCCTTTTTACAACCATTGATCACTTAATCAACCCAGATTTTAATAAAAACACAAACCTGCTATCCGACTCTCTCTGTGAGAGTTTTGCAGACCACTTCAGGTGCAAGGTTGATTCTGTTAGATCCAATATTTTATCTGACCAGAAGACTGCATTTAATTGAATCTTGGACTCACCTTTAGCTGAGGAAACGCTGGACTGGTTTGCCCTGGTTGATGCTAAGATGCTTGGTAGAGTTTTTTCCCAGGTAAACTTGATCTCCTGCCTGTCAGATCTGTTTCCCACATCACTTTTTTAAACATTTTATGGATTCTTCGAACATGAGATTTTAAACATTGTAAATTGCTCTCTTCAGACTGGTGTTTGCCCCGCAGCCTTTAAAAGGGCTGTGGTGAAGCCCCTTTTGAAGAAGAGTAATTTAGATCCTGATATCCTCAGTAACTATCAACCTGTATCCAACTTACCGTTTTTAAGTAAAATTTTAGAAAGAAAATGTTTTTATCCAGTTAAACAATTTTCTTATAAACCACAACATTCTTGAGGTATTTTAATCTGGTTTTAGGACAAACCACAGTACCGAGACAGCCCTTTTAAAAATTATTGATGAGGTGTAACAAGGACTCCCACAAACTGTCAGTGCTGGTGCTGCTGGATCTCAGTGCTGCCTTTGATACAGTCGATCACCACATTTTATTAAATTAAAATGAAATTAAATCACCCTTTATTGTCATTCAACTGTACAACCAATCATGTACAGTAGAACGAGATTGTGTTTTACCCATCTACTGTGTTAATCACACACACCCCAAGTGTAGAATCAGAGGGCCGCTGCCATGCAAGGTGCCGCCACAAATTTCCCTCCTCCATTCCATTATTGCTGAGCACCAAGCTGGACGGCAGGAAGTTCCACTTTTATATGATCTTCAGCATGACCCGGCCGGGATTTGAACCCCTGCCTCCCGGGTGTGGGGCGGATGCTCTACCAACTGAGCCACCACTCCGGTTGAGCAGACTCAAACACCTGGTGGGCCTCTCAGGTACTGTTCTTGAATGGGTTTCATTCCTATCTCACAGATCGCCGCTATTTTGTAAGTATGGATACATGTTCTTCGGCAATCCACGAAATCAAGTGTGGGGTACCCCAAGGTTCAATTTTAGGGCCAATACTTTTTAATCTTTATATGTTCCCACTTGGGGATGTTATCAGGAGACATGACATCAATTTTCATAGCTATGCTGATGATACTCAATTGTACATTGCCATGTCTTCTGATGACACAAAACCAATTAATGCCCTTTTGAACTATATTTTAGATATAAAGTCATGGATGGCAGAGAACTTCCTACAGCTCACCCAGGGCAAAACAGAAGTTTTAATCATTGGTCCTGGAGACAAGAGAGAGAAACTTCTACCAAAATTGCTAGGTCTAAAACCTACACATTGTGTCAAGAACCTGGGCATTCTTTTAGACTCTGACTTTAATTTTATTTCACACACTAAAAATGTAACAAAAATCAGATTTTACCATCTTAGGAATATAGCTAGAGTCCGCCCTTTTCTCTGTCTTGCCAGCACGGAGGTCTTGATGCATGCTTTTATTACTAGTTGTATAGACTATTGTAATGCTCTCTGGTCTTCCTCAAAAAAGAATATCACATCTCCAACTGCTCCAAAATTCAGCAGCATGAGTGTTAACGAGGACCAAGGGGCGGGTGCATATTACACCAGTTTTAGAATTGCTGCATTGGCTCCCCGTGCATTTTAGGTTCGATTTTATGGTTCTCTTAGTAGTTTTTAAATGCCTTAATGGTCTTGGGCCTTCTTATCTATCTGAGCTGCTCTTACCTTATGAGTCCTCGCGAACCCTGAGGTCCTCTTGTACTGGCCTTTTAATGGTTCCCAAAGTCAAGACCAAGATCTTTGGTGAAGCTTCCTTTTCACTATCATAGTCCTCATCTGTGGAACAGCCTGCCAGAGAACTTCAGGGCCACAGAGTCAATAGATGTTTTTAAGAACAGGCTCAAGACCCACCTTTTTAAATGACTTTTAATAAACCTGTTTAACTATTACTGAAGTAGTCATTTATGTTCCATTGTTTTATATTCTTTTTGGTGCCATTTGTTCTTAGATTTTCTCATCTTCTTATTGATGTGTTTAGTTCAGTTTTTAAGTATGTGTTTTTACTTCCTGTTTTTATGTGTTCTTAGTTCTTTTTGTACCGTTTAACTATTATTGAAGTAGTCATTTATGTTCCATTGTTTTTACATTCTTCTTAGCTCCATTTGCTTTTGGATTTTCTTATTTTGATGTGTTCTTAGCTCAGTTTCTAAGTATGGGTCTTTAGTTCCCTTTGCTCTTTTTGTTCTTAGTTTTATTTTGTGTTTATGTGTTTTACCGCCAGTGTTTCCTCCGTGGGGCCCCTCATGCCAGATGCTGCCTGGCCCATCTGCAGGGGTGTTCGTCTCGTGGGTCGCTCTAGCTTGGGTGGGTGGGGGCTTTATACCACTGCGCACAGCTGTGGTGTGGGTCCCGGCCTGTCCTGGTTGGGGCGGCCCTTGTGGCGCCTTCTGTGGTGACTGGCTGTGTGGTGTCCCAGCATAGGGGGCTCCACAGGATGGTTGCTCCTTCACGTGGTGCCTCGGTGCAGTGTCTCTTTTATTTTATATGTGTGTAAGAGAAGTAGGGGGTGATGTATGTGCTTGTGTGTGTTGTGTTTGTGGGTATGTTTATGGGAGGGTTGAAAGGGGTGGGGATGTATCATGTAAAATATGTAACTAAATGTGTCTATTGTTTTTATCTATGTAAAGGACTTTGCGCAGCATCTAATGTTTTAAAAGTGCTATACAAATAAAGTTTGATTGATTGATTGATTCCTCATGGGCAAAGACCTCCAGTTCACTGATATTCTTGGGTTTGCCTGCCGCAACCACCTTTTTCAAATCCCACCAGAGATTTTCAATGGAGTTCAAGTCAGGCGACTTCTTCTGAAAGCAAGCCTTGGTTGACTTTGAGGTCTGTTGAGGACCATTGTCTGTTGGAAGGTCCAGTGATGCCCAGGCTTCAGCTTCCTCACAGAAGGCATAACATTTTCTCCCAGGATTTCCTGATACTTGATTGTATCCATCTTGCCCTTGACATGCTGCAGGTTTCCAGTGCTAGTGCTAGCGGAAGCAAAGCCGCTGTCATGGTCTGAGCGCCAGTCTCGTCCGCGCTCGGGCCATACATCATCTCCACCAGGCTTGACAGCAATGTTTACCTTCTGGCTCCCTGAGCTCTTATTGTGACAGCGCTCGGAGGAGCTTCCTGCTGTCAAAGCCCAACAGATGTGCTGCATTTACGGTCATCAGCAGCCCGGCATTTAAGCGGACGCTGAGAACAGTACAATGCAGCAGTCTCGTCAGCAGTCTCGTCAATATTCTCGTCAATATTCCTTGCCATTGAGCGAGCGGTTCTCGTCTCAGACGTCACTTATTCCTTGTTCCTGGTCAAGATTGTAAGTAGCTGTGTGTTAGCCTTACGATCCCTTGTGTCTTGTGTAGTGTGTTTTAGCCCACCGAGGCTCATTGCTTTGTGTATGTTACCTTGTGTTCATGAATTAAACATCATGCAAACCTCACTGGCGACTTTTGGCATCTTATGGTGGCTCGCGAGGGCCACCGCGTGACAGCCGCCCCAGAACATCACTGATCCACCACCATGCTTCACTGTAAGCAGGGTGTTCTTGTCAAAGTGTGTTTCATTCTTCCTCCTCCAGACATACAGTACCTCTTATCCATAGGCCCAAAAAGTTCCAGTTTTATTTCATCGTTCCGCAGAACAGAATCCCGAGACCTCTTTGTTTTATTTATATAGTTTTGAGGAAATTGGACCTGACTTTTCTTGTGCTTTTGGGTCAGTAGTGGTGTATATCTTGGAGTTCAGGCATGGAACCCTTCAGTGTTTAGTATGCATATGCTTCTTACTGTGGCAACTGAAACCTCAGTGCCACCTGCCACCAAGTCTTGCTGCAGGTTTTTTGCAGTGAGTCGAAGGTCTTTGACCACCTGCCTCCTCAGGACTCTGGTGCCAGCCATTGATAGCTTCCTCTTCCGCCACGTCCAGGTAGTGTTGCCACTGTTCTTTTAACTTTAAACTTGTGAACTATGCTTCCAACTGTATCTCTAGGAACATTCAGTGCCTTGGCTTTCTTTTTTGTATCCTTTTCCTTGTCTGTGCAAGGCAATGAGCTCTTCTTTGAACTTTTTTGACAATTCACTTGACAGCCATATTTCTAACATACAATCAAATGTCACCATCAACAGTCCAGGCATTTGAGATGTTCTCTCTCAAGAACACCCGATGCAACTAATGAAGCCCTTGATTGGTTTCATCAGGTGTGTTGAGAACATGCCTGATTTGATAATGTGTACTCTTATGTGGAATTCTCTTCAGGGGGTTGAACAATTTTGAGGCCGCAATAGTCATTGAAAGTAGGATTCACTGTTGAATTTGGATAATAGCCTTGTTATATTACGAGGGGGGCTAAAAAATTCATAGGCTGAAAAGTTCATGGTGGTCATATTTGACCAAATGTGGTTTATTTTTCAACCGCGCTGCAACACCAATGGAAGAAGTGTGTGGACCAAAGAGGAGACTATGTTGAAAAATAAACCACATTTGGTCAAATTTGACCACTATGAACTTTTCAGCCTCCCCTCACACACACACACGTGTGCATGCGCGCACGTGTGTGTGTGTGTGTCCATCCATCCATCTTCTTCTGCTTAATCCTTTTCGGGTCGCGGGGGGGCTGGAGCCTATCCCAGCATCTTTGGGCGAGAGGCAGGGTACACCCTGGACAGATCGCCAGTCCATTGCAGGTGTGTGTGTGTATATACGTATATACATATATATATATATATATATATATATATATATATATATATATATATATATATATATATACACATACACAGTATATATTTGTTTATTGATTGCAAATACCTGAAATTTTTTTAATTTTGCCAGTAACCCTAAAATGCAATGGGAGTTGAATAATTTTGATTGCAACTGTATTTGGACACATTTAGGTATGAAAGCTGTGTCTTTATGTATTCACCAATCATAATAAAGTACACCTATAAAAGGTACTGGGATTATAAAAGTTTGTGAACCCTGTTCAGGAACCAGAACCAATGATTTCCCTTTTGACAATCTGTCCATACACCCAAGGAAAGGATGCATCTCCAAAGAGAGGCACCACTCCCAACCAGGAGGCTCAAACCAGGAACCGCTTAGCTCTGAGGCGACAGTGCTACCCACTACACAACCATGCCTCTTCCCCATTCTGACAATAGAATAGAAAAACGTACACAGTAGTCCGGAGTGACTAGCCGCTGCGTCCGTATGTGTTGTCATCTTGGGTAACATTCTCAATACCATCAAGAAACAAAATTAGAATATATAGCAGAGGTGCTGCCATGGATTGGATAGCACATCCAATATACCAGATAACTTTGCCATTAGGTACATACACTACCGTTCAAAAGTTTGGGGTCACCCAGACAATTATTTTGTGTTTTCCTTGAAAAGCCACACTTATTTACCACCATGAGTTGTAAAATGAATAGAAAATATAGTCAAGACATTGACAAGGTTAGAAATAATGATTTGTATTTGAAATAATATTTTTTTCCAGATACTCAACCTGCTCAAAGGTAGGTCAGTTTTATAGCTTCTCTAACCAGTTTAACTGTTTTCAGCTGTGCTAACATGATTGCACAAGGGTTTTCTAATCATCCATTAGCCTTCTGATGCAATGAGTAAACACATTGTACCATTAGAACACTGGAGTGATAGTTGCTGGAAATGGGCTTCTATACACCTATGTAGATATTGCACCAAAAACCAGACATTTGAAGCTAGAATAGTCATTTACCACATTAGCAATGTATATTAGATATTAGAGTGTATTTCTGATTAGTTTAAAGTTATCGTCATTGAAAAAAACAGTGCTTTTCTTTCAAAAATAAGGAAATTTCTAAGTGACCCCAAACTTTTGAACGGTAGTGTATGTTCAATTATAATGTTTTCTCTAATAGAATCTATACAGCTCAGTTGATTCCAAGTAAACGTTGCTTGTTTTGTAAAAGTGCTTCAGGCACAAAGCTCTAAAACTGAAATATCTTAAAGGTGTACTAGATAGTATTTGCATGAAAACAAATATATTTTTAAAAATAATGCAAATAAAGAAAATGTTTAGAAAAGTGCAGCAATAAAGTCTTTATATTCTTCCAAAAAATAATATATTGATAAAAAATATTTTAAACACTTTTACTGGTCCAAGACAACCATGATACTTACATCTTAGCAGTTAGATGATCAGACTACGGTGGCCAGCAAGGATACAGCCAGTAGCATAACTAGGTTGATGTCACGTTTCATTGCATCATATTAAGTTCATAGCACAAGAGTGTTCGGTTGGCATGCTGCATTGGGCTTGTGATCACCAAAGAACTGAAACTGTAGAATAGTCTGTGCTGCCTGTTGATGTTTGTGTTTACCAACTAGTACAATATTATAGTGGGGTGAGAGTAAGTGCGACACCTACTGGCCAGGAGGTCACAATGTTGTCTGTTATTTTAAAGTGACACTCTGCCCAAAATCAAGTTTTTTTCTGTTGTTAACATGTCTGTAACATGTTTTTTGTGACTTACAAGCCATATCAAGAGCAAAATCAGTCAAATGTCTCCTCTCTGTTTTTTTGCTGTAAAGTTTCACTTAACACCCCCCCCCCCCCAAAAAAAAAAGCGAGTTTGGACAGAGCGTTTCTAGGTCCGTAAGTATTCCTGCTTAGGCTGATTGGTTATAACATTAATCAATCAGGCTAAGCACTGGGCATGGCTACAGACCTGAGTTCGCTGCCTCAGGGGAAGAGGGAGGAGCCAAGGAGTAGCGGGAGCGTTTACAAGTTGGGAAAGATGGCAGATTATATGCGTTCAGTTTTTGGCTGTGTGAGCAAGAAATCCTTTTCTTTTAAATTACCCCCAGAAAGGAAAATACAACAGCAATGATTAATTTTCTTTGGAAAAACCTCAGTGTCCCTGCTAAAATACCGGACAGGATATGGGTTTGCAGCCTGCATTTTACCCTGCATGCTGGGGAAACGGCCCTGGGGTGCGAGGCACAACGACTGGGCTGAGTATCATTGTAGGTCAGGGGTGTCCAATCACTGCTATGGAGGGCCAAGACCCTGCAGGTTTTCTCTTCTACCCAGTCTCTTCAGCAGGTATTTTCACTTATCAGCAATCAGCGGGAAGAAATTCAGTGGAATCTGCTGTTGAAGGCACTGGTTGGAGATAAAGCCTGCAGGGTCTTGACCCTCCCTGGCACATGATTGGACACCCCTGTCGTAGGTGAACCTGCGGAAGGATCTTTCTCGGTGGAGCGGAGAGTTGCTCCCCAGCCTTGCCAGTCTCTGGTTGCCGACTCGTCGTGGATCTCCCCGGCTCTCCCGCATGGGAGCGGAGGAGGCTTGCCGGACACCAACTCGAGGGCCAACGGTCTGGTGCGGGGGCTTCCATGCAGAACCAGGCAGCGATTCTCTGCTTCACCGAGAATGATCCTTCCGCAGGTTCACCTATGGAAACCTTGTTACGACTTTTAATTCCTCAAGTTGGATAGCCTTCTCAAGAGCCTTGTACAATGTCCTCATCTTCTTCCAGCTACTGGTGGGCAGGAGTATGGGTGGAGCTAATTAGAATAAGGATGGACAACTGGTGGCCCATGGGCCACGTACGGCCCACCCCCTCATCCACTGCAGCTCCCCAGTCCATTTCCAAAAATCAATTATTTATTTATATCACGTTTGCCATATTTGGAACCGCATTTTTAAATGCAATTATAGAGTCCGCCAGCAGAGGAGCACTAATTGAAACCTAGGTGCCGCTCTGTGCAAGCGGTCAAGCTAGAGAGCGAGAGTGAGGGAGCCACAGAGGTATTGTATGTTTCCTGCTAAGACTGCATTAATATGCTGTAAACAGCATTAAATGTACAAAGTAGGCTGCTTTTAAACAAGAATAAATAGGAGCTCTAGCATTTATTTTTGTTTGGCAGGTGAAGCCTCATGGAGCTCGAAGGTGTTTCTTCCAATTGTGCAGAAAAAACATTCACTTTGAGGTTTCTTTCTAAAGAGCGAGACTGAAGCACTGACAGTTTCAGTTCCCATATCAGCAGTAAAAGTTCAGAGACTGTGGTCTTTGTAATCTGCTGATTTTTTTTTTTTTGTTCATTTACACCAGTGGCATTTAAACTTTTTTATTACCCATTTTGGGGAACCAGACAATTAACGAGCCCACCTACCCACAGCTATTTCTCTGCCCCTCCACACCCACAATGAATCCAAAAGCAAGCCAAACCTCGTCATATTTCCTATTCTTCTTGTCTTTTTTTGTTAATTATCATCCGAAATATCTCTTTGCTCATCATTTTGATGGTGCGAGTTTAAAAAATTAGGTCATGATATAATTTTATCCATCCATCCATCCATCCATCCTCCTTTTCGGGTTGAGGGGGCTGGAGCCTATCCCAGCATCTTTGGGCGAGAGACAGGGTACACGCTGGACAGATCGCCGGGCAGATGTAATTTTACCAGTAATTTTAATTCTGATATGATAAAACACTGAGTAGCTTTTATTTTCATTTTCATTTTCAGTTTTAATTTTGAAACTTTTGGCTTTGCAGGAAATAATACAGGGGGTATTATTACGGGGGTCCCCACACACACAAACACACAGACAGAAGGTTTACATGTAAATCTGGCCCTCATTGTCATAAATTGTCCCTCACAGCAGAGAGAAAGACCCAGATACTGAACTGCAGTTTGTGGTATTAATTAACAAAAACACAAGTCCCAAAAAGTGCACCAACACAAAAAAATCCAAACAGATAATAAAGCAAACCTACACACGGGAGAATTGCAACAAACTCACCAGAACGGGGAAAGGGTTCTGGTGGCGAGGAGGAAGAGTAACTTAAGACTGCGGCTACCAGAAATGAAAATAACAGCCCTTAAATAAGACTAGAAACAAATGACACAAGTGATAGCAGGTGTGGGTCACATGAGCAGGCAGGAGATAATAAAAATACAATTTAGACCAGCTGGGAGCAATGAGAGGAGAACAGGCTGACAGCTGACAGGGCCCCCGCCCACACGGACCAAAAACCCAGAAACGTCACTGACAGCTGTCAACCCAGAGGGAGAACACAACAGAATAAAAATATAATGAAATGGCAAAATAAAGACAAGTAACCTCAAAAATGTAAATAACAAACTATAATGAACGTAAACAGGAAAATAAATCATACTAAGAAACAACACAGAATATGTGACAAATCAACCAAGGATAAAATAACAGGAATTACAACTCAAAACGACCACACTGTACAAATATGAAAAAAGGCAAAGAGACTGAGCCCAGTGGAATGCCCCTGCGCTCAGATCATGACACTCAGAAAGTGAGGAAAAAAAATTTGGCCCTCACTACCACCAACGTTGCCCATCCCTGAATTAGAATATTCATAGATCTGCACATACGTAAGTAGGTGTCATATCCCGAGCGCTTTTGTCCGCGCTCGGGTTATTCCTCATCCCTGTCAGGTTTTGACAGCAGGTGTCGTCACTCGGGCTTCCCGGGCTCTGATTGGCCAGACGCTCGGGGGCTCTCTGCTGTCAGAGCCTGAGCAGCTGCGCCGCATGGCCAATCATGAGCAGCTGGCTTTAAATGTCAGTGCGAGTGAATTGGACTCTGTGGCTGTCTCGTCAAAAGTCTTATGACTTTCCCCTGTCTCCTTACCACATGCTCCCTGGGTTCCCCGACGTATCTCGCTGCATGTAAGTTGTCTACTATTTGGAATTGTACTTCTTCCTCGCTGACATTCCTTCCTAATTGCGGCGGACGAGAGCTCCTCGTCTCTGCCATAACTCTCTCCCTGTTCCACGTTTAATATTCCTTGCCTTTGCGGCGTACGAGTGCCCCTCGTCCTAGCCGCTAACCTCTGTTGTGAATCCATATTGTGTTGTGTAACGAAGCCTGCGTGGCAAGTTGTGTTGTACACCCAAGCCCTGTGCAATATAAATAAAGAACTGAATTGCAACTTACAGAACTGTGACGTCTTATGCTGGCTCGTGAGGGCCAGCCGTGACAGTAGGTGGAAGATGCAAAAGCTCTTTCCAGTTAATTCTAAGGCAATGAAAGTCTTTTTGTGTATAAAAAGCCACAATATACTATTTTGGGAAATATACATTGGTTTTTGAGGTGGTTTTAGAGGCGCCGGAATGCATCTTTAATTGAATGAAGTAGTTGTTACAATTTTATTGGGCACTATAAGCTTCCTTTGTCTATCAATGATCATCCAATTTCATCAGAAAAAAAAAAAACTCATTCAAAAATTAGTCAGGCTTACCCACAGTTTAGATATATCCATCCATCCATCCATCTTCTACCGCTTAATCCTTTCGGGTCGCGGGGGGGCTGGAGCCTATCCCAGCATCTTTGGGCGAGAGGCAGGGTACACCCTGGACAGATCGCCAGTCCATCGCAGGGCCAACACAGAGAGACAAACAACCATTCACTCTCACATCCATACCTAAGGACAATTTAGAATCCCCAGTTTTGATGCCAATTAACCTAACTTGCATGTTTTTGGCATGTGGGAGGAAACCGGAGTGCCCGGAGTAAACCCACGCAGACACGGGGAGAACATGCAAACTCCACACAGAAGGGTCACCGATGGTCTGGGGGTGGGATCGAACCCACGATGGTCAAGGGTGGAATCGATCCCATGACCTTCTTGCTGTGCTGCCACTGTGCTTACCACTGCGCCACCGTGCTGCCCAGTTTAGATATATTTCTGTAGAATTTTGTTTGGCTTATTAAAAGCCAACAACTTAGCCCACTGTTACCTTTATCACTATAGACCAAAGAGATTTAATACCATCCAGTGAATTTCATCAAAAACACCTATTATTGACATACCCAAATTAAATTGAAAGCTGGACTTGAACCATTCAAAACATGGTTTTGATTTGTTCTGAAAGATGGCTCTCTACATTTTTCCCATACTGTCAGAATCATTTAAAGTGGTATTGGTATTAAGTAAAAGAAGTTTTACACAGAGAAAAAAGTTGGATTTTAT
Source organism: Pholidichthys leucotaenia (assembly GCA_020510985.1). Lineage (NCBI taxonomy): Eukaryota > Metazoa > Chordata > Actinopteri > Cichliformes > Pholidichthyidae > Pholidichthys > Pholidichthys leucotaenia. The sequence continues at coordinate 296,612,635 of CM035836.1, read as the reverse complement.
GTTTGCCTTATTTTATTTTGTAAGCAGATGACCTCACCATGTAGGTATAGACTAGACAAAATATGTGTCCAATAGCTTGAAGTCACTTCTAATCCCATTTCGACTAAAATAAATAAATAAAAATACTAGTGAAAATTTGCCTCTTACAGAGGTTTTTCCAAGGGTGGGTCTAGGCATTTGAAGGCATCTGTACACTGTAAAAATAACTAGTCATTTTATCTTTAAAGTTACTGTCTGGGTTGCCTTAAAAACTTAAGTTGAATGAACTTGCGAAGACAAGTTACATCAGGCTACAACTTGTCTTCTCAAGCTTTACCTTTTTAAAGTTGAAACAATTAATTTTTCTTACAGTGTAACAGATGGAATCTTCTACAGCAGCAGAATTTGTCTGTCTATGGATTTATTCCCTTCCTGTGGAGAAAATGTGTAATTGGCTTTGATCAAGTGGGCTTTTGCAAGAGATACCTGATCACTTTTAAAGACACACTTTGGTGGATATAATATCACAGCAAAAAACAGAGCTATGAGACATTTGAGAATTTCACTCTTGATATGTCTTGTAAGTCATAAAAACATGCTACAGACAGGTTAACAAGAAAAAAAACTAGATTTTTGGCAGCGTATCACTTTAAGTCTAAAATTATTACCTTTATTTATGGCATGATACTTTCTGAAGTGACAGCTTAAACCATTGCAGAAATTTCTGAACTGTATGTAAATTGGAAGATGACCCTCAGTTTTTTTTTTTTCCACAATATCTTTATTGAACCTTTTCTTTTTTTTTTTTTAACAAACATGATACAAACAATCAAACACTAACACTAAAGTACTACAAAAAAAAAATGCACTAAAAACACCAACAACCACCAACAAAATCAAGTCTTCAACAATGCTCCTCTGTTTAGTCTAGACAATCCAATACATAAGTATACATATTATGTTCACCAGTTTGGAATTTACAAGGTCCACACACATCATTCACCTTCTTCTTCAAGAGTTATGTTTAAATTTTTTACATAATCAATAAAAGGTCTCCATATATTCTCAAACACAATTTCCTTTGATTTTAGTATATATGTTATTCTTTCTAATGGAAGGTTTGTTAACATCTGTCTTAACCACTGAGTCACATCTGGTCTATGAGTCTTTTTCCATAATAGTGCAATACATTTTTTGGCATTAAGCAAACTGAGGTCTATGAATGTTCTTTCACTTTTATTAAAATTATGCTTTTCTGGGTACAGACCCAACAAAAACAGTTTAGGATTCAATATGATTTGTTTTGAGATTATTTTTTCAATTGTTACCCTCACCTCTTCCCAAAACATTCTTATTAATCTACATTCCCATAAACAATGAAATAGGGTTCCTTTACTTTCCATGCATTTTGTGCATGTATCTGGTATATTTTTGTTATATCTATTTAACTCCTCCGGTGTAACATACATCCGCATTAACCATTTGAAATGTATCAATTTAAGGCGTGCATTTATTGATTTGGTTTGAGCTTCTGTACAAGCCAATTCCCATTGTTCCTCTGAAATTTCAATTTGCAGATCTTCTTTCCAGTAGTTTAATCTTTTCAGTGAATTTTCACTTGAAGATAGTGTCAATGAGTTATAAAACTCTGAAATAATACCCTTTCTTTTACTATCTTTCATCATCATTTTTTCCAAGGATGAATAAATAGGTCGAGTGAGAGCTTTATTTTGATTTGATCGAATAAAGTTTCTAAGTTGAAGATATTTAAAAAAATGTGTTCTATTGAGATTAAATTTGATCCTCAGCTCTTCAAAAGACATTATGTTGTCTGCACCTGGCAAATATAAATCCTGAATCTTTTGTATCCCTTTTAAATTCCATACTTTAAATACAGCGTCCGCTCTCCCTGGTTTAAAATATTGATTACCCCATATTGGACTAAATTGTGACAATAACTGTGGTTCTTTTAAATAGTTTTTAGCTTCACACCATATTTTGATCATATGCTTTACAAATGGATTTTTAACTTGTTTTTGTAATTTTTTTGCCGAATCTGAGTATATGAATATGGGAAGAGGTAAAGGTAAATTGTATGATTCCATTTCAGTCCAGTGAGGGAGATCATTTGATGAAAAATAATATGTCATAGACCTCAGTTGTGCCGACCAATAATACAACATAAAATTTGGACATTTCAGACCTCCACGATCAAATGGTAAATATAATAAAGACAAACGTAATCTAGCCCTCCTGTTGTTCCATATAAATTCCACTAACTTTTTTTTTATTCTTGAGAATAGATCTAAAGGTGGTGATAAGGGAATGTATTGAAATAAATAAAGTATTTTAGGTAAAATATTACTTTTAAGTATATTGATTCTCCCGATCATCGACATTGGTAGTGACATCCATCTCTGAGTTAACTCACTGATATCTGACATTAAGGCTTCATAGTTGACACTGGCGACTGATTCTAGCTTAGGCATAATTTGGATTCCTAAATATTTAAACTGATTTACAACATTGAATTGATTTACCTCAGGGGCTGGGTAATTTCTCTGGGTCTCATTTAGCATTAATATTGAAGATTTAGTTTTATTTATTTTATATCCTGATATTTCCCCAAAATTCTTTATTAAATTCAACAAGGTTGGAATAGATTTTTTTAGATTCGACATAAACAAAATTATGTCATCGGCGTACAGGGAGATTTTATGTTCTGTTGGTCCAACTTTAATTCCATATATTTGTGAATGTAAACGTATCGCTATCGCTAAAGGTTCAATTGCCATAGTAAACAGTAAAGGTGAAAGTGGACAGCCTTGTCGACATCCTCTATTGATTTTTATTGGTTTTGAAATATTGTTATTTGTTAGGATTTCTGCTGTAGCATTATTGTATATTATTTGAACCCATTTTATGAAATTATTTCCAAGTCCAAACCTTTGTAGTACTTCAAAAAGAAAGGGCCATTCAACTCTATCAAAGGCCTTTTCGGCGTCCAATGATAGGAGAGCTGTATCCGGTGCTTCTTTATTAAAATAAATAATATTAAATAGTCTTCTTACATTATGGAAGCCTTGTCTACCCTTTATAAAGCCATTCTGATCTCGATTAATAATATTTGGTAAAATTTCTTGTATTCGTCTTGCTAAAATTTTACAGATTATCTTAAGGTCGGCGTTTAATAGGCTTATTGGTCTCATATTTTCACATTTATTAGAGGGCTTACCTGGTTTTGGCAGCAGTATAATTAAGGCATTATTTATGTATGATGGTAAATTATTATTTTGAAATGCTTCTAAAACCATTTCCAAAAAAGGTTTTATTAATTTATTCTTAAATTTTTTATAAAGGTCAACTGGAAGACCATCTGGTCCTGCACTTTTTCCTGATTTCATATTATCAATGGCTAGCCCAACTTCTTCTTGACTAATTTTAGACTCCAATATCTCCCTGTTTTCATTTGGAATACACGGTATAGATAGTTCGTTCAAAAACCCATTTAGTTTTGTTAAATCAGGTTCATTTTTGGTATCATATAATTTTTCATAGTAATCTCTAAAGGCTCTATTAATTTCTAAAGGATCTATAACTACCTGTCCATTACTTATAATACTGGTAATTGGTGTTTTAATTTCCAATTGTTTAATCTGCCATGCTAATAATTTTCCTGATTTTTCACCTTGTTCATAAAAAGATTGTTTCAATCTTAGAAGACTCGAGGCAGCTCTATTCGCTGATTTTTTGTCGTATTCAGCTCTCAAAATCAGTAATTCATTCTCCAACCTTGGGTCACTTCCTGCATACACTTTTTCCTGAAGATTTTTTATTTTATGTTCCAATTTAGCTCTCTCCTCTCGAGTCTTCTTAGATTTTGATCCTGTATAACTAATAATATGTCCCCTAATAAAAGCTTTGAAAGCCTCCCACTTTACACATGCTGATGTTTGTGTAGTATTGATGTCAAAGAACTCGTCTATCTGTTTTTCTATATACTTGACAAATTCCTCATCCTGAAGCCATTTATGCTGAAATTGCCATCTACCTGATTCCTTTATCAATTTTTTATCTACATATATTAGACAACAGGGTGCATGGTCAGAGATCACGATGTTATCATAAAAGCAGTTTTGAATCTTGGACCTTAATTCTGTGGAAATCAAAAAATAATCAATACGTGAGAATGTCTTGTAGGTACTGGAATAACAAGAATAGGCTTTAACTTGTGGTTTCATTTCTCTCCATATATCTAACAATCTCAATTCTTTCATAAAATGATTAATAGTCATCCTACATCCAATGTGCGTACAATCCAGTCCTGTTGATCTATCCACACCTGGATTCAATGTACAATTAAAATCCCCTGCTATTATATGTTGCCCTGTAAGTGATGATAAGATGAGAAATAAATTAGCAAAGAACTTCTGGTCATCTATATTGGGACCATATAAGTTCACAAGATTTATATTTTCTAATAGCAAAGAACCTTGAATGATTACATATCTTCCAAATTTGTCTCCAATTACATTTTTCACTTGAAAAGGAACTGATTTATGTATGAGAGTCATAACTCCCCTGGCTCGGGATGAAAATGAAGAGGTGAATACACTTCCCTGCCATCTACTCCTAATTCTTTTAACATCCTCCTCTATCAGATGAGTTTCTTGTAAAAACACAATTCTTGAACCCATGTCCTTTATTTTATTCATAACTTGTTTAAGTTTTTTTAAATTTTGTAGACCTCTGCAATTCCATGAAGTTAAATTAAGATTAACACTTTGGTCCATGATCAATAGAGAGTTTGGGATTACCTTGCAGTGTAAACATGCTCATACAGAGAAGCAAAAACATGAGTGGTTGAACATTCATCCTACAAACTACACACAAACAAATTCCCCCTTCCCACACTTGTGGCAAACCCCCCAAAATCAAAAGAAAAATTCTGTCTCCCGATATAGCCATCGACTGTTCCACATCCACGGGGAACAGCCTAAGCCACTCCTTCTTCATCCTCCCAATCACCCTAACTCTACTGCTTTTAATGACGTAACATTAACTCTCCTCTGTAGTTTTCCAACTTAACTCCAAAATTTTTACCAACTTTGTACATCCTAGTTTTTTTTTTTTTTTGTTTGTTTTGTTTTTGTTTTGTTTTTTTTTAATATATAATACAATCTATATTTTGTAAACTTACTATTTACTTCAAGTCAGTCAGATGCCTGTGCAAATGCTTAGTTATTCTACCTTATATTTTGTTCATGCTTAGCTCCCACCAGTCTCTTCTTCTTCTTTGATCTTCTTGATGAACTCCTGCGCCTCCTCTGGGGTCTTGAAGATGTGGGTTCTGCCCTCATACGTGGTCAGCAGTCTCGCAGGATAGATTACACCATGACGAATCCCAAGGTTGCGCAGCTCCTTACGTATGGGATCAAACTGCTTCCTCAATTGCTGGATTCCTGTGGCCAAATCTGGGTAGAACCGCACCTGCTGGTCCTGGTGTTTAATCTCTCCTTTAGCACGTGCAGCGTTGAAGATCTTCATCCTGTCTCTGTTGCTAAGAAACTTCATAATTAAGGTCCTCGGCGGTCCCTTATCTCTCCGTGGGCCAATACGATGTGCTTTTTCCAGAACCACTGCTGATTGCAACTCCTCGCTGCCCAGCACCTCCGGAATCCACTTTTCCAGAAAGGAACATACGTCCCGACCTTCTGATTCCTCTGGAAGACCCACCAGCCTCAAGTTATTCTGTCTCGACCGAGATTCCAAATCCAAAATATTATCTTCCAGAGATTTATTTTTTTTTTCCAAAGTGCGCACCTTTAATTGAAGACGGGTGACGTCATCTTCAGCACTAGCGAGACGGAGCTCCATCTGCGCCGTTCGTTCTACACAGTCACCCAATTCCTTTCTTATTCCTTCCAGCGCTGTCATAATCCCATCAAATCTAGAGGAAAAGTCCGCTCTCATTGAACTCATGGCAGCCATCAGCGCATCTGCGCCATTCCCCGCAGAAATCGCACCGCCGCCAGCTTCCTCCGCCATATATGGAGCCTTGTTTGCTGCGTCACAGACCTGAAAGTCCGTTAATTTGGACTGTTTCGGCGGCTCGCTTTTTCCTTTTCCTGGTTTTCCAGCCTTAGGCTTCGCCGACATATCCTCGCCCAAATGCTGGGATACGTTCTGTCCCAAATGAGAGAGTTATTTGCCGATTTTTTTTTTCCAGGAGCAGAGCAGAGCGAGACACGTCCGTCCTACGTGGCAGCCATAACCGGAAGCCTGACCCTCAGTTTTAACTTGATTTTACAAGCTTTGAGCCTTACAAAGATAAAGCACATTATTGCACAGCAGTGGTTTGTGTTATGGCTCAATAAAAAGGTCAGTATTTCAGGGGGCTCATAATTTTGACCCTGTTTGTTTTTGATTTTTATAAAAAAAATTGTGTTTCTGTGTGCAAAGTAAAATAATGTAAGCAACTAAAATAAAACTTGGATGTTTGGAAAAGCTGTGTTAAAAATTATTTGCAGTATTTAGCAGCACTTGGAAAATACTTTTTAAAAAATGTAATTTTCATCGGGAAGCTCATAATTCTGTCTTTAACTGTAAGTTTAAAATACAATGAAATCATACAAAAATGATTATATACAATTAATCTGGCCTTTCTGCTCCACAGTCATGGCAGTATAAACTTTTAAATTATTAGATATTACAGCTGCATGAGCACACCGGGAGGAGTACCAGCAGCCAGGACTCATGGTCTGCTGTTGACCAGCTCTATGGGCTCACATCCTGGGAAAGAACAGTGGTAGGGGCCGGTGCTTCAGCGTATTGCTCCGCCTGTAATGCTTGTGCCCTCCACATATGCCAAATAGTTGTTCAGACCCTCCACAATCACGGCAGTATTATTTTTTTTTATGCATTAGTTTGTCACTACTATCTTTTTTTTCTGGTATGATCTGGTATTCATTTCCATGATTTTGGTCACGAAGCCTGCCCAAGTAACGAGTTTTTTTTTTTTCCACAATATTTTTTATTGAACCTTTTTTTTACAAACATGGCACAAACAGTCAAACACTAACACTAAAGTAATTTAAAAATTAAAAAAAAACACTAACAAAAAAAAATGTACTAAAAACAACAACAACCATTAACAAAAGCAAGTCAACAACAATGCTCCTCTGTTTAGTCTAGGTAATCTACTACATAAGAATACATAATATACATTCACCAGTTTGGAATTTGCAAGGTCCACACATATCATTCACCTTCTTCTTCAGAAGTTATGTTTAATTTCTTTACATAATCAATGAAAGGTCTCCATATATTCTCAAACACATTTTCCTTTGATTTCAGTATATATGTTATTCTTTCTAGTGGAAGGTTTGTTAACATCTGTCTTAACCACTGAGTCACATCTGGTCTATGAGTCTTTTTCCACAGTAGTGCAATACATTTTTTGGCATTAAGCAAACCGAGGTCTATGAATGCTCTTTCACTCTTATTAAAGTTATGTTTTTCTGGATACAGACCCAACAAAAACAGTTTAGGGTTCAATGTGATTTGTTTTGAAATTATTTTTTCAATTGTTACCCTCACCTCTTCCCAAAACATTCTGATTTTTCTACATTCCCATAAACAGTGAAATAGGGTTCCTTTACTTTCCATATATTTTGTGCATGTATCTGGTATGTTTTTGTTATATCTATTTAACTCCACTGGTGTAACATACATCCGCATTAACCATTTAAAATGTATCAGTTTAAGACGTACATTTATTGATTTGGTTTGAGCTTCTGTACAAGCCATTTCCCATTGTTCCTCTGAAATTTCAATTTGCAGGTCTTCTTTCCAATAATTCAGTCTTTTCTGTGAGTTTTCACTTGAGAATAGTGTCAATGAGTTATAAAACTCTGAAATAATACCCTTTCTCTTACTATCTTTCGTCAAAATTTTTTCCAAGGATGAATAAGTAGGTCGGGTGAGAGCATTATTTTGAGTTGATCGAATAAAATTTCTAAACTGAAGATATTTAAAAAAAAATGTGTTCTATTAAGATTGAATTTAATCCTCAGTTCTTCAAAAGACATTATGTTATCTGAGCGTGACAAATATAAGTCTTGAATCTTTTGAATCCCTTTTAAATTCCATACTTTAAATACAGCATCCGCTCTTCCTGGTGTAAAATATTGATTACCCCATATTGGGCTAAATTGTGACAATAAGTGTGGTTCTTTTAAATATTTTTTGGTTTCACACCATATTTTGATCATGTGCTTTACAATTGGATTTTTAACTTGTTTCTGTAATTTTTTAGCCAAGTCTGAGTATATGAATAAGGGAAGAGGTAAAGGTAAATTGTATGATTCCATTTCAGCCCAGTGAGGAGGATCATTTGATGAAAAATAATATGTCATAGACCTCAGTTGTGCTGACCAGTAATACAACATAAAGTTTGGACATTTCAGACCGCCACGATCAAATGGTAAATATAGTAAGGACAAACGTAATCTAGCCTTCCTATTGTTCCATATAAATTCCACTAACTTTTTTTTAATTCTTGAGAATAGATCTGAAGGTGGTGGTAAAGGAATGTTTTGAAATAAAGTATTTTTGGTAAGATATTACTTTTAAGTATATTAATTCTCCCGATCATCGACATTGGTCGTGACATCCATCTCTGAAGTAACTCATTAATATCTGTCATTAAGGCTTCATAGTTGGCACTGGCGACTGATTCTAGCTTAGGCAAAATTTGAATTCCTAAATATTTAAACTGATTTACAACATTGAATTGATTTACCTCAGGAGCTGGGCGATTTCTGTGGGTCTCATTTAGCATTAATATTGAAGATTTTGTTTTATTTATTTTATATCCTGATATTTCCCCAAAGTTCTTTATTAAATTTAACAAGGTCGGAATTGATTTTTTAAAATTCGACATAAACAAAATTATGTCATCGGCATACAGGGAGATTTTATATTCTATTGGTCCTACTTTAATAGCGCCGATCGAGGAGCTAGCCAAAGCGCTAAAAATAGCTTTCACTACTGCGCATGCGTGTGTTTACTTGGCTGAAGTAGGACAAACTTTCTGGGCCACTGCATCGCGTGAATGGAGCAAGGCAGGTGTGCCTGAGGGCGCAGCTGTGCTGAACACTGCTTAAATCGCAATTTCAAAACAGTGAATGGACAGTACTTTTTATTTTGCACCCCCCATCCATTTTCAATATATAGATCTGCATCAGATTTGGTTCCTAGTCTTACATTAAACTCAATAGCACACAATTTCTGGTCTATGTTGTTATGATAAAACATACATTGCAGTACTCACCTTTTCACAAGAGTAGGCTTGTTTCCCGACACTGGCAACCCACGACATTCCAACCATCGCTTCAGTTGGACCACAGAATGTTGAGAAATGTCACTGTAAACAAAGGCAGCCCCTGGGACTTCGCTTTCTAACAGTTTTACAAGTGGGAATGCAGTATCACTCGCCATTGCTCCACCGGTAGGACAGAGTTTTGTTTGTCCGACCTTGTGTAGTGCTGTGTACCACGTGACTACCAGCGTGAAAACTGATGACGTAGTCCTCGATCGGCGCTATTCCATATATTTGTGGATGTACTTTGTGGACTGGTGCCATCGGAACTGCCTCCAGATCAACGCGAGGAAAACTAAGGAGCTGGTGGTGGACTGCCGCAGGCATGGGCAGCCCCTCACAGCACCAGTAAATATACAGGGAACAGACATCGAGATGGTGACATCCTACAAGTACCTGGGTATTCATCTGAACAATAAACTAGACTGGTCACACAATACTGACGCACTCTACAAGAAGGGACAGCGCAGGCTGTTCCTGCTGAGGAGACTCAGGTCTTTTGGTGTACAAGGGGCGCTGCTGAAGTCATTCTATGACACGGTGGTGGCATCAGCCATCACTTTTGGAGTGGTCTGCTGGGGCAGTGGCATTACTGCAGCCGATAGGAAGAGACTGAACAAAGTGATTAAGAAAGCTAGCTCTGTCCTGGGGCAACGCCTTGATCCGATGGAGGAGATAGGAGAGAGAAGGACGGTGGCTAAACTGTCATCTCTGCTGGAGTCCGAGTTCCACCCTATGCAGGACATACTGGATGCACTGAGGAGCTCATTTAGCAGCAGACTACATCATCCCAGGTGCACAACCGAGAGGTTTCGTAGGTCCTTCCTACCAACGGCTGTCAGACTGTACAACCTAAGCAGGGCTGCTCGCAGAGATAGCAAAAAGACGTAACAAACTAATAGGTTTTTTTTGAATGCAAAAGATGCAATAGACTTACACAATGGTCCTCTCCGGCATACAACTAGGAACATACCGGTCGCTATGGAGGGTGAGAATATGTATGGGCACATAATCATACCATGTAGGATAACTAAATAGACGGTTATGCTGTTTCATCCCACCTAGCAACAATGCTCTGCACTGTGTGTGTTTATATATTTACATATTTATTCCATCTAGCTACAATGCTCTGCACTGGGTGTGTTTATATTTATATATCTATATATTTATTCCATCTAGCTACAATGCTCCGCACTGTGTTTTTATATATCTACATATTATTCCATCTAGCTACATTGCTCCGCACTGTGTGTGTTTATATACTTGCATATTTATTCCACCTAGCTGCAATGCTCCGTACTGTGGGTGTTTATATATTTACATATTTATTCCATCTAGCTACAATGCTCCGCACTGTGTGTTCATATATTCATATATTTATTCCATCCAGCTACAATGCTCTGCACTGTGTGTCTGTGTGTGTGTGTGTATATATATATATTTTATAGTAATATGTACATATGTATATTAGCTGCTCTTGCTTGCTTGTTTTTTTTTTTTGTTGTTTTTTTTGTTTTTTTTGTTTTTTTTGTTTTTTTTTGTTTTTTTTCTTGCCTTCTGATTGTTGCTCTGAGTGTTGCTATCCCTGTGCTGTTGCAATCCTGGAATTTCCCCGTTGTGGGACTAATAAAGGCTTATCTTATCTTATCTTATCTTATCTTATGTAAACGTACTGCCATTGCTAAAGGTTCAATTGCCATAGTAAACAGTAAAGGTGAAAGTGGACAACCTTGCGGACATCCTCTATTGATTTTTATTGATTTTGAGATATTGCTGTTTGTTAGGATTTCTGCTGTAGCATTATTGTATATTATCTGGACCCATTTTATGAAATTATTTCCAAGTCCAAACCTTTGTAGGACTTCAAAAAGATAGGGCCATTCGACCCTATCAAAGGCCTTTTCGGCATCCAGTGATAGGAGAGCTGTATCCAGTGCTTCTTTATTGGAATAAATAATATTAAATAGTCTTCTTACATTATGGAAGCCTTGTCTTCCCATTATAAAGCCATTCTGATCTCGGTTAATAAAATTTGGTAATATTTCTTGTAGTCATTTTGCTAAGATTTTACACATTATTTTAAGATCAGCATTTAATAGGCTTATTGGTCTCATGTTTTCACATTTATTAGGGGGTTTACCTGGTTTTGGCAACAGTATAATTAAGGCATTATTCATGTATGGTGGTAAATTACCATTTTGAAATGCTTCTAAAACCATTTCCAAAAGTGGTTTTATTAATTTATTCTTAATTTTTTTTTAGAGGTCAACTGGAAGACCATCTGGTCCTGCTCTTTTTCCTGATTTCATATTATCAATGGCTAGCCCAACTTCTTCTTGACTAATTTTAGACTCCAGTATCTCCCTGTTTTCATTTGGAATACACGGTATAGATAATCCACCCAAAAACCCATTTAGTTTTGTTAAGTCAGTTTCATTTTTTGTATCATATAGTTTTTCATAATAATCTCTAAAGGCACTATTAATTTCTAAAGAATCTATAACTACCTGTCCGTTACTTATAATACTGGTAATTGGTGTTTTAAATTCTAATTGTTTAATCTGCCATGCCAATAATTTTCCCGATTTTTCACCTTGTTCATAAAAAGTTTGCTTCAATCTTAGAAGACTCGAGGCAGCTCTATTCACTGATTTTTTTTTATCATATTCAGCTCTCAGAATCAGTAATTCGTTCTCTAACTTTGGGTTACAAGTAACGAGTTTTATCCAATCAGCATTGAGTCGATCTTAAACCCCACCCAGGAATTTTTGGGTGCTATGAAGTACCTACTCTTGACCGGGGCCATCTTTCGGCTGCTAAAGCTTCCTGAAAACTTCCAATTATGAGGAGGGTGCCGGTAGTGGAAACTCTCACGAGGGAAAGTCTCTTCAAAATTAGTTCCTGGTAAGTGGAAACAGGGCTGTTGAGGGCTAACAACAGGCAAAAATCATCGTCCTTTCAGGGTGAATGTAAAAGTGCAATGGGAAAAATGTTCTTGATCATAAATTATTCTGCTCTCATTTCTAACATCATTTTTAGCAGAGCTGTACATACAGTAGTGAATGTGTTATCTTAAAATTCCCAAAATGTAGCTGATGCAAATCCTGTGTGTGTGTGTCTGTATCTCTGTATTTGTATTTGTGTATTGTGGGTTTGAGACTGAGGAGAATTGTACATGGGGGATGGATCACTATTTGTCTATGGTAAACTCTGTCCAGGTTTTCTGATGTCTCAAACTTGATTCATTATCCACAGTGAGAACATTTTAGCGAGAAATCAATTCCCCATTTCCCAGAAGTGGGATGTCCAGGCTTCTCCTGTGGGCATGGTTTAGCCAGACATAGCCTTTAATCTCCTGGTGTATTTGATTGGACGGCTTTGCCTCTGTAGATTGTTTGTTGAAGGCCTCAGTGAAATCCTTCTGGTAAAACAAGCATCCCAACAGCCGTTCAAGCCTTTCTCACACGCGACAATCCAGACACACAGAAACACACTTCACTCTGTGCTGGTCCTCTCAACTCCAAGATGAGGCTGTAATTGCTAAACAGATGTTAATGAGATTTTGCACCTAGAGAAAAGCCAAACACAGAGGTACACCTGATCTGTTTGTATTCTTTATAAATGGCCTTTCACAGCACTAGGGTGTTGCTGTGTAATCACAGACTGTATAAAATCTGTGCAACGCAAATGCAAAGCATCAACATTATTCCTGTGAATTTCTGCTTGTGTCTTTAGGGAGACTGAATATAAAGGCTTTCAGCTTTCCCTGGACCAGAGCACATCCAAAGCCTCTTTCCCCTACAACTGCAGCAGCAACACAGCCAGCAGCCTCACGGAGAACTCCAGGACTCCCAAGAGCAGAGTGTCACGGCCCAAAACCAAAGCCAGAGTCTCACCGTACACGCAGGTGTGACTTCACATCACACTAGACTCACTCCACTGTATAGCTTCAACAACCAGTAACAGTGGTGAGCATGCTTATTGATGTGCTACCAGGGACATGCATACCTTGATGTTCATTTTCAGTAAAGTTGGAAGATACTGCAAAACATAAAACTGCCTGGCTTTTATTATAATTTTTAGTAAATATTTTAAATGAAGCTTAAAACAAAATGAATAGAAAACTGCTGCAAAATATAAGTTCTTCCCTAAATAAAAGATTCTTTAACCCCTTAGCATTCCAACCAATTTTCCTCAATATGCTTAAAAATAGCATACACAAAGTAAATCACATTCTTTCTTCATTGAGTGGCAGTAAGAAATTTCAAATGTCCTGCAGGCCGGAACCAGATTTTTAAGAAGTTGGAAATTATGATGATATTGCATGCCAAAAAAACAACAACAAAAAAACAACCCAAGTCAGAAATTTAAAAAACCCCAAAACTAATTCTTATAGGGTACCTGTAGTGAATTTTAATCAAAAGGTATTTCAAACGATCAAATATTATACTAGTGGTTCTGTCCAGTAATTTTGGTCACGATTCCTTCTCAAACGAGTTTCGTCACTGCTCTCTGTCAGTCATGGTCAGAGACATCTTGCCTCCTCCATGGCCAGTTTCAGCGCCAGTAGTGACGCACAGTCATTGCTTTGTGTGACTGACTGGGCTGCAGTATAGCAGTCAACAAAGTTTTAACATCAGAATTGTATGTAATTTTTTACAACCATGTACAAGCAAATCTACCCGCATATAATTTAATGAAATAAAATTCTAGTATATCAAGATTTATTCAAAGCGTTTTGAAGTTACTTGACTGAGAACTTGCCTGTTCGTCAGGTCCCCTTCAGCTGCTGGTCCCCAGAGGTACTTGCGGATCATGCCGTCAATAAAGGCCATTTCCAAGGATGGTTTGTGCAGCATATATTCGTGCAGATTTTGTGCCGTTTTCAACTCGGATCTTGACCCACTGAGCATCTGCTGAACACGTTACTCTTCCACGATAAAGCCAGAAACAACGATTGTATGTTACATCCGGTCGGCAATGGCTGCTCCCCATTGGTTTTGACCGAGCAGTTTTCATGGGATAAAATTATTCAGTATATTGACTCTAGGGGGTTATTTTTACTGAACAAACACATTTTTGGTTTATAAATAATACCTAAAGCAGGATTAATGTTGTTATGATGACCAGTACAGGTTTCCTTTAAATATACTTTGATTTGTATTTAACTGTTGACAGCGTGAACCATACAGCTTTTTTGATGACTGATCCGATCAGATATTTTACGTACAGTATTTCATTTAGTTTTCATTTCATTTTTATCCTGGAAAAAAAATGGTGGTCAACAACCATCTTGCCTCTGTCATTACATCTCTGAGGTGCAGTCTCCTCACAGATTGCAGCGTGATGAACCCACTGCTGTGTGAGTGAGAGATGTTTACAGATTTTCAGCAGTTTGGAAAGGCATTGGTTTATTTTATGTTTTAATGGATCTTTTTTTAATTGCTCCTGATACACAATCCAGTAATTTTTGCCTTGATCTAAAGCTGAGACAGTCGGTCATTGAAAATAAGAACCGCTAACTTTACTCGCTAAAATTAGCTAACCTTACCGGTGCAGCGTTTAGAAGTGGCCCAACTTCAGTCATTCATCACCGGGGCAGAGCACAGCAGAGGTCCACTGACAGACAGCCAGAGACGGGGGAACAGAAAGGGGGGGGGTGGATGCATTGCTGTAGTGCAGCTGTGATATAACTTAAGGATATGGCTGTATCCCCGGTTCTTCGAGTAGTATGAGTAAGATGTCTCACTATGGGATACGCCCCTCCTGCATATACCTCACAAGCATTTATCTCAGTACGCCAGTTCTGATTGGCAGATGATTGCAATGCCACGCTTCGCATAATGACCTCTTATAAGAAGCCCATGCTACAACGTAGCGTTATTCAAGATAAGCACCTCTTCTCGCTTCGCCCAGCAAGAAGTTTTGTCTGGTGAGACATCTCACTCATGCTACTTGAAGAACTGGGGATACAGCCGTATCCTTAAGTTCTTCTTCATAGTACTTGTTTCAGTGCCTCACTATGGGATATGGAGGCTCCCGTATTGCCAGACAAGCTTATCTCGACAATCATCACCACTGAGCTGCAACTTGGATGCCTAGGGGTCCTGGAGTGAGCACTGCTTGAGCCATGCTCAAAGCAGAGACATCCATCCTATAAAACCGAACAAAAGTAAGAGGTGAGGACCAGCTCGCCGCCTCACAAATGTCCCCTAAGGAAACCCCCTTAAATAGGGCCCACAAGGCCGCCAAGGCCCGAGTGGAGTGAGCTCTCAGGTCCACTGGTGCCTGAAGGCCCTGTGCCAAGTATGCCAGAGCGATCTCCTCCACAGTTCAGTGGGCGAGCTGCTGCTTGGTGACTGGCCTACCGGCATGGGGTTTGGACTAGGACATGAAGAACTGGTCACTCTTTCTGAGCCCCTTTGTTCTGTCCATATAAGCACGTAAGGCATGGACAGGGCATAATAAGCATGACTGCCGTTATTCAGGAGAAGAGTCAGAAGAAGAAAATGCCATCAAGTTGATGGGTGTACATAAGCCAACCACCTTAGGCACAAATGCCGGGTTGGGCAACAGCGACACCCAAACATCCCCCAGGGCAAACTGAGTGCACGCCGGGTGTACTGAGAGGGCATGAATATCACTGTCACGTTTAGCCAAGGCTAAGGCCAGTAACAGCACCGTTTTCAATGACAGGTGCTTCATGCTGACCTCCCCCAGAGGTTCGAAGGGGGGCCCGACAGCCCATCCAGGACCTCGACTAAATCCCAAGGGGGGACCATGGTCCTGGAAACAGGGAGGAGTCTACGCGCTCCTTTCTTAAAACGACAGACCAGAGGATGTTGACTAGCTGTCTTATCTCCAAAACCTACATGACAAGCAGAAATAGCAGCTAAGTACACCTTAATGGTAAATGGCATCCACTTATATAGCACTTTTTTTCTCATCTCTAGATGACCAAAGCGCTTTACAGATCCTGCTGTCCACCCATTTACACACACATTCACACACTGATGGCGGCGTAGTTGCCATACACCGGCGCTGGCCTGACCCACCAGGAGCAACTGGGGGTTTAGTGTCTTGCTCAAGGACACTTTGACATGCAGACTGCAGACAGAGCAGGAATCAAACCCCTGGCCCGCCGATCAGTAGTCGGCCACACTACACCTGCGCCACAGCCGCAGGTGTGCTTAATGGTGGAGAAAGCTTTCTGCTTGTCGATGAGATCTTGTAAGAATGAAAGGATCACACCTAGTGAGCACTGAAAAGAGATGTGACCTCTGTCATGGCACCAATTTTCAAACACCCTCCACTTGCAATCATAAAGAGATTTAGTAGAGGATACTTTAGCACTGTGAATGGTGTTTATCTCACCCTGAGGAAGACATATCGCCTTCAGGGTGTCCCACTCACGGGCCAGGCCCACAGTGCCAGGTGCTCTGGATGTGGGTGAAATAGTGTTCCCCCAGCCTGTGACAGCATGTCTCTGTGGACTGGGAGCTGCCATGGCTGCCCGTGGAGAAGCTGATAAATCTCTCCTAGCCAGTGCATCGCTGGCCAGTGAGGAGCTGTCAGGATTAGCCTGTGGCGATGCTCCCTCACCCTGGCTAAGGTTGGGGAAATCAAGGCCAGGGGGATGAAAAGCATAAAGAAGAACAGGGGGCCATACGTGCGCAAGAGCATCTACCCCGAGAGACGCGCTGTGATCGCGTATGGAGAAGAAGAGTGTCCACTGTGCATTCTCTTCTGACGTGAACAGGTCCGCCTCGGTCTGGCTGAACCTCTTCTAAATCTGCTCCACTATCATGGGGTGGAGCCCCCACTCCCCGAATACAGAAGCGTCCCTGGAAAGGAGATCCGCTCCGCGATTCAGAACACTCGAGAGGTGTGTGGCCCTGAGAGACAGGAATTGGTCGCTGCTCCACAGGATCAGTCTGCGTGCCAACATGTGCAACCGTCTGGACCATAGGCCCCCCTGACGGTTGATGTAAGACACCGCAGTCATGTTGTCTGTCCTCACTAAGACATGGTGTCCGCGTAGGAACGGGAGGAAGTACTTCAGCGTGAGAAACGCCGCTAAAAGCTCCAGATAATTTATGTGCGGTCATTGCAGGGCGTCCCTCCAGAGACCCCTTGCAACACGACCCTCGTGTATTCCGCCCCAGCCCATCAAGCTCGCATCTGTGGTGGTGACCTTTCGGGCTTGGACTGTGCCAAGCGGCACCCCCTGTACCAGGAAGGACGGGTGCCATCAATGGTGCAGTGCTATTACGCATTCTATATTCACCGGCACCCTGCGTGCACCATGACGCACAGGATCCAACCTGAGGGAGGCCACCCAGTGCTGGAAATCCCTCATATACAGGTGACCCAGCCCAATCACCACGATTGCTGAGGCCATCAGACCCAGCAGTCAGAGGCAGAGTCTGAGAGGGACACGTGCATGAGGTTGGAAACGAACGAGGCACTCTCTGAACGATTCCACTCACTCCGCTGACAGGTGGGCTGTGAAAGACATGGAGTCTATTGATAAACCCAGGAAGTTTATTCTTTCTGTTTATCACAAGTCCCAGATCGGTCAGGTGCTGGACGACAACAGCCGTGTACATCACAGCCTCCTGACCTGATTGTGCCAGGATGAGCCAATCGTCTTAATACGTTGCCAGACGGATGTCCTGTCACCTTAATGGGGCTATTACAGCCTCAGTACAGCGAATAAACACCCGTGAGCTCAGAGAGACCGAACAGCAGCACCTTGTATTCGTAACAAACACCTTGAAATGCGAACCTCAGATATTTCCTGTGTGGAGGATGAATCTGAATGTGGAAATATACATCTGCCAAATCGATTGAGGTCATGAAATCCCCTCATCGAATTAGACGCAGCAGGGATGCATATGTAAGCATCCTGAATTTGTATTTTCTGAGGTGTTTGTTCAGAGCCCGCAGATCCAGGATAGGGTGAATTCCGCTCCTTCCCCATTTGGGAACCAAAAAATACCTGGAATAAAAGCTGGTGCAACTCTGATCAGGAGGCACAACACATATCCACACAGCCCATTTTTCTCTCATTGGTGAGAGACATGACTAACTAACTAACTAACTAACTAACCTACACTTATATAGCGCTTTTCTAGTCACAAAGACCATTCAAAGCGCTTTCACTAGTACTAACCCTCTATTCTAAGGGCCTATAGGAAACAGATATCTAGGGACAATTTAGAACAGCCAATTAACCTAACATGCATGTCTTTGGATTGTGGGAGGAAACCGGAGCCCCCGGAGTAAACCCACGCAGCACAGGGAGAACATGCAAACTCCACACAGAAAGGTTCCAACCCCTGCCAGCCTGGGGATTCGAACCAGGAACCTTCTAGCTATAAGGCAACAGTGCTAACCACTGCACCACCGTGCTACCCACGGATTTGTTTGGTGAGAGACATGAAACTGGATCCTGTGAGCTCCCCGCACTGTGAGCCTCCATTTGTTGTGTTATGGGGCCGACTAGTGGTGGGGCATGGTTGTGTACCTCAGTCGACACTGCACATGCGCCAGGTGATCGTATTCTGACAGCTTTCCTGGCTGCGCTCGTCCTCATGGGGAAATTCCCCCGAGAATGCGCAGTCAGAGGGCTGTTCATTGATTTCTTGTTAACTGATTTTATCTGCGCCCTCGACCTTTGTTCTGGATGTGACAGAGGAAAATGTTTTATTTTGCATAAACATTTTAGTGAACAATTGAGTGTACTTAAGCAACTCTGTGGGGAAAATGGGGCAGACATTTCCACAATGGAGCCTTCTCCTTCCTGAGCTGGGACGTGTGGACATTGTTCTTCCATTACACGCTGCAGTGGGAGAGTGCACACAAAACGTGGAAGCTGGCGAACGGGGAACATGCCACTGCCCCTGTGGGAAGACGAGAGGTTGTCAGGCCGCCTTCTCCTTCCTCATGGCCTGCTTACCGTCTGTCTGTGCAGGGGATTCTGGCGGAGCGGTGGTCTGAATTGTAGCCTTCCTGGGCCAGCCTCCTTTCACCTGCTGTGTAGGTGGGGCAGCTGAAACAGTTTGAGGCTTAGGCCGTTTGGGAATTTTGAATTGGGGAAGGGGCCGTGAGACAGCCTGTGTGAAGGTGTGTCTTGGGGATAGTGGAGGAGTGGACTTGGGTTTGTGGGGGAGGCAAAGCTGGAGCGCTTCATCGTCCCTCTTCCTCGCCTTGCAACGTTGTTGCATTGAGGTGAGAGCTGCACTGAAAATGCCATCTGGAATGATCGGCATGTCCAAGATTTCCTCCTTCTCCCTCTCAGATAGGTTTGTCAGGTTAAGCCATTTCGCTTTCTCCTGCAACACCATCATTCCCATAGATTTCCCTGTGGCTTGGACTACACAGCACTGTAGGCGGAGGCAGATGTCCGTAATCACAGAAATCTCTTCCCACACATTCGAATCCAGCTTGGCCACAATGTCCTCGCATAAATTGGCTTGATAAGCGGCAAGCATGGATGAAATGTTAAGGGCCCTAGCCACCAAAGCTGCCGCTTTGTAGGCTCGCTCAGTCATGGCGGACTGAAAACGATCAGCTTTTGATGGAAGTGTGGGACTCCTGGAAGTCACCGACAGCCATGGGTGGAGGTGGGCTGCTACTAACGACTCCATCGGGGGCATACAGAGCACACTGTGCTTTTCCATACCCTCGAAGTTCAAGGAGGAAACCCCTGGAATGGGGTTCTTGCTGCTGAACGGGCTGTTGCTCCAAGTGGCCAACAGCTCCTCTAGCAGCTCCGAGAAGACGGGGAGTAGCTGCTTCGCCTTCCTGGATGCCTGGGGTAATTTCTTCCCTTGGTAACAGGACTTGGTGGTTTCAGTTACTGCTTCAGGCCAGGGGATATTCAGCCTGGCTGCAGTGCATTTGAACACACCCTGCATGTCCATGCTGAGAGAGGGGGGTGTCAGTAAAAATTGCCCTGCTCCCCCCAGGAGGCAAAAACAGCTTCAGGTTTGGCAACCTGAGCCAGTGGGATGAAGAAATCATCATCCTTGTCATCTTTGGATATGAGGAGCTCTGAATGATCCTCGTCCTCCGCATAATCCAACTCCAGAATGTCTTCCGTTTGTGGCGCATCCGCTGCCATGTCCAACTGAGAACCCCAGCTGGCTCCAGAGTGCACTTCAGCAACTGCGTTGAGCCCTTCTTTCTCCACACCGCACAACAGTTTGCTGGTTGTGGACAGGTAAGGATCTTTCCCCGACAGGCTGGCTTGGTGAGCGAGCCATCGGTGGAGACTCTTTAGGGTGAAATGGGCGCAGTGTCTGCATGAACCCAGTGTCTCTATTGAGAGTCGGGCATGTTCCAGCCCGAGGCAAGACGAGCAGACCTGGTGTGTGTCTTTACTTGAGATCTTATTCCCACAATTACAGAGATGAGTCTCCGAGTCACAGTCTTCTCTGGTGTGAGCAAGACTGGGCTCCATCATCATTAACAGGGGTGTTAACTTGTATACGGCTTAGCTGGTGTGCTAGCCTGTGGGTGCGAAGTTAGCTGTAGTGCTAACTTTTGAGCGCGGTGTTAGCTGGTGTGCTAACGTGTAGCGTTATGTTAGCTGGTCTGCTAAAACCACGCGAGTGGGGCAAAAAGAGACAACTTCACTGAAGTTAGGCCACTATTTTCCCACTCTAGCCTATGGTGAAGACTAGAGAGTTGCTTGCTGAGTGGAAGCGGCTGCTAGCACCCGGCGACAGAGTGAAAACTCCAGTCTATGGACAGTTAAGCTAGCTAGCCCAAGGTTGAGATATGCTCTGAAGTGAGAAGAGGTTTTTGAATAACGCCATGTCATAGCATGGGCTTCTTATAAGAGGTGATTATGCAAGGTGTGGAATCGCAATCATCTGCCAGTCAGAATTGGCGTAATGAGATAAATGCTTCTGAGGTATACGCAGGAGGGGTGTATCCCATAGTGAGACATCGAAACGAGTACTACGAAGAAGAACTCTGCTTTACAGAGTCTATATTTAACTTGTTTCATTTATTTATTTTTGATAAAATCCTCCCATACTTTGGAAAGTTTGGGCCTTCTTTGTGATTTTCTCACCATGATGCGTTCCTCTTCTTCTTTGCTAGAACAGTTTCCATGGCATGCATATAAAGTTTAAAATTAAATGATTCATCGACAATAAAAATCTGTGTCAACAAATTTTTATAATCAACGTCATCAACAACGTTGACTAATCGTTGCAGCCCTAGGTGTGACATGATATGATGATGACTTCAAATACAGTTTTTTTTTCCACAAACAAACATGATTCCCTGTTGGGAATAAAGTGCAAACTTGGCTTTCATCACACCAACCCTTTTTTTTTTTATAATAAAGGTTTGATCAAACAAAGTTGAATCTGCACATTTCTGATGAGTAAAGTGCTGACTTTACTTTTAAGGGTGAGGTAGGGGTTAGAGGTGGAGGCTACTATATTTACTCTTGTGAATGGGGAAATTGACATTCACATTATTCATTTTTCGACATTGTCCAAAAAAAAAAAAATCAAATTTCAATTTAAAATCAATTTATTGCCCAGCCGTAATGGATAGGGATGTGGACTGGTGACTGGAGGGTTGCTGGTTCAATCCCTGGACTGGCAGGATCAGACTTGGTTGGGACAGATAACCTAGCAGTGTTTTCTCCACCCTCATTAACCCCACTGTGGTGCCCTTGAGCAAGATTCTTAACCCCAACTGCTCCAATGGAGCTGCTCAGTAGCCACACGTCAGTCTGTGGTTGTAATGGGCGGCTTCCAGGTATGAATGTGGATTTGTGTGTATGTGAACAGGGCATCAGTGGAAAAGAGAGGTTGCCTCTCATTGGACCTTCCCCTATATAAATTAAAAAAAAAAATAGGGCTAGTAGTGAGGTTTGAAAGTCAAATAAAGAGCTGATTTCAAACAGTTGAAGTCAACTGTGACTGTAATCATGATTTGGTACAAAGCAGAAATTATGAAAGGTTGAATCTCTGAGGAGCAAAGATGGGCAGATGATCTGCAGTATAAAAAAAAATCATGATAATTAAAAAAAATAATGTTCTTCAACTTAAGATCTGAAAAGATTTGCATATTTCTTCCTCTACCATTCTAATAATATCATTTAACAGTTAAAGGAATATGAAGGAATTTAAAAAGTCAAGGGCACAAGACCAAGCTGAACAACTACAGTGGTGTGAAAAAGTGTTTGCCCCCTTCCTGATTTCTCATTTTTTTTGCATGTTTGTCACACTTAAATGTTTCAGATCGTCAAACAAATTTAGATATTAGACAAAGATAACACAAGTAAACACAGAATACAGTTTTTAAATGAAGGTGTTTATTATTAAGGGTAAAAAAAAATCCAAACCTACATGGCCCTGTGTGAAAAAGTGATCCCTTCCCCCCCGTTAAAACAAATTAACTGTGGTTTAGCACATCTTTGGAAAGCTGAGTTCAATTTCTGTAGCCACACCCAGGCCAGATTACTGCCACACCTGTTCTCAATCAAGAAATCACTTACAGTAAATAGGCCCTGCCTGACAAAGTAAAGTAGACCAAAAGATCCTTAAAAGATCCAAAGAAACTCAGGAACAAATGAGAAACAAAGTAATTGAGATCTGTCTGGGAAAGGTTATTAAGCCATTTCTAAAGCTTTGGGACTCCAGAGAACCACAGTGAGAGCCATTATCTACAAATGGTGAAAACATGGAACAGTGGTGAACCTTCCCAGGAGTGGCCGGCCGACCAAAATTACCCCAAAAGCGCAGCAACAACTCATCCAAGAGGTCATAAAAGACAATACAACAACATCCAAAGAACTGCAGGCCTCACTTGCCTCAGTTAACCACTTGCACTCCGGGCAATTTTCCTAAAAATGCCAAAAAATAATGTGCCCAAACTAAATTGAAAGCTGTTCTTCAACCCTTTGCAGCATCTTCATGGGGTTGGTCTCATTTAAAAGAAAACACTTTGAAGTTTTTGGCAAAAAAAACATAATCTCTCTACGTGCTCCGGCCACTGAGTTACAGTCATCTAAACATACTGAACTTGAAGAAAAAAAATTTGGACACGGTGTTTTTTTGGATACAAATGCTTGCAAATAACACACAGCTGTCCGATTCGGCTGGAAAATGCAACAGAAATGTAGAACCAAGTGTTATCCAGCTGAGATCCAAATTTGGTAACAATACCACAAAAAATGAATATTTTACACAGCTTTGTTGTCAGGCTGTTCCCAGGCGTTTTGGAACTGTGCCAAATTGTGCCAAATGGCACAGTTTGGAAAAACGTCTGTAACTTTTGAATGATTCAATGTAGAAGCTTCATTTTAGGCTCAAAGGAAAGGTCACACTCAGGGCTGTGTCTCTGTGTGTGTGTGGAGGGGGGTCGTCCCCCCCCCCCCCCGCTACCAAGGACGGAGTTCTGCCCTCGCTACATGACGGATTACACTCGTTGCATGTTTCCACAGCAACGCTGTCACAGCGGCTTCCCCCCCCTCGCTACTGTGTGTGTGTGGGGGGGGGGGGGGTTGCCCCCCCCCCGCTCGCTACAGAGGATGGACTTCGGCCATCGCTACACAACGGATTAGCCTCATGTGGTGATGTGGGACAGCAGTGCAATCATCGCGGCTCCCCCCCCCTCGCTGCAGAAGAATAGCGGGGGTGGGGGGGCGTTCACAGCCTGTACACTACGAGCAACCCCTTGTACCGCGGCGCACGAACTTCAGACTTCGTGAACCGCACAGCTGTAATTTACCGATCGGTCAAAAGTCATTTTTGATTACAATTTTCAGGGATAAATAATAATTTAGCTTATAACACCTTACGTCTTCACAGCAGAGTCTTAGCGAACTTCTCTTCCTCATTGTCAGACGAACGCGACGCTGGTCCGCTCTGGTTCTGGTCTCGCGACTCGATCAAAACATAATTCCATTATTGCGGTTTTGTGCTTCCATGATTGCGGTTTTTGGCGAACGATTTTTCAAAACAAATAACAGTAGTAATTAAAAAAAGACTGGCGAAGGCGTGTGTGTCACTCAGCCTTTGTGGTCAGCCTCCGTCGGTCTATGATGACCATGGAAGAAATCACAACGTCTGCTCTGCTGGAACCAATACAAAATAAGCACCGCCTGTGGCCGAACATGCCAATCCACGAATGGCACTCCCAGTCACACAGGTTGCATTTGTGGATGGTCTCCATGCTGCTGGGTCTGTGGGGCTCTTCCTGTGTCCTTTTTTGATCCGCTCCAGCAGCCAGTCTTCACCCAGCCTTTAAAAAAAACAGCTCACAAACTTCTCTGCTTCAATTGGCTCACTGCATTCAAAGCGTTGGGAGGCGGGTCCTCCTTCCTAGGTTTTCTTTCATTGGCTCTTCATGGTTTCAGAAACCCAATTCAAAGCTCTTATTAGTCGAATGAGAGGTCAATCAGATGAACTAATCTGTTCTGTGTCTGCAGCATTTTTTTCCCAGTGGCGCTTGGAGGCCAGCACCATCTCCATCTGCACCATCATCAGTATATCATGCGTTATGCGTCCGAGCGCGCACGAGCGCACACGAGTGCGCTCTTGTGCGCCCTCATGCGTCCTAGGACGCAGAGACTTGCCCGCCCGCGGAACAACGGAGTGCAAGTGGTTAAGGTCAGTGTTCATGACTCCTATAGAAGAAAGAGACTGGGCAAAAATGGCCTTCATGGCAGAGTTCCAAGACGAAAACCACTGCTGAGCAAAAAGAACATAAAGGCTCATCTCAGTTTTGCCAAAAAACATCTTGATGATCCCCGAGACTTTTGGGAAAATACTCTGTGGACTGACAAGACAAAAGTTGAACTTTTTGGAAGGTGTGTGTCCCAGTACATCCGGCATAAAAGTAACACAGCATTTC
Organism: Pholidichthys leucotaenia; assembly: GCA_020510985.1. Classification (NCBI taxonomy): domain Eukaryota; kingdom Metazoa; phylum Chordata; class Actinopteri; order Cichliformes; family Pholidichthyidae; genus Pholidichthys; species Pholidichthys leucotaenia. Next base: position 296,587,386 of record CM035836.1, on the reverse strand, counting down.
AGTAACGGAACATCATACCAACAGTAAAATATGGTGGTGGTAGTGTGATGGTCTGGGGCTGTTTTGCTGCTTCAGGACCTGGAAGACTTGCTGTGGCTAATGGAACCATGAATTCTGCTGTCTACCAAAAAATCTTGAAGGAGAATGTCTGGCCATCTGTTCGTGACCTCAAGCTGAAGCACACTTGGGTTCTGCAGCAGGACAATGATCCAAAACACACCAGCAAGTCCACCTCTGAATGGCTTAAGAAAAACAAAATGAAGACTTTGGAATGGCTTACTCAAAGTCCTGACCTGAATCTGATTGAGATGTTGTGACATGACCTTAAATAGGCGGTTCATGCTCGAAAACCCTCCAGTGTGACTGAATTACAACAATTCTACAAAGATGAATAGGCCAAAATTCCTCCACAGTGCTGTAAAAGACTCATTGTCAGTTATCGCAAACACCTGATTGCAGTTGTTGCTGCTAATGGTGGCCCAACCAGTTATTAGATTTAGGGGGCAATCACTTTTTCACACAGGGCCATGTAGGTTTGGATTTTTTTCCCCTTAATAATAAACACCTTCATTTAAAAACTGCATTTTGTGTTTACTTGTGTTATCTTTGTCTAATATTTAAATTTGTTTGATGATCTGAAACATTTAAGTGTGACAAACATACAAAAAACCCCCGAGAAATCAGAAAGGGGGCAAACATTTTTTCACACCACTGTATGATTTCTTATTCCTCAGACAGCACTGCATCAACAGGGAGAGACTGTAGCATGGGGATATCTTGCTGTGTATTTTGACCTGTCACATGTTTATGTTTTTTGATGATTTTTGATGATTGTGGTAATTTTTTCATTAATGTGTGTCAAGCCCATCAGACTACTTAAGTTTGGCCAAACCCGTCTTTGGCAAGATTACAATACAAATCCATCACTGGGTTTAACAGTAATGTTGTCATTGGACAAACAAATAAGCATTTAGAAATGTACACAGTCTGTGGTTCATATGTGTCTCCCATAGGGCCACCTCATTTGAAATCATACTTTTGTTGTCCACTATTCTCACTTCCTGCTGCAGTGTCCTAGCTTCCAGACAGACCGATCAGAATCTGACCAGGACAGCCCGTGGGGCAGCAGCCCCCTCACAGACTCAGCCTCCCCTCAGCTGCTGGAGCCGCCTGACAACCTGGAAGCCTCCTGTGTGTACAGGAAGTTCAGTGACCCCCGCACACTGTGCTACAGCACATCTGAAGACCAGCATCACATCACCACCGACAGCCACTCACACCTACACGGGCACAGTTTTGGTCAAAGCTGCGAGCGGGGCCGATGTGAGGCGGGTCGATATTTTCTAGGAGCACCCACATCTGGAAGAGATACTTGGTGGGACACGGCTCGGTCCATCCTGCCACTGAGCAAGAGTTCCTTGGAGAACCACAAAGGACATGAGGGCCACATGAAACATATCACAGCCATTCATAGCTACCACAGTAAGAACTAAGAGCATGTCACCTGTTAGTCGTGAAGTGTGAAACCTATTAGCAAACATGGTTTAACAGCTCAGCTGCTGATTAGTGTTGTCTTAGTTCATGTTTTTATATTATACACACATGCTGCCTGATTTCACTGAGGGATAGGTAGGGTTGGGTAGTAACCAGTTACATTTACCCATGTACATGTACTCAAGTAATTTTTTCACAAGTTATATGAGTTGTTTTATTGGAAAATTTTGCAAGGAATTATTGTCAGTTTTATTGTTTTCTTTGTAATAATTCCCACAAGAAATGATCACATCTTTGGTTATTTTAGTAGATTCGTCACAGCAGATCATCTTCCTCCATATCACCTTATCCCTTGCATTATCTCTCCTAAACATTTCCATACCTTCACAGGTACAGCGGGGAATATAAGTATTGAACACGTCAACATTTTTCTCATTAAACATATTTCTGATGGAGCCATTGACCTGAGATTTTCACCAGATATCAGTAAGAACCAAAGTCATCCATACATACAAAGAAATCAAGGCAACTGTGTTCACAAAACAAGTTATATGTAATAAAGTGGAATGACACAGGGAATATGTATTGAACACACTTGGTGAAATTCATTTAATATTTAGTAGAAAAGCTTTTGTTGGTAATAACAGCTTCCAGTTGCCTCCTGTATGGAGAAACTAGGCACAGGTATTGCTCAGGAGTGATTTTAGCCCATTCTTCCACACAAACTGTCTTCAAACAAGCTGGAGAACTTCATGTTTCCAGTTTGGGAGGACGCTGCCCGTGGAGGACGCTGGCGTGTATGTCGCCGTTTCTCAATCTGAATTCACTTGTGGTTTGTCTTGTTTACTACCACTTTGCATTTGGATAGTTGCTACTGTGTGGAAACTGCACAGTTCACACACTGACCTGCTAGCCGATTCATGGTGGCTGCTGTGTTTTATCAGTCCTGGCTGCTATGTGCACACTCATCCACCGGCAGCTGTCATCCAACTAGCTGCAACGGTGGTCATTTTCGCCGTTGTTCTGTGTGTGGGATTTCCATTGAGGTTACTCTGGTCATGGTATCTCAGTGATCCTGGTTACAAAAACTGCTGTGTTTTTGGGGAAGTTTGGACTACTTCTGTGGTTTGCTGTCCAGCAGTAGCATTAGCCATCAGTTGCTGCTGCTCCTTCTGGATTATGGCGAGGATACAATACACCTTGCAAAACTTCGCAGCCTCATCACTGACTTCATACCGGACTCCGCTGCTGTTATTAAATCTTTACAACTCTTGTGCCGCCCCCGTTATACTCATTGTGGCTCCCGACGCAAATTTTATTTATCCCAATTCACCCATTCCCTACATTCTGTCAGTGAGGCATCCAGGAAATGTGTGTCGTCATCACAACAAACACAATGTGCCCACCAGACAGCTCCGCTTACTGCACAGTGTTGACTGCACCTCTCCAATCCACTCAGCCTCACTTATGGGCAGTTTACTAACATTTATGTTGCTCAATGTGTGCTTCCTCAACAATAAACCTCTGCTTATTCATGACATCATTTTGGAACCCAAGTTCGACATCCTCTGCTTAACGGAAACTTGGCAGAAAAAGCAGGACTTTTTTTGCATTAAATCAGGCCACTCCACCAGGCTGTGTTTATTTACAGAAGCCTCACACTGAGGGCGGTAGCGGGGGACTGGCTGTCATCCGCTGTGCTGACATCAGGATTAAAGAGGTCACCTACTACCACCACATTTGAGGGAGTTGTGTTTACACTGGCTGGGAGTTCTTAGCTTCAGTCTGTCCTCATTTACCACCCCCCTAAGGCTCCTGCTGTTTTTCTGTCTCAGCTAGCTGAGCTCTCACGCCTATCCAGGCTCTGTCTCCTTCCACACTTCTGCTTGGGGATTTTAACATCCACGCTGACACCAGTAGCTGCGAACTTACTTCCTAGTTCCTGTCACTATTGGAATGTTTTCACTTCAGGCAACATGTACAGGGCTCCACCCACAGTAAAGGCCATACCTTAGATCTGGTGTGTTCCACTGGAGTCCCTCTCACCAACCTACAATGTATGGGCCTAGCTGTTTTTGACCACGGTGCAATCACCTTCAGTGCTCCGGTGCCTTTGCCCAGGCAGCAACCTTTGCGGACCATCATGTTCAGAAATATTAAGACTGTGAGTGTACCAGTTTGTCCACTCTGATCTCTGGCCATTTGTCTACAGAATCTTCCATCTCTACACCTGAGGACATGGTAACCTGCTACAATACTGCCCTATCCCTCAGTCTGGACTCTCTTGCCCCTCTAAAGACCCGGACTGTCACTCGTCCTGTTCCCTGGTTTACCAATGAGCTATGCGCCATGAAAGCCACCGGTCAGAGGCTGGAGAGGCTCTACAAAAAAACAAAAATCAGCATCACTGTTCACCATTTGACTTTTAAGGAACATGTTAAATTATGCAAGGATGCTCTCTTCCAGGCCAGGGCCCAGTACTATTCCACTCTTATTGGCTCGCAACAAAACCACCCCAGGGCATTGTTCTCCACAATTAACAAACTTCTTAACCCTCTGCGACCTCCCACCCCTCCACTGACTCTGATCTCTGCACTAAATTTCATAACTTTTTCCAGGCTAAGATCGACTGTATCCACCAGCAGCTCCTCTCACCTCTCGCCACCCCTGTGGTGTATTTGTCACTGGATGTTGCCTCCCCTGCCATATGTCCCCCCCCCCCGCCCCTTTCCGCTTTCACCCCAGTTGATGCTACTCTGATTATTGAGTTGGTAACAAAGGCTAAGGCCTCCACATGCTCCCTGGACCCTATGCTCACAGTTCTGGTCAAGGCCTGCTTTCCTTCCGTCAGTTCACACATTTTAAACATTGTTAATGCATCACTTCAGTCTGGCTCTGTACCCATCAGCCTGAAAACTGCCTCTGTCACTCCCATCCTAAAAAAGGTTGGTCTGGACCCTGCCGACTTCAAAAACTATCAGCCTATCTCCAACCTCCCTTTTATTAGCAAGATCCTCGAGAGAGTAGTTGCTGCCCAGCTCCATGACCATCTGTTTACCAGTGAGCTCTATGAAACATTTCAATCTGCCTACAGGGTCCACCACAGCACTGAAACTGCCCTGGTTAAGATAAAAAATTATCTTCTGATGGCCGCCGACTCTGGTTCTGCTCGACCTAACTGCAGCCTTCAACACCATTTCCCACCCCATTCTTCTCAATCGCCTTTCCACCCACCTTGGTCTCACTGGTGCTGCTCTGTCCTGGTTCCACTCCTACCTTTCTGACAGGCAACAGTTTGTCACCATAAATGGATCCAGCTCTTATTCTGCCCCAGTTAACCATGGTGTGCCGCAAGGTTCTGGCCTCGGTCCCCTCCTCTTCACAATATACATGCTCTCGCTTGGCCAGATCATCCGTCGCCATGGTTTAAATTTTCATTGCTATGCTGACGATACCCAGCTCCATCTCAGCACTTCGCCATCTACCCAGCTTCCTCCACAATCTCTTACAAACCGTTTGTTTGACATCAAAATCTGGATGACCACCAACCTGCTCCAACTGAACAGCCAGAAAACTGAACTTATTGTTGTTGCTCCAAAACTGTCCTCCACAAGATTGGAGAGCTTGTCCTCAATGTTGATGGTTTCTCCACCTACCTTCCGACAAGGTTAGCAAACTGGGTGCCATTATGGACTCCACCCTGTCTTTTGACACACACATTAAATCTGTCACCAAAGCTGCCTTCTTCCACCTGAAAAATATCTCCAGACTCCGACCATCACTCCTTGATTCTGTTGCAGAAACTCTAATACATGCCTTCCTAACCTCACACCTGGACTACTGTAACGCCATCCTCCACGGGGTCACCAATAAAACTCTGGACAGACTGCAACATGTACAAAACTCAGTTGCTAGGGTTCTCACTTGGACCAAACCATGGCACCACATCACCTCTACTCTGAAATAATTACACTGGCTCCCCGTTAAATTCCGGGTCATTTTCAAACTTCTCCTCCTCACCTACAAGTCCTTTCATGCACTTGCTTCACAGTACCTATCCAGTCTCCTCCATGTTCACCACCCCTCTCGGAACCTTTGGTCTGCTGACTTAAGTCTCCTCTCATTCCTCATACCTTTGGGAACAGGGCCTTCAGTGTGGCAGCTCATACCCTGTGGAACTCGCTCCCTCTGGCAGTTGGCCAGGCACCAACCTTGGAGTCTTTTAAATCCAGGCTGAAAAAACACTTGTTCCTGCAAGCTTTCCTGGCTAACTTGTTTTATGTTTGGCTGTGTCTATTGTTTGTTTGTTTGTTTGTTTAGAAAGCAACCTTGGGTTTCTTGAAAGGTGCTATATAAAATGAAACTATTGTTATTATTATTATTCAAATCTTGAAGGTTCCATTGGTGTCTTCTATGAATGCTGATCTTCAGTTCGTTCCACAGATTTTCAATTGGATTTAGGTCGGGTGACTGACTGAGCCATTCTAGCAACTATTTTCCTTCTCTGGAACCAGTTGAGAGTTTCCTTGGTTGTGTGTTTGGGATCATTGTCTTGCTCAAATGTCCACTCTCATTTCATCTTCATCATCTTGGCAGATGGCAACAGTTTCTTATCAAGGATGTCTCTGTACATTTGTCCATTCATCTTTCCTTCAATTATATGAATTCTGCCTGTACCATATGCTGAAAAACACCCCCACACCATGATGGGATGTGCAGTGCCATTTCTTCTCCGAACATGCCGTGTGTTGTGGCATCCACAAAGTTCAGTTTTGGTCTCATCTGACCAGACTATATTCTCCCAGTATTTTGCTGAGTTGCCCAAATGTTGTGCAGCAGACTTTCAACGAGCTTCAACATGCTTTTTCTTCAGCAATGGAGTCTTGCGAGGTGAGTGGGCATAGAGCCCATGTCGGCTGAGTGCATTACTTATTGTTTTCTTTGAAACAGCAGTACCTGCTAACTCCAGGTCTTTCTGGAGCTCCCCACGAGCGGTGTTTGGCTCTTGCATAACTCTTCTGATAATTCCTTTGACTCCTCTGTCAGAAATCTTATGAGGGGCTCCTGGTCATGGCCGGTTTATGGTAAAATGATGTTCTTTCTTCTTCCCATAATGCCTCCAACAGTGCTCTCTGCGACGTCCCTGCCCCTTTTGGCTGCTGGGCAGGTCGTTTTTCTTTCTTTCCTGCTTGTGTTGAGTTGCAGGTGCTCAGTGGGTGTGGTTGGCCAATTAAGTATTGGGAACACCTGGGCCCAGTTCCCAGTATAAAAGGCTCTTCTGCTTGTTCTCAATTAGATCTTGAGATCCTGAGAGCCAGAGAGCTCCAGAGAAAGAGTGAGGTAACAGCTGAGCCATGTTCCACAGCCTTGGTTAAGTTTCTTCTTCTTTTTCCACCAGACATTTCACACGCTACACTATCACTCACACCAACATTCCAGACACTACTACTTTACTGATGTCCATTCACATTATTTTCTTCACAGATATTTTAAGTTAATTAACCTAATTGGCACTTCAGTTTGATTTATTTGAATAAAGTTTTGTTGTGCATTCTAACCCATGGTGTCCTCCATTTATTTGTCATAGCTTTGAGTCAGTCATGACATCACTGGAACATCCAGCAGTTTAGCAGTGTGCCTGTAACCAATGCCATCATTATGTTTTGCAACAATAAAGTTGTGAAGGTTTAGAGAGGGCTCTTTGCTTCTACCCATCATGAGTTCTTTGTGGTCTGACAATCACAGACCTTTTTAAAGGCTATCAGTCAGGACTTAACCAGCTGAAATTAATTTGCACTGATGGGGGATGGGATGACTTCCTAAATTCTGTTGGATTTCAGCTGGGTTTTTTTTGGCTTTTTATGCCTTTTGCTCCTCTTTTTCTTCATGTGTTCAATACTTATTCCCTGTGTCATTCCACTTTATTAAATATAACTTGCTTTGTGAACACAGTTGACTTGATTTCTTTGTATGCATGGATTACTTGGATTGTTACTGATATCTGGTGAAAATCTCAGGTGAATGGCTCCATCAGAAATATGTTTAATGAGAAAAATGTTGACGTGTTCAGTACTTGTTTTCCCCACTGTATGTCATCTGAGCCTTTCCACTCTTCATCATCTTCACCACTGCCCTCACTCCCACCTTGCTAGTCCTCTGAACTTCCTAGGTCACCATCTTTCTTTCATCCATCCTCCTCCCTCTCATTTTCTTCATTAATCAGCTCCTCGAAGTACTCCTTCCATCTTCTCAAAACACTCTCTTCACTTGTTAGTACATTACCAATTCTGTCCTTAATCAACCTAACCTGCTGCTTCTAACCTGCTGGTTTCTCTGTCTAGCAAATCAATACAAATCCTTTTCTCCCACCTTAGTCTCCAGGTGCTCATACAACTCACTATAAGGCTTTTCCTTTACCTTTGCTATGTCTCTCTTTGTCATACGCCTGAACTCCTAGTACTCCTGTCTACTTTCTTCATTGAACTGACTATCCCACTTTTTCTTTGCCATCCTCTTCCTATGAATACTTTCCTGTACCTCCTCATTCCACCACCATGTCTCCTTGTCTTTTTTCCTCTGTCCAAAGGATGCACTAAATACCTTTCTACCTGTTTCCCTCAATACTTTAGCTGTACTTGGCCAGTATTCTGGTAATTCTTCCCTACCACCCAGAGCCTGTATCAACTCCTTCCTGAACTTTGTGTCACATTTTTCCTTCTCTAACTTCTATTTAATCGTTCGCTCTGCCTTCACTTTCTTCCTCTTTTTGCTTTTCAAAGTCATCCTCAGACTACCATCTGGTGCTGCCTAGCTACATTCTCGTCTGACACCACCTTGCAGTCTCCTATCTCTTTCAGATTTCTTCTACATAAGATGTAGTCCACCTGTGTTCTCCTTCCTTCACTCTTGTAAGTCACCCCATGCTCCTCTCTCTTGGAACACATGCCACAGCCATTTCCATTCTTTTGGCAAAATCCACAACCATCTGTCTTTCTACATTTCTCTCCTTAAGAACAAACCCAGCACCTCCTCATCACATCTGTTCAAGTCCCCTACATGCCCATTAAAGTCTACTCCAATCACCAGTCTTTTCCCCAGGGAAACACTCTCTACCACTTCATCCAACTTCCCCTAGAATTTCTCTCTCTTCTACCTGACATCCAACTTGTGGGGTGTATGCACTAACAACATTTAACATCACACCTTCGATTTCTAGCTTCAAACTCATGATACTGTCTCACTCCCTCTTCACCTCCTGAACACTCTTCACATACTCTTCTTCCAAAATTACCCCTACTCCATTTCTCTATCTACTGTAACTGTTTGAATCCACTTCCAGTGCGCCTAGCCTTTCTACCTTTCCATCTGGTTTCTTGAACACACAGTATATCTACCTTCCTGCTCTCCATCATATCATCCAACTCTCTGCCTTTACCAGTCATAGTCCCTGCATTTAAAGTCACTACTCTCACCTCCACAATCCAGCCTTTCATTTTCTCTCTCTGCCTCCAAATATGCCTTCCTCCTCTCCTTCTCCCTGATCTTCAACCAACAGTTGCCCAATTTCCACCAGCACCCTGTTGGTTCACGGCACTGGGGCAGTCGTTGTTAACCTGTGCCTCAACCAATCCAATATGGAAGTCTTATTCATGATGATCCACATGTTCGGTTTGGCAAAGGTTTTACACCGGCGGGCCTCCCTGACACAACTCTGGCTTGTGGGCCCCACAGTGGATGGGTTAAAGGAATGAGAAAAATTTAAAAATATATATACTCTACAAGAAAAACTTTATTTGAAAAAAAAATATGAGAATAAAATTGCTAAATTATGACAAAAAATTACAGATTTATATGTTAAAAAATACAAAGTTATATGGGGAAAAACCTTTCTGATTTAGGAGGAGAAAGATGTACATTTACAAGAAAAAGGTTGTAAATGTATGAGACTAAAACTTGCAAATTTACGAGTAGGGCTGTCACGATAACCGCAATTATGTAATACCGCGCTATGGACAAGCCACCCGCGGAGGAAAACAAGCAACCGCAACAACTGCGGTGTTCACTTTTTTGTGCATGTGGCTCGTTGTTCACTTATGTGCCCCTATTGATTAATAAATAAATAGTTAAATGTAAGTGTATTTTTATTGCCAACTGCATGTTTGCACCCGGTACTAACGGCAGCAGCACCGTGTGGGGCGCTTTGTCTCCAGATTGACTCCAGCAGGCAGGCAGCGGTTGAAGTGTTTGGACTCCTTGCTAAATACAGCCGTGGCAGTAAGCACTGAAAGGGCACAAAGTGTATTTCCTTCTGAGTGGAGTGTTTATAATTGAGCTCCGAGAGCCAAACAGCTACTGCATAGTGCACTGCTTGTTTGAACGTGATTTTTCAGACAGCGGCAAAAATCACGGAGACAAGAGCCACGCAGGGCTGTACGGAGGCTGTCTGTTTAAATAAGCTGAATGTCACTGCAGTCTCCAGTCCACACACGCCATAGTCGAAATACTGGAGTTCCCACCACTGCTTTATGAAAATGATTGTTTTTTTAAACAGAATCAGCAGTTCATGCCTAGAAAGACCGGTGCGCCGCACAATTGTTACACACGCACATGAAGTTGAGAGCGGAGCTGTAGCGAGTTTCTCACAGCTGTCATCGTTTGCCATATTATGAATCCTGTTTAAATTACGAGACCACAGGGTCTTAAAAACACTTGCAATAATACGGCATACCGCAGTGTTGAGCTGTCCACCGTCACCACAAGGCAAATTCCTCTACCACGACAGCCCTATTTACGAGAAAACAGTCACAAATGTATAAAGAGAAGAAAAAAAATGGAAATTTGTCACACATTACTCACTACGCAAGTAACTTTTAATAGACACTCCTCTACCCACCTCTGTGGACAGGATGCAATAAGGATTATTTAGCTCTGTCAGTTCTAAATGACAATCATTCAGTCATAATTCTTTTATATCAGAATAAGTTATTTTCTGATTTTTTTTTTCTCCTGCTGTATGTCTTGTAATTATGAGGAAAGGGGATAATTTATTTTTTCTGTCACCATGTTCCCTGGCAGGTTGGGGTCACTGGGATGAGGACAGCATGGTCAGCTCTCCAGATGGAGGCTCAGCCAGTGACTCAGGGGATCGATATAGAACCAACCGTTACCGCTACAGCCCGCAGAAGCCCAGCAAAATCGAAACGCTGATCCGAGCCACGCAGCAGATGATTAAGGAAGAAGAAACTCGAGTCCAGTCACGGAAGGGCCCCCAGGATTCCTCGCTAGGACCAGCCAATGGATTTCTGAAGGGCTCCAGGCCTTGCTTCACACCAGAGTATACTCAAGGGTCCCTACAGACGATGATGTGCCAAGCTGGGAGTCAGGCGATCAGCCCCATGCCCAGCCCCGTCCCCCTATCAAGGCTCAGCAGCCCAGGTTCTGAGCGCCTCCACAAGCCCAAAGACTACCTCCAGATGGACATGTCCCCCCTTTCTTTGCAATTACACCACCCATTTAGTCAGCCGGGGACATGCTCCTCCTCCCCTACACCAGCCCCAACCCTCTACCCCTCACACACACATGCACGGCCCTACTTGGACAACCATACATCCTACTCCCTAACAGGCTATGCTCTGGAGCACCTCTATGACCCAGAGAACCTCCGGGGGTACTGTGGCTCTACCAGCAATGGCCCTAGCCATTACGATCACTTCCGCTTACCGACAGAGCAGAACCCTGCACACAAAGGCACCTCTGTCATTATCACCAATGGAAGCTAACAGTTTCCTGACACTGATCCTCTGCAGTAGTAAGCCATGTCATCTCTGTCCAGCTGATATTTGCTCCCATCATACAGGTTCAACACAGTTTTGCAGCCAAAACTTTGCCCAGTTTGTCCACAAAAGTTTGTTGCAAAACCTCACATTGTCCAGTCAAAAAGCAGTTATATTGAATGCTATAATTCTAATACAAGTGATAATTTATCACAGATTACTGTGGTTAACTGATTTCTCTTTCACTGTCCAAAATCTTTTTTCTTTTTAAATTTCCAGAAAGATCCCCATGCAAAGAATAGAAAACAGAAAGCAAAGCACAGAAGTGAAACTGATCAAAATCTGAGCTGAAGACACTTTGTTAGGCAAAACAATTTCAAAGTGAGGGACAACAACACGACTGGCAGCATCAGCAACTCCTGTTTCTCTGACTAATACACCTATACACACTGACCTGTGATCTCATTTATTCTGCAGTAGCGTTAGAAAGGCATCATGTAGAAGGTGGTACAGTGGTGCTGAGGGTAGCACTGTTGCCTTACAGCTAGACGTTTGTGGGGTTGAACTACAGTAGGTGCTTGGCTAAGCCTCTGTGTGGTGTTGGCCGCAAATTACAGGTCGAAAAGCTTTTGATTATCACAGCCTTTCTGGGTGCTTTGATTAGGCTCTTTAGTTTAATTTGTGATTCTAAAGTTCTGGTAGGTATGTATGTGGCAGTTTGTGGCCAACTGTCACTGCAGTTGCCTTGTGATGGACTGGCTACCTCCAGTGACCCTGCATTAGATAAGTAAATTTGGGATTCATCAATTTCATCCACATATTTAAACCGTGTTGCTCACAATGTTTTTGTCAACAAAATATGCTTTCCTGTCCATGCTTGAAGTCTTCCTACTGTACTCATATGTGCTCACCAACTTTTCAATTGATTTATGCCATACAGCTACTGCAAGTAGTGGAGGTTATCATGGAGGAGTCAGTCCTTTACATTTAAAGCATCTTTGTATTTTGGACACCAAGCTAAAAGAGCCAGATTTTCTTGTAATTTTTAAAGTGGTCTAGAGCGATAGTTCTCCAGGCTTTCTGAAGTTCTTTAAAAGTCTTTCTTTGAACATTGGCTTCTTTTTCAGTCTTTTTTAGTCTAGCCCTTGTACGTGAACATGGTCCAGTTATCTCAGTTTCAGTGGAAAATGGACAGATTGAGAACCAAAGAACTGTCAGACTTAAAGGGCCTATATCATGCAAAATCGACTTTTTTGAGCTTTTAAGCATGTTATAATGTTAATTCCTCACCAAAAACACCCCCAAAGTGGTATTTTGCTCCATTCACACATCTCTGAGTATTCCTCCTCAACCCTGCTCTCTGAGCTGCTGCTCCGCCCTGTCCCTGATAATGACTGGGTCCCCACGTTCATACGTATGAACATGGGTGAGCCGCCCACTCCAGGAAGTGCCTGTGCTGCCAGCACCGCCCCCAGGCTAACGCACACACCCACTTTCTCCGCGCAGCGAACGGAGCGGTGATCGGCAAAACTCTTTCACTTTAGCATTGACGCTGTGAAGAAATAGTTCCTCTTGCACCTAATCTGCTCAGTGACAACAACTGTTTGCTTTTTTACGTAAGACAATGTCTTCTAAGTGGCGTAAATGTGTCTTTGGCTGTGAGAGATTTAGGAGTTTGTTCAGCCTTCCTAAAGAAGAGCCTACTCGTCAGAAATGGTCAAAATAGACCAGAATAGAGAGGCTAAAATCATAATATTAAACGTGATTAACCATACACTACATAAGAATAATATTATAGGCTAAAATAATAACAGGAGGCTAAAGAGTTCAACATGCTCATCCATCTTTTCTAAAGTTCACTGTAGATGTTGTTTTTGTGGGCAGAACCCAGCGACACGCTGCAGCAGCCGGCTCAGGGGTTACGTCATGAAATGGGCGGCAGCCACAAGAAGGAGAGGCAGAGCCTCAGAGATCGAGGCATCTTACTTCCGGGCTCACGAAAATAACTCATATTTCATAAGAAATTCATTCTCCAGTGTACCAAAGGTAATATACTATCACATACAGTTTACTCTGAAAGGCTTAAAATAGCATGATATAGGCCCTTTAAAAAAAACATCTAAAGCAAATGATGAACAGGATGTGAAATCCATGTTCTTTATAAATGGGACAAAAGTCCTGCCAAGACCTGACACAGGATTTGAGAGGTGGCCCTGGCCCTTCAGCTGATCCATCTACCGTTGACTTCAGAAACCTCATCAGAATGGTCTCAGTGGTATGCCAGATTATACAAGAACTGAACTGGAAATCAGTGGCAGCAGGTCTTATGGAGTGATGAATCCAACTTTAAAATGTGGGATCATCTTGGCAAAGAATGTAATAAAAGTGAGCCAACATCCAAAGAAGAGCTTCAAGAAGCCTGGAGAGCTATTCCTAAAGACTGCTTAAAGAAATGAGATGAAAGCTTAACTAAGAGAGTTCAGGCTGGGTTGAAAATAAATATCATCAAATATGTCAGCTCAAATATAGATTTCCAAGCTTGTTAGAATTGTACAAGCACTGTTTTTTTTTCTTTATATACTGTATTTCCATTTACATGTGCATTTTTCACTCCATCAATTTCCCAAGAAAATATAAACCCACAAACACCCAGCTGTGGGGCAGATGCTATATCACTAGACCAGAGGTTCCCAACCTTGGCCTGGGGGGAGTTGGGGGATGGTTGGTAGATGGGGGAGGGCAAGGCTTTGCCTGCTCAGAGGTTGAGAAAATTATTTGTGAATGGTAAATTTAAAAAATCAAAACTGTAAACCCAATTGGACAGTACAAAGTCTGAAAGCCTATCATACACTCAATTAAAATTGGAGCTGTTCTCAATACCAATTTTGGGCCCCAAATATTCAGTCCAGGTTTTCCTCTCCCTCAGTAAACTGCATCAGCATTTTTTTAAACAATGTGACTTTTCTAATAAATATGTAAGTTTTTCATTTGTCTTCTTTCGGCTGCTCCCTTTTGGGGTCGCCACAGCGGATCGTCTGTCTCCATCTCACCCTGTCCCGTCATCTTCCTCTGTAACACCAACCCTCTCCATGTCCTCCTTCACTACATCCATGAATCTTCTCTGTGGTCTTCCTCTTTTCCTCCTGCCTAGCAGCTCCATCTTTAACATCCTTTGTCCAGTATATCCACTATCCCTCCTCTGCACATGTCCAAACCATCTCAGCTTGGCGTCTCTTACTTTGTGTCCAAACTGCTCAACCTGAGCTGTCCCTCTGATATACTCATTTCTAACCCTGTCCCTCCTAGTTACTTCCAGTGAGAATCATAGCATCTTCAACTCTGCCACCTCCAGCTCCGCCTCCTGGCTTTTCGTCAGTGCTACCATTTCCAAACCATACATCATAGCAGGTGTCACGACAGTCTTGTACATCTTCCCTTTCACTCTAGCTGCTATCCTTCTGTCACAAATCACCCCTGACACTTGTCTCCACCCACTCCACCCTGCACTCTCTTCTTCACCTTTCTTGTGCATTTTTTATTGCTTTGCATGGCTGACCCCAGACATTTAAACTCATTTACCTTCACTACCTCTACTTGCAGCTTTACCCTTACACCTGTCTTCCTCTCATTCACACTCATGTATTCTGTCTTGCTTCTACTGACTTAATTCCTCTTCTCTCCAGAGCATACCCCCACCTCTTAAAGATTCTCTTCCACCTGCTACCTACTCTTGCTACAGATCACAATGTCTTCTGCGGACATCATGCTCCACAGAGACTCCTGCCTGACCTTGTCTGTCAGCCTGTCCATCACCATGGCGAACAAGAAGGGGCTCAGAGCTGATCCCTGATGTAATCCCACCCCCACTTTGAATCCATCTGTCACTCCTTCAGCACACCTCACCATCATCTTGCTATTCTCATACATGTCCTGCCCCACCCTCACATACTTCTCTGGCACTCCTGACTTTCTCATACAGTACCACACTTCCTCTCTTGGCACCCTATCATATGCTTTCTCTAGACCCACAAAGACACTGTGCAAATCCCTCTGACCTTCTCTATATTTATCCATCAGCACTCTTAAAGCAAACATTGCATTTGTAGTACTCTTTCTTGGCATGAAACCGTACTGCTGCTCACTGATTGTCACCTCTCCTCTTAACCTGGCTTCAGCAACTGTTTCCCATCTCTTCATAGTGTGGCTGATCAACTTTCTGCCTCTGTAGTTACTACAGCTCTGAGCATCACCTTTATTCTTGAAAATTGGTACCAAAACACTTCTTCTCCACTCCTCAGGCATCCTCTCACACTCCAAGATTGTGTTAAACAATCTGGTTAAAAAGTCCACTGCCATCTCTCCGAAACATCTCCATACCGCCACAGGTATGTCGTGTGGACCAACTGCCTTTCTACTCCTCATCCTCTTCAAAGCTGTCCTCACTTCTGCCTTGCTAATCCTCTGAACTTCTTGGTTCCCCATCTTTCCTTCATCCATTCTCTTCTCTCTCATTTTCTTGACTCATCAGCTCCTCAAAGTACTCCTTCCATCTTCTGTGGGCAGCAGTGGCTCAGGAAGTAGAGCGAGTTGTCCAATAACCAGACGATTGGCAGTTCGAATCCCTCTATCCTCAGCCATCCTGCCGTTGTGTTCCTGGGCAAGACACTTTACCCACCTTGCTTCCAGTGTCCAGGACATTGGGTATGAATGTGTATAAATGTTCGGTTGTGGTCGGAGAGGCCGTTGGCACAAATTGGCAGCCACATTTCCGTCAGCCTGCCCCAGGGCAGCTGTAGCTACAGTAGTAGCTTACCACTATCAGTGTCTGTGGAGTGAATGAATAATGGACTCACTGTAAGTGCTGTGAGATGTCACTTGACATGTAACGTGTCATATAATTCTAATGTATTATTATTGTTATAATTCTCAACACACTCTCATAACCCATTAGTACATTACCATCTTGGTCCGTCTCTCTCCTTTCCAGCTCAATCTCTCTGTCTAACCATTTGATAAAAGTCCTTTTCTCCTTTGTTAGTGTCCCGGCGCTCATACAACTTGCTCTATGCCTTTTCCATTGTCTTTACTATGTCTCTCTGATATACAGAGTACTCCTGCCTACGTTCTTCATCTAACTGACTATCCCACTTTTTCTTTGAATACTTTCCTGTACTTCATTCCATTCCACCACCAAGTCTCCTTGTCTCCTTTCCTCTGTCCAGAGGATGCACCAAATACCTTTCTAGCTGTTTCCCTCAATACTTTAGCTGTACTTTCCCAGTCCTTTGATCATCACGATATAAGGTGATATGCTGTGCCAACCCTGAAAAGGAGCAGCTGAAAGACAAAAACAAAGTCCACAACCATCTCCCCTTCCACATGTCTACCCAGCACCTCCTCATCACCTCAGTTCCCTTCACCTACATGCCTATTAAAGTCCACTCCAATCACCACTCTTTACCTCTGGGAAAACTCTCTACCACTTCATCCAACTTACTCCAGAATTCTTCTTTCTCTTCTAGCTTCAAACTCATGATTCTGCCCAACTCCATTTTTACCCCCTGGACACTCTTAAGGGATAAGGATAAAGCCCTTTATTTCTATAGTGCTTTTTCTAATCACAAAGACCATTGAAAGCACTTAACTAGTAGCTACACTAACCCTGTGCTCAAAGGGCCAATCAGAGACAGATACCTAGAGACAATTTAGAGTCACTAATTAACCTAACATGTATGTCTTTGGATTGTGGGAGGAAACTGGAGCCCCCAGAGTAAGCCCACACAGCACAGCGAGAACATGCAAACTCCACAGAAAAGTTCCCGCCTCTGCCAGCCTGGGGATTCAAACCTGGAACCTTCCAGCTGTGAGGCAACAGCGCCCACCACTGTCGCACATGTTGCCCGTAATCCTTTACATTCTCTTCCTTCAAGATTACCCCCTGCCCCATTTCTCTTATCTACACCCTGGTAGAACAGCTTGGATCCAGCTCCATTGCTCCTAGCCTTGCTTCCCGTCCATCGGGTTTCTTGTGCACACTGGCACTAGTAGTGCACTATCTTGTGCACCCCCGTGGCTGGGTTGTAACTTTCTTCTCATAAATTTGCAGCTTAATTACAGAGAAATTACAGAGAAAATTTTCCTGAAAATTAACAAATTTTTTGTATAAAGTTTTTCCCCTATGCAAATTAATTTTTTCCTTAAATTTCCAGTTACTCTCAAAAATTTTGCATTTTGTCTTTCTTACATTTTTGCAAAAATTATTCATTTAAGTTAGTCACTTTTTTGATCAATTTTTGTGACTCTCATCAAGTTGTTCCTTTTTTTTCTTAGAAATTTGGTAAAGGTAGATTTGTTATTGACATTTATTAAAATCGAGCGTTAAGGGAGGAAAAGCAAATCCCTGAATGCCAAATTTGAAAACTGAATGTCAGTGTAACAAACACATCGCCAGCTAATTAAAAATTTGGGTACAGCTTTACTTAAACATATTAAAACTTTTTTTAAAAGTGAAGATTTTTTAATGGATCCCTTTATTCTTTTGGTGCAGGGGGGGGGGGGGGTGCTAATCTTGGACACAAACAGGGGAGGCTTCATGTGAAAAAGGTTGGGAACCACTGCACTAGACCACCACTCCAGTGTCCATGCCGTACATTTTTTGAAATAGAACAGTTTTGTCCCACAGTCTCACCCTTCAGACTTTTCACTCATTACTCTCCTTTTTTTCACAGTAGTTTATTCTAACCGCTATAATGTCATAAAATTGGGTATTGCTAACATGGTATTTTCAGGAGCTTGTTTAAGCCCACAAGAACTTTCAGGAGTTCCTTTAATTCTGAAGAAGAACTTAGTATGGGGAACTTGCAATGCAGTTACTCTGCAGCATAAGAGGAGCCTATAGGTTACTCAAATGAGCAGGTTTGTGATGGGCTGAGATATACGCAGACACTGTTGTGAGAATGACAGAAAAAAATCAGCTGCACCGAAAATGACACAAAACACTGAGAAAAAGTCCAAAAGTAAAACTTAATCCAAGGTAGTATTTAGTAAACACAAAATCATTTTCACTCAGCAAGATTAATTTTCACTTCTCTGTTTCCTCCTACCTTGACTGTTCACACAACAACTGAAGCCGAAGAGGGGAACATGCATTTCAACATAGTGCCATTATAGCGCAGACCGTGCTACACCTGCAGCTGTGACTGTCCTCAGGCCATCACATTTCCATCATGAAACTCATTCTACACAGCAGCATTGTCCACCTTGTTTTAGCTACCTTTATAAAGATTATATATCCCATTTTAAGCAGACAGGTCATTAAGAGCACATTATTATTTACAGTGGCAGCCCAGCATAAACCAGTGCTGCTCAAAACATCTGTTTGTGACATGCAACCAAGCCGATGAAAGTAAGTTTAACAAAAAAGGCGAGGAGCTCCCAAAGTAGCCTTGATCAGATGGAGGCGAAGACCGATAAATCATTAATCACTGGTATATCCTAAGGATGCAGATATAGAGGTGAAAATGAGCAGGATAAGTCCACTAATGGGCAGAGGTAGGTAGAGTCCTCAAGTATTGTACTTAAGTGGAAGTAAAATTACCTTGTGATATTAGTTACTCAAGTATAAGTAAGAGTAATCACTGAAAAAAATTAAGAATAAGAAAGTGAACTTGAGTAGTAATGACAGTGACCCCAATTTACAAATTTTTTTTGCTAAATTTGTGACTCTAATCAAAAATTTGTAATTTTTTCCATACATGTAGAACTCTTTTTCTTGTGAATGTAACACTTTTCCGTGTAAATCTGAAAGTTTGTTTTTGTGTACATTTAAAACTTTATTCTCAGAAACTTTTTATTATTCTCCTATACATTTTAGATTTTTTTAATTTTACTTTTTCCTCAGAAATTTGACTTTTTTGATAATGTGAGATTTTGTACATTTTTGCAACTTTTTAAATTATATTTACAATGTTTTTCTCATACATTGGTATGTATGTATTTGTTTTTTTCTTCTCTTTTTTTGTGCAGCTGACACCAAATAGAAGAAAATTAATATCACCACTAATTTCAAGGAAATAAGATTCTAAATGTACTAAAATGAGCAAAGTTAGCCATTTCTGGAGAGAACATTAACATTTTAATTAGTTTTAAAATCAGTGAAAACAAAAATAGCTCAGAGTGCAGCCAAATCTGTAAAGGTACAGTTTTCACTTAAAAACATATTTGTATAAGCGTCCTGTAATAAAGACTAATCATTTAATCATTTAAAGGTGTAGAGATAACATTCTGACCTCCTGGCCAGTAGATGTCACACTTAGTGTTGCACTAACTGCTTGGTAGAGACACATGACATCAACCCAGTCATGCTATTGATTGTGACCAGCTAGGATATCTACTGGCCATAGATATTTAAACACTAGATAGAACATAGCTAGCCTCTAGTTACATTTCATATACATACTTATATTATTTCAATAAATGCAATGAACAATTGTTTCTTTATCCTGCTAAAGGTGCTGTCAGCCATTATAATTACCTACAGAATATGGAACCTTTGTTATGAAAACGTTAGCCATGTCCTATCTAGTGTATCATATGTCTGTTTTACTGGACACGATAGTCTCATCATCCAGCTGCTCAGATGTAAATACAATGTATATTTTGGTCCCATAAAATATATTTATAAGTATTTTTTTCCAAGAATATAAAGGCTTAATTTCTGCACCATTCTGAGCATTTTCTGAAGTATTTTTTTAAAATCTTTGTTTTCATGAAAATACAATCTAGGTCACCTTTCAAGCCACCTTATTCATAGACCCCACGATGCCTTGCATGAATTATGGTTGCAACTTCCGATACTAGTTTAGAACGTGGAGTTGTCACGGAAACAGGACACTTCCTTGTTAAAATATGACTTCAGCATCAAAAATGCAGGAACGTGGCCTTTTGCACCTCAGAAAGAGTAATATAATCATACCACTTCCCACGACTATCGGGAGATGGGAAAATTACCTTAAAAAGTGGCCTGGCAGACAGTAGCTCCGTTAGTTAGCTCTGCTGCTAAAATGCTAACGGTGTTAACAAATAAAAACTCTGAGATATATCAGTGTCTCCACCACAATAAAGTCGGCTGCATTTTGTTAAAAGATGTTGGACATAATCAAATTTCCTTGGAGCAGACATAGAATCTAGTCAGAGCCACAAAGAACCACAACACCGTGTTTGGGTGTTTTAATATCGGGGTAAATACAGACAGCTGCAGCTGTTTGTTCTACCCCCAAATTAAAACCCTCATGCTGCTGTCATGCCATAAATGCTTGTTATTTAACTTAACACGTACAGACATTTTCTGACAATTGTTCATATTTTTTGTGATAATTTAAAAATTAATGCATGCTGAAGCTGCTAATATCAAACCCGTATCTGTCACAAACCACCTTGTGCGCTTTTACGCAGCGCACAGAAGAGGGGAAGGAAGGATGGATTTACGCACTAGGTTACACCACAACACATTTATTAACGTAATGACAGACAGTTCCAAAAAAAGTGAGGACGTACAAAAATACAAAGAATCTTACAATAGGTGTTCCTAGGCCGGCATCACCTAGCGAACGCATGAGAAGAAGCGATTTAACCACAATAGCGTCCCAGAGCCGACATCGCTTAGAGGACGCAGGAGAATCCACGGCTAAAGTGGAAGTGGCTATCCTTCGTGGCACACAGTACACACACGACTATGTGCATCAAAAGACAATTCAATGGACCCGCAATGCTTGACTGGCGAACACCGCTTAAGTACAAACATTGCTGGCTCCACAAATTGGGAACACCTGGGCGAGGCGCGGGGATGACAATCATCGAAGTAGAATCAGCTGGCTGTCAAGAAAGAGGGGGTGTGGTCGGACCGGCGAGTGTTAGACAACACCCACATGAATGTAGGTCAAAGAGGCTGCCTAATAGCCGCTGGCCAGAACGGTGACTACAGGCACAGAAAAGGACAAAGACATAAAAACAACAAGAACTCAAAAGATGACACAATACATAAATAGCCCGATACCTGAGCCACAGAGAACGGCCAGAACTGAACCTAAAGGAAAACACTGGCTCGGTTCATGACAGTATCGTTCCAATGCAGTGCAATGAATGAAAAAAAAACCCACCTCTTTGATATCTTTCTTAAATTGTTAAGCCTTAGGAAGCAAACTGTTACTATTTTTATTTATTATTTTACTTCATGCAACCTTGCATCTGGTGACATATATAAACGTCAGATCTGTGACATTTCTACAAGTGAAAACATACCTGGTGCTGTTTTGTCTGTCCTGTTTCTGTACCACCGTTCACACCAACAGTCGTTTTTAGTTTTCGGTGCATGATCTACACATTGCTGTTGAAAGCCACAGATTTAGTTGTGCTTGTTTGTGAGAAGCCTCCATTTATCCAGTCTGTGGCACAACCACGAACACCAGCACAAGTACCAGAACTATACAAAAACTACAAGTGCTGAAATTAGCTGCCACTTGACGGCACGACTACGTATATGTGGACTATACATTAAAATGAATTTGAAAAACTTTTAAAAATGCTATTTTAAATGCCCCACTACTCCACTCTTGCTGACTGATTTAACACGACTTCAGCCCGAAACCAGAAGTTGCCCCCATAATCGTTTCTACAGCTGCGCCCTCAGGAATAAGGTGGACACAATGTTGTGAAAAGTTGACTTAAGTTCATGTACATGAGTAACTATAACTAGCTACTATCCACCTCTGCTTATGGGATATAGTTTACTGAACATACAGTAAAGTGGATAAATTCCAGAGCTTTATTTACCCACTCATCCGCCTCATCTACTCTTTTGCTGCTACTCAAATCAACATTATAACATAAACCACACACTACAAATGGAACACATCCCAGTACAGTGCACTCTTCTTCTTATAATGTGTCACCACAGATTGATGTGATGTCATTTGAAGTTTGATTTTTCAAAATAGAAAAGTGTTAATTTAAAAATGTGCTGTGATCAAGATCAGCTTGTATGGACACCAAGGCTGGACTTGGTTGCTTTTTTTTTTTCCTAGCGAGTTTCTTTCTGTCCTCCCAGTTTTGCCCACTAACTCACCCATTATTCACATTTTTTCCCCTCAGCTTTGAATCCCTGCACAGTTAGAGGCAGAGACTGTTTTGAAGTGGTGTCCTGTTTTGCTGACTGTGTGCTGGACATGGTCTATTGTGCATTGATGCAGTTGAGGCTTACAGCACAGGTTGGAGTGTCACATTAAACTATCCAGACTAATATGCAAAGCCATTGTCTGTATTTATTTCCCTTCATTCTTTGTTCTTATCCAGTTGGGGATGTTTGGACCTTCTCTCTCAGTCTTTTCTACTACTGTCTGTCATGTTGTCAACAAGTCTGTTGTCCAGTGCAACTCATGTATGATGAGTAAATTGTTGGACATAAACTGTTGGCACACAATCATGGTGAAAGGATAATGTTTGATTACCTGACACATTTTCATCATCAATTTATCATCCAATAAACTGACAGAAAATGTACAGATTAATGATGAGTGGCTGTGGAAAGTCTGATAGTCATGACTGTAGTTGAGGTGCCGGGTAAGAGTAGATTTAAAATATCATTTAATTGATACTGCATCCATTTTTATCTGAATGATGGGATATCGATTCACAAGATCCTAAGATCTTAAAATATATACAGTATAATGCATTTTCATAGGTAGGAAACATGCTAAAGGTTTACAAGATGTTTTCTCACAAGGCTGATACTGTATGTTTAATTCACCAAATTAAGGTTCCTGGTACAATTTACAGCATTAGATCTCCAGAAAATCTCCAGAAAATAGTTATAATGACAATATCTCTCAATGAATCAATTGCCTGAACCAGGAATCAGTTTTACAGGAACTTCCTCTCCGAAAAACCTCCTTAAAGGGGACGTTTTTAGGAACCTGTAGCAGCCAAAATCAGGCCCTGGTCATGGGTCGGTACTTTAGAATGGCCCTGAAAACTGCTAGGTGGGGTTTAGGGTTGACTAGATGCTGATTGGATAAAACTCGACATTGACTCGAGCACTACGTAAACTGAACATACACAAATGAAAAGTAACAATTTGACCAGTAAACGTTAATAGTGAAGATCAAATGCTTAAAAATTTTTAATTTAATGCTGCCATGATTGTGGAGGTTCTAAATGATTATTTGCCGTATTTATAGGACACAAGCATTACTGTCAAGCAGCATGGCGCAGAACACCGGCAGCTACCGCTGTCGTTCACACTGGTGCTTCTGCCAGTGTGTTTGCACAGCTAATGCTGTATGCAGCCACATATGTATCGGGCAGCACAAACACAAATGAACAGAGGCAAAGTTGGCAGCTTAGGCTGTTTTTTTTAGCCGGAGATTGGACACATGGTCGGTCAGCTGGGGACAGAATGCCCCGCAGGTGCTGCTCATGCTGCTCTGCTCTGCTCCGCTCCACAGTTAATAAACAATGTTGGCAAGTTGATGCCATGCACTCCACTTTACATTCATTCCTAGTATAATCATTTCTGCATTATTTCACTGTATTTTAAACATTGTTTTTCTTTGCTGTGTTGTGTTGCAGCCAAAACTGTAAAATGATACGTCACAAACAAATCCCCCTGAGACTGATGGTTCCTACCCCCATAATGAAGACACGATGGGGCAGAGGGCCAGATACAGGGTCCTTATGAAGCCCTTATGAAGTTCCTGTCCCCTAAAACTGGTTCCTGGTTGCTGTAGTGGAAATGGGACTAATATTGAACCAAATCAAAAACAAATTGATTCTAGAGATCACTTTTGATACCCAGCTCCAGTGCAAGGTGAGGCAGCTAAACTTGATCATTTACTGTCACAGACCCCCAAAGCTCCAGTTCATTCTAGCTATGAGGACCTTTTGTACAGCATTCATGTTTTATCTCTTGGATTTTCTTATTCATTTACTCTTCCATCCTCAGATGAAACTATATTTATACAAGTTTAGATTTTTTTGTTTTTGATTTTGTCACAGCCTGAAATGTGATAAAGTTATTTATGAAGTATTGTAAATATACTCAGAAATTTAAATTGTCTGTCTTTAGACACGCGGGCAAAAATACGGTATTTATTGAGTTATTGTTTCTATATGAGTTTTGTCCAACCCAGTCTCAGTAAAAAAACGTATATAATAAACGTTTTCCCACCCCTCTAAAAACGTACATTTGCACGTTAAATTAAAAAAAAAAAACATGCCTCCATACGTTTTTACAAATTCACTCACTGCGCATACAGTCCTCACCGCGCACGCGCAGAGCAAGGCATCGTTTACTTTGGTTTCCCAACGCTCATTCTTCGTTGGTGGGAGGGGGATGTTGGATGGACACAGCTCTTTCAGCAAAAACACACGAGGTCGTCTCTCACTGACCTTTTTTTTCCTTTCTTTGTTTTTCACTCCACTAATGAAAGGTTCCTGTGAGGTTAGGGTTAAGGATTAAAGTATGGGTTAGTTGGTCGATTCTGAAAGTGAAAGTGAAAGTGAAAAAAGTGAAAAAAAAATGCCATTACAGACCTTTCTTAAAGCTGTAAAAGCCATGTACCTACTGCACGTCAAAAAGCTTTTTCACATGTCTCTGTACGTTTTTTCTCAGTGACAAAACATGCAATTGAACTTTTTTTTGGGGGGGGCTGAGACTGGGTTCGTTTTGTCACACTGGTGCAATCACAGCCAGTTTAACTGCTTGTACTGTATGCTGAGTGTGTTTTTTGACTGAAACAAATTCAAAAAAGAACAAAATAAATTCATTTTGCACAGTTCTGTTATTTGTGTTTTGAATTAACAATTGTGTAATTTAATCATTGTTCCTCTCAAGAGGATACCTCCATTGACTAGTGAAACCTACAAGGCAGAGCCAAAAACAGGTTGCTATGAAAATGTCTATGCTTCTTTTATAGCTCAATTCATTTTGCTAAGACTTACATTTGTGTGACTGGTTTGACTGACAGGTGTCTCTACATTTATTAAAAGTCAATCCATCCATCTTCTACTTTTTTTCCCAGGGATCTGGGTCACGGAGGCAATGGTGCATCCCAATTCACCCCTTTGCCCTACCTCTCCGTTTTGCATATTCATAGTGAATGGGCAAAATAAAGGGGTAGGGCTAAGAGGCAGGCAAAGGGGTGAATTGGAATGCAGCCTATCTGTAGAAGCCCAAACCGCCCTCTCTAGAAGAGAGAAACAAAGTGTGGAAACATCACGGAAGAGAGAAACAGTTCGGACAGATCAGAGAAGAGAGAAACAGATCGGACCAAGCAAGGATGACAGAAACAGCTCAGACAGATCGTAGAAAGTGAAAGAGAGATCAGACAGATAAGAGATGAGAGAAACAGAGCTCAGATGGGTCAGGGAAGAGGGAAACAGAGCACAGAAAGATCCTAGAAAGTGAAAAAGACTGTGGATAGATCAAAGAAGTGAAAAATAGAACTCCAACAGATCAGAGAAGAAATAAACAGAGCTAGGACAGATCCCAGGAGGGAAAAACAGAGCTCAGATGGATCAGGTGTCATGTTCGCCCCTCCGGGGCATATAAGAGGACTCATTTGCAGGGTGACTTTTCAACACGATTTATTGATCAGAAAATAAAGCAGCTCATGGGCTGAAAACAAAAACACAAGCCGCAATGGCAGACACAACTTACTAAATGTTTGATGAAGAATGGAGTGATGAGAAGAATTGATGGGGTCACTGTACTGAGGGTAAGGAGCGGTGTCCATAAATAAGAGCAGGGATAATTAACCAAATCAGGAACAACTGTGAACAATAGTTAAAGAGGAGGGATGAACTGGGATGAACTACGGGGAGAAAACAAAAGACACTGCCAACACAAGAGCTGACTCAGAAACAATGATGAAGAGAAAGAAATACCAAACATACCAATGTAACTGAGAAGGTGATAATAATGATGATAATGAAAACCAAGGTTTTCAAGAGGGAGGACATGGGCACAACCCCCATGTCCTGATTGTGACAGAACTCCCCACTCTTAAGGGGTGGATACCAGATGAATCTGAATAGAGAGAAGAACCCACCTACCCCAGGTAGGTGAAGGGGGCTCATGAATAGGAGGGCCAGAAACCACCACCCCCCCGCCCCCCAACACAGTCCAGGGCCAGATGGATAATACACTCAGTCCATGGACCACCAGATGGTGGAGACCGGCGTGTCGGGTGGCCTACCAAAATCCATGGGCCACCGGATGGACAAGCAAAGCAAGTCAGGTGGCTAACCAGAATCCCTGGGCCACTAGATCTGAGAACACGAAACTGGACCCAGCAGCTGGGGGGTGTAAACCACAGTGAGTGATGACGAAGGAGCGCAGACCCCAGGTGACAGCAGCTGAGGGGACAGTAACTGAGGAGCGTAGCGCTTAGGTGACAGTAGCTAATGCGTGTTGAACTGAGAAGACAGCTGCAGCAATGCGTTGAGCCCAGGAGACCATAGCTGTGCAGAGCCAGGCTCAGGGGACAGCAGCTGTAGAGCGCCATGCTCACGAGATGATGATTGGGGAGCCCTGACCACAGAGGGCAACGACTGGAGGGTGCTGACCTCCGACAGTGAAGACTGGAGGGCGGCGGCCTCAGTCAATCAAATTGTATTTGTATAGCACATTTTCAAACATTGGATGCTGCACAAAGTACTTTACATACAGTGGTGTGAAAAAGTATTTGCCCCCTTCCTGATTTCTCATTTTTTTTGTGTTTGTCACACTTAAATGTTTCAGATAATCAAATTTAAATATTAGACAAAGATAACACAAGTAAATACAAAATGTAGTTTTTAAAGGAGGGTGTTTATTATTAAGGGGAAAAAAATCCAAGCCTACATGCCCCTGTGTGAAAAAGTGATTGCCCCCTAAACCTAATAACTGATTGGGCCACCATTAGCAGCAACAACTGCAATCAAGTGTTTGCGATAACTGGCAATGAGCCTTTTACAGCACTGTGGAGAAATTTTAGCCCACTTATCTTTGTAGAATTGTTGTAATTCAGACACACTGGAGGGTTTTTGAGCATGAACCGCCTTTTTAAGGTCATGCCACAGCATCTTAATCAGATTCAGGTCAGGACTTTGACTAGGCCACTCCAAAGTCTTCATTTTGTTTTTCTTAAGCCATTCAGAGGTGGACTTGCTGGTGTGTTTTGGATTATTGTCCTGCTGCAGAACCCAAGTGCACTTCAGTTTGAGGTCACAAACAGATAGTCAGACATTCTCCTTCAGGATGTTTTGGTAGACAGCAGAATTCATGGGTCCATTTACCACAGCAAGTCTTCCAGGTCCTGAAGCAGCAAAACAGCCCCAGACCATCACACTACACCACCATACTTTACTGTTGGTATGATGTTCTTTTCTGAAATGCTCTGTTACTTTTACGCTGGATGTAATGGGACACACACCTTCCAAAAAGTTCAACTTTTGTCCCTTCAGTCCACGGAGTATTTTCCCAAAAGCCTTGGGGATCATCAAGCTGTTTTCTGGCAAAACTGAGATGAGCCTTTCTGTTGTTTTTGCTCAGCAGTGGTTTTCATCTTGGAACTCTGGCATGCAGGCCATTTTTGCCCAGTCTCTTTCTTATGGTGGAGTCATAAAGGTCTGATGACACGATTTTGACTGCATCTAATTTTGCAACACATAATTTCAATATGACGAAATAGGTGGGTCTGTGCAGTTCTAAGTCAAACAGGCTTTGTTCACACAAATATCCAATGTTTTCATAAGCGCCACGTCACCAATTGTGTCAGTGGCTGGAACTCCCCCAGCCATGTTGTGACGTCACCGGGAGAACACAGCGCTCAGATTTTAATTCCGTTTCTGTAACTGGTCTTTCCTTCACCTACAGTATATTGTCATTCACATTATGTAGACCAAACAAACTCTTTCCAGCACTGCTGTAGTCCTAAAACTGTTAGTCTGTGATGACACTTTCTTAGAGACTGTCCTTTTTTACATCAACAAATTGTACCTGACTATAGTGACACTATGGGGACAACAAAAGCTTTTCAGAGTGTCCTAATCCTGATTTAATTAATTTCTCGATTGCTTTCCCAGATCTGCCCCATGGACCCTGCATCTGGACTGCTTATTTTTTAATACATATTTTCCCCTAAATAAATTCCTGTTTGTAATATGTTGACTCACTTGATTTGAGCTTGATTTTCTTTTACATTCTACTCATCTACCTCCAAAAGTTGAATACTGTGGTGAATTTATTTTTAGAACTAACTCAAATCTAAAAAGTAAAACTTTTATATTTTACAATTATCCCATATAAATTTAACCATTTTAAGATTTTTTTTTGTTTGAAATTTGGATGAATATGTCTGAACCATTTGATACAGATCTGAATGGTGATATTGTAGAAGAGCTGGAAATGACGAGGCGGTTTTGTATTAAAAACAGAGTCTTTAATGAACAACTCTTCTATCTTGTCTCATCTGGTGCAGAGCTTGGCAGAAGGCAAAAGAGAAAGATTTCTGCCCAGCTCGCTGGTTAAATACAGGCACACATCAAAGACATGCAAAACACAAGCTGAAATCCCCCGTTATCTTAATCCCCCATTAGTCCTGTTAACTCCTCCCTTCGTCTTGGGAGGTGATGGGAAAACCTCTCCTCGCCTTAGGGGGTGAAGGTGTCAAGTCTGTCGCTGCTGCGTCCTGTGACGTCACTGGTCTTCACATGGCGGTGAGATTCCTTTGTCTTTTCAGAGGTGTGAAGTTCCTTTGTATATGTTGTCCCAAACATTTCCACATGCTCTAACATATGTAGGTATGGAATATATGAGTAATATATACCACAGGCCCCCCAAACAACTATGAAAGGACATAGAAAGATTCACAGTCTAGGGTAATTACTACGACATACTACGTGTTACAGCTGTTGCCACAGAAGAAACTTTCAAGCAGCCATGCTCCTAAGAGAGTTAAGTGGTAAACATAACAGCATAGTACAATCATAAGTCAGTCCTAAACTGTTGCGGCACAATAGCGAATAATTGCAGAGTAGTTGGAATCAGTCCCTGTGCTGTCTGGGTTTTAATCTTCTCCCAAAACTGCTGTAGGTTGGTTTAGGCGTCCTGCTGGGACCTTCTTGTGAGGAATCTGCAGTGTGGGAAGGAGAGAGATTATCTGTTCCCTGCCTGGGGGTTGAGACTTTTCCTTTGGGGGGTCTACCTCGCCGAGGTGCCTGAGCCAACTGTGCAGGTTCGTCTCTCAACAAGAAGGCAGGTTTGAGTCTGTCAATGCTGACCGTTTCGTTTCTATCCCCATAATCAAGCACAAAGTGTTTGTCACCATTTTCCAGCACTCTGTACGGGCCATCGTATACTGGGCGTAACGTTGGTTTTAGAGCTTCATGCTTAACAAAAACAAACTCAGCGTTTTTTAAAGTTTGAGGAACAAAAACTCGTGGAAAGGAGTGATGAGCTGGACCGTGGAGAGAGTCCGGTCCGTTACTGCCTAAAAACCTTGGGACTGGGAGGTGCCCTGGTTCCGGGTTCTCCGGTAGAAATTCACCTGGGAGTCTGATAGGCTGAGCGAAGACTAATTCTGCAGGGGAAGCGTCTAAATCCTCTTTAGGTGCCGCACGCAACCCCAATAAAACCCAGGGAAGTTTATTTACCCAATTTGTGTCCGTTAATGAGGCTCTGAGGGCGGCCTTTAAGGACCTGTGAAAACGCTCGCATAACCCATTAGCCTGAGGGTGATAAGCGGTGGTACGATGAATTGTTGCCCCTAAACTGTTGGACATGGCTGACCAGAGCTCTGAGACAAATTGAGGCCCCCTATCTGACGTGATGTCTGATGGGACGCCGAAACGTGCCACCCAATTTGTTAGAAAAACGCGAGCGACTTCCTCCGCTGTAGTTGCCGCTAGAGGGACTGCCTCTGGCCAGCGCGTGGTGCGGTCTATCATTGTTAGCAGGTGTGTGAAACCCTGGGAGGAAGGTAGTGGCCCCACGAGGTCGACATGAATGTGGTCGAACCTTCTAGCAGGGATTGGAAAAGGCTCCAGAGGGGCTTTTGTGTGTCTGTGTATTTTGGCGCGTTGACAAGGAATGCAAGTTTTTGCCCATTCTTTTACGTTTTTGCGCAGGCCTGGCCACACAAACTTTTCGGCAACCATTTTGACCGAGGCGCGCACGCCTGGGTGCGCGAGGGAGTGAATTGCGTCGAAAATGCGGCGGCGCCAAGCAGCTGGTACTAACGGGCGAGGTCGGCCGGTTGAAACATCGCATATTAGGGGGGGCACGCCGTCGCGCAACCCTTTTTTCTCCAGCCTTAACCCTGTTGGTCCAGACAGGAGCGCGCGCACATCTGCATCACTGCTTTGTTCTTCCGCCATGGCTGCATAATCTATCCCTTCATGGATAGGTGCAGCGTATGTGTCTGCGTTAGTGAAGAGTTCCACTGCTGAGGCCGTGTAATCTGTCTCCTCGCGCTCTGGCGGTGCCACAGCGCGAGAGAGACAGTCCGCTACTACGTTAAGTTTGCCTGCTACGTGTCGAATGTCTGTGGTGAACTCTGAAATCGCAGCTAGCTGTCTTTGTTGTCTGCCCGACCATGGTTCTGAAATTTTAGCCATAGCAAAAGTGAGCGGCTTATGGTCCACAAAAGCCGTGAAACTCCGCCCTTCTAACCAAAACTGGAAGTGGCGGATAGACAAATGAAGCGCCAGCAGCTCTCTGTCAAAAGTGCTGTATTTGCGTTCAGTTGGGTTTAGCGATTTGCTAAAGAATGCTAAAGGTTGCCAGACCCCGCTGACAAGTTGTTCTACAACCGCCCCTATGGCCAGGTCTGAAGCATCTGTGGTTAGTGCAATGCGGGCCGAGGGATCTGGGTGGACTAACATTGTGGCGCTAGCTAGGGCGTTTTTTACTTCCGCGAAAGCGCGTTCGCGCTCCGGGGTCCATTCGACCGCGTTGGAAGCTTTCTTTTTTTTTAAGCGCGTCATATAGGGGTTGCATGAGTTGAGCTGCGTGGGGGAGGAAGCGGTTGTAAAAATTAACCATCCCCAAAAATTCCTGTAGCGATTTGACCGTTTGGGGCCGTGGAAAACTCGCATGAACTTTGTCTGGAAGCGGAACTGCCCCCTTCGGGGAGACTTTATGTCCCAAAAAGTCAATTTGCGATACGCCGAATTTGCATTTGGCTGGATTGATTATTAGTCCATGCTCTTCCAGCCTCTGAAAAACGGTAGTGAGGTGCTGCTCGTGCTCTTCCTCTGACGAGCTGGCTACCAGCATGTCGTCGAGGTAGACGAAAACAAAGGGGAGGTCACGTAGGACTGCGTCCATCATACGTTGAAAAGTTTGGGCGGCGCCTTTGAGGCCGAAAGGCATTCGCAGGAATTCAAAAAGGCCAAAAGGGGTTATAACCGCTGTTTTAGGAATGTCTTCGGCTCGGACTGGGACTTGGTGATAACCGCGGACTAAGTCTATCTTTGAAAAAATGCGCGCACCTGCTAGATGCAGTGAAAAATCCTGAATGTGAGGGATGGGGTAGCGGTCATGCGCTGTAGCGTTGTTTAATCTACGGTAATCTCCGCACGGTCTCCAAGAATCGTCGGATTTCGGAACCATGTGAAGTGGTGAAGCCCAGGGGCTCTTCGAGCGTCTACAAATGCCCAATTTTTCGAGAGTTGTAAACTCGTCCCGTGCTATGTTGAGCTTGGCCGCGTCTAGGCGGTGAGCTTTGGCAAGAACGGGAGGTCCCGTTGTTGGAATGAAGTGTTTAACCCCGTGTTTGGCTACAGTGGCTGAGAATTTGGGGGTTGTGAGTGCTGGAAATTGGGTGAGGAGTTGCTCAAACTTACCTCCTGCCGTGGTGACGTTGGCCTGCACAGGTGGTGGGGAAACTCGAGCTGAGCATGGAATAGAAGCAAAAGATAGTGCATTAACCAGGCGCCTATTTGCTAGATCCACTAATAACCCGTGTGCACACAGAAAATCTGCGCCTAACAAGTTAAAACTCACCGCCGCTACAACAAATGTCCATCTGTAGCTGCGGCCGTGGATGAGGAGGTGCAAGCTCTTTTCGCCGAACGTGTCTATGTCAGAGCCGTTGGCTGCCACTGCTCCGTTGCCCCGGGTGCCCATGGCTCGATCTGCGTGGGAGGGCATGACGAAACTCAGCTGAGCTCCCGTGTCGATGAGGAACTGCTTGCCTGTGTGACCATCCGTCACGTACAATAGTTTATTTTTCTCGCCGAGAACCGCTGCTGTTAACGGCCCTTGGCTTTGGCGTTTTCCCGACATCGTGAACTTGCAGGGGGGAACGCATTTGTGGGCTTTCTCGGCGAAGTGGTGGTGATAATAACAGACGTCAATCTGTTTGTTACGCTTGGGCCGCGCCGCTGTCACCGTGGGCTGGGTCTGCTCTGTGGGTTGTGGCTCTCCATGGCTCGGGGCGTCAGTTTGGAGGTCCGCGGATGCCGCTGTGGGTGTCAGTTCTCTGCAGGCGTTGACGAGCCGATAAGCCTCGTTGGCCAGTGTGCGGAAGTCCTGATGATTGTTGCACTTCATACTGGCGAGTGTCCCTCTCATGTGTGGTGGTAGCGTGCTGAGGAAAATAAATTGGAAGAGGAAATTATCATTGTCCTCCTCCTTGAGCTGCAGCAAATCCTCCATGAGGGTCTTTGGATTGCCCCCTCTGTGGCCGTAGATCGCCAGGATTTTTTCGGCTCTTTCCTCCGCTGACGGGACGTAATTCGCCACGATGGTCGTCTTGAGTGTCTCATACTTGTCCCGGGCCGGTGGTCGCTGGATCAAGCTCCGCACACACCTCGAAGTGGCGGAGTCGAGTTTGGAGACGATATGGTAGAATTTAGTATCGTCTGCCGTGATGCCCGCCAGTATGAACTGGGCTTCAGCTTGATGAAACCAAGAGGCGGGGTCTTCTCGCCAGAAATCTGGCAGCTGGACAGTGACGGCGTTAGTGCACACCATCACTGTTGTGCCCGCCGGGTGAGAGTGCCTTGCCTCGGCTCTCACGGCGGTGCTGGAGCTCGGTTGAGCCCTCTCAATTCCTTCTGTCGGGGGGAACAGCTGTCCGTCTGCTCCCTCGTCTGCGCCATTGCTGGCGTATGTCAGAGTCGCCACGGATGAGTCGCTTGAAGAACGCCTCCGGTCCATACTCGCGTCAAGGTCACCAGTGTAGAAGAGCTGGAAATGACGAGGCAGTTTTGTATTAAAAACAGAGTCTTTAATGAACAACTCTTCTATCTTGTCTCATCTGGTGCAGAGCTTGGCAGAAGGCAAAAGAGAAAGATTTCTGCCCAGCTCGCTGGTTAAATACAGGCACACATCAAAGACATGCAAAACACAAGCTGAAATCCCCCGTTATCTTAATCCCCCATTAGTCCTGTTAACTCCTCCCTTGGTCTTGGGAGGTGATGGGAAAACCTCTCCTCGCCTTAGGGGGTGAAGGTGTCAAGTCTGTCCCCGCTGTGTCCTGTGACGTCATTGGTCTTCACACGGTGGTGAGATTCCTTTGTCTTTTCAGAGGTGTGAAGTTCCTTTGTATATGTTGTCCCAAACATTTCCACATGCTCTAACATATGTAGGTATGGAATATATGAGTAATATATACCACAATATGCTCATTTTTGGAGATGTAGTTCTGTTTTTACACAATTTTATTTGAAAAAAGGTTATTATTCCACCATAAATTATTTCCAACTTCACTAAGGATTACTGATTACAACGTTGTGTAGATATCTAATATGTACAGTGTATTTTAGGTTGTTGTTCATCACTACATTATAAAAAGGTTGGAAATACTTTAGTTTTGCAGAGGTGAGGTAAACCATTTGTGACTCTGTCACACTAAATAAACAATAGATTTTATCTTCTACAGTAACTGAAAGGGCACAAATGAATTCAGGCTTTCAACATTTCACAACATTTATTTATATATTTTAAAACAATAAAAACATTTACAACCTAGAATTGACTGTAACTGACATAAATAACTGCTGGGGCTTAATAGCAACAACCTTTTTTTTTTCTTTAGCATGCGTAACTAGAAAGGATGAACTTAAACAGACCATAAAAGTGTGATTCAGCATATTTACAAAAACCACAGAACAACTAACAGCAGTCAAAGTCCTTACAATCTGATCTAAAGTGTTGTCAAAGCTAGAGAGCTATCCGGTTCGATCACAGCTGTGCTACATTAGCATAAAGGTCAATAGCACTATACCATATAGTTGTTTAAAAAAGGTTTACCAGAGATGCACATCAGAGAGGATTATGTTAAATAAACGATTCTATACCACAAGAGTTCCCGCTTGACACGCTGTCTGGCTCACAATAACCAAAGGTCTGAGATGTTAACAGTCTGCAGTAGATTGATGTTAGCCTCCACGGAGTGCTGTTTATCTCTACCTGGCAACCGGTACAAGATTATAGTGAGTCAACAGTGCGTGCAACACCTACTGGCCACGAGGTCAGAATCCTTTATATTGCACCTTTAAGTGTAACAAACAAACAAAAAAAACGAGAAATCAGGAAGGGGGCAAACACTTTTTCACACCACTGTAGATAGAAACAGTGGACAAATTTAGTTACCTATATTTACACGATACATCCCACCCCATCCAACCCTCCCATACACAGGCACATACACCACCCCCTACTTCTAATAAAAGAGACATTGCTCGGCACCGAGGCACCATGTGAAGGAGCAACCCACGCTGGGAGATCACACAGCCCATGACCACAGGGCATGCCACAGAGGCCACCCTGACCAGGACAAGCTGGGGCACACACCACAGCTGTAGGCAATGGCATAAATCCCCCACCCACCCAAGCTGGAGCGTCTCACCAGACCAACACCCCTGCAGATGGGCCAAGCAGCATCTGGCATGAGGGGCTCCAATGAGGAAACACTGGCACTTAAACACATAAAATATAAGATAAAACTAAACTAAAAACCACATACTTCTAAACTGAACTAAAAACACATCAAAATAAAAAGAGGTGAGAAAATCTAAAAACAAGAAAAACTAGAAAAACTAAGAAGACCTAGAAAAACTAAGAAAAACTAAGCAGAACGTAAAACAATGGAACATAAATGACTACTTCAATAATAGTTAAACAGGTTTGTTAAAAGCCAAATTAAAAAGGTAGAAAATGAAACTAAGAACACATAAAACAAGAGGAACTAAAAACCCATACTTACAAACTCAACTAAAAACACATCAATAAGAAAAGATGAAAAAATCTAAAAACAAATGGTGCCAAGAAGAACATAAAACAACAGAACATAAATGACGACTTCAGTAATAGTTGAACAGGTTTGTTAAAAGCCAAATTTAAAAGGTGGGTCTTGAGCCTGTTCTTAAAAACATCTATTGACTCTGCGGCCCTGAGGCTCTCTGGCAGGCTGTTCCACAGATGAGGACCATAATAATGAAAGGAGGCTTCACCAAAGGTCTTGGTCTTGACTTTGGGAACCATTAAAAGGCCAGTACCAGAGGACCTCAGGGTCCAGGAGTGCTTATAAGGTAAAAGCAGCTCAGATAGATAAGAAGGCCCAAGACCATTGAGGCATTTAAAAACTACTAAGAGAACCTTAAAATCGACCCTAAAATGCATGGGGAGTCAATGCAGCGATTTTAAAACTGGTGTAATATGTGCCTGCCCCCTGGTCCTCGTCAGCATTCGTGCTGCTGAATTTTGGAGCAGTTGGAGATGTGATATTCATTTTTGGGGAAGGCCAGAGAGCAGGGCATTACAGTAGTCTATACGACTGGTAATAAACGCATGCATCAAGACCTCCGTGCTGGAAAGAGAGAGAAAAGGGCGGACTATATTGCTAAGATGGTAAAATCCAATTTTTGTTATATTTTTAATGGGTGAAATAAAATTAAAGTCACAGTCTAGAAGAACACCCAGGTTCTTGACACAATGTGTAGGTTTAAAACCTAGCAATTTGGGTAAAAGTTTCTCTTGTCTTAAGGACCGATGATTAAAACTCTTGTTTTGTCCTGCTTGAGTTGTAGGAAGTTCTCTGCCATCCATGACTTTATATCTAAAATAAAGTTCAAAAAGGCATTAATTGGTTTTGTGTTGTTAGAAAAATACCTGATTCTTTGATTGAAAGATCCAAGAACAAGCCTGAGATTTCTTCAATTTAAAGATGTAACATTTATTTGGAGGTCACATGTAAAGCAAGTGGCGCCGGATCAGCATTATTCAACCCCCTAGGTGACATCGTCAGACTGATCCCGACTTCTGGGTGCGGTTTACATTAATCTTCTCGGGTTGGGCCAACCCCGTATAATAGGATGGGCTTGTACGTGACTGTCTGATTGGCCAGTTTAACTCTGACGTGAACAGGCCATCCACTGCTCACGCCGCTGTTTCTAGACTGTGCGATCAACAGTGTGTGCGTGGGTGTTGGGTTTTGGGGGCATGTAACTATTAGACCTGACTAATGATAGGAGAGACAGCAAGTGGAAAGAGGGCTCTATTGCTCTGCCTAACTCCCGTTTACCAGAGTTTAGCACCACATATTTGTTCATAAGCATGCAAACAGAATATGTCTAGAATCTGTGTAGAGCGTAATGGGAGCTTACCTACAGAATTATTGTTATGGCACTCTAACTTTCCATTAACCCTTTCACTCCCCCCTTTGACATGATTTTATCATGTCAACCATGCATGGTATGAGAGACGCTAGCGATTAACAGATGGTGGATAAGGCAGGTCCCTACATTGTGTGTCAACCCAATAGGCTTGCACCATTGGTTCTGCTACCCTTGCCTCCCCCCTTGTGGACACCCTAGCGTGGTGCAGCGATGTCTAAGAGGACCTTGTCCAGATGAACTGTCAATCCACGATGCCCACGAAACCTTTGTCCACCGGTTGACCCTTGCCAGGGCTCACATTATTCGACTGCCGTCATCACATGGTTGCAACAGAGGTTTGACCTTCCTCTGTGTATGCTTCCTGTATCCGCAGCTGTGGAGCACAGTCCCATCTCGTTTACACACACCGGTACCATTCAAAACAACTGTGTGCCCATGCTCTCAGAGGCCCATCTTGTCCCATGAGGTCTATAGGACAGTCTGGTGGGTGCAGCAGAGGATAGATAACATCCAGTCCAGCCAGTGAACAGTTCAGTGATGCTGTCCCAGGGATGCTACCGCCCTGTCGCTGGACAAAGGTAGAGATGCTGGTGTTGGTAAGGCTCGAGCACCTGGCTCCGCCCCGGATGCTGGAGGTGCGGTGGATGCGCTTGGGTACCAATCCATTCTTCTTCTAGGGACTGAAGTCGTACAGTCACTCACCCTACAACCTTTTTCTACGTCGCAGGCACACGTTGTGATGGTCTGGTGCCCTCTGGCATGCATCTTCCCTGTACCCTACACCTTTGCTCGAGTGCCGATACAAAGGGCTCAGCCGGGGCAGGACCAATAATGGCCTGAGGGGTTGCCATCACAATGGCTGGAGCCTGTACCGTTTTATCCTTATTCACTACATCTGTAGTTATCCACGTGCTGTTGTAAGTTATCGCCCATTAGCCTTGAGTGTGTGATTGTCGACCATATGAAATCTGCAAGCAGTGGTTGTGTTGGGATGAGTGTGTTGAGTAGTGGGACCTATATGTTCAGCAGTTGGTAGGTAGTAGACAACATCGTTCATCGTTAGGAGACATCCTTATCCATGCTTGTTGTATTCAGGCTTTCAGAGCTTCTAACCTTCACCCTTATCCAGGCTACCTAACCGTAATTAGCATGATGGAAATAAACATGCAAGAGTATTATAAGATTGAAAATAATGTGACCATAGGGACATGTTCAACCAAGATGTGTCCTCTAATTAACATCACAGGTGTCTACAAACTTGTAATCAGTCAGTCAGCCTATTTAAAGGGTGACAAGTAGTCACTGTGCTGTTTGGTGACATGGTGTGTACCACACTAAACATGGACCAGAGGAAGCAAGGGAGAGAGTTGTCTCAGGAGATCAGAAAGAAAATTATAGACAAGCATGTTAAAGGTAAAGGCTATAAGACCATCTCCAAGCAGCTTGACGTTCCTGTGACTACAGTTGCACATATTATTCAGAAATTTAAGATCCACGGGACTGTAGCCAACCTCCCTGGACGTGGCCGCAGGAGGAGACGGATAATACGAATGGTAACAAAAGAGCCCAGAACAACCTCTAAACACATTCATGGTGAACTCCAAGGAAAAGGTACATCAGTGTCAGATCGCGCCATCCGTCATTGTTTGAGCCAAAGTGGACTTCATGGGAGACGACCAAGGAGGACACCACTGTTGAAAACAAATGATAAAAAAGCCAGACTGGAATTTGCCAAACTGCATGTTGACAAGCCACAAAGCTTCTGGGAGAATGTCCTATGGACAGATGAGACAAAACTGGAACTTTTTGGCAAGGCACATCAGCTCTATATTCACAGACGCAAAAATGAAGCATACCAAGAAAAGAACACTGTCCCTACTGTGAAACATGGAGGAGGTTCTGTTATGTTCTGGGGCTGCTTTGCTGCATATGGTACAGGGTGTCTTGAATCTGTGCTGGGTACAATGAAATCTCAAGACTATCAAGGTATTCTAGAGAGAAATGTGCTGCCCAGTGTCAAACAGCTTGGTCTCAATCTCAGGTCATGGGTCTTGCAACAGGATAATGACCCAAAATACACAGCTAAAAACACCAAAGAATGGCTAAGAGCGAAACATTGGACTATTCTAAAGTGGCCTTCTATGAGCCCTGATCTAAATCCTATTGAACATCTGTAGAAGGAGCTGAAACATGCCGTCTGGAGAAGGCACCCTTCAAACCTGAGGCGACTGGAGCAGTTTGCTGATGAGGAGTGGGCCAAAATACCTGCTGAGAGGTGCAGAAGTCTCATTGATAGTTAAAGAAATCGTTTGATTGCAGTGATTGTCTCAAAAGGTTGTGCAACAAAATATTAAGTTAAGGGTACCGACTTCTGGTTATGGCGGCTACGTAGGAGGACACGTATCACTCTTCTCTGCTCCTAGAGAAAAAAAGTCGGCAAATAACTCTCTCATTTGGAACAGAACCTATCCCAGCGTTTGGGCGAGGATATGCTGGTGAAGCCTAAGGCTGGGAAATCAGGTGGAGGAAAAATTGAACCGCCAAAACAGTCCAAATTAATGGACTTTCACGTTCGTGACGCAGCAGATAAAGCTCCAGATATGGCGGAGGAAGCTAGCAGTGGTGCGGTGACTGCGGGCGACGGCACAGGTGCGGTGCTCGCTGCCATTAGTTCAATGAGAGCAGACTTTTCCGCTAAATTTGATGGGATTATGGCAGCGTTGGAAGGAATGAGAAAGGAATTGGGTGACTGTGTGGAACGAGTGGCGCAGGTGGAGCTTCGAGTTTCCAGTGCTGAAGATGACGTCGCCAGCCTTCAATTAAAGGTGCACACTTTGGGAAAAAAAAAATGTCTGGAAGATAATGTCCTGGACTTGGAGTCCCGGTCGAGACGGAACAACCTGAGGCTGGTGGGTCTACCGGAGGGAACCGAGGGTCGGGACCCATGTTCCTTTTTGGAAAAGTGGATTCCAGAAGCGCTGAACAACGCGGAGCTGCAATCATCAGTCGTTTTAGAAAGCGCCCACCAAATTGGCCCACTGAGAGATAATAAGGGACCACCGAGGACGCTAATTATGAAGTTCCTCAGCTACAGAGACAGGATGACGATCTCCGACGCGACGCGAGCCAAAGGAGAAATTAAATACCAGGATCGGCAGGTGCGGTTCTACCCGGATTTGGCCACAGGAATTCAACGGTTGAGGAAGCAGTTTGACCCCGTCCGTAAAGAGCTGCACAACCTTGGGATTCGTCATGGAGTAATTCACCCTGCAAGACTGCTGGTCACGTATAAGGGCAGAACACGCATCTTCAAGACCCCTGAGGACACGCAGGAGTTCATCAAGAAGATCCAAGAAGAGACTGGTGGGAGCTAAGCATGAATAAAATATAAGGTAGAATATTTAAGCATTTGCACAGGCATCTAACTGATTTGAAGCATATAGCAAGTTTACAAAATATAGATTGTATTACATATTAAAAAAAACCCTATGATGTACAAAGTTGCTATAAAATTTTGGAGTTAAGTTGGAAAACTACAGAAGAGAGTTAATGTTATGTCATTTAAAGCAGTAGAGTCAGGGTGATTGGGAGGATGAAGAAGGAGTGGCTTTGGCTGGTCCTCGTGGGTGTGGAGCGGTCGATGGCTATATCGGGAGACAGAATTTTTTTTTTTGATTTTGGGGGGATCACCACGAATGTGGAAAGGGGGAATTTGTTTGTTTGTAGTTTGTAGGATGAATGTTCAACCACTCATGTTTTTGCTTCTCTGTATGAGCATGTTTATATTGCGAGGTAATCCCAAACTCCCTATTCATCATAGACCAAAGCGTTAATCTTAATTTAACTTCATGGAATTGCAGAGGTCTACAAAATTAAAAAAAAAAACTTAAACAAGTTATGAATAAAATAAAAGACATAGGTTCAAAAATTGTGTTTTTACAAGAAACTCATCTAATAGAGGAGGATGTAAAAAGAATTAGGAGTAGATGGCAAGGAAGTGTATTCACCTCATCATTTTCATCCCGAGCCAGGGGAGTTATGACTCTCATACATAAATCAGTCCCATTTCAAGTGAAAAATGTAATTGGAGACAAATTTGGAAGATATCTAATTATTCAAGGATCTTTGCTATTAGAAAATATAAATCTGGTGAACTTATACGGTCCCAATATAGATGATCAAAAGTTCTTTGCTAATTTATTTCTTATCTTATCATCACTTACAGGGCAACATATAATAGCAGGGGATATTAATTGTACATTGAACTCCAGTATAGATAGATCAACAGGATTGGACTGTACGCACAATGGATGCAGGATGATCATTAAGCATTTTATGAAAGAATTGAGATTGCTAGATATATGGAGAGAAATGAAACCACAAGTTAAAGCCTACTCTTGTTATTCTAATACCTACAAGACATTCTCACATATTGACTATTTTTTGATCTCCACAGAATTAAGGTCCAAGATTCAAAACTGCTTTTATGATAATATTGTGATCTCTGATCATGCACCCTGTTGTCTAATATATGTAGATAAGAAATTGACAAAGGAACCAGGTAGGTGGCAATTTCAGCATAAATGGCTTCAGGATGAGGAATTTGTTAAGTACATAGAAAAAAAGATAGATGAGTTCTTTGATATCAATACTACACAAACATCAGCATGTATAAAGTGGGAGGCTTTCAAAGCTTTTATTAGGGGACTTATTATTAGTTATACAGGTTCAAAATCTAAGAAGACTCGAGAGGAGAGAGTCCAATTGGAACATAAACTAAAAATTCTTCAAGTGTATGAAGGAAGTGACCCAAAGTTAGAGAACGAATTTCTGATTCTGAGAGCTGAATATGACAAAAAATCAGCGAATAGAGCTGCCTCGAGTCTTCTAAGATTGAAGCAATCTTTTTATGAACAAGGTGAAAAATCAGGAAAATTATTGGCATGGCAGATTAAACAATTAGAATTTAAAACACCAATTACCAGTATTATAAGTAAAGGACAGGTAGTTGTAGATCCTTTAGAAATTAATAGAGCCTTTAGAGATTACTATGAAAAATTATATGATACAAAAAATGAAACTGACTTAACAAAACTAAATGGGTTTTTGGACGGACTATCTATACCGTGTATTCCAAATGAAAACAAGGAGATACTGGAGTCTAAAATTAGTCAAGAAGAAGTTGGGCTAGCCATTGATAATATGAAATCAGGAAAAAGTGCAGGACCAGATGGTCTTCCAGTTGACCTTTATAAAAAATTTAAGAATAAATTAATAAAACCTTTTTTGGAAATGGTTTTAGAAGCATTTTAAAATAGTAATTTACCACCATACATGAATAATGCCTTAATTATACTGTTGCCAAAAA
Organism: Pholidichthys leucotaenia; assembly: GCA_020510985.1. Classification (NCBI taxonomy): domain Eukaryota; kingdom Metazoa; phylum Chordata; class Actinopteri; order Cichliformes; family Pholidichthyidae; genus Pholidichthys; species Pholidichthys leucotaenia. The sequence goes on along the minus strand of CM035836.1, from coordinate 296,545,089 downwards.
CAGGTAAACCCTCTAATAAATGCGAAAATAGGAGACCAATAAGTCTATTAAATGCTGACCTTAAGATAATCTGTGAAATTTTAGCAAGACGAATACAAGAAATATTACCAAATATTATTAACCGAGATCAGAATGGCATTATAAAGGGAAGACAAGGCTTCCATAATGTAAGAAGACTATTTAATATTATTTATTCTAATATAGAAGCACCGGATACAGCTCTCCTATCATTGGATGCCGAAAAGGCCTCTGATAGGGTCGAATGGCCCTTTCTTTTTGAAGACTTACAAAGGTTTGGATTTGGAAATAATTTCATAAAATGGGTTCAGATAATATATAATAATGCTACAGCAGAAATCCTAACAAACAGCAATATCTCAAAATCAATAAAGATCAATAGAGGATGTCGACAAGGCTGTCCACTTTCACCTTTATTGTTTACTATGGCAATTGAACCTTTAGCGATGGCAGTACGTTTACATCCACAAATATATGGAATTAAAGTTGGACCAACAGAACATAAAATCTCCCTGTATGCTGATGACATAATTTTGTTTATGTCGAATCTTAAAAAATCAATTCCGACCTTGTTGAATTTAATAAAGAATTTTGGGGAAATATCAGGATATAAAATAAATAAAACTAAATCTTCAATATTAATGCTAAATGAGACCCAGAGAAATCCCCCAGCTCCTGAGGTAAATCAATTCAATGTTGTAAATCAGTTTAAATATTTAGGAATTCAAATTGTGCCTAAGCTAGAATTAGTCACCAGTGCCAACTATGAAGCCTTAATGACCGACATTAATGAGTTAATTCAGAGATGGATGTCACTACCAATGTTGATGATAGGAAGAATCAATATACTTAAAAGTAATATCTTACCTAAAATACTTTATTTATTTCAATACATTCCTTTACCACCACCTTCAGATCTATTCTCAAGAATTAAAAAAAAGTTGGTGGAATTTATATGGAACAATAGGAAGGCTAGATTACGTCTGTCCTTACTATATTTACCATTTGATCGTGGAGGTCTGAAATGTCCAAACTTTATGTTGTAATACTGGTCAGCACAACTGAGGTCTATGACATATTATTTTTCATCAAATGATCTCCCTCACTGGACTGAAATGGAATCATACAATTTACCTTTACCTCTTCCCATATTCATATACTCAGACTCGGCAAAAAAATTACAGAAACAAGTTAAAAATCCATTTGTAAAGCATATGATCAAAATATGGTGTGAAACTAAAAAATATTTAAAAGAACCACATTTACTGTCACAATTTAGCCCAATATGGGGTAATCAATATTTTAAACCAGGGAGAGCAGATGCTGTATTTAAAGTATGGAATTTAGATAGATAGATAGATAGTTTATTTCGAACACAAAAATATAACAAATACAAGCAAATGGCAAATGCAATAAAGTAACATTATACACTGTTCGAAAGGGAGAAGGAAGAAGTGAACACTTATTAATTCCATCTCCTCTTTTCCATAGATACACCCATGTGAATTTTATACAAATTACCACCTTTAAGACCCCAAGTAAACAATTTACTGTATTTTTTACAAATCAACATTAACACCCATCCATTCTAACATACAATGATGTCCATACATCAAAACCAGCCTCAAACAACACAGATATACACAGTGCTGTCCCACCCACCATTCCATAGTGTCCCATAATATCCCAGAGTGAACATAATGAATCGTACATATAACTACTACCCTTCTAACATATACCCTTTCAGCAAATGGTGCTTATACCTCTTTTTGAATTGATTTCTGTTTGTACATAGTTTCAGTTCCGGTTCTAGACTGTTCCACAAATCCACCCCACAGACAGATATGCACATACTTTTCTTGGTTGTACGTATCTTGGGTTTTGTAAAGTTTAAGTCTCCCCTCAAATTATGATCATTGTCTCTTTTTTTAAAATATTTTTATGTATTTAAAAGGGATTCAAAAGATTCAAGATTTATATCTGTCATGTTCAGATAACATAATGTCTTTTGAAGAGCTGAGGATCAAATTTAATCTTAATAGAACACATTTTTTTAAATATCTTCAGCTTAGGAACTTTATTCGATCAAATCAAAACAATGCTCTCACTCGACCTATTTATTCATCCTTGGAAAAAATTTTGATGAAAGATAGTAAGAGAAAGGGTATTATTTCAGAGTTTTATAATTCATTGACACTATCTTCAAGTAAAAACTCACAGAAAAGATTGAATTATTGGAAAGAAGACCTGCAAATTGAAATTTCAGAGGAACAATGGGAATTGGCTTGTACAGAAGCTCAAACCAAATAAATAAATGTACGTCTTAAATTGATACATTTTAAATGTTTTATGTGGATGTATGTTACATCGGTGGAATTAAATAGATATAACAAAAACATACCAGATACGTGCACAAAATGTATGGAAAGTAAAGGAACCTTATTTCATTGTGTATGGGAATGTAGGAAAATTAGAATGTTTTGGGAAGAGGTGAGGGTAACAATTGAAAAAATAATTTCAAAACAAATCATATTGAATCCTAAATTGTTTTTATTCAGAAAAGCATAATTTTAATAAAAGTGAAAGAGCATTCATAGACCTCAGTTTGCTTAACGCCAAAAAATGTATTGCACTATTGTAGAAAAAGACTCATAGACCAATTGTGACTCAGTGGTTAAAACAGATGTTAACAAACCTTCCACTAGAAAGAATAACATATATACTGAAATCAAAGGAAATTGTGTTTGAGAATATATGGAGACCTTTCATTGATTATGTAAAGAATTTAAACATAACTTTTGAAGAAGAAGGTGAATGATGTGTGTGGACCTTGTAAATTCCAAACTGGTGAATGTATAATATGTATACTTATGTAATGGATTGCCTAGACTAAACAGAGGAGCATTGTTGAAGACCTGTTCTTGTTAGTGGTTGTTGGTGTTATTTTTAGTTTGTTTTTTGTTTTTTTAAATTACTGTAGTGTTAGTGTTTGATTGTTTGTGTTATGTTTGTAAAAAAAAAGGTTCAATAAAAATATTGTGGAAAAAGTTAAGGGTACCATCATTTTTGTCCAGGCCTGTTTCATGAATTTGTTTTTTAAAATAATTCTGTTGAACCACAATTCAAAAGCATTGTCTGATTTTCATTGGTTAATTTTCGTAGAATTTTTATTTATTACCACTTTTGTCAGATTCAAGTTATTTCTGTGACCATTGTGGGGTTTTCTTTCATTAACAGAGGGGTACCAACAATTTTGTCCACATCTGTATGTATATGCTTCATTTTTTTTTTAAGTCTACTCAGCCGAGTGTTTGCTGCTTTTACCTAAAATTATCTTCTTTTTTCTTGTCTACTCTAGTCATGTTTGTTTTAATTCATCTTCTTCTAGAACGCTTTTTACTCATCTCTGGATGATCAAAAACCCTCAAGCTTGTTACGCTGCCATCCCCCACCCCCATACAAAGTGTAAGGAACTGTGTAAAGAATGAGTATAAAGGATAGAATATGTCAGTGAGAGTATAGTTGTGAATGTACAATATTGAAGATTTAGGAAAACTTGCAAATTTTAAAAAACTATTTCAGTTCACTTTTTGTTATAATTGTGACTTTTTTTCCCCCAAATTTGTGACTTTCATGTAAACTTGCACCTTCCTCATAAATTTAAACATTTCCCTTGTAACTTTGCAACCTTTTCTCTAAATAGTCATTTTTCTCCTAACAAATTTTGGATTTTTTCTTTGTGAATTTGTTTCTTAAAGTTTTTTTTTAAAAGTTTTTCAGAAATTTGTGACATTTTCTAATATTTGGCAAATTTCCTCAAATGTGCAATTTTCTCTGAAACTTGCAACATTTTCGCATAAATTTTCAACCTTTGTCTTAAGTTGTGATTGTAAATTAGCATTTTTATCATATTTTGCACCTCCATCTTACAAATTTGTACTTGATTGACATTTACATGTTCATACCTTATGTCAAGTTAAAAAAAATGGCTACTGAAAATTTCTTACTTTAACAATGTGATTAGATTTCAACAAATTTGTAAGGCATAAGCAATACTTTTCACTAGCTTTTCTTGAACTCTTGGCTGCACTGCCCTCACATGTTTGGTTAATTGGTTGTTCCGAATTGTCCCCAGACCTCTTTCTCCTATAGGCCCTTAGAATAGAGGGCTAACACCAGTGGTGGTCCTTGAGACCAAAAAAGCACTAATAAGTTTGGTTCATAAACATAAAGTTTTGGGAAATGTGCAAAAAATACAGATCGGAGGGTCTGGGAATCTCCAAATATGTATTGGCCCTTGAGTATAAAGGAGCCCTAAACCTGCATCCTTCCTCTTGGCCAGCAGGTGGCTAGTTTTCTGGTAGTAAAAGGTCAGACTGCCTGATATTCTGTGGAAAAATGACCTTTCAAGCGTCAAGAATTTTCCAGATTTTGGTCTTAATTGCAAGCTGCGGCGGCATGAAATAATGCGGCGTTGTTGGAGGTTTTAAGTAGAGTTTTATTATCATACCGCCATCACAAGCTCCGCTCCCGGCGCCGTGCATGAGCGCCGAGAGCGAGCCCACGGCTCTCAGAGAAGGGACACAAAGTCTGTGTCCTGCAGCAGGGTTGAAGTCAGAGTGAGAGTGAGAGAGTGAGAGGAAGTGTTACAGAACCTGTGCAGTATTTATACCCAACTCAAACAATACATCAAGGCAGTGTCACAGCAGTTGGTCTGATCAAAGGGACTGCAGAACAGGCATGAGATATTTGCATTTGTGAGACATACATCACAATAGGCAGATTTGCTAGACTCTGCTCCAGGTGCAGAACAAAGAGGTTAACAGGCACATCTACATATTGATCTGAGTCTCTAGGTCACAGTAAGGACAGGACGCATGAACATAATGCATGAGAGGCAACATTAACATCACAAGGCATGAATGGCACATTACATCTCAGTAGTGTAGCGGAAAAAACCAGGAGTAGCGAGTTGTCTGTCCTTAGTCTGTTGTGGGGGTTAACCGAACCGCCACACACTCCCCCCCAGAGGGCGCGGCAGGGGGCCGAGACCTCGATAATCCATCTGTGTGAGCGAGCTGTGGGAGAAGCTCGCTGCAGGCGGAGGGGGAGGGAGGGGAGGGGTAGTAAGTGCCGGCAGGGGCTGTAAAATCGTCCTGAGCCGCGCAAAAATTGCTTGCTGCTCCGCGACGTTGAGGGGCTGTCCCGTTGCGCGTGCGGAGATCACAAGAAGAAAAATTAGTCTCTGACTCCTCTCGTGGCCATGAAGAAAAGCAGGAGCGGCTGTAAGAAAAAAAATAAACAAAAGCAGAGGGACTGGCGTGTTGGCTTTAGGTGCAGGAGCAACCCCAAAGCCCCCGGGAACAGCTGACGGCTGAAATCCCTTTGTGCCGTGGCTGAGACCATTAAAAAATCCAGTGGCGAGCTGCATGCTTGCTTCAGGTGAACGAGCAGCCCTGAAGGTTCTGTGAGCAGCGGCGGGGGATGATGGCGGTCTCTGGAGCCGTTACTTGTCCCGTGCTTGATGCGCCGTCCTCGTAACTCCCCGGTGCGTACGCGGGAGTTCCGTGCGTGGGTGGGCCGCTGGAGTGGCGAGTCAGGGTGCAGAAACTTGGTGGAGATCGGCGCAGACGGCGCCGATAAAAATCCAGGTTGAGCTGTGGCTGCATGATTGGCCATGGTGCGTTGGAGCGGTGGGAGGAAATAGACGATCTTTTGTCCCTCAGGCTCGTGCAGATGCGTTGGAGCGGTGAGCGGGAATAGACAATCTTTGTTCCTCAGGCTCGGGCGTGGTGCGTTCAGGTCCACGCGTTGCGTTCTCCGCCGGCCATGGAGGACGCCGTCGTGGAGAAGGGACGAGGTGCCTGCGCTCTCGTGTGGAGGAGTTGCGAGCGCGGCCGGTCCAGCGTGGATGAGCAGATCTCAGACGTGCAGATCTCATCCTGAAGAACGGGTCACCAGTGCAGCTGTCCAGCTCAGAAGGTTGCTTCGCACAAAGCGTGTGCGTGTTCAGAGGGGTCACCAGTGCGGCGGCATGAAATAAAGCGGCGTTGTTGGAGGTTTTAAGTAGAGTTTTATTATCATACCGCCGTCACAAGCTCCGCTCCCGGCGCCGTGCATGAGCGCCGAGAGCGAGCCCACGGCTCTCAGAGAAGGGATACAAAGTCTGTGTCCTGCAGCAGGGTTGAAGTCAGAGTGAGAGTGAGAGAGTGAGAGGAAGTGTTACAGAACCTGTGCAGTATTTATACCCAACTCAAACAATACATCAAGGCAGTGTCACAGCAGTTGGTCTGATCAAAGGGACTGCAGAACAGGCATGAGATATTTGCATTTGTGAGACATACATCACAATAGGCAGATTTGCTAGACTCTGCTCCAGGTGCAGAACAAAGAGGTTAACAGGCACATCTACATATTGATCTGAGTCTCTAGGTCACAGTAAGGACAGGACGCATGAACACAATGCATGAGAGGCAACATTAACATCACAAGGCATGAATGGCACATTACGTCTCAGTAGTGTAGCGGAAAAAAACCAGGAGTAGCGAGTTGTCTGTCCTTAGTCTGTTGTGGGGGTTAACCGAACCGCCACAAAGCCTTCTTTTTATTAGATATTTCTTAGGCAGAACATGAGTGGGCAATATACAGTAAGCTGCGGCTTCAACCATCACCCTTTTTGGATAACTTATGTTGAATTGTACAATCAGGGGAGTTTAATGTTTAATTCGACCTTGTTGGATTTTTCCTTGATATATTGTTCTGTTCCTTTCTTTTAATCTTTTAATCTAATCTGTCCAAAAAATAAAGATTCATTCATATTTATATGCTCTTTATGTAGCTACTCAATAGTTTGCATACATGGTATCATTTTAGATGAGAAAGCACATCGACCTTTCAGCTATAAGGCTGAGAACATTGTGATCAATTATCTTAGCTTTACTGTTAGATTCCCTCCCTGCTTGTTAAATAGGATGCCAACTCACAAAATGCCTAACTTCAGACTTCAAGACAGTAAACCTTAAATGACTTAGTGACTTTTCTATCCATTCCTGTCCCACTCTCTCCCTTTGAAACAGAACAGCTTAATATCAAAGCCGTTCTTTTTCAACATCCTGAAGGGGAGGATACCCATTGTGCTGCTAATTGGGGGACCCCCCTGGGTGCCCTTGTGGGTGTTTGAGCCCAGTGGCCAAATTGCTGACATAGGAAGTATTAGTCCCATGGGGGCCTCTGACTCTATTATAAAAACTCTGGCCTCCTGTGGCCCTGCAGCTGACTATGTTAGGGCAGATTAGGTGGGGTGTCTGGGTAAGATCCATATTGTTGTGATGTGGGGTCCTGGGGTGCATAGATAGAGTTTGGTGGGGCATGGGTACAGCTTTTTCTAAAAATTGGTCATGTATTGGGTTTGCTCAGTATGTGGTCTTGGCACGTCTCTGATATGGAAAGCAACAATATAATTTTACTGTACTTACATGTGCTCAATTGTTCCTCTTTGACCATTCTCTCGATGTCCCTTTGTTTTGCATTCTTTTACTGTTGTTGCGGAGGGAGGAGGGGGTCTAGACGATGGCGTGGAGGGGGAGGGTGGAGCCTCACCACATGGTCGCTGGGGGAGGGGGGGTCCACAGCCACCGCGGCCATCATCTCAGATTTAATAAAGAAACAGAAAAGCTGTTAAACCGTGCGTTTTTGTCCTTTTCCATTTTATCACGTTTATTGATTATTTTGCATTTGTTCTCACTGTTGCAGCATAAGTCTCTTACTCTTACATTCTTTCTTTCCTTCCTCCAATCGTTTTTCCATTTTTTCTCTTGTGTCCTGCACAAAACTTTAACAATTCATCAGCTTTTAATTTTCTCAAAAACCAAATTTCCCTTTCCATTTTCTGCCCGCTCTCACTTCCACAAGGTTCATCTCCACAACAAAAAACTCCTATTTATTTATTTATTTTTATTCATTTATTTACTCCAATTTACAATTTTCCTTATTCATTCATTTAGATTACCTCACCTTTACATATTGTCCACCTAGGATTTTTCTACACTCTTATTGAGGAATAAATCTCCTTATCTACAGTTTTATTGTATAAGTAGGAATAGTTATTATTCTTATACCTCCCTCTGCCTAATTTAAAGTTGAGCCTTTTCTCTCCAGCTGAATGGGCATGCTTTTTGCCTCATTACAATCAAGCCCACATAGGTGGGCAAGGGAGGACTTTATATTTGTTTGCCATGCACAGACTTAAAGCTTTCCTTTCAGCCAGAGATATAAAGTTCCACATTTATTAGGACGATTTTAAGCCCTAATTTGCAGTAAATTCATGAAAGAGTGCACTTACTACATTCGGACACAAGATGGAGGCACTGTGCCGCAGCTTGAAGGTGATTCAAGATGGCATTTACCTGCACATGCGCAGTGAATGCCATGTGGCTGTGAATGCGCGAGATGGCTGCGGAGCCTACTGTTCACAAGCCACAACTTTTTTTTTAAGAAAATGGAGTGCTGCCTCCTTAACTTCAGCTGTAAACATGCCAGAATAACCTTACAACTTTAATTTAGTGCTTCATTTTAATACTGTTACCTCAAATAATCCTCCTCTCAGTAACTTTTTTTTTTAAACCAATCTCACCTCCACGCAGGAGTGGGGATGAATTACCTCCCTCCTTTGTGGAAAAACACACACCCGCCTTTGTTCTAGCCACGTGGGCAGAAGAGCGCGATTAGTTAAATCATACTATGGAAAAAGTTTAATAGATATTTCCACCCCGGTATTTCTCAAACCACACTTTTATCCCCTAAAGACACAAAATTAACACAGATCAGCTTGCACAATGTGGAGAATATGCCGCAGATTTCCATGTACTCATTTCATTATAGCTTAACTTTATGTAGAGGGTACTTTCATCGAGACCTCGTCAGGTCATCGATACAAGAGGTATCGTATAATAAAGTTCAGACTTATACTGATTTTAACAAGCTTGTGTACTGTAAATTATTATTATTATTATTATTATGGCTGCTTGCTACATCACTCACTCATGATTAAGTTTGAGATTCTTATAATGTATTACAGTGCCTTATCTACGCTCACTATTGATGTTAAAAAGATTCTTGCATTTTTTATTACCAGTCACTCACTAAAAGGTCTTAAAAAGTTTCTTGTGGCTGCTGGCTACATTACTCACTCATGATTAAGTTTGAGATTCTTACAATGTATTGGAGTACCTAATTTATGCTCACTATTGATGTAAAAAAGATTCTTGCATTGCAAATCTTCCTTATTTGTAAAAACAAAACAAAAAACAAAACAAAAAAACCCCCGGCTATTTGATCCTAGGACATTTCTTCACTGTCCCTTGTGCAAGAACACATGGTTCATGCTTTACATGTGACCGCAGATTTCCATCACACAGTTTAAAATTTGGAGATCGGCTATTGAGTTTTTGCATATGACGTCAGGGGGCGTGCCACACTGGCCCGTTAGAGTGTGCCGCCATATTGGATGGCAAGAAACAACAGCAGCAGCAGGGTGAAACAAACCACATAGCTCACGTGTACCTACAAACTCGGCAAAATGGTGTACTCCTGTTGTTCCCCCTGATAAGGGGATAAGCGGGGAATTAAATGGCCGGTGTGAAATGCAAAAAAAAAAAAAAAGTTGGATTTTTGAATAATTACCTTCACTGACGTAATCTCTCGCTTTCTCATAACGGGCTGCACGGTGGAGCAGTGGTTTAGCACTGTGACAGCACAGTTTACCCTCGGCCGGGGGATCGCGGGGATCATGAGACTGTGGGCTCGATCCCAGCCCCCGACCAACAGTGAGCTGTGTGGAGTTTGCATGTTCTCCCCGTGTTGCGTGGGTTTACTCCGGGATTTCTCCGGTTTCCTCCCGCATACCAAAAACATGTAGGTTTAGGGCGCTCGCGCACGCAGCGGCCGGTGGCTTGTCACCAGACTGCAAACCAAATCTACCTACAGGTACAAATAAGTAAAAAAAAAAAAAAAAAACAATTTTCTGAGTCGGGTCTGGTTTGGGGGCGCCTCTCTGCTTGCTACAAAGGACAATGCACACATTTCTCCCATTGTCATTGGGAGAAAACTATTGTAAATGTGCATAAAATCAGGTACGTTTTAACGCGGCGCGCCGTGGAGAGCCTTTAAAAAAAAAAAACACGCAGCGCGCTTCACTCACCTCCGAGTCCGAGGAGCTGCTGTTGTTTTCCGACTCGTTCACCAGCGAAGACTTCACATCATCCACATCCCTTTCCGCTGACACGTTTTCCGATATCTTTTCCTCCTGCTCCCCTTCGTCTTTGAAAGATATCATCTCATTGTTTGCCCCCAAATCATCGCCGCTGAGCAGATTACTGGCAGTCATTGTTCTGCTAATTGCTCCAGCTGTGCGCTCTGCTTGTCCGTGGGGGTTACCCCATACCCGCCACCTCCGTTCAACTGAGGCATTTCGGCACACCAGAGGAGCGCACGGGAGCAAGATTAAAAACACTTGTCTGCTGTTATGACTGCTGACAATGACTCCACTGAATCTGACACAGACATCGCAGACACAGTGTCAGAGGCCATAGTGTCAGTTGTTGAAGAGGATGATAGGGATGTTATTATGTCAGACTGTGACTGTGTGTTCTCCTCACTCATTCTGATCGCTAAACAGTACAATTTATGCCTGGATTGTCACAGTGCAACTGCTGCTCTTGCCATCCAAGATGGCGGCAACTACGGCGTGTTTATGTTTACCCCTGCGAGTCACGTGAATTTTACGAGCCTACGCAAAAACTCTATACCCCTTAATCAGACAACTGTAAATTTAGTATGGCCAAAGTGCAGAAATTTGTGTAAAAAAGGTTTTCTGCTTACCTTTTTTGTTCAGGTGCCACGGTTGTCTGAATGGGTCCTTCCGATATGGTGTGTTCAGGCTTGCCTCGGAATAATTTCATCCGGGTCACCGGCACCAGATTGTTAGAAAAATACCCAATTCTTTGATTGAAAGATCAAAGAACTGACATAATGATGGGCTCAGGGAACACACACACAGGCTTGGGAAGATTTAAGGCTTTTATTACCAACAACAGGTGGTGTTTGAATGCGTGAATGGAGGTGTGGATGTGGTGTGGGTGAACAGCGTGTGTCAAGGGCGGAACAGCTCGCCGTGCAGCCAGGTAACCCTGAGGACAGAGCAGAACAGGGAGTTAGCTATAGTCACACGTCCCATGGGAAAATAATCACAATGTACTGCTTACGTACAGGTGAGAAGGTGGCTGGCGTTGGCGATGCAGCTGTAGCCTGGAGGACAGCGCGGCTGCGCGCTCTCGACGAGCTGATGAGAGAGTGGCTGAGGAGAGGCGAGGAGGAGGAATTCCGCCGCCCTGGAGATCCACCTGTGCACAGGGGAGAAGCTGGAGAGAAGGTAAGATGAATAGAGCAGCTTACGTGTTTGGAGAGCGATGCGCTGGTCGGTAATGAACCGGACGGGCGCTGGAGATTTGGGAACGTTGTCAAGCAGACGACTCCAGGCTGAAGCAGAAGGCAGAGGGGTTTATATGGGCCGATGCTGATGAGGCGCAGGTGTGCGCGCCGCTGGTGCTGATGACTGGCGAGAGCAAGGTGTAACAAGAACAAGCCTGAGATTTCTTCAATTTAAAGATGTAACATTTATTTGGAGGTCACATGTAAAGCAAGCAGCGCCAGATCAGCATGATTCAGCCCCCTAGGGGATGTCGTCAGACTGATCCCGACTTCCGGGTGCGGCTTACATTAATCTTCTCGGGTTGGGCCAACCCCGTACAATAGGATGGGCTTGTACGTGACTGTCTGATTGGCCAGTTTAACTCTGACGTGAACAGGCCATCCACTGCTCACGCCACTGTTTCTAGAATGTGCGATCAACAGTGTGTGCGTGGGTGTTGGGTTTTGGGGGCGTGTAACTAAGTATTAGACCTGACTAATGATAGGAGAGAGAGAGCAGAAAGAGGGCTCTGTAGCTCTGCCCAATTCCCGTTTACCAGAGTTTAGCACCACATATTTGTTCATAAGCATGCAAACAGAATATGTATAGAATCTGTGTAGAGCATAATGGGAGATTACCTACAGAATTATTGTTATGGCACTCTAACTTTCCATTAACCCTTTCACTGTCATCAGGAGATGTGGCAATGTACAGCTGTGTATCATCGGCATAGCTATGAAAATTGATGCTGTGTCTCCTGATAACACCCCCAAGTGGTAACATATAAAGATTAAACAGTATTGGGCCTTAAATTGAACCTTGGAGTACCCCACACTTGATTTCGTGGATTCCCGAAGAACATTTATCCATACACAAAATAGTGACGAGAGAGAGAGAAACAGAGCTCAGGGAAGAGAGAAACAGAGCACAGAAAGATCCTAGAAAGTGAAAAAGAGCGTGGACAGATCAGAGAAGTGAGAAATAGCACTCCAACAGATCAGAGAAGAAATAAACAGAGCTAAGACAGATTCTAGGAGGGAAAAACGGAACTCGGATGGATCAGGTGTCATGTTCGCCCCTCCGGGCCATATAAGTGGACTCATTTGCAGGGTGACTTTTCAACATAATTTACTGATCAGAAAATAAAGTAGCTCGTGGGCTGAAAACAAAAACAAGCTGACAAGGCAGACACAACTTACTAAATGTTTGATGAAGAATGGAGTGATGAGACAGGAATCGACAAGGATACCGTACTGAGGGTAAGAAGCGGTGTCTGTAAATTAGAGAGGGGATAATTAATCAAATCAGGAAAAACCGTGAGCAATAATTAAAGAGGATGGATGAACTAGGATGAACTATGGGGAGAAAACAAAAGACACTGCCAAAATAAGAGCCAACTCAAAAACAACGATGAAGAGAAAGAAATAACAAACATACCAATGCAACTGAGAAGGTGATAATAATGATGATAATGAAAAGCAAGGTTGAACAAAACTAAGAGTGAGGACATGGGCAGAACCCCCATGACCTGATCACGACATCAGCTAAGAGCTCTGATAGATCCAAGAAAAGAGAAACAGAGCTCAGGCAGACAGAGTTCTGACAGATCAGAGAAAAGAGACAGAGAGCTCATACAGATCAGACAAGAGAAACACAGCTCGGAGAAATTCTAGAAGAAAGACAACACTCAGACAGATGAGAGAAGCGAGAACCATCTTGGAGAGATCCTAGAAGAATGAAATTGAGATCTGAAGGATCGGGAAAGACAGCCAGAGCTCAGACAGATCCTAGACTAAAGAAACAGAGTTCAGTCCACAGAAGAGACAAACAGAGTTCCAACAGATCCTTGAAAGTGAAAGAGCGCAGACAGATAAGACAAAAGAGAAACAAGGTCAGAAACATCCTAGAAAGCAAAAAGGAGCTAGGTCAAATCCTAGAAAAGATAAACAGAGTTTGGACAGATCAGAGAAGAGAGAAAGAGCTGGGACAGGTTCTCATTATCATAGCAGTCTGTCATGGGCGACAATGACTGTTTCATTTTGGTCTGATCAGATTCCTCTACACAGCTCTGTCCTTAGCCTTCCGCTGCCAGGAACTCCTGTCTATATCCAACTTCTTCAAGTTTCTTTTTACAGTGTCTTTAATTCTGAGCCTTGGTCTACCCTGATTGCGTTTGCCCTCACATAACTATGAGTAGACTAACTGCTGAGGAAGACGCTGGTGGTTCATCCTCTCAACATGTCTGAGCCATCTCAGGTTCATCTGTATTAGCATGTCCTCCATTGATGGTAGACCAGCTCGTTTCAGCACTTCTATGTTGGTTATCTTGTCTTTCCATGAGATGTTCATTATGGCTCGAAGGTGTCTCATCATGTACGCGTGGAGTTTCTTTACCTGCACTCTGTAGACAGTCCAAGTTTCAGCACCGTACAATAGAGCAGCCAGTACTGTCACTCTGTACACTTTGCATTTCACACGGATAGACACATGTTGGTTGTTCCACAGTCTCTCCCTCAGTGCTCGCTCTTCCCATTCTGAAAGATAGTTCATCCTCCAGCCTAGCATTCTCTGAAACAGTACTCCGTAGATACTTGAAAGTCTTGCACTTGACTAGTGGCTCTGTACCAATGCTGATCTCTTCTGGTAGTGATGTTGATAATTGGAACTTTGGTGGTTGATAAAGGCACTCTGTCTTCTTGATGTTGATTTTGAGTCTGAATTGGCTAGTTGCTCTTGCAAATTTCTCCACTAAAGATTGCATATCTTCCACACTGTGTGCAACTAGAGCACTGTCGTTGGCAAAGAGCATTTCTCTTACTACCTTTAACAATGTCTTACTCTTGGCTTTAAACTGTGCCACATTGAACAAGTCTGCTTCTTCTTCAGTTGGACTTCATCTCTCTGGTGTACTTCTGTAGCTCACTCTGAGCCTTTGAGTATTTCTTCTTCTTCGACCTTGTGTTACACTGTAGGTTTTCTTGCCTAGCTGTATTCCTCGCTTCTAGTAGCTTCTTCAGGTGTTCATCGTGCTCATCAAACCAATCTTGATGTTTCCTCTCAGGGTGGCCTAATACATCACTCGCAGTCTGATACACCGTATCCTTCAGTGTTGCCCATTTCTCTTCTATGTCATTCTCTGAGTTGTTGCTGTCCCAGTCTTTCAAGTTTTTATCCATTTCCTGTGTAAGTTCTTCCTGCTTCTTTTGGCCTTTCAGTGCACTAGTGTTTAGCTTCCGTGGTGGTTTCGCACCTGTCCTGCAGTGCTGTTTTCATCTCCAAAGCCTTAATCTAGATCTCAGCATAACATGATCAGTACCACAGTTCGCGCCTCTCATTGCTCTGGTGTCCAATACATCCCTTATGTCTCTCTGCCTGACTATGATGTAGTCTAATAAGTGCCAGTGCTTGGATCTTGGGTGCATCCATGTCTTCTTGTGTGTGTCCTTGTGCTTAAATAGAGTGTTGGTTATCACAACGTTGTACTCTGAACATAGTGCAAGTAGAAGTTCTCCATTAGCATTGCACTTGGCTATTCCATGACTGCCTAGCACTCCTTTCCATTTCTCAGTGTCCGAACCAACTCTGGCATTAAAATCTCCAACGAGTATCCGCCTGTTATCAGTCGGTACATGCCTGATAGTCTCACGTACTGTAAATCACTGTAGAACTCTTCCTTCACCTCCTCTGTGTTGGTCATTGTTGGGGCATATACACTGATGAGTGTGGCATACATCTTCCGCTGTAGTGGGAGTCTCATAGTCATTATCCTGTCGTTGATTGGCACCGGTTCCTCATCAAGCATTGCTGCTATCTCCTTTATAACTGCAAAGCCCACTCCTGCTTCTCTCCTTTCTTGAGTTGATCTCCCACTCCAAAAGAAGATGTACCCATGGTCTTCCAAGCTATCATATCCAGGCAATCTTGTTTCACTAAGTGCAGCTATGTCTACATTGTACCTGTTCATTTCCAGGGCCACAAGCGCTGTCTGTCTTTCTGGGTGCTGTGATGTTGTTCTGTCCAGCAGAGTGTGTACATTCCATTCCGCTACACACAAGGCTGCTGTTTTCCTCTTCTTTTGTCTTCCTGCTCCTAGCTTACTTTTCGCTGCCTGTCGGAGTGTGAACAGATCAGCACGGACCTTGTAAGCCCGGGCGACATTCGAGCCGGTATGAGTTGCTTTCTGTTGACCATTTCATGAAACTGCTTGCAAAGTATTTGAGTACTGCTAGCTTTTGCTGGACTAGCAGCACATTCTTGGCAGATAAAGGTATTATCAGTGGCAAGGACAAGCCAAGACAAACTGACTCCAGTATCTGTTGCAGTGACTGACCAGATGATAGGTTTGTTTATCTCTGCTCTTAGTGTAGTGCATGTCACGATGCACCGACTGGCACAGTCCACCACAGACCTTGCGACAGATGTGTTTATCTGCCAGGATGTCCAGTCTCACCCCGTGTAACTGGGAGTGGTCCACCACAGACCTGTGGCAGATATTGTTTTTAGTTCTGCCAGGATGCCCTGTTTCACCCTCCACGCCCTCGGAAGGGCGGGGATGCCGGTTGAGTTGCCGACGACCCGACCCATGAGACAGGTAGTACCGGTTTTCATGGTTACCTGGTAGCAAGCAAGCCAATGCCTGACCTGACAAAAAAGGAAACATAATAACAACTACAAAAAATTATAATAGAAAAATAATTGAAAAATAAAAAAACACAAAAAAATAAGAAAATAAAATAATTATTAAAAAAATTAGATTTATCAGATAGTTTACTAAAGGACACACCCCGAGACTTGATCAATCTTGGTGGCACCTCCCTTGGATGATGGTTTCTGGTGATAAGTGGCCGAAACACCCAATGATTCCAAGGCACACTACTGATGATGTGTCCACAAAATAGTCTAAAACAGACTAAAATGGGTGGTGTGGTGGAGCAGTGGTTAGTACTGCGGCAGTACAGTAACTCACTCTTGGCCATGGGATCCCTGGTTCGATCCCAGCCCCTGACCAACAGTGATCTGTGTGGAGTTTGCATGTTCTCCCTGTGTCTGTGTGGGTTTACTCCGGGATTTCTCCAGTTTCCTCCCACAGGCCAAAAACATGCAGGTTAGGTTAATTGGAGACTGTAAATTGACCCTAGGTGTGAATGTGTGTGTGAATGGTAAAGGGATAGCGCCGTACCGTGGCTGCTTCATCCATCCAGGTGGACCCCCTCAATTTCCCCTCTGGGGATCAATAAAGTACACAAAATAAAATAAAAAAAAAAAATAAAAGCGATCAGATACAAAACAGTCTCTTTTACACTGGATCAACCCAAAAACCGCGGTTCACCAAAAAAATACAAGAATAAATAAACAAAGAACTTTAATTTGGGACAACGGACCACAAATTCTCAATATCCCAGGATTTTGGACCTCACTACCCCACCCCAAATACAAGCACTTTTAACTTTGGCCCACAACTGGCCTTCTAACCTGAACAGGACCCGGACCCCATACACTAACCCTCTAGCCTTAAAAACCAAGGAACTAACCCCAAGAAGCCCTTTGATCAAAGGAGCCACATCGACTTTGACACCTTCTGGGACTTGGTCCTGAGGGAAATCTACATGATTGTTTGTCTCAGTTGATCACGGTATTCTGGTGGGAAACTATTGACCTGGACGAGCCTTGGACTCATGCCAGGCGGATCTGTCTTGGCCAACGGTGATCCTACCATTTATTTAAGATCCTGGCCTACCGACTTTTTATCCACACCTGACCAGGTCCACAACTAAAACACCCTACCTTGAACCCCTGAAATTAACCCCCAAGTAGCCCTTTTACCAAACGGAACCACATCAAATTGGATGCATTCTGGGACTCAGTCCCGAGGGAAATCTACACGAATGTTTGTCCCGGGGGATCAAGGCATTCGGGTGGGAATCTGTTGACTTGGACGAGCCTTGGACTTGTGCCAGGTGGATCTGTCTGGACCAACGGTGATCCTACCATTTATTTAATAACCATCATCCCCCCTTAAGTACACACCCAGGGGCTAACAATGGACACGACCCACATTCCCACATCACTGACCCCTTCGACATTGACTGCCCAAAACATGTGAATAACACAGAATACTGGTGTAAACAAAGATAACATAACTGTATTGGGAGGGACATGGGAGAGAGTTCCTGAAGACACTCGGTGGCCTGTGCATTGCCTTTGGCTCCCTGCACCAAACCGGCCAGTCGACGGACGACCCGGGGGAGTCATCAAGTTAGATATACTAACCTCTTCAATGGTGTCCTCTCTGTCCAGATTTTAAGAATCGCACAGTGTCAAGAACTGATGCCCAGATTATGATACTGATCAAATATTGTCAAAAGATATATTAACTAAGGCTTAACTTACCAATTTCCAAATTCTTAAGCTTAAGTTTTTGTTCATATGAGTTTCCACCTCTATAAAACGTGGCTGGTGCCCCAACTAGTGTTACAAACGAGGTAATGCAAGAGTTATTAACTATTTGGTCCAGTTATTAATTATTAATAATCATATACATATCAATGGCGTCCCCACCTCATGATCATGCTACATTTTTTACCTTTACTCTGGCAAAAAAGCCAGAGACGGAGCAGTTGTGTCATATTCCGCCATCTTGTGTTTTGCCTGTGTCGCTTGTTTTACGTCACGGGAGGGTTGTGCAACCTTCCTGTAAAAAAAAAAAAAAAAAAGATTCTAGAAGAGAGAAATAGAGTTCATACAGATCGCAGAACTCAATCAAATCAGGGAAGAGAGAAATAGAGCTAGGAAAGATCCTAGAAAGAGAAAAGGAGCTTGGAGAAATCCGAGAAGACAGAAACAGAACTCAAACAGATCAGAGAAGAAATAAACAGAGCCAGGACAGATCCTGGAGGGGAAAACAGAGCTCAGATGGATTGGGCAAAACAAGAAGTCTGACGGGTTCTAGAAAAGAGGAACAACACTCAAAAAGATCCTAGACAGACACAGAGTTGGGACAGATCAGAGAAAAGAGAAACTCAGATGGATCAGGGAAGAAAGAAACACAGCTTGGTGAGATCCTAGAAGAGAGGAAAAGCATTTGGACAGATCAGAGCAGTGAGAAAAAGAGCTCAAACAGATCAGAGAAGAATTAAACAGAGCTAGGACAGATTGTAGTAGGGAAACCAGAGCTCAGACAGATCGTAGGAAAGAGAAACAAGATCCATGAGCTGTCTTGTACAGACTCTGTATCTGTACAAGACAAACACAGTTCTGACAAATCAGAGAAAAGAGAGAAAAAGCTCATACAGATTAGAGAAGAGAGAAACAGTACTCAGAGAGATCAGAGAAGTGAAAAAGTAAGCTTGGAGAGATCCTAGAAGAAAGAAAAAGAGAACTGAACAATCAGAGAAGAGACATTCATAGCTTGGGCAGATCCTAGAAGACAGAAAAGGAGCTTGAACAAATCACATTAAAGAGAAAAAGCTAGGACAGATCAACAAAGCAAGAAAGTGAGCTCAGAAAGATCAGACTATAGATAAACAGACCTTGGACAGATCCTACAGTAGAAAGAAAGAGTATCCGAAACTAAATTTCTTGGAGTAATAATTGATAATAAACTGTGTTGGAAGTCACATATTAATTATATTAAAGGTAAAATATCTAAATCAATTGCAATACTACACAGAGTGAAGTATTTGTTGAATCAACCCACACTATATACTTTGAATCATTCATTAATACTCCCATACATGACATATTGTACTGAAGTACGGGGAAATACATATAAAACAAACATATATCCAGTCATTATGCTTCAGAAGAGAGCTATTACAATAATAAACAAAGCTGCTTACAGGGAACCAACAAACCCACTTTTTCTTAAATTAAAAGCTCTCAAGTTGAAAGATCTGATTGACTTTAAAACTGCAGTAATAATGTTTAAAGTGAAGAATCTATCACTGCCCACAAATATCCAAAAGTTGTTCCAAATAAGGGAGACACAATATCATTTCAGAGGAACATGTATATTTCAAAAACCTTCAGTGAGAACTACCACCAAGCAACACTGTGTTTCAGTGCAAGGAGTCAGATTATAGAACGCTTTTGGACCTGAATTAAAATCATGTACAACGCTTGGACAATTTAAACAAAAACTAAAGGAAGAAATACTCCAAACATATATACAAGATGACATGTAAAATCACACAAGGATTGTCATATCCAGTCTGTGTTGTGTTGTTGCTTAGTTTTTTTTGTCACATTTTGTCTTAGCTATGTTCTGAATTGTAATCGCTCTTGTTTTGTTTTTCTTTTGAATTCTTTGATGGAATATGGGTGGGCAATATAAGCTGCAGCTTCAGCCATCACCCATTTCGGATAACTTATGTTGAACTGTATAATCAGAGGAGTTATTGTTTAATTTGACCTTGTTGGATTTTCATTCCCCCTTTGTTATATTATTCTGTTTCTTTTTTTAATCTTTACTTTTAATCTATCCAAAATAAAGATTCATTCATTCATTCAAAGAAAAACATAGCTCAGACAGATCCTAGAAGGGAAAAACAGAGCTTAGAAATCAAATAAAAGGAGAAACATCTTGGAAAAACCAGAGAAGAGAAAAAAAAAAAGCTCAGGCTAAAGCTTAGACAGATTAGAGAAGTGAGAAAACAGAGTTTAATGGATCACAGAATAAGGAAAGATCAGAGAAGAGAAAAACAGAGCTCAAAAAGATCAGAGAAGACATAGGACAGATCCTAGAAGGTTAAAAAAAAGAGCTTGGACGGAGCAGGGAAGAGAGAAACAGAGCTCAGACAAATCCTACAAGCCAGACACAGAGTTCTGACATAGCAGAGAAAAGAGACAAACAGTTCATACAAATCAGAGAAACAAAGCTTGAACAGATCCTAGAAGAAAGAAACAGCACTCGGGTCAGAGAAGCCAGAAACAGCTTAGAGAGATCCTGAAAGAGAGAAACAGAGATCTGAACAATCAGGAAAGAAAGAACAAAAGCTCAGACAGATACTAGAAGAGAGAACAAAGTTCAGACAGATCACTAAAAAGAGATACAGAGTTAGGACAGATCAGACAAGGGAGAAACAGAGCTAAAAAAAGATCAGAGAAGAACAGACTTAGGACAGATCCTAGAAGGGAAACACAGAGCTGGGACGGATCATGGAAGAAGGAAACAGAGCTCAGACAGATCCTACAAGACAGACACAGAGTTCTGACAGATCACAGTAAAGATACAAAGAGCTCATAAAATGAGAGAAGACAGAAACAGAGCTCGGCTAGATCCTGGAAGAAAGAAACAGCAATTGGGCAATCAAGCAAATAATAAACAGAGCTTGGAGAGATCCTAGAAGACAGAACCAGAGATATGGAAAATCAGGGAAGAGAGAACCAGAGACTCAGACAGATCCTTGAAAACAGAAAAAAAGTTCAGACAGATCTGAGAAGAGAGAAACAGAGCTTGGATAAATCAAACAAGAGTTAAATAGAGCTCGGATGGATCAGAAAAGAGAGAACCAGAGTCTGGAAAGATCAGAGGAGAGAAAGAGTTCAGAAAGATCAGAGAAGAATTAAGCAGAACTAGGACAGATCCTAGAAGGGAAAAACAGAGCTTGGATGGATCGAGGAAGAGAAAAACAGAGCTCAGACAGACCCTAGAGAAGAGAAACAGAGCTCAGACAGATCCTACAAGAAAGACAAAGTCTAACAGATTAGAGATAAGAGAAAGAGCTCATACAAATCAGAGAAGAGAGAAATAGAGCTTGGAGAGATCCTAGAAGAGCAAAAAAGCGATCTGAACAATCAGGGAAGAGAGAACCAGCACTCAGACAGATCCTAGAAGAGAGAAACAGAATTTGGAAAAATCACAGAAGAGAGAAATAGAGTTTGAACAGATCAGAGAAGAGAAAAACAGAGCAAGGAGGGATCATGGACAAACAAAACAGAGCTCAGGATTATCCTAGATAGGGAAAAGGAGCTTGGACAGATCCTAGTTGATAGAAAAAGAGCCTGGACAATCCTAGAAAAGAGAACCAGAGTTCAAAAAGATCCAAGAATAGAGAAACAGAGCTCAGACAGATCACAGAAGAGGGAAAAAGAGCTTGGACAGATCCGAGAAGAGGGAAACAGTTAGGACAGATCACAAAAGAAAGAAACAGAGCTTGGACAGATCAGAGAAGAAATAAATAGAGCTAGGACAGATTCTAGAAGGGAATAAAGAGCTTGGACAGATCAGGGAAGAGAGAAGGAGCTCTGATGGAACCTAGAAAAGAGAAACATAGCTCAGACAGATCCTACAAGACAGACACAGAGTTCTGACAGATCAAAGAAAAGAGACAAAGAGCTCAGACAGATCCTAGAAGAGAGAAACAAAACTTGGACACATCAGATAAGCAAGAAACAGAGTTTGGGGAGATCTTAGAAGAGACACACAGAGATCTGAACAATCATGGAAGAGAGAATCAGAGATTCAACAAATCCTGGAAAGGGAAAAAAAAGAGCTGAGATTTATTAGGGAAGAGATAAAAAGAACTAGAACAGCCCAGGGAAGTGAGAAAAATAGCTTAGAAATATCAGACTACAGATAAAAGGAGCTCAGAAAGATCCTAGAAAGAAAAACATAGCTCAAACCAATTCCAGAAGTTAAAACAGAGCTTGAACAGATCAGGGAAGAGAAAAACAGAGCTCTGACAGATCCCAGAAGAAAGAAAAAGAGCTTGGAAATCAAATAAAAAGAGAAACAGAACTTCGAAAGACCAGAGACGAGAGAAAAATAGCTCAGACAGATCCCAGAGAAGAGAACCAGAGCCCAGACAGATCAGAGAAGAGAGAAATAGAGTTTGGACAGATCAGAAAAGAGAAACAGAGTTCAGATGAATCAGAGAAGAGAGAAACAGAGCTTGGAGGAATCAGAGATGAAAGAACCAGAGCTCGGACAGATCCTAGAAGAGAGAAACAGAGTGTGGACACATCAGAGCAGAGAGAAACAAAGTTCAAACAGATCAGAGAAGAATTAAACAGAGCTAGGACAGATCCTAGAAGGGAAAAACAGCTCAGACAGATCAGGGGAGAGAAAAAAGAGCTCAGACAGATCCTAGAAAAGAGAGAGAGAGCTCTGACAGATCCTACAAGACAGACACCGAGTAAGAGTTTTTTGAAAACTTGAGCAACCTCAGTGCCAGCAATGAGTGAGTTGTCCCTCTCGTCCTCAGGCTCTGCTTCCTCTGTGGAAGGTGTGTCAGTGGGATTGAGGAGAAATTTCCTAGAAATATTCCTTCCACCATTCGACAATATTCCCAGTTGAAGTCAACAGCTCTCCATCCACACCATACACAGTGTGGACACGTAGCTGTTTCTCCTTATTGAGGTGCCAGGCAGTTTGCCAGAATCTCTCTGAGGCCAACTGAAAGTCTTCTTCCATGGCCTCCCCAACTCCTCCCTTACCTGAGTTTTTCCTTCAACTACCTGAGCTGAAATGCACTAGGCCTGACGGTACACCTCAGCTGCTTCAGGAGTCCAACAAGCCAACTAAGCATGATAGGACTCCTTGTTCAGCTTAATGGTCTTTCTCACCGCTGGGGTCAACTGTTTGGTTTAGTTTAGGGGTTGCCACCAGGAAAGGCACCAATGACCTAGTGGCCACAGCTCTGAGCACCTACTTCAACAATGGAGGTGGAGAACATGGCCCATTCCAACTCCATGTCTCCAGTCTCCCTTGGAATGTAGTCGAAGTTCTTCCAGAGATGGGAGTTGAAGACCTCTCAGACAGGGGCTTCAGCCAGATGTTCCCAGCACACCCTCACTATACATTTGGGTCTACCGGGTTTGAATGGCATCCTCCCCTGCCATCGGATCCAACTCACCACCAGGTGGTGATAAGTTGACAGCTCTGCACCTCTCTTTACCCAAGTGTCCAAGACATACGGTTGCAGGTCTGATGACATGATAACAAAATTGATCATTGATTGATTTGTGATCTAGGATGTCCAGGTGCCAAATGCACTACAGTAGACATACCCTTTTCTTGAACATGATGTTCATTATGGACAAACTGATTAACATAGAATTTCAACAAATAAACACCACTCTGGATTAGATCAGACCAGACAGGGCATTTCTCCCAATCACACCCCTCCAGGTTTCACTGTCATTGCCCACATACACAATGAAGTCCCCCAGTAGGACAATGACATCTCCAAGAGGAGCACTTTCCTGCACATCAGTCAGAGACTCCAAAAAGGGTGAGTACTTTGAAACATCATTTGGCACATAGGCACAAATGACAGCCAGAACCCTTGTCCCAACCTGAAGGCACAAGGAAGCAGCCCTTTCATGCACTAATGGGAACCCCAATATAGAGTCAATAAGATGGGGGGATACAAGAATACCCACCATTGCTCACTACCTCTCATCTGGGACAACTCCAGAGTGGGCCAGGCTCCAACCCTCTCCAGGAGACTGGTTCCAGAGCCAATGCTGTGTGTTGAGATGAGCCCAACTGTATCTAGCTGGTATCTCTCAGCCTCATATACTGTACAAGCTCAAGCTCCTTCCCCACCAGAGGAGTGGAATTCCACATCTCAAAAACCAGTTTAGAAAGTCAGGGATTGAACTGCTAAGGTCTCTGCCTTGGACTGCCACCTGATCCACATAGCACCAGACCCCCATGGTCCCTCCTGCAGGTGGTGAGATCCCTGGAGGGGGGACCTATGTGGCTCTTCTGGGCTAAACCCAGCCCGGTTCCATGGACTGAAACCATGTCACCTGGTCCAGTAACCCATACTGAGGTCTATAAAGAGTATTTTCTTATTATTCTGTGTTGTTTTGCAATTGGTTGTTTTTTGCTGCCATTTTGGACAGGGCACCATTGTAAAAGAGGTCCTTACCTAAACTGGGTTATATCTGGTAAAATAAAGGTAAATTAAAAAAAAAAAAAATCAATATGTCGGTTTTTCTTGTTTCTTAGAGGACATTCACATAATGTCATATACTGCTGTATGCAATTATACGTATATCAACTGCAAAATACCAGGTGGAGTACCCAGTTGTAAGCATAAATGAAACCCTTGGTGTGGAAAGAACCCCGAATGACATTTACATTCACCAGCCACTTTATTAGATAAACCTCTTCAATTGCTTGTCAATGCAAATATCTAATCAGCCAGTCATATGGCAGCAACTCAGTGCAATTAAGCATGTAGACACAGTCAAGACGACCTGCTGAAGTTCAAACTGAAAATGGGGAAGAAAGGTGATTTAAGAGACTTTGAAAGCAGTATGGTTTTTGGTGCCAAATGGGCTGGTCTGAGTATTTCAGAAACTCCTGATGTGCTGGGATTTTCACCCACATTGATCAGGAGTGTTACAGAATGGTCTGCAAAAGAAACTATCCAATGAGTAGCAGTTATCTAGACCCAAATGCCTTGTTGATGCCAGAGGGGAATTATCAGACTGGCTCGAGCTGAGAGAAAGGCAACAGTAACTAAAATAACCACTGTGTCATGACGGCCGCTGGGCCGTCATCTCTCTCATCAGCTCCAGCTGCGCACAGACCAACAGGTGTTAATCAGCGGCTATTAAAAGCCAGCATCGTTGACAGCCCGGCACGGAGTCGTCTGTCTACCTCGACTGAGTATGAGCCAGTGCTTCGTTTCACAGCCATGTCAAGAGCGCCACGACAAGAACCACCACGTAAGAAAACCATTTGCTTTTCAACACCAAACCTTTACCCCTGTGCACAGGTGGACCTCCCAGGCGGCGGACCGGTATCTCCAACTGACGGAGAATTACCCTCTCCTCCCCGGAGCTCCTCCTTGCCATCGCTACTTCAGGAACTCTCATCACCACAGCTGCAGGTACTGTTACTCTCTCAGCTACAGGAGCCACTATCACCACGGTTACGGTCATTATCACCTCCACGGCTACTGGAACAGTCACCGTCACAGCTGCCAGTGCAATCATTGCTCTCGCCACGATCACCACCACGGTTACAGGAGTTATCACCATCACAGCCTCAAGCACCAGCACCACCACAGCTCACGGACATCGGGGAACAGCAAGATACAATCAGTGACAACCTCAAGTAAGCTTCACACCTGCACTTGTCCTTTTGTGCTGAACAGCCTTAACGGTTTCTGCTTGTGTGTTCCAGGGTTGCCAGGTCGTCATCTGTATCGCTCAGCTCCGGTGACCAGGCCACTATATCTGCACTCACACTTGCACTACACTCACTCTCACTTAACAATAAAGAATACCTATTTTGTATCTGCCCGTGTCTGTGTTTGTCTCTTGGGTCCTGAAACATGTCAGTACGACTCCGTCACGTTGACCCAATGGACAGCACACAGCCGCGCGGACTTAACACCCTTAGCGCCCGGGTAGACATGCTCGTACATCAGCAAACTGTTATTCTAAATCAGCTGTCGCAAATTAACGGTCGGCTGGATCGCCTGGAGGGACAACAGGCGTTTCCCCCGGTCGCTAGTGTTTCAACCCCTGCAGGTTTAGCACCAAGTCAAGCTAACACCACGTTCACATCTCGCCTCACCCCTGTTCCCACACCTGCTCGTTTTAGTGGTAAACTCGGAGAGGCTCGGGGATTTATTCTACAATGCGAGTCAGTTTTTCTCCGAGTCCCGGGGGACTTCGCCATAGACTCAAACAAAATAGGATATATCATTAATCTACTGGGGGGTAGAGCCTTAGATTGGGCATACACAGTAATGGCGAGACCAAGTTTTCCTATGTTGACGTACCAGCAGTTTTTGGCGGAGTTTATGTCCGTGTTTGATCATTCGGATAGGGGTGCGGTGTTGGCTGTTGAGCCTGCAGCAGGGCGCTAGATCAGCTGCTGACTATGCAATAGACTTCCGGGTCCTTGCCGCTGAGATTGGGTGGGGGGAACCGGCACTGTGCGGTATTTTCCTCCGCAGTCTCAACGCTGAGTTAAAAGACGAGTTAGCGGCACGGGACAAACCTGACAATTTAGGAGAGCTAATTGCCCTTGCCATAAGCATAGATAGTAGACTAAGGGAATGAGCGGCAGAACGGTGGTCTACCGCCCGTCCTGTAAAATCCCGCCCTCGTTCCACCAGCTCTCCCCTTCTCGCTCTTCCGGCGTCAGGGGAGCTTTCAGATCAGGAGGCTATGGTAATAGGACAATCTAAAGTGTCAGCGGCTGAGAAACAGCGCCGCAGAGATTTAGGCCTTTATTTTTATTGTGGAAAGGAGTCACATGGGGTTTTTGAATGCCCAAGTCGGTTAAAAGGGAGGGTCCGTGGATTGCAGTAGGGGGATTCACGGACACGGACCTAGAAAGACCCCTCACGAGTTTTCGCATACCCATTAGACTTATCCACAAACACGCAGAACATTCCACGTTAGCCTTAGTGGATTCAGGAGCTGAGCAAAACTTTGTTTCTAAGGACCTGGCAACCCAGATGGGCCTCAGCTGTCAGCCCCTGGATCCACCTGTCAAGCTTATTACATTATCTAAGGCATCACTGACCACCGTAGCCTATCAGATGGCCCCAGTGTCCGTGATCGTCTCAGGGAATCATAGAGAGGAGATTAGGTTTTTAGTCTTGCCTGTCTCTTCTTCGCCTGTCATCCTGGGTTACCCCTGGCTCCACCTTCATAACCCCACCATCGACTGGCAAGGAGGAAGTATTACAGCGTGGAGTACCTTCTGCTTAAGCGCCTGCCTCCAATCGGCGGCATGCGCCCCCTCTGTCAAGGTGCCACCCCCCTCGACGTCAACTCAGGAGCTGTCCAAGGTACCAGAGGTTTACCACGATTTAGGATTAGTGTTCAGCAAGTCATGGGCGTTGTCTCTACCCCCTCATCGGCCGTACGACTGCGCAATAAATCTGAAGGCTGGGGCCCCTCTCCCTGCGAGCCGCCTGTACAGCCTGTCAGCCCCAGAGCGCGAGGCCATGGATACCTACATTAAAGAATCCCTGGCCTCAGGTATCATCCGCCCGTCGTCTTCGGCCGTGGGGGCTGGTTTCTTCTTTGTTGGAAAGAAGGACGGGTCGCTACGCCCTTGCATCGACTTCCGGGGGCTTAATGAAATCACTATTAAAGATAAATACACTCTGCCTTTGATGAATACTGCCTTTGACTCCCTCCAGGGGGCGAATTGGTTTACTAAGCTTGATCTCCGCAATGCCTATCACCTGGTGCGCATCAGAGAGGGTGACGAGTGGAAGACGGCGTTTAGGACCCCAAGCGGCCACTTCGAGTACCTGGTAATGCCGTTTGGGTTGACCAACGCTCCGGCCGTCTTCCAGTGGCTAATAAACGACGTGCTGCGGGATTTCCTTAACTCCTTTGTGTTTGTGTATCTAGATGATATATTGATCTTCTCCCGCACTCTGGAGGAGCACCAGGTGCACGTGCGTAGAGTGTTACAGCGCCTCCTGGAGAATCAACTCTTTGTCAAAGCGGAGAAGTGTGAATTTCACACAAACCAGACCTCTTTCCTTGGGTTCATCATCGCCCGGAACCAGGTGCTCCCCGACCCAGCCAAGGTTAAGGCGGTAGTGGATTGGCCCACTCTGTCCTCTAGGAAACAGCTCCAGGGGTTCCTGGGCTTTGCTAACTTTTATCGCCGTTTTGTGCCCAATTTTGGGAACCTGGCTCGCCCTTTGACTGCGCTCACCTCCCCTAAGACCCCGTTTTGCTGGAGTGAGGAGGCAGCCAGGGCGTTCAAGAAATTAAAGGACGAGTTTGCTTCGGCCCGTGTGCTCACTCAGGTGGACCCGAATCTTCAGTGCTTGGTGGAAGTGGATGTCTCTGATTCGGGGGTGGGAGCGGTACTCTCCCAGCGTTCTCCTGAGGACGGCAAGATTCGGCCATGTGCATATTTCTCCCGTCGCTTGTCACCGGCGGAGAGGAACTACAGCATTGGAGACAGGGAACTGTTAGCAGTGAAGCTCGCCCTGGAGGAATAGAGACATTGGCTTGAGGGGGCAGCGCAGCCGTTTGTTGTTTGGACTGACCACCGCAACCTGGAGTATCTCAGGACAGCGAAGTGGTTGAACGCGCGTCAGGCTCGTTGGTCTCTCTTCTTCGGCCGCTTCAACTTCTCCATCACCTATCGGCCAGGAAGCAAGAACGGTAAGCCGGCTGCCCTCTCACGACAGTTTGACGCACCATCTACCGAGGATCAGGATGCACCCATCCTACCACCCTCCTGTGTTGTGGGCGCGCTGTCCTGGGGTATCTGTACCAAAGTCCGGAGAGCGTTGAAGACGGAACCAGATCCGGGGGGGGGGGGGGGCCCAGGCCGCTTGTTTGTTCCACGCTCTATTCGGGGTCAGGTGATTGAGTGGGGTCACGCCTCCAAGTTGGCTTGTCATCTGGGAGTAGGCCGGACTGTGGACCTGCTCCAGAGGACCTTCTGGTGGCCGGGGCTATGAAAGGACGTGGTGAACTACATCCGGGCTTGCGCTCAGTGCGCCACAGGGAAAACGACATCTTCTCCCCCGGCGGGTCTGCTGCATCCCCTGCCCGTTCCTTCCCGCCCCTGGTCTCATGTGGCCATGGATTTTGTGACTGGTTTGCCCCCTTCTGATACTTTCACCACTGTCTTGACTATTGTGGACCGTTTTTCGAAGGCAGCCCATTTTGTGCCTCTTCGGGGCTTGCCTTCGGCTCAGGAAACGGCGGACCTCCTTGTTCAACATGTGGTTCGCCTCCATGGCATCCCCGCTGACATAGTGTCAGATCGGGGACCACAGTTTGTCTCTCAGGTATGGAAGGCGTTCTGCGCAGCGCTGGGAGCCACAGCTAGCCTTTCTTCTGGGTACCATCCTCAAAGTAATGGCCAGTGCGAACGGGCTAACCAGGAGCTTGAGGGCGCGCTGCGCTGTGTTATCTCCTCCTGTTCCTCCTCTTGGAGCAAACATCTTCCCTGGATAGAGTACGCCCATAATACCACAATCTCTACAGCAACGGGCATCTCTCCGTTCAAGGCTTCTTTTGGATTTGATCCACCACTATTTCCGGAGGAGGAGAAGGAGGTAGCGGTTCCGTCTGTCCAGGCCCATATTAAGTGCTGTCAGCGGGTTTGGTCCATTGCCCGCTGAGCCCTTTTGAAGACCACTGAACGCAACATCCAGGTGGCCAACCGTCACAGGAGACCTGCCCCGGACTACAAGGTGGGTCAGAAGGTTTGGTTATCCACCCGGAATATTGGTGTACCGGCCGAAAAGCGCAAACTCACTAAGCGCTTCATTGGCCCCTACACCATCTCACGTATTGTCAACCCTGTGTCTGTGCGCTTGTCTCTCCCCCCTTCTATGCGCATCTGCCCCACCTTTCATGTCTCCCAGGTTAAACCGTACGTCATGGACCCTCTGTGCCCGGCCCCTGCGGCGCCTGCCCCCCCGAGGATGATCGATGGCCATCGAGCCTGGGGCGTGACTGCCATCCTGGACGTTCGCAGGCGGGGTCGTGGTCTTCAGCATTTGGTGGACTGGGAGGGCTTTGGACCGGAGGATCATTCTTGGATTCGCCCAGCGTTGATCTTGGATAAGCAGTTGATCCGCGATTTCCATCGGGCGAATCCAGGTAAGATTGGGCAGGTGCCTGGAGGCACTGCTAGAGGGGGGAGTACTGTCATGACAGCCACTGGGCTGTCATCTCTCTCATCAGCTCCAGCTGCGCACAGACCAACAGGTGTTAATCAGCGGCTATTAAAAGCCAGCGTCGTTGACAGCCCGGCACGGAGTCGTCTGTCTACCTCGACTGAGTATGAGCCAGTGCTTCGTTTCACAGCCAAGTCAAGAGCGTCACGACAAGAACCACCACGTAAGAAAACCATTTGCTTTTCAACACCAAACCTTTACCCCTGTGCACAGGTGGACCTCCCAGGCGGCGGACCAACTGACGGAGAATTACCCTCTCCTCCCCGGAGCTCCTCCTTGCCATCGCTACTTCAGGAACTCTCATCACCACAGCTGCAGGTACTGTTACTCTCTCAGCTACAGGAGCCACTATCACCACGGTTACGGTCATTATCACCTCCACGGCTACGGGAACAGTCACCGTCACAGCTGCCAGTGCAATCATTGCTCTCGCCACGATCACCACCACGGTTACAGGAGTTATCACCATCACAGCCTCAAGCACCAGCACCACCACAGCTCACGGACATCGGGGAACAGCAAGATACAATCAGTGACAACCTCAAGTAAGCTTCACACCTGCACTTGTCCTTTTGTGCTGAACAGCCTTAACGGTTTCTGCTTGTGTGTTCCAGGGTTGCCAGGTCGTCATCTGTATCACTCAGCTCCGGTGACCAGGCCACTATATCTGCCCTCACACTTGCACTACACTCACTCTCACTTAACAATAAAGAATAACTATTTTGTATCTGCCCGTGTCTGTGTCTGTCTCTTGGGTCCTGAAACATGTCACACTGATTACAACTAAGATATACAGCAGAGCATTTCTGAAGGCACATCACACTGACCCTTGAAGCAGACGGACTACGGCAGCAGAAGACCTCAACTGGTGCTACTCCTGTCAACTAAGAACAGGAAACTGACTCTGCAGTTCACATGGACTCACCAAAACTGAACAATAGAGAATTGAGAAAACAATGCCTGGTCTGAGTCTCAATTTTTGCTGCACCATTCTGATGGTAGATTGGAAATTTATTGTAAACATGAAAGAATGGATGTCAGTATGGATCAATATCTGAGGATTTTTTCCAGCATATGTTTGAATCTATGTCATGGAGAATTACAGCAGTTCTGAAGGCAATAGGCATTCAACCCTGTAATAGCAATCATCCATCAATCCATCCCTCCATCCAAGTTCATAAATTGAGCAACAAAGTCCATGAGAGGGGATTTCAGAGTTCAATCTGGCTTGAGTGTGCTACACCAGTTAGCCTTTAGCTTATCTTGTGGGCACCCAGCACACGTGTGGGCACCCAGCACAATGCAGACTGATAATATTCACGCTCAGCAGGGATTGCATACAAACAGAGAGCCCCTTGGGGGACAACCAGTTAATCACGCAATTGATATGTATGGACTGATATCAATATGTAAATGTGCCTTGCATTCTCTTTTGTCCTATTGTTATACATCCCCGGAGTAAGGACAGGAGTCTGGCGCCAGTTAATCAAGCAATTGATATGTATTGACTGTTATGTATATCAATATGTAAATGTGCCATGCATTCTCTCTTGTCTGTATACATGTGCTGACTTGACATGCCTTAGGGAGCTCACTCACAGCGCACTGACAACAGTGCACACACAGCACACAGTGCTGCAGTGTATTTCATGATGATGGAGGAATAAAACTCTTAAACCTTCAGCTCGCCGTGTCACGCCTTGAACTTATTTCGTTCCTCCACAATCTTTATCTTTTGCTCTTTTCACACCTGCAATCCTTTGTTTCAGCGAAAGCACGGTGAACTCACTCCCCATGGGAAATTGTCAAAGTTACTATTATCTAGAGTGCTGGGATTGCTGTCCACAACTATTAGCATCTCATCTCTGCTATACTGTATAAATGCCACTGGTAATCCATGTACAGAAGCATTCTAAGAAAACAAGATTTAAAAAAAAAAACACACACACTGGCCTGCAAGCTCCTCGATACATTGTTCTCTCAGCCAGAGCAAAGGCACACTGTGGAGGATTGACACAAAATGAATATCTAAATCAATACAAAATTTTAGTATTGGTTAGTATCTGAAAATCAATATTTCTGACAATCATAGTTATGTAATAACAGCACACTGAGCTCCATACGCTAAAGAATTTTATTTTTTTTGGTAATCTATCCCTTTTTTACCCCATTCAAAAGCAGGTTAACTCTTCGGGATAAGTTATACTGATGGGCTTATTCAAGAAGTGAGCCACATTTGTAATGATGAAAACTCAGAGTGGCCCTTTTAGTCCTTACGGCAGTAGTAT
Organism: Pholidichthys leucotaenia; assembly: GCA_020510985.1. Taxonomy (NCBI): domain Eukaryota; kingdom Metazoa; phylum Chordata; class Actinopteri; order Cichliformes; family Pholidichthyidae; genus Pholidichthys; species Pholidichthys leucotaenia. The sequence continues at coordinate 296,512,672 of CM035836.1, read as the reverse complement.
GTGGTAGTATGTGGTTGCAAACGCTGAGGAAGGTTCACGAATGTAGCAGTTGTTGGGGTTTCATCAGGGTTCATAAAAGGTTGCACAACAGTTCGCAAATGGTTTTTATGGTGGCAAACTGTTTTTCTTGTCACAGAAACAGCTTTTCTTGCCAAGAAAAAAAAAAAATGCTGGCAATCTGTCCGTGACCCGGGCCTCTGGAAAAGTGGTAGAGGATGGATGGATGGATGGATGGACATATACACCGTGTTCCAAATTATTATGCAAATAAAATTTTAGTGTCAAACATTCATTTTTTTTGTTTTTCAATTAAACTCAGGGATGGCATTGTGTCTCAGGGCTCGTTAGATCACTATCAATCTCAGACACCTGTCATAATTAGTTTACCAGGTGAGCCCAATTAAAGGAAAAGAAAACTGCTTAAGAAGGATGTTCCACATTATTAAGCATGCCACAGGTTTCAAGTAATATGGGAAAGAAAAAGGATCTCTCTGCTGCCGAAAAGCATTAAATAGTGCAATGCCTTGGCAAGGTATGAAAACATTAGATATTTCACGAAAACTTAAGCGTGATTATCGTACTGTGAAGAAATGTGTGGTTGATTCAGATCATAGATGGGTTTGTGCAGATAAAGGCATAATGAGGAAGGTTTCTGCCAGACAAACTCATCAGATTAAGAGAGCAGCTGCTAAAATACCATTACAAAGCAGCAAACAGATATTTGAAGCTGCTGGTGCCTCTGGAGTCACACGAACCTTAAGGTGTAGGATCGTCCAGAGTCTTGCAGTTGTGCATAAACCTACTATTCAGCCGCCCCTAACCAATGCTCACAAGCAGAAACAGTTGCAGTCGGCCCAAAAATACACAAAGACAAATTTTCAAACAGTCTTGTTTACTGATGAGTGCTGTGCAACCCTGGATGGTCTAGATGGATAGAGTAATGGATGGTTGGTGGATGCCCACCATGTCCCAACAAGGCTGCAACATCTGCAAGGAGGTGGCGGAGTCAGGTTTTGGGCTGGAATCATTGGAAGACAGCTGGTAGGCCCCTTCAGGGTTCCTGTAGGTGTGAAAATGACCTCAGCAAAGTATATAGAGTTTCTGACTGACCACTTTCTTCCATGGTACCAAAACTGTGGCTTCCATAGCAAAATTATCTTCATGCATGACAATGCACCATCTCATGCTACAAAGAATACCTCTGTGTCATTGGCTGCTATGGGCATAAAAGGATAGAAACTCATGGTGTGGCCCCCATCCTCCCCTAACCTCAACCCTATTGAAAACCTTTGGAGCATCTTCAAGCAAAAGATCTATGAGGGTGGGAGGCAGTTCACATCAAAACAGCAGCTGTGGGAGGCTATTCTGACATCTTGCAAAAAAATTCAAGCAGAAACTCTCCAAAAATTCACAGGTTCAGTGGATGCAAGAATTGTGAAGGTTATGGTAAATGGAGTTCACTTATATAGCACTTTTTCTCATCTCTAGATGACCAAAGCGCTTTACAGATCCTGCTATCCACCTATTCACACACACATTCACACACTGATGGCAGCAGAGCTGCCATGCACAAGTGCTGGCCTGACCCACCAGGAACAACTGGGGGTTCAGTGTCTTGCTCAAGGACACTTCAGCATGCAGTGTGGGAATCAAATCCCTGACCATCTGATCAGTAGTCGGCCACACTACACCTGCTCCACAGCCGCAGCTGTTATATCAAAGAAAGGGTCCTATGTTAACATGTAACTTGGCCTGTTAAGATGTTTTTCATTGAAATAGCTTTTGATTTCAGTAAATATGACCTCTCAATGCTGCAAATTCAATAAATGACTATTTTCAGTTCTTTACAACCAATAAAATGTTTTGAAACTCTGTTGTGCATAATAATTTGGGACAGTGCATTTTGAGTTTTTTTTTATTTTTGAAAAAAATAGTTATCACTGGGAGGTTTGTTCAATAAAATTTGTAGGCTGCATGCCCACCAAATGCGTTTTTTGTTGCCTGACTGCTCTGAATGTCTTTTTTTCAGTGTGTGCTGTGCTCTGGAAAAAAAAGTCTGTGCCCTGTATCTCAGCTACAGCTTGTCACTCACAGCTCAACACTTCCGCTTTGGTCGCAGCTCTGAATACAAAATATGATGACACGGTCTGAGTACAGACTCTACCTGCATCCTATGTCCCACCCTTCTTTAATTCTGATTGGCTGCTTAGAAAGGTCTGACATTGATGAGCTCAGATGAGGTCTGAAAAGTTGAAATTTTTCAATTCTGAGTACTGTGACTAAAAGCAACCACCGCCAAGAGTGTTTCAGCACTGAGGGCGCTTAGCACTGTAGACACTGGACTACATAGAGAATGAATAGAAAATAGTTGGCCACGGCGGAAAAAGCACGTTTGGTGAACATGCAGCCTTATGCTCTAACGGTTGATAACTTGAAAATTATACTGTCATTTTCACTGACTATTTAGGAAAATCAGAGACAAATGTCATTTGCACAATAATTTGGAATGCGCTGTAGAGGCTTCACAGAGCAGTTACCATTTCTGATACAGAAATGGAAGGACGTCAAGAGAATGAGCAGGGTCAACGGTCCAAAAGAGGAGGCATAAGGATGCGAGGTGGAAGGATAAGGAGACAAATCAGAGGAAGAGGAGGATAGGCCAAGTACACAGGCCTGTTCCCGATGAAATTAGGGCCACAGTTGTTGACCATATTCTAAATCATGGTCTTAAAATGGCTGAGGCTGGTTAGAGGGTGCAACCAAATATTGGGAGAACCACTGTTATTATCCAAACATTCGATTGGGAGAATCGGTAGGTAACAGAAAAGGTGCACTGCACTATACTTACAGAAATACTGTACACTTACTGTAAAACATCAAAATACATAATTCAGCAAAAACTTTGAATCATATCCAGCATCTTTCAGTCTATTCCCCTCACACAGTAATATGTGACTTCATAGTTTTGAAATTGCTCTGCAACACAGAGAAAAGTGTTGCCTTGCTCATTTTCAGTCACTGTTAACAAACACCATGACAATTTTCGTTAGAAAATAATTGCAGCATAAACTAGTCTATAAACAACATGGCTGAACAGTTTGATGGTCTTGCTCATAAAGATGACATAAGAACTCTTCATTCTGATGGGACTGAATTTCATTGAGATAAATATTTGCTTTTGACACACAGACTAATCATTTTGAGCAAATTACATGCTTTTGCCAATCATCTACTGTGTTTTGCAGTGTGCACACTTTTTTTTTTAGAGAAATGCACTTAGAGTTGTGCAAATTTCAATTTTGCTCTGGGAAATGCACCAAACTGACTGAGAAAAACTGTGAGCCTGAGGCTTTGTGGTTGTGTGGAGGTCAGAGATGGTCTCATCAGTCTGATGGACATTTGCTGTTTGTGTTGGTCATCTCAATCTGTTCTGATTCTCCCAGGCCTCACCTATTAATTCTATATTAGGAGCCTTTCTTCCAGCTAGTCATTTTTCACTTTAGCTCTTCTTTCAACAGCTTCTGTTGTTTCTCTGTCTCTTTCTGTCAGTAGTCTGATATAACTGACTATTAGCTGTTGCTAAGAAACCAGAGAGGCAGAAAGAAGCAATGTCAACATAAAGGCAGCTGGGAAGGGTTCTGATGTTAGTTCAGCATAATGTAGAGCAGGTTTTAGTTTTTCAGGTTGCTATATTGTTAGATTAGAGGTCTCATCCAAAAAATACCAAAGCTATTTTAATGCATACATGTATATTATTATTATTATAATTATTACCATCCATCCATCCATCTTCTACCACTCAACTGGGTGTCCGGGTTGTGGGGGCAGCAGTCCAAACAAAGTAGCCCAAACTACTGCCCACTTCATATAGCATCATGATCTTCATGATCAATCCTGCAGGTGTCAGGAAAGAACCCCCGGAAGGCAGGAATGATAACTCCTTAGGGCGGATGAACTTCAGTGTAAGGATAATTTCTTACACAAACAAACTAACAAAGAAACAGCTGACAGCATGGAAGCTGAACGGCACGTATAATGAAGGGATACCGGAAGGGAAGTGCTGAAATGTCCCGACAATGGGCAACAGAAAGTGAAAACTTAAATAGGGAACAAATAATTAACATAAGACAGCTGGTGTGGTATATATCACTCATATATTCCATACCTACATTTGTTAGAGCATGTGGAAATGTTTGGGACAACATATACAAAGGAACTTCACACCTCTGAAAGAACAAAGGAATCTCGCCGCCGTGTGAAGACCCATGACGTCACAGGACGCCATGGCAACAGACTCGACACCTTCACCCCTGAGGGAGGAGAGGTTTTCCCATCACCTCCCAAGGCGAAGGGAGGAGTTAACAGGACTAATAGGGGATTTAGATAATAGGGGGATTTCAGCTTGTGTTTTGCATGTCTTTGATGTGTGCCTGTATTTAACCAGCGAGCTGGGCAGAATTCTTTCTCTTTGCCTTCTGCCAAGCTCTGCACCAGATGAGACAAGATAGAAGAGTTATTCATTAAAGACTCTGCTTTTATGATACAAAACCGCCTCGTTATTTCCAGCTCTTCTACAGCTGGGACTAATTAAGGGCTAAATGATAACTTATGGGGAAGAGACTAAGGCAACACACGGGGAACAACAAAGGAAGCTTTCAAAATAAGAGATGACATACAGAACCAAAAAAAAAAAAGACAAGGAATGGAAACAGAACATAGGTAAATAACCAAAGACGAAGGAACAAAGCAAATGACAAAAGATAAAACTAAATCCAAAACTTCAATCAATCAATCAATCAATCAATCAATCAATCAATCAATCAATCAATCAATCAATCAATCAATCAATCAATCAATCAAACTTTACTTCTAAAGCACTTTAAAAAACAACTACAGCTGGTACAAAGTGCTGTACATCAGAAATAGATAAAATGAGAAGGACATGTATGACATAATAAATAAAAGAAAATAGAATGCAACTAAAAAGTATAAAACAAAACAGGTAAAAATGACATGTAACAAAAGCAATAAAACAGGTAAAATTAAGATCTCATTTTGGATTGAAGGCCAAGGAGTAAACATAAGTTTTAAGATAAGTTTAAAAATGGACAGTGAAAGAGCCTTTCTAATAGGCAAAGAGTGTCATGTGCTGAGTGTGTGATTTTCCAAACTCAGCTCCACGACTCCCCTGTTTGTCCATATTGGTTATTATGCGATTATTTTTCATGTGCTCCTTGCTGCCTCCATTGTCCTTATCATTTATATCTGTTTTCTGTATTTAGGTCTTGTTAACCATTTCTCTGTGGTGTTTTGATTTCTGTAGTTTCTGCTATGTGTTCTTCAAGTTGTCTTTATATTTGGCTTCCCCTTTGACAGCAGTCAGGGCTGTCAGTTTTTGTGGGTGTGCCCGGCCACTTGTCAAACTGCCGCTGCCCCTCCCTCACCTGCTTACCAGCAGCCGCTCATCCTCCTCAACATTCCCAGCTGTGTGTTATTATCTGCCTTCCCTTGCTCAGGTTACCCACATCTGCCACTCATGAATAATCAGTTGTTTCCCTATATATAGTAGTTTGTTCTTTATATTCCTTGTCACTGCCTCATCGTCATCTTGGGGTTGTAAGGACTGTTTCTCCTTTGCCTCCACCAGAGCATTCCGCTCTGGTGAGCCTCAATTGTAAGTGTAGTCGTAATTTATCATTTGCTCACGTTTGCACTTGTTTTTTGTGTTTTCAATAAACTCACAAACTCACAGTACAGCGCCTGGGTAGTTTTTCTCTCCATGCGCCGTGGTAGCATCAGAAAAAAACTCTGTACCCTCTGAGCTTCCTCTTTGATCTTGGTATCTCCAGGAGCAGCTGATCAGCTGACTTGGAAGACCAAGTAGGAGTGTAAAAGTGAAGACGCTCAAAGAGGTAAGGCATGGCAAGGCTATTAAATGATTTAAAAACAAATAAAAGAATTTTAAAATGAACCCTAAAGTGTACAGAAAGCCAGTGAAGGGAAGCTAAAATGGGTGTAATGTGGTCCCTCTTTCATGTTGTGTAGCAGCATTCCGAACCAACTGGAGACGTGAGAGGGAAGACTGGCTGACTCCAAAATAAAGTGCATTACAGTAATCCAGCCAAGATATGATGAAGACATGGATTACTGTTTCAAAGTGCTGTTTAGAAAGGATGGGTTTAACCTTTGCCACTTGCCTTAAATGAAAAAGCTGCACTTCACTACTGCAGCAATGTTATGGACTGGGCTGGACCTGCCAGCTCAGCTCCTTGGCATGATGGCTGTTTTGCCCTTAGGAGTGTGTTTTCCCTCCTAGCTGTCTCTAGGCTCCTCCTGGGAGGCTCTGAGCTCTGCTCAGCTGTTGACAGCTTAGCCACGCCCCTCTCTCCTGCCAGTTCGTACCAGCTAGCTGCCTTTCGTTATTTTCCCCTTCTTGTTTGTGCAAGCACACACTCTTATATGTTCACCTTCATTCTCACTCTCATGCACTCCTTGCATACACACACACACATATTCATTTCCATCCACATGCTCAGATTCTCATGCTTACGCCTGCATTCACACACACACTGACACACCCACTCAGCTGCTCTGACAGCTTTACGCACACCTGTTTTCAGTCATGCTCTTCCACACTCTCTCTCTCTCTCCTCACTGGCATGCACTCAGCTCGTTGGTGTTCTTGTATTTAAGAATTGGGTTCACTGTTGTGCATTGTTGGGTGATTGAGGTGTGAACCCCGTGCTGCCTTCATCTGTCAGTCCTTCTCCCTTCTCTCTTGCTTAGTGGACTTCACGGATAATCTCGGACTGCTCCAGCTGCGTGAGTACAAACTGTTTCGCCATTGCCGGCCAGTTCCACCTGGTGGTTCCTCTCCTGGGCACTTTTCCCTGTTCCTCCTCTGCAGTCTCGTCTGCCATGGAACACTTTCCCATGTTTGACTCACCTGTTCTGTTGAGCATCCTTGAGGCATCCCTGTACTCCCTTGGCACCGTTAATTGTTTATATTGACTGTTATATTTTTTTCTGTTCAAAAACTTGCACACAACGTACTCCTGCAAGTGGGCTTTAATTCCTCCTGCCTCTAATATTCATATATTCATTCATATTCATAATCACTGTGAATATTACACTGAAAAGCAATTCAGAAGTCAAGTGCATGTAGATGGTAAATTATTAATAAAACACTTTAACAACAGAAGTCTTAACAAAAACTTTCCACAGATTCAGGACTATTTAAAACAGCGAGATAGAAAATTTACAGCTATTGCAGTCTCTGAAACTTGGCTCAATGAAGAGCAAGCTTCTTTGATGGCAATGGAGGGATATCAGATGTTTCATATTAACAGATCTAAAAAAAAAAAAAAAGGTGGTGGTGTTGCACTATATATTGATGAACTGTATAGGTGTAAGCTTGTAAATGGAATGTCCTTTGCACTACCAGGGATTCTGGAATGTGTTACTGTTGAGATTGACCAAGATAAAACAAAAAAATCTAATTAATCTAAAATATAATTATAATCTAATTATAACTTGACTTTTCCTCCCCTCCTAACTATTGGATCCCAGCTTGCTGTCGTCTGTCTGCGTCTAACTGCGACCGCCGAAAAGAAATTATGGAGTTAATAAGCTGGGCTTTGAACACAATTGACACCATTTTTTCAACAAGGAAAAGTGCTCCGGGGGAAGCTGTCTGCCCCGCAGGAACGGTTCCAGCGGGCTATTTACGAGACACAGGTATTTGGAGAATGCTGTGTCTCTCTAATCTCTCTATCGAAGATATTGAAGATTTGTTTATCTTCGTAATCTTGGTGATTGGGATAATTCTGATTGGGACGGGAATTGTCTTGGTTTACCGCAAATTGCTGAAGATGGATTCAACCTATCAAAATGCTGGCCAGGCGAGGTGCATCCAACAAATTGAAAAACTGGAGAAGACCCTGATAGCGACTACTGGAGAACTGTCTCGTAAGGTGGATTACATCATGGGTTCGCTCAGGTCTTTCCACGACGAATTCAAAGCTGCGCAATGAAGGATTAATGTACTGAATCTACAGAAGAAATACAAGTCTTCTCTGTGATCAGTCCTATTTGGCATTATTATTCCCCATGAAAATTCCTCCTGGCTGTCTGCAGACTGTGTTTTTTCAAAATCATGAGCACAAGGCCTTGGACAGCCAGCTGCAGCGCCAGATAAGACTGGCGCCAGACAGACAAAACATCTTCTGCCAAGGGTCCTTGGGTCTCTCTTATTATCATCAACACTGCTCAACACCGCACACACATTGATCCATGAACTGAATAAAGATAACACTGCTCTCTTGTGTCCTGTGAATTCTGTGTGTAGCGAATATATGTGCATTGAGCTTTTTTTTCCCCTTGAACTCTTAATATTGATTAAGTATGTAACCAGTATTTTGAATCAATGATTTTTTTGCTCCTTCCTATTGTATCATCTTTATGCGACCTGTACCCTCCTGCTGACAGGCGCGTTGCAGATGTGCCGCGGCACGGAAATGCAGGTTCATTACTGTGTCATGTCAAATTCTCTCGTATGTTATCAGTGATCTGTTAATGTACTTGGCAATAAATCTTTTTCTGATTCTGATTCTGATATATATAGAATGCTGGGAAGTTGCATTGAGACATTCAGAGATAAGTTAGTCGAGCTGTACAATAATATAACTAAAAAGAAAGTGGTTGTAATCTGTGGAGATTTCAATATTGATTTACTAAATCCATTTCAACAAAATGTAATTACAGAGTTCATGAATTCTATGTACAGTATGGGTCTATATCCTACAATAACACATCCCAGTAGAATCACAGTCCACACTGCTACACTTACTGACAACCTGTTAATATTATTGATAAGAAACTAGGAAGTGGATTATTGATAAATGACATAAGTGACCATCTGCCAGTCTTTGTACTTATCCATGGCCACATGGGGGCCAATACAGAAAAAAACTTTAAAATCTTTCAGATACAAATCACAAAATGCAATCAGTTCTTTTAAAGAAGACCTGCTGAAGCAAGACTGGACAAAAGTCTATGTATCAGATGTAAATGAAGCCTACGATGCATTCATGAACATTGCAACCGCTCTTTATGAAAAAAAAAGTCCATTAGTAAAGAAAAAGCTTAAACAGAAATTTATTGACAAGCCATAGTTAACCAAGGGATTACAAAAAGTGTGTAAAAAGAAACATTCACTTTATAAAGTTTTTCTAAAGAAAAGGACAAAAGAAGCAGAGCAATGGTATAAAACATACAAAAATAAGTTAATATATATAATGAGATGTAGTAAAAAAGACTATTACAATAAAGAACTGGAGAAAAACAGAGATAACACTAAAAATACATGGACAATACTTAACAATATTCCATCCATCCATCTTCCGCTTAATCCTTTTCGGGTCGCGGGGGGGCTGGAGCCTATCCCAGCATCTTAGGGCGAGAGGCAGGGTACACCCTGGACAGATCACCAGTCCATTGCAGGGCCAACACAGAGAAACAGACAACCATTCACTCTCACAATCATACCTAAGGACAATTTAGAATACCCAGTTTTGATGCCAATTAACCTAACCTGCATGTTTTGGGCATGTGGGAGGAAACCGGAGGAATCCCGAAGTAAACCCACGCAGACACGGGGAGAACATGCAAACTCCACACAGATCAACATTCTTGGAAATAAAAACAGAAATACAAGCTATCCAACCAATCTTTCAAAAAACAAAGCAAAACAAAACAAAACAAAACAACAACTCAGAGTGTGAATGCAGTCTCACCTGCAGATGAATTTAATCACTTTTTTGTTAACATTGGTCCTAATTTGGCACGAGAAATATCCATTACGGCACCTATAGGTGATACAATAAGCAAAAAACATTGCTATATAAGACTCCATCTTCATAAAGAACACAGATGAGAAAGAGGTCATTGAAGTTGTTAAATCGTTTAAATGTAAAACATCTACGGATTGTGATGGTATTGACATGCTTTTAGTCAAAACTATCATTGAATGCTTAGTGAAGCCACTGACGTATATCTATAACCTGTCTCTCCAAACAGGTATATTTCCCAATGCAATGAAATAGCCAAAGTAATTCCGATATACAAGATGGGAGACAGAGGGGAATTTTCAAACTATAGGCCCATTTCACCATTGCCACAATTTTCTAAGATACTCGAAAAAATATTCTGTGAGAAAACTGACAACTCTATAATGAAGAATAATTTATTGTGTGAGCAACGATATGGGTTCAGACACAAGAGGACAACTGCATTTGCTCTAATGGAATTTATAGAAAAAATATCAACTGCCGTTGAAAATAAAGAGTATTCAGTTGGGGTATTCTTGGATCTTAAAAAAGCATTTGATACAGTGGATCATAAATTATTGTTAAAGAAACTACAAAATTATGGCATTAGGGGGTAGCACTGTCCTGGTTATGTAGTTACTTAAAGAACAGATATCAATATATATGTGTTGGTAGCAAAAAGTCACAGTTACTAAAGGTTACTTGCGGAGTCCCACAGGGTTTACTTCTGGGGCCATTGTTATTTAATATGTATATAAATGATATATGTAAAGTTTCAGAAAAAATGGATTTAATACTGTTTGCAGATGACACTAATTTATTATGCAGTGGAAGCAATTTGGAACAACTTTAGGATATACTCGGAAAGGAATTAGGAAAGCTCAAACTGTGGTTTGATTCAAACAAATTAACACTCAATTTAAATAAGACAAAATTTATAATTTTTCACAATCATCACAACAACTCAGTATCTAAACTCAGTGTAAATGGTGTACAGATTGAAAGGGTATCCGAAATTAAATTCCTCGGACTAATAATTGATAATAAACTGTGTTGGAAGTCACATATTAATTATATTAAAGGTAAAATATCTAAATTAATTGCAATACTACACAGAGTGAAATATTTGCTGAATCAACCCACGCTATAGACTTCATTAATACTCCCATACATGACATATTATACTGAAGTATGGGGAAATACATATAAAACAAACATATATTCAGTCTTTATGCTTCAGAAGAGAGCTATTAGAATAATATCAAAAGAATGTCATCAAAAGAATGTCATTAAAAACCCTTAGGGATCTACTGGACCATTCTTGGTCTGACCCTACACCCAGGACCAATTTGCATTGGGAGACCCTAGCAGGGGCAAGTTGCCCCTGACAACATAGCTCCTGGGATCATTAGGGCATGCAAACCCCTCCATCACAATTAGGTGGCGATCCATGGAGGGGATAATATTGATTTGTTTTGTTCTATTCATTTTCAAAGTCAGGCAGTGCGGTGGAGCAGTGGTTAGCACTGTGGCAGCACAGCAACTCACCCTTGGCCATGGGATCCCTGGTTTGATCCCAGCTCCTGACTAACAGTGATTTCTGTGGAGTTTGCATGTTCTCCCCGTGTCTGCGTGGGTTTACTCCGGGATTTCTCCGGTTTCCTCCCACATGCCAAAAACATGCAAGTTAGGTTAATTGGCATCAAACTGGGGATTCTAAATTGTCCTTAGGTATGAATGTGAGAGTGAATGGTTGTCTGTCTCTCTGTGTTGGCCCTGTGATGGACTGGCGATCTGTCCAGGGTGTACCCTGCCTTTCGCCCAGAGATGCTGGGATAGGCTCCAGCTCCCCTATGACCCGAAAAGGATTAAGCGGAAGAAGATGAATGAATGAATGAATGAATGATTTTCAAAGTCTCATACACTTAAAAAGTGCCCAGCCCAATGGGCTTACAAGACATTAAAAGGGAGGAATACTCATGTAGTACAATAAGAATAAAGTGATATAGTGGAGGAGCAACATTCAGCCAAATGCACAAACAGAGCCACAAATCTTTATTTAATCAGACATAAAGTACCTTTTTACACTGTTTGTAAATATCTAACATAAATTGAGTGAATTGGAACAATTGGTGTGTAAACAAATACTGAATTCTGAATTCATCTGATATAGATAACAAATCAGGAGAATCTGCATACAATTTTGAGAACAGTCTATTGTCACAAGCCTCCTTGTGCGCTTTTACGCAGCGCATGGAGGAGGGGAAGGAAAAATGGCCCTAAATGCAGGTTACACCACAAACACATTTTGATAGAAAAATTCCATATTATCTATATTATTATTGTCACTAATAATTTATTATTACACTTGAGAAGTATCATGCCTTTCATATGCCATGTTTAATGTTTATATGTGCATTCCATATAGGATAAGTTCATATATTCTTGGCATGTTTCTGTGAGCAATTATTAGCCTCCAGAGAATTCAGACTGAGGATCAGTACAGGATCAGTACATGCATAAGGAATGATCTAAGCTACTTTGTTAATCACTTTGAATAGTCATGTTCTCTTTTGGGTCCCAGAAATGCACAGGAACTCCTAGTTTGTGAGCTAGATTAGTTTATGGCTGGAATGTCTGTGTTTCATTTGTTCATCACCCCAGATAAGCTTTGTTTATCTGGACTGTCTATCTCTCTCTCCCTCTCTTCTTCCTCTCCCCCCTCTCCCCCCTCCTTTCTCCTACCTATATACATATATACGTATATCAGATCTAAAGAATGTATTCTTTGGAGACCCTAGGTGTGCACTGAAGGTCATGCTTTGCAATCTCTCCCCCAAAATGGCCATCGGGGTAAATAAATGTATATAAATCCAATTTTCCACCTGCTCTTTGACTTTGAATAATTTAAAAGGAACTCTGATTATATTGGCATGTTAGCTCTATATGCTTTATCTTGACGTTAGTAACATAACTATAATTTAATTTTTTTGAAAATAATTCCCAGTTTTATATATTTTTAAGAAACTTTATTACGATTTTTGTTTATGTCGCAATGCATTCTGGGTAGTGACGTAGAATGGTTGCAGCCGTTTTTTCTGTCTTATACAAGCCAAGAAGCGAAGCTATGAACTACTGCCATTTGTCAGTGAAAATGCCACATTGCGTGGCTTTTGGATGTAATTTCCAATCAAAGGGAAATAAAGAGAGCGGGGTAAGCCTCCATAGCTTTCCTAAAGAGGGAAAGTGGAGGAAAAAGTGGGGCGGCAGCAGCTCAGCAGGTCGTTTAATAACCCCATGGTTGGCGGTTCGCATCACGCTCTCCCTAGATATCCTGCCATTGTGTCCCTGGGCAAGACACTTCACCCGCATTGCCTCCAGTGCCCATAACACTGGGTATGAATGTGTAAAAATGTTTAAATGCTCGGTGGTTTCCGGAGAGGCTGTTGGCGCGGATTGGCAGCCACATTTCGCTCACTCTGTCTGTGATCGCGTGCTGTAACGCATGCCTGATAAAACTGACATATGTATTAATCACGCTGTGATAATAGCACAATATCGCTCAAAGCGCGCACATGAGACATGTCTGTGATCGCACGCTTGTGTTGACCGTTCCTGCCTTTCGTCTCCTAACTGTGGTTTTGGGACGCAGGGGAGATCTATCTTCCTCCGCGGTCAATTCCCGAGTAAACCTCACTCTTGTGGTACACAGAAGCACAGGCCGTTTTGCTGAAGCGTTGGGGCTTTATTTATATACCGCACTGTTGTCAGCAACAAATTCTACCTGCTCTGGTCGCCTCGCTCTTTCTACGTATCCACACCAAATCACACACCGTTCGCTCTCCAGGTCATTCCACACACACCGGGGAGGGGGGGGACGCCTCGGCTGCGCAGCTGCCACTCAAGTCCACGCACCGAGCTGCCCCATCCAAACACACGCACCAGACACATCCCACAACACTTGATACAGCTGACATATGTATTAATCACGCTGTGATATCACTCAAAGCGCGCGCTTGGCTTAACATGTCGAAGATCTGGCTGGCAACAGTCAGAAGAAAAAAAAAAGTGGAGCGCTGCTTATGGACGTTCAACCCGCATTCTGAGAAAGCAACAGAGAAATTGCTTTATGTTGCTCAGAGTCCATGTTTATCAGTTCAGTGCCCATCATGCTTGTAGACAATTTTTTGTGTTTGAGCATTCTATTGTAAGTAAATCAACAATATATAAGTTTCACTCCCCTCCGCGAGTGTCTCTCCGCTCCGCGAGTGTCTCAAGCGTGCACTCGAGGAACATTATTTTAAGGTGAAATAAAACGGCCTGTGCTTCTGTGTACCACTCGGGAGTAAGATAGTGGAGGAAGATGCATCTCCCCTGCGTCCCAAAACCACAGTTAGGAGACGAAAGGCAGGAACGGTCAACACAAGCGTGCGATCACAGACATGTCTCATGCACGCGCTTTGAGCGATATTGTGCTATTATCACAGCGTGATTAATACATATGTCAGCTTTATCAGGCATGCGTTACAGCGCGCGATCACAGACAGAGTGAGCGAAATGTGGCTGCCAATCCGCGCCAACAGCCTCTCCGGCAACCACCGAGCATTTAAACATTTTTACACATTCATGCCCAGTGTTATGGGCACTGGAGGCAATGCGGGTGAAGTGTCTTGCCCAGGGACACAACGGCAGGATATCTGGGGAGAGTGTGATGCAAACTGCCAACCATCGGGTTATTAGACGACCTGCTCTACCTGCTGAGCCGCTGCCGCCCCACTTTTTCCTCCACTTTCCCTCTTTAGGAAAGCTATGGAGGCTCACCCCGCTCTCTTTATTTCCCTTTGATTGGAAATTACATCCAAAAGCCGCGCAATGTGGCATTTTCACTGACAAATGGCAGTAGTTAGGAACTTCGCCTCTTGGCTTGTATAAGACAGAAAAAACGGCTGCAACCATTCTACGTCACTACCCAGAATGCATTGCGACGTAAACAATAATGGCGATTTACATCATAATAAAGTTTTTTAAAAATATATAAAACTGGGAATTATTTTCAAAAAAATTATATTATAGTTATGTTAGTAACATAAAAATAAAGCAAATAGAGCTAACATGCCAATATAATCAGAGTTCCTTTTAAACTCAGAATTATTCAAACACATTTATTAACAGAGAGGCAGACAGCTCCAAAAATAAAGACTTACAAAAAGGAAACGGTGTACACTAAAAAGACTCACACGATAAACGTGCAGAGGGCAGACCACAGTGTACCATGGCCACAAGACAAACAGTACACAACAATATGATGGCTTGGGATAACTTAGAGTCCTCCAGGATGCTCTACAGATTTGGGAGAAACAGCCGGGTGACAGTGCCAAAGCATAGCAGCGAACTGCACGGGGAAACACAGGCAGTAATTAATCACAGCACTGGAGCAGTCCGAGTAGTCCAAGAGTTTCCGGCGAGCACACAGAACCAGTCACTACACTGAGGGGAGTAGCGACAGTGTAGATCCTGACTCCCTCATAAGACAGTACATCCACAGATGATTCACATCCATAAGACTATGCACAATGGTCCAGCATTGCTTGACTGGCAAAGGCCACCTGGTCGGACCGGCAAGTGTTAGACAACGCCCACACTTAATGTATGTAAGTCAAAGAGGCTGCCTAACAGCCACTGGCCGGAGCAGTGGCTACAAGCATGGAAAAAAAGAAACAAAGACATAAAAACAACAAGAATTCAAAAGATAACACAATACATAAATAACCCGATACCTGAGCCACAGAGAACGGTCAGAACTGAGCCTAAAGGACAACACCGGCTCGGTTCGTGACAGAGTCCCCCCCCCTTCTAGGGGTGGATTCCAGATACCCACGGCAACATCATAAGGAAAGGAAACCCCCACCACCACCACCACCCCCAATAGGAACAACAACACGAACCCGGGTAGGAGGTAGGGGGAACAGGAAAGGAGGGAACACAATACACCCTGCCCAAGGCCCACAATTTACCCCCCCCCCCCCAAGTCTAAGGGTGTGGAGGCTCAGGGGGCTGCCCACAGTCCCAGGCCCAGCAGGCAGTCCGGCGAACAGAGTCCAGTGGTCTGCCGGAAAACACGGGCCACCTGGACCAGAGACTGAGTCCCTCCGGTGGCCGGCCAGCATTGTTAAGCCACCAGGACCGAAGGGGTGAAGCAGGAGGTGGCCTGCCCACCGGGAGGCTCACTGGTGGGTAACTGGACCATAGGAAGGGAATCCCCAGGGTGTCAGACAGGGAGGAGAAGGAGGCAACGGCGTCCTCAGGCTGACCCGCAGCAGCCTCTGTGGTCCCGGCTTGGGACACAGCTGCACCCGCGGTGGGCCCCGACCGGGCCAACACTGCACCCTTGGTGGACCCCGACTGGGCCAACACTGCACCTGCACTGGCTCCCAACTGGAGCTCTGCAGCACCCACAGTGGACTCCAGCTGGAGCTCTGCATCACCCACAGTGGCTCCCGGCTGGAGCTCTGCAACACCTGCAGTGGCTCCCGATTGGAGCTCTGAAGCACCCACGGTGGACCCCTACTGGGCCAATGCTGCACCCTCGGTGGACCCCGCACTGGAACATGGCATCGATGATGGGTCCATAAAGGAGTGCAGCACCCACGTTAGGCTGATCCACACAATGTTAGAATAATTTTGAGCTTAAATTGTTCAAAGTCAAAAATCAGGTGGAAAGTTGGATTTATGTACATTTATTACAAAAATATATAAGGTGTCACCCCAATGGCCAATCCCCCCATTGGGGGAGAGATTACAAAGCATGGCATTCAGACACACCTAGAATCTCTAAAGGATCCATTTCTTTAGGTCTGATATATATAGGTAGGAGAAAGGAGAGGGAGGATGAGGATAAGGGAACGGACAGAACGAGACAGTCCTGATAATCAAAGCTTATCCAGGCAGACGCTACAGACACTCTGGAGACAAGAATGTAAATCTAACAGAACATCCATAAAACACTAATCTATATAAGGTGAGGAGTTCCTGTGCATTCCTGTGACCCGAAACAGGACATGTCAAAGAGATTATAAAAAGTGGCTTAGATCATTCCTTACGCATGTACTGATCCTGTACTGATCTTCAGTCTGAACTCTCTGAAATTGCTCACAGAAACATGCCAAGAATATATGAACTTACTCCACATTATTTATTTAGCGAATGCAAAGTCCTTAAGCCAAGCAGTTGCCTCCTGGTTTGCTGTATGGAGGGTGTGTAATCCTCCTTCCAGTCTTTGGAGCGGGCAAGCCTCTATGATGTGTTCCATTGTTTGCTCCTCTCCACATGCGCACAGTGGGCTAGGGCTACTGCCCCATCTGTAAAGGCTGGCCAAGCAGGGGCCATGTCCAGTCCTGAAGCGATTGAGTGTAGACCACTGTCTCCTTGGGAGGTTGGTGCCCGGGACCTGTTGGTTGGGGTTTATCACCAGCTGTTTGTTTGGGACCTCCTTGGTCTCCCATTCCTCTTGCCATGCTGTCTGGATGGTAAAGTCAGCTGGGGGAGGGTTTTTCCAAATCGGCCGTCTGGATGAAAGTCGGGCAGTGGGTGGAGTGTAGATATCTGCATGGATTGGTAAGTGAGGAGAATCTTTAACTTTTTGGAGCATCCTTTGAGTTAATGCTGCTTGCCGGATGTATGGAGGGGCTATGTTTGACAGTACAGAGAGCCAGGGGAGTGGTGTTGAGCGGATTGTTCCAGTTATAGTTCTCATGGTTGTGTTGAGCTGGGTGTCTACATGGTGTGTGTAAGATGACCTGGACCAGACAGGGGCACAATATTCTGCTACAGAGTATGAAAGGGCCAGTGCTGAGGTGCGCAGGGTGGAGACTGCCGCCCCCCATTTTGCACCAGCGAGCTTGCAGAGCAGGTTGTTTCGTACCTTCACCTTAGCAGCCGTCCCCTTTAGATGTTCCTTGAAGGATAAGGTCCTATCAAGGGTCACTCCAAGATAAGTTGGATTTGGGGCATGCTTAAGCTTGAGTCCGCTCAGGTGGATGTTTAGTTCTCTGGCAGCTTTTGCATTGTGGAGATGGAATACATGTGGAACTCCACATGGAATGCACATATAAACATTAAACATGGCATATGAAATGTATGATACTTCTCAAATATAATAATACACTATTAATAGACACTTTGGAGACAAGAATGTAAATCTAACAGAACGTCCATAAAACACTAATCTATATAAGGTGAAGAGTTCCTGTGCATTCCTGTGACCCGAAACAGGACATGTCAAAGAGATTATAAAAAGTGGCTTAGATCATTCCTTACGCATGTACTGATCCTGTACTGATCTTCAGTCTGAACTCTCTGAAATTGCTCACAGAAACATGCCAAGAATATATGAACTTATTCCACATGGAATGCACATATTGTGGCACATATGTTGGGTTCATATTTTCCACAAATGTATTGCTGTATGTGTATTGGGTGCTTCACATCTCGCGGGACAAAGAAGGTCTGGATCTGCAGACGTCTGCAGGAGATAACGAGGAGGTGTGAGATTTGGCCTTTGTCTCAGAGAAGATGCCCCAGAAGGATTTCCGGATCATCGAGGAATAAGAGACAATGGTGAAAGATCAAAGAGTTGCATTGTGACTGGGATTAAGTACCATGTGACTGTATGTTTGCTAAAGCACCATGTGACTTAGGTTTCAATGCTCCAGGAGTATAAGAGTGTGATGTTTCATTGATCAGCCTCTTTTCATGTTGAGAGATTGCTAGAGTATGTGTTCTGACAATAAAGCTGAACCTGAGAAATAAACTCAGCCTCATCCTTGAGCACATTCTCTACACTGGTGACCCTACGACAAATTATGGCCGGTGACGACCTTCCCACACCGGACTCTTCAGGAGCCAGCCAGGCTAATGCAGCTACCACAGTCCAGCTGCCTGATTTCTGGCAGCATAGCCCACGCTCCTGGTTTAACACTGTCGAGGCACAGTTCCATCTTCAGGGAATTTCGGCGGATGCCATGAAATTCTACCATGTAGTCGCAAAGCTGGACAGCCTCACAGCCCAGCGGGTGGAGAGCCTGACTAACCACCCACCAGACGATGACAAGTATGGCGCATTGAAAGCCGCTCTCATCCGTGCTTTCACCCCTTCACTGGGAGAGCGAGCAGAGAGGCTCCTGGTGTTGACTGAAGGCGAGGCAGACAGGCCTGCAGACCTGATGGCGAAGATGCTGAGTTTGAGAGACGACGAAGATGATGGCTTTATCTTCGCCCATCTTTTCCTCAGGACACTACCGTCAGCGGTGAGAGTTACTCTGGCCAGTTCACAGCTGCTGGCCCACCGAGATTACCACGAGCTGGGCCAGGAGGCGCAGTGACTCGTCGATGCCCATAGGCGACACACGGCCACGACGGCAGCAGCGGAGCTGAGCGCAACACCCGGAGACGGCAGGGGGCCTGAGGCTGCAGCACCAGATTCGCTGACGTCAGTAGCGGCGGAGGCCAGGAGACACGGCGCGGGCAACGCCCTCTGCTTTTACCATCGCCGTTTCGCCGCAAGTGCATTCCACCGTGCCAGTTCAAGCGCTCGGGAAACACCAGGACCGGGAGTCGGTAGCAGCTGCGGCTCTCGGTGTGAAGAACAAGCTGCTCTACCTGATGGACGCGCGATCAGGGAGGCAGTTCCTGGTGGACACAGGCTCCCAGCTGAGTTTCATCACACCTTCCTACGCTGACCGGCTGGCGCCTTCCAGCGGACCCCTGGTGTCGGTGGCGAACGGCTCGACGATCAAGACCTTCGGGGAGAAGACCCTCCCCCTGTCTTTTCACGGCCGGGCATTCGAGTGGACTTTCGTCATAGCGGCAGTCAGTTTTAACATGTTAGGTGCTGATTTTTTGTGCTCGCATGGTTTATTGGTTGATCTTGCTAATAGACGTCTAGTTAATGCACTGTCTTTCCACTCTATTTCCTGCACAGCCCGGGTGGTCCCGTCTACTGCACAGGCCAACTTCACAGCTGCGGGTGGTAAGTTCCAAGCACTACTCACTCAGTTCCCAGCACTCACGGTCCCAACGTTTTCGGTGTCAGTGGCTAAACATGGGGTGGAACATTTTATCACTACCACCGGGCCCCCCGTTTTTGCAAAGGCTCGGCGCTTGGACTCAGCTAAACTGGCCATAGCGTGCGAGGAATTCGTCAACCTGGAAAAGCTGGACATGATTAGACGCTCTAAAAGCCCCTGGGCTTCACAGCTACACATGGTCCCAAAGGCTGATGGCTCGTGGCGGCCTTGCGGTGATTTCCGCAGGTTGAATAACGCTTCAGCACACGACCGCTACCCGATTCCGCACATCCAAGATTTTTCGGTTCATTTGGCGGGGGTGCGCATTTTTTCTAAAATAGATTTGGTGCGCGAGTACCATCAAGTCCCAGTGCGCGTTCAGGATATACCCAAAACAGCGGTAATAACTCCTTTTGGGCTTTTCGAGTTTTTGCGCATGCCGTTTGGACTCAAGGGTGCCGCGCAGACTTTCCAGCGCATGATGGATGCAGTTTTACGCGACCTCCCTTTCGTGTTCGTCTACTTGGATGACATTTTGGTAGCCAGCACGTCCGAAGACAAACATGAAAGCCACCTCACAGTGGTTTTTCGGAGGCTGGCAAAGCACGGGTTAATAATTAACCCAGCGAAGTGTCAGTTTGGGGTGGCGCAAATTGATTTTTTGGGGCATCGCGTTTCACCAGAAGGAGCGGTCCCTATGCCCGATAAAATACGCGCAATAGCAAACTTTCCCCAACCTCAGACGGTCAAAGCATTGCAGGAATTTTTGGGAATGGTTAATTTTTATAACCGTTTCCTCCCAAGCGCAGCACAGCTCATGCAACCATTGTATGCGGCACTGAAAAAACAAAAACCCACAAGAAAAATCGAATGGTCTCCGGAGCGGGAGTGCGCATTCTCCCAAGTCAAATCAGCCCTGGCAAACACGGTTTTGTGGGCACACCCAGTGCCAATGGCCCGCATGGCGCTCACCACGGACGCTTCCGATTTAGCGGTGGGGGCGGTCGTTGAACAGTTTGTAGCAGGGAGCTGGCAGCCGCTCGCATTTTTCAACAAAACCTTGCGCGATAATGAGCGAAAATACAACACGTTCAACAGGGAGCTTTTGGCCCTGCATTTGGCCATCCGCCATTTCCAGTTCTGGCTGGAGGGGCGCCGTTTCACCGCGTTTGTGGACCACAAGCTGCTAACGTTTGCGATGGCCAAGATTTCAGAGCGTTGGTTGGGCCGGCAGCAAAGACAGCTGGCTGCAATATCGGAGTTCACCACCGATATTCAGCATCTCGTGGGCAAACATAACGTAGTGGCAGACTGTCTTTCGCGTGCGGTAGCAGTGCCAGGCCCCGTGGGGGCAGACTCGGCAGCCGTGGCCACGGGCCAGGGTTGTGGTGCAGAAGCGCACGCAGCCCCGGTCCGCGTGGGTTTAGATTATGCAGCCATGGCCGCGGAGCAGGTTAGCGACGCGGATGTGCGCGCGCTCCAGTCTGGACCAACAGGGTTAAGGCTGGAGCACAGGGTGCAGCAAATAGGTATGCCCCCCTAATCTGCGATGTCTCCACGGGGCGGCCTCGCCCCGTGGTTCCAGCTGCGTGGCGCCGCCGCGTTTTTGACTCGATCCATTCTCTGGTGCACCCGGGGGTGCGCGCATTGATTAAGATGGTGGGGGAGAAATTTGTTTGGCCCGGGTTGCGCAAACAGGTCAAGGAATGGGCAGCAGCCTGCGTAGCGTGTCAGCGAGCCAAAATACACAAGCACACTAGAGCTCCTTTGGAGCCTTTTCACATTCCGGCTAAGCGTTTTGATCATGTGCATGTTGACTTGGTGGGTCCTCTTCCGTTGTCGCAGGGGTGCACACACCTTTTGACGATGGTGGACCGCACCACGCGTTGGCCAGAAGTGGTTCCTCTGGTGTCAACTACAGCAGAAGAAGTTGCACGCACGTTTTTAACAGCTTGGGTTGCGCGTTTTGGAGTTCCGTCGGACATAACGTCCGACAGAGGTCCCCAATATGTTTCCGAACTCTGGTCATCGATGGCCCACAGCCTAGGGGTGAAGATTCACCGCACTACCGCGTATAACCCCCAGGCTAGCGGTTTGTGCGAACACTTTCATAGGTCATTGAAAGCAGCCCTCAGAGCGTCTCTTACGGATACAAATTGGGTGGATAAACTTCCATGGGTTTTATTGGGGTTGCGTTCTGCACCTAAGGAGGATTTGCAGGCCTCCCCAGCTGAATTAGTTTTTGCACAACCCCTCCGTTTGCCAGGGGAATTCCTTCCCGACAATCCTGCGCCAAATTGCCCCCCCGCTCAGCTGTTGCAGAGCGGCACAGGATCAAACACCCTTCCGGGCCCAGTTCATCACAGTTCTCCACGCGTTTTTGTGCCGAAAGCTTTAAAAAATGCGGAGTTTGTTTTTGTTAGACATGATGCTCAACGCCCAGGTTTGCGGCCGCCTTATGACGGGCCTTTCAGAGTGTTGGAAACAGGGGAAAAGCATTTTTTGCTAGATTTAGGAGGCAGAAAGGAGTTGATTTGCATAAACAGACTCAAACCCGCTTTTGTTCTGGCTGATGAACACGTGCAGTTGGCGAGGGCCCCCCGCCGTGGCAGGCCGCCGAGAAGGCATTCTTCAGAGCCTCCACAGAGATGTGCTAACAATTCTAATCCACAGGTGCAGGAAGACGCTGCAGAAGCAACAAAGCCGGCTTACAGCAGATATGGCAGGAGGTTAAGACCTAGGCAATTGGTGGATTGATTTTTGATATGTGGTAATGTTTTCTGTCATGCATCTCTGATTATGTGTTGTCCCTTAGTAGACGTTTGGGGGGGGGTTATGTGGCACATATGTTGGGTTCATATTCTCCACAAATGTATTGCTGTATGTGTATTGGGTGCTTCACGTCTCGCGGGACAAAGAAGGTCTGGATCTGCAGACGTCTGCAGGAGATAACGAGGAGGTGTGAGATTTGGCCTTTGTCTCAGAGAAGATGCCCCAGAAGGATTTCCAGATCATCGAGGAATAAGAGACAATGGTGAAAGATCAAAGAGTTGCATTGTGACTGGGATTAAGTACCATGTGACTGTATGTTTGCTAAAACACCATGTGACTTAGGTTTCGATGCTCCAGGAGTATAAGAGTGTGATGTTTCATTGATCAGCCTCTTTTCTTGTTGAGAGATTGCTAGAGTATGTGTTCTGACAATAAAGCTGAACCTGTGAAATAAACTCAGCCTCATCCTTGAGCACATTCTCTACAATATAAACATTAAACACAGCATATGAAATGTGTGATACTTCTCAAATATAATAATACACTATTAATAGACACTCCGGAGACAAGAATGTAAATCTAACAGAACGTCCATAAAACACTAATCTATATAAGGTGAGGAGTTCCTGTGCATTCCTGTGACCCAAAACAGGACATGTCAAAGAGATTATAAAAAGTGGCTTTGATCATTCCTTACACATGTACTGATCCTGTACTGATCTTCAGTCTGAACTCTCTGAAATTGCTCACAGAAACATGCCAAGAATATATGAACTTATTCCACATGGAATGCACATATAAACATTAAACATGGCATATGAAATGTATGATACTTCTCAGATATAATAATACACTATTAATATCAATAATTATGTAGATAATATGGAATGTTTCTATCATATTCCCCCTTGATGCTTAATAAAGCATCAGGATTAAAAGAAAAATAACAAAGTGGTAGTGAATGAATTAATATAAGGATATGTGTAAGAATTTACATGCTGTTTTGTGTCTTTGCAAGTTAAAAATATGTATAGAATATGTCCGTAAGAGTGAACATGTGCCGTGATTAAAATTAATTTTAGACTGTGTCAAATAAGAACATAGAAAATAATATGAAACAGCCTTAAAAACAGCCTTAAATTATATTGCAATCTTCAAAAACTTCCTTATCATCATATTAAGGACTCACACAAGAAAAATCTGAAGTTCTAAAAATCATTACCAAGTTTATGATGAGACTTCTCCATTAAGAGAAACACTAACTTCTATGAGTATCTGAGGTATTAATATGACCATTTGCATCATTTTCATGGATCGAAGTAGAACAATAATCTCCTATAATAGGGCCTACACCCCTACTGGTGGTAATTAATCAATCAAGGGCCATTCTATCCTTTGTTATAATTTTTGTAAATAATTGTAGTCTACAATTAAGTGTTTTAATCCCTAAGGTATTTTGTTTCCACTCTCACTCAAAGAAACAATGAACAAAAAAACTCACTCCTGTACTTTCCATCTGAAATTGCATTCATGCTTCATAAATGGCATCATGTGGTAGAAAAGCATTCTCTTCACCCTGCCCACTTGCTCTGCTGACATGATGAGGGTACGGTCAGTTGCCAAAACGGGGTACACAGATCTGCCCAGTGTTCAAGCCAAATGCGAATACGCCCAGTGACTCAATGACCTTTGTCAATGTAGATCCTTGGTATAATACTTGCTTGCTTCGTTGGCCAAGCAGGGTAGCAGTACAGGGGAGAGATGCACTGTAAGCCATTGCATACTCAGAGAGTGTTAAGCTGTTGAAAAGGGGACATCACCACTTCAAAAAGAGGAGTTCCCTGATGAAATTAACCTTGCATTCGCAGAGTAAGGAGTGTCATCATGTTTCTAATCAGTGGAGTGATGTGTTGTGTCAGGTGTGATTCAAAATGAAGTTTGCTATGTTATTTCTGTATATAGCCTTTCTTAAAAAAACAACAACAAACAAACAGCCTGTAGTAGCTGCATTATTTTAGCAATAAAGATATTTTGCCTAACTGTTAGTGTTATTAACCCCTTGCACTCTGGTCAATTTCCCTTAAACCGCCAAAAAATAACGTACCCAAAGTAAATCAAAAGCTGTTCTTCAACCCTTTGCAGCATCTTCATGGGGTTGGTCTCATTTAAAAAAAAAAAAAACACTTTGAATTTTTTGGCAAAACAGTCATAATCTCTCTAAGTGCTCCTGCCACTGAGTAACAGTCATCTAAACATACTGAACTTGAAGAAAATAAATTTCGCCTGGGTGTGTTTTTGGATACAAATGCTTGCAAATAACACACAGCTGTCAGATCTGGGCTGGAAAATGCAACAGAAATGTAGAACCAAGTGTTATCCAGCTGAGGTCAAAATTTTGTAACAATTCCACAAAAAATGAATATATTACACAGCTTTTTTCTTAGGTTGTTCCCAGGCGTTTTTGAACTGTGCCAAATTGTGCCAGATGGCACAGTTTGGAAAAACGTCTGTAACTTTTGAATGATTCAATATAGAAGCTTCATCTTGGGCTCTAATGAAAGGTGAAGGGCTGTGTGTGTCTGTGTGTGTGTGTGTGGGGGTTGTTTATTCATTCACTCATGAATGAATGAACAAACAAGCCCCCACACACAAAGAAGCATGCCACGTAAAAAATGTGTGGCTTTTTTTTTTTTACAAGAAAAAATAACCTACAGTGCACTAAAAATTATACTAAAATATCTGTAATGTAGAAGATAACAACTCCCACCACCCCTGCTACAGAGGACGGACATCGCCCATCGCTACATGACGGAAAGCGGGGACGGTGCGCCGCGGTGTACTACGCACAGTTGTACTAAAATATCTGCAATAATATCTGCAATCTGCTACAGAAGAGTAGGGGGGGCGGCGTTCATGGTCCGGACGCGGCGCACGGACTGGACACGGTTCGTCAGTCTACTACGCACAGTTGTAATTTACCGATCGGTCAAAAGTCATTTTGATTACAATTTTCAGGGATAAAGAATAATTTAGCTTATAACACTTACCTGTCCACAACAGCAGTGTCGCTGGCGAACTTCTCTTCCTCATTGTCAGACGAACATGACGCTGGTCCGCTTCTTACGGACTCGTGGTTCTAGTCACGCGACCCAGTCAAACCATAATTCCATTATTGCGGTTTTGCGCTTCCATGATTGCAGTTTTGGCAAACGATTTTTCAAAACAAATAAGAACAGTAGCAAGAAAAAAAGACTGGTGAACGCGTGTGTGTCAACCAGCAGCTTACACAAAACAGATTTTGCAAGGGACGCACGCTTTCGAACTACTGTGCTTCAATTGGCTCGCTGTATTCGCAGCCGTTGGTAGGCGGGTCCTTCTTGCTAGGTTTTCAGTCATTGGTTCTTCAAGGTTTCAGAAACCCAATTCAAGGCTCTTATTAGTCGAATGAGAGGTCAATCACATCTAAACCAATCAAAGCACTCCTTTGGCTTTCTGTTCGTGGCTGTGTCTGTAGTGGAAGAACGGAAATGCAGGGGTTTTTTTTTCTCAGTGCGCACTAGGATGCACAGTGTGTGCGTCCCAGGGTGCCCTCGTGCACCCTAGGACACAGAGACGTGCCCGCCCGCGGTACACTGGAGTGCAAGAGGTTAAGGAGCAAACATAACAATTCTCTACAGTGTATAAGCAATGGAACAACTTAATAACCAATATTAAGTATTACTAGAGGATGATGAGGATGATAAGGTAACAACACTAACCGCACTTTTCCTTCCCTTGTATTTTTTCCCTTGTCATGATAAACAAACAGCCTGCTTCTCTATTAGCAGAGGTTGTTACTGGATGCCAAGTCATCAGCTGACACTTGCATAGAGAAACAGTTAAACAGCCATTTGTTGTTTTTTATTTTTTTCAAATAAGTATATAATATAAATATTAAACAGTCTCTTGCTGAGGGTTTCAGGTGGGGTAAAACGTTAGATGCACCCAAGTTCCATGTCCTTCGCTTTTTGCGGCTGTTTAGGTCAGCAGGATCACCTTTGTGCTGTCCCTGCCAGGGAGTTTTGGTCCAGTTTCCTGTGATGACCAGATCCCCTGGTTTGCCCAAGAGATGGGTGCACCTTCCTCGGTTCCTTTGTCACATGGTCCCTCCTGGGAAGGGCAGCATGGATGACATTGCTGTCAGTTGTTATTCTTTGCATATAATCACCCAGAAACCCTTCCTCATCACCTAAGTTAAATGGCTTCAATAATAGGTTTTGTCATTCACAATTTCCCCATTCTTGTTATTTGTGTATTATACTAATCTTGTAGATTGTTGAAGATAAGCTAAGTGGTTTCCTAGGTAAATGTTTGGTACTAATAATTTAGGAACTGCACTTAAATGTGATATGATTTGATTTACAAAGTGTATTCCATTTCCATCATCTCAGCTATTTTAAATCTCGATATTATTTCAGTTAAGGGTTTCAGTGTCACCATAGCAGTATTCAGATTAGTGCAGGGGAAAGCCTTTGTATATTCAATAAGTATATAAATAATTTCTAAACATTTTTACCTTCACTCTTACTTAGTTCAATGAGATCCATGCAAAGGTTTTGAAAAGACTAAGTTTATGCAGGGAAGGTCAAATCATTTTGCTTTGAGCTCCATAAAGCATTGCTCCCTTAATTGAGTAAGAATCTGTATTGTCCTTGTAGTCAATTCTAAATTGAGTCCCACAGTAAACATAAATTCAGCACAAGTTGGACTTTTCTTAGACATTCGGAACTTTTCTCATAAATTTGCATGGTTTTCTTCCTTATCCGTTTACCTTGTTTCTTATAAACATGATATTGTGGAAGATGTGTTCAATGACGAGACATGAGTGTATTTCTCCGGTTCGGCTTTATTGCAGAACACAATCATCTAACATTCTCAAAAGCAAGAAGAGGCAGAATAATGTTACAGCACACTCTTATACCTCCGGGGGATTAAGAACTCAAGTCACATGGTGCTTCTGCAAACATTCAATCACAATGCAAGTCTCTGAAGATTCACCATTGTCTCTTATTCTCTGGTGTTCCGGGAAACCCCCCAGGGCCTCCTCTCTGAGACAAGGGCCCGACTTCACACCTCCTCGCCATCTCCTGTCGGCCCCCGTCGATCCAGACTCTTGTTCCTCCAGACGTGAAGCCCCAATCCACATAAGCCATACATCTGTGGGAGATATGAACCAGACATATGTGCCACACTCTTGTGGGAAATATGAACCAAACATACACTACCGTTCAAAAGTTTAGGGTCACCCAGACAATTATTTTGTGTTTTCCATGAAAAGTCACACTTATTTACCATCATGAGTTGTAAAATGAATAGAAAATATAGTCAAGACATTGACAAGGTTAGAAATAATGATTTGTATTTGAAATAATAATTTTTTCCTTCAAACTTTGCTTTCGTCAAAGAATCCTCTATTTGCAGCAATTACAGCATTGCAGACCTAACATGATTGCACAAGGGTTTTCTAATCATCCATTAGCCTTCTGACACAATGAGCAAACACATTGTACCATTAGAACACTGGAGTGATAGTTGCTAGAAATGGGCCTTTATACACCTATGTAGATATTGCACCAAAAACCAGACATTTGCAGCTAGAATAGTCATTTACCACATTAGCAATGTATAGAGTGTATTTCTGATTAGTTTAAAGTTATCTTCATTGAAAAAAAGTGCTTTTCTTTCAAAAATAAGGAAATTTCCAAGTGACCCCAAACTTTTGAACGGTAGTGTATGTGCCACATGACCCCCCCCCCCCCCAAACGTCTGCATGGGACAAACATACTCATAAATGCATAACATAAAAGACATTACCACATAACCAACAATCAATCCCCCAATCTCTTAGGTCTTAGCTTCCTGCCAAATCTGCTGTAGGCCGGCTTCGCTGCGTCTGCAGCGTCTCCTCGCACCTGGGGATTAGATTTGTTAGCACATCTCTGTGGGAGCTCTGGAGCATGCCTTCTCGGTGGCCTGCCCCGGCGGGGGGCTTTCGCCAACTGCACGCGTTCATCAGCCAGGACAAAAGCGGGCTTGAGTCTGTTTATGCAAATTAGCTCCCTTCTGCCCCCCAAATCTAGCAAAAAATGCTTCTCATTTTTTTCCAGCACCCTGAACGGTCCATCATAAGGCGGTCTCAGCCCTGGGCATTGTGCATCATGTCTAACAAAAACAAACTCTGCGTTTTTCAAGGCCTCTGGCACAAAAACGCGTGGAAAACTGTGATGCACTGGGCCAGGCAGCGTGTTTGATCCTGTGCCGCTCTGCAACAGCTGAGCGGGGGGGCAATTGGGCGCAGGATTTTCCGGGAGAAATTCCCCCGGCAAACGGAGAGGTTGTGCGAACACTAACTCCGCTGGGGAGGCTTGCAAATCCTCCTTAGGTGCAGAACGCAACCCCAATAAAACCCATGGCAGTTTGTCCACCCAATTTGTATCTGTGAGCGATGCTCTGAGGGCTGCTTTCAATGACCTATGAAAGCGTTCACATAAACCGTTGGCCTGCGGGTTATACGCGGTAGTGCGGTGTACCTTCACCCCTAAGCTGCGGGCCATAGACGACCACAGTTCGGAAACAAATTGAGGGCCTCTGTCTGACGTTATATCCGACGGAACTCCAAAACGCGTGACCCAAGCTGTTAAAAACGCGCGCGCAACCTCTTCCGCCGTTGTTGATGCCAGAGGTACCGCTTCTGGCCAACGTGTGGTGCGGTCCACCATCGTCAAAAGGTGTGTGTGCCCTTGAGACAAGGGAAGCGGGCCCACCAAATCAACATGCACGTGATCGAACGGCTTAGCCGGGATGTGAAAAGGCTCCAAAGGGGCCCTCGTGTGCTTGTGTATCTTAGCCCTCTGGCATGCTACACAAGCCGCTGCCCATTTCTTGACCTGTTTGCGCAACCCCGGCCAGACAGATTTCTCCCCCACCATCTTGACCGATGCGCGTACCCCCGGGTGCACCAGCGAATGGACCGAGTCAAAAACGCGGCGGCGCCAAGCGGCTGGAACCACGGGACGAGGCCGACCCGTGGAGACATCGCATATTAAGGGGGGCATACCTATTTGCTGCACCCTGTGCTCCAGCCTTAACCCTGTTGGTCCAGACTGGAGCGCGCGCACATCCGCGTCACCAACCTGCTCTGCAGCCATGTCTGCATAATCCAAACCTACGTGGACCCGGGCTGCGCGTGCTCCCGCGTCACTGCCCTGGCCCACAGCCACCGAGTCTGCCCCCACGTGGCCTGGCGTTGCCACAGCACGTGAGAGACAGTCCGCCACTACATTGTGTTTGCCTGCAACATGCTGGATATCGGTGGTGAACTCCGATATTGCGGCTAGCTGCCTTTGTTGTTGGCCTGACCAAGGTTCTGAGATCTTAGCCATCGCAAAAATTAACGGTTTGTGGTCCACGAAAGCGGTGAAACGACGCCCTTCCAGCCAGAACTGGAAATGGCGGATGGCCAAGTGTAGGGCTAAAAGCTCCCTGTCAAACGCGCTGTATTTACGCTCGTTATCGCGCAAGGATTTGCTAAAGAACGCGAGAGGCTGCCAGGTCCCTGCCACACACTGTTCAATGACTGCCCCCACCGCTAGGTCCGAAGCGTCGGTGGTGAGCACCAAACGGGCTGTTGGAACCGGGTGCGCTAACAACACGGCGCTTGCAAGGGCTGATTTGACCTGGGAGAAAGCGCGCTCCCGCTCCGGAGACCATTCGACCTTATTAGTGGGTTTTTGTTTTTTTAGTGCCGCGTACAGTGGCTGCATAAGCCGCGCTGCGCTCGGAAGAAACCGGTTGTAAAAATTAACCATCCCTAGAAACTCCTGCAGCGCTTTTATCATTTGAGGTCGGGGGAAATCTGTTATTGCGCGCACTTTCTCAGGCAGGGGAACCGCTCCCCGTGGCGAAACGCGATGCCCCAAAAAATCAATTTGCGCCATCCCGAACTGGCACTTCACTGGGTTAATTATCAACCCGTGCTCTGCCAGTCTCCGAAAAACCGCTGTGAGGTGGGTTTCATGTTCGTCCTCGGACGTGCTGGCTACCAATATGTCGTCTAAATAGATGAACACGAAAGGCAGGTCGCGTAAAACAGCATCCATCATGCGTTGGAAAGTTTGCGCGGTGCCCTTTAACCCAAACGGCATGCGCAAAAACTCAAAAAGCCCAAACGGAGTTATTACCGCGGTTTTGGGAATATCCTGCGCGCGCACGGGGACTTGGTGGTAGCCGCGCACCAAGTCTATTTTAGAAAAAATGCGCGCCCCGCCAAATGAACTGAGAAATCCTGGATGTGCGGAATCGGGTAGTGGTCGTGTGCTGAGATGTTGTTCAACCTGCGGAAATCGCCACAAGGTCGCCACGAGCCATCAGCCTTTGGGACCATGTGTAACGGGGAAGCCCAGGGGCTGTTCGAGCGTCTAATTATGCCCAGTTTTTCCAAGTTGGCAAATTCCTCGCGCGCTATTGCCAGTTTAGCTGAGTCCAAGCGCCGGGCTTTTGCAAAAACGGGTGGCCCAGTGGTGGTGATAAAATGCTCCACCCCGTGCTTGGCCACTGTCGCCGAAAACTTTGGAACTGTGAGTGCTGGAAAGTGAGTGAGCAGAGCATGAAACTTACCACCCACAGCTGTGACGTTGGCGTGTGCAGTCGGCGGAGCCTCCCGAGCTGTGCAGGGGATAGAATGGAAAGAAAGTGCATTAACCAGACGTCTATTAGCAAGATCAACCAATAAACCATGTGAGCACAAAAAATCAGCCCCTAACATGTTGAAACTGACTGCTGTTACAATAAAGGTCCACTTGAATGAACGGCCCTGTAAGGACAGACGCATGGTCCTCTCACCGAAGGTCTTAATCGCTGAGCCATTTGCTGCTGATACTGACACCCAGGGAGCTTTGGACGGCATCAGCCGTTCCGCGTAGGTAGGCGTGACGAAACTCAGCTGGGAGCCCGTGTCCACGAGGAATTGTTTCCCCGAGTGTGCATCTGTCAGGTAAAGCAGCTTATTTTCTTCTCCGAGGGACGCAGCTGCTACCGGCCCCCCGGTCTTGGCGTTTCCCTGACGCTTGAAGCGGCACGGTGGGAGACATCTCTGTGCCCTCTCCGCAAAACGGCGGTGGTAGAAACACAGGCCGTCTTCAGCTCCACGTCGCCTGATGCCTGTCGCCGCCGCCGTCGGTTCGTCTGGCGCCGCCACCACTGGCTCCAAACCATCTCCGGGCGCCGTCCTCTGCTCAGCTGCCGCGGCCGAAACCGCTGCACCTCCTTGCCGAGGCCATGGTAGTCCCGCCTGGCCAATCGGGGTGAGTCTGCCAGGGTCACTCTCACTGCTGGCGGCAGAGTCCGGAGGAAAAGGTGGGCGAAAATAAATTCGCCATCCTCGGAGTCTTTCAGTCTCAGCATCTTCACCATCAGGTCTGCCGGTCTGTCGTTCTCCGACTCCATCAACTCTAGGAGCCCCTCTGCTCGCTGTTGCACCGAGGGGGTGAAATGGCTGATCAGCGCCTCCTTCAATGCGCCGTACTTGTCGGTGTCCAGTGGGTAGTTAACTAGATCTTCCACCCTCTGGACCGTGTGACTGTCCAGCTTCGCCACCACATGGTAGAACTTCGTTTCATCCTTTGAGATTCTCCGGAGGTTGAACTGCGCCTCGACCGCGCTAAACCAGGAACGCGGGCTGTGCTGCCAGAAATCGGGCAGCTGGAGCGTGGAGGCAGCCATCAGGCTGGCCTCCGCTCGGGAGAATTCTTACTGCTCATTCTTTGTCGTGGGTCACCAGTGTGGAAGATGTGTTCAATGACGAGACATGAGTGTATTTCTCAGGTTTGGCTTTATTGCAGAACACAATCATCCAACATTCTCAAAAGCAAGAAGAGGCAGAATAATGTTACAGCACACTCTTATACCTCCGGGGGATTAAGAACTCAAGTCACATGGTGCTTCTGCAAACATTCAATCACAATGCAAGTCTCTGAAGATTCACCATTGTCTCTTATTCTCTGGTGTTCCGGGAAACCCCCCAGGGCCTCCTCTCTGAGACAAGGGCCCAACTTCACACCTCCTCGCCATCTCCTGGTTCATATCCTCCCTACATTTGTGGGAGATATGAACCAGACATATGTGCCACACTCTTGTGGGAAATATGAACCAAACATATGTGCCACAATATTTATTTTACAATAATCTGCAGATATTTTCTTAAATATCTGGAAATTTATTGATGTAACTTGTAACTTCTATTGAATGTTGTGATTTCATTACCAAGCAGTTTCATTTATATTTTTCTCTTCATTATTGATCATTTATAGATAATTTTTATGTATTATCTATTTTTCTAAGCGTGTTGCCACTTTTATGTGTTACACACATTTAATTTAAATGAAAATTTGTGAGTAGTATAGCTCCTTCAAAATGAGGTTTCAATAGTCATAGCTTCTTCTGTGCGTGTCATCTCTTGACTTAGTCTAAAAAGTAATATAGCTGTCTGTGCAGATTTGATGTGATTTAGCATTTAGAGCAACCACGCTGAGTTAGTCACTTAGATCACATCTGTCTGTCCAATTGAACACAGACAAGTTGAATTTGTGTAAGTGAATCCTTGTGAAAGGTTATGTCACACTCCTTCAGTCAATGGAAAAGTGGACATATTGCCTAATTAGAATTTGGCTTAATTTTGTACAAGGAATGCCTCATTTTATATGTTCCTTGGTAAATTATGGGGTGGACTGTAGTCCCAAGGCCTAGCTCGGCCACGGCTAAGCACCAGGAGCACAGAAAACACATTTCTTATTACTGTCACATTTCTAAAATGTGATATTATCACACCATTATGTGGTGAGTGGCATCAGATGTATCTTGCAGTGTGAAGTCATATGAACACAACATTTTTAAAGTCAGAATCATTCAAATTGTTATGCTTTATGTCATTTGCAATGTCATTTGTTCTACTTAGCTTCAAAAAATTCTTGTCAACTGAGAGGTCCTTTCCCCTGTGGTCACTGTCACCAATGAGCCCGTCACCCACACACTGTCCGGCGTTCTCCCATCTCCCACAAAGATCAAATGTTGGTGCCATCCTGCAAAGAAAAATTTGGGGAAACCTCACAGCTTCCCCGTCCTTACATCAGTATTTACATCAACAGGAGTGCAAATTTTATCACCTCATAAATTGATTTTACTAATGTTCCTGTTATCATCATTATTTTGTGTCCCTTAAATGTTTATCCCAGTTGTTTATCCCACTGTTTATTATAACGTGTAATGTTAAGAAACACAAGTGAATTATTGTTTTTTTATTATTTTATTACATATTGCATACATCACCAAGGATTTATTAAATTGAAAGGTAATGGTGATGTTATGATTCCTTGTTAATTTGGCAAATCTAATTCCTGGTGAAAGCTAAAAAATTTTGTGAATGCTTTCCCTTTCCTGTTGAAAAATGAAGAATGAAGAATAGCAGAAAAGCCCTCAAATTACACCTAAAGCTTCCACAATTTGAATGTGTTTTTGCTATTCACAGCAAGTATTCGCTAAATATTCTGTGAATCAGTAAATGTTTTGCCAATTGACATGGGTTATCACTAGTTTAGGATTATGTTTAAACAAAATAGTGTCATATATTAGAAGGCTTAAACTAGTACAGTATTTAGAATTAGTAACTGCAGGTGTAGACCTAATCTCTGTTTTTAGGAATTTATGGCACAGGATCACAATCTGTGATTTGTTTTTTCTTTTTTTTTATATGTCCTAAAACCCGTCAGACTTTGAGTGTCCTTCTTTTTATTACAAACATCTGAGTCCTTTGAAGGCTGATTCTGTCTGTTTAC
The DNA here is from genome assembly GCA_020510985.1 of Pholidichthys leucotaenia. Taxonomy (NCBI): domain Eukaryota; kingdom Metazoa; phylum Chordata; class Actinopteri; order Cichliformes; family Pholidichthyidae; genus Pholidichthys; species Pholidichthys leucotaenia. The sequence goes on along the minus strand of CM035836.1, from coordinate 296,478,142 downwards.
CGTTACCTTATCTAGGCCAGTCTGACGAAAGCTATATTATTTTTTTTCCCTCTACATGGACAGACTGGGATCAAAATATAAATAAGATTGCATATGCCATTTATTAAAAAGTGAGTTTAGTGTTATTGAAACAAAGCAACAATATGACATAGAATTACCAAAACCTGTGTTTGATAGTCAGTAGACTGGCAAATCACATGCACAAACACAGTAATCATCAACCTCTTCTGTGCTTTGAATCATGTAATATAATGTGTACACAAAGCCTTCAGTGATTAGGCATTATTAAGTGGCAGCATGATATTTTAATATTCAGTTAATTTCATCATTGTCATGCTGGTAGCACTGATGAAGATGCAAGCAATTGTACTTAATTTAGATGTTCTATGCGCCTGTGGTCTTGATGAGGGAAGTACGGACAGTGGCGAGAGGCCGGGTCCCAGAGGCTAGTCGTTTGAGATCGTTAGTCCTGCGTCCTTTTTTCCCTGTAAAGTTCACTGTTATGCTTCAGTCAGAGAAATAAGGCAATTGAGTCAATAAAAGTCAGTGATAGGTCAAAAAATTGAATAAAAATAGCTCAATGTTTTTCATTTTCCAAAGAAAAACTGGAGGAAATGAAAATTTTGACTTTAAAAAATATGTAAATAGTTCATCACTTATGCAACATTAGAGTGAAAACCCACAAAGTTAGACTGAAAAAAAAGTAAAACCCCAAAACTTTGCAAAAATACCCATATATAGATTTTTTCTTTCACTCCTCTTTTCGCTTCTTCTCACTCACTCACTGTTGAACACAAGGGCCCACACATACAACACACACACACACACACACACACATGCAGTGCTGTTCTGTTATCTCTCCAAGGCTACTGTTGGGCAGCTGTTTAGCAGAGTAACAGAACGATAGTCTTAAAACAAGCTTGAAATGGCAACCCCAAAAACTTGAAAAAAAAAAAGCATCTGTCAAGCCAACGTTCTCATGTCAACTTTTTTCTCTACCACAATGAGAAACAATTGAATTTCTCACCCAAAAGCATAAATTGCAAACATCCACAATTTTAATCCTTTCCCAAAAGGATAATAAGTAATTAACCAACTCTTTTATGCTCTACAAATACCAGAAAAAATCACAAACAACAATTTTACAACCCGTTGTTTTTCCGCCTCCGTGGAGAACTCTCACTTTTTCACACCGGAGCAGATTACACATAGACAAAACAAACCAGACTGCAGTAACTTTTATCCAGTGCTTCAACAAATTCTCAAAATAAAATCTACCAGTATTTCAACGGTCACATAACCTCTCCACTGTGTGCTGAAAGCCCCAGTAAGACCTCCTCCCCGATATCTTGCAATAGCTCACCGTAGTGGGGGATGGGCAATAAGCAGACACGGTAAGGGCACAAATCTTACATGAAAATCTACTTTTCTGGGATCACGTAAACTCTTCCACAAGACGTTGAGAGCCTAGTTATTTAGACAATAAAACGTCTGCGGTTAAAAGAGCACGAATTTTCCCCTTTTTTTCCCTTTGCATGCAACTTCTGGCACCTCCACTGCACTGACAGGGTGCAGAGGACAGTGGACCCCTGGGAGCCTCCCCGGGTCTTGCGATAACGCTCACCGTTGCAGACGAAAATCTCGTTCCTCCCAAGGAATTATTGCAATATCGCTCACAGTGGGCAGGAATGACCCAGCGATCAAGCCATAATAATGCATCCAAATAGCATCCGCGATGTTCAGTCAGTCCGGGTAATCTCACTATCTTTTATTCATAAACAACAACAACAAATGTACTTACATCCAAGCTGCCTGTAGGATTCTCAAATCCGTCACCCAGTCAGTTCCAGCACCCCGGTCTGAAATGCCTTCACTTCAGTAACACTGAGCCTTTTTTTTTCCTCACTCAGCCTGGGAAGGTCTTTTTTATCAGCTATGCACTTGCTGAAATCAAGCAGAGGCGCCGGAAAGACGGAGATATGTGGATCCGCTGTTCGGAGCACCAGAATGTTAGAATAATTTTGAGCTTAAATTATTCAAAGTCAAAAATCAGGTGGAAAGTTGAATTTATGTACATTTATTACAAAAATATATAAGGTGTCACCCCAATGGCCACTTTGGGGGAGAAATTACAAAGCATGGCATTCAGACACACCTAGAATCTCTAAAGGATCCATTTCTTTAGGTCTGATATATATAGGTAGGAGAAAGGAGAGGGAGGATGAGGATAAGGGAAGGGACAGAACGGGACAGTCCTGATAATCAAAGCTTATCCGGGCAGACGTCACAGACACTCTGGAGAAAAGAATGTAAATCTAACAGAATGTCCATAAAACACTAATCTATATAAGCTGAGGAGTTCCTGTGCATTCCTGTGACCCGAAACAGGACATGTCAAAGAGATTATAAAAAGTGGCTTAGATCATTCCTTATGCATGAACTGATCCTGTACTGATCTTCAGTCTGAACTCTCTGAAATTGCTCACAGAAACATGCCAAGAATATATGAACTTATTCCATATGGAATGCACATATAAACATTAAACATGGCATATGAAAGGTATGATATTTCTCAAATATAATAATACATTTGTTAATATCAATAATAATGTAGATAATATGGAATTTTTCTATCAGTCCTAAGCCAGCATGCCGCACCCACGGAGATACAGCCTGCGAAGGGACCCACACGACGGCCTCAGGCAGCAGGGGAGCTGGACCCATGATGTTGTCAGGTGTCGAGCCAGGTTCCAAGTAGATCCCTGGTGATGATGGCTCCTCTCCAGCCACCCTAGAAAAAAACTCAGGAGCTGGAGAAGAAACCAGGTTATTAGGGTTGCTGGCACTGGCGAAGCCTGGCGAAGTGAGTTCAGATGCACCTGTGCGCTGCACCTGACTCTCCTCACCTAGAGCCAGACAAGACCTCTCTAATACTGATATTAGAAAAACAAGAGAGAGGACTTGCCTGAGCTCGAGCTTCACCACCGTCCAGGACTCCGTCGATCCCGATGATGAAGGCTCGGGCCCGGCCTCTAGGAGGTCCAGCTCAGGTTCCCAATCCTCTGCAGTCACCTCTGCGGCTGGCAAGATGGTGGTAACAGTCCTATTGTCTTCCTGCAATGGCTCCAATGCTGGGGACTCCTCCAGCGTGGCTGCAGGGGAACATCTCCATGCTGGCTCCAGGGTGAGATCCTCCAAAGCCATCAGCTCCTCCATCGTCTGATGGCCCTGACCCTGGGCCAACGGTGCTCAGGAAAAATTGGAGGAGACACGGAGAGAACAGAAACAAATTCAATATCTGCAGATGGAGGAGCGGACTCAGCGGACTGCTGAGACTGGGCCTCTCCCTCAGGAGACAGACAAGATTTATGTTGGTTTAACTGAATAGAAAAAGAAAGCACTTGCCTGTCGTCCCGGTGCGTGTTGGTTTCAGCTGCAGCAGGCAGATGGTCATCCTTCTCTGTGTCTGCGGTGCTTTTGGCCCCTTCCGAGGATGATGGAGGAGCTGGCCTTGATGATGTGGAGGTGGGCGTTGATGGGATAACCCTGGCAGATCTCATGGCAGCTGGAGGGGAAATGGCTGCTGAGGATGAAGAGGGCTTCTCCCATCATTTCCTTGCAGGATGACACTGCTGTGGTGGAGCTGGGGTGACTGGAGCAGGAGCGGAGGGAATGGCGCTGTTATTCCATGGAACGCGCTTCCGTGTGCGCTTCGGTCCAGCTGGAGATGACCCCATCTTCATCCCAGGGGATGAGTGCTGGAACGTGATGACTGTGGCCAGCAATTCCGCATATTAGGGGTATCTCCACAGGCCAGGATGCAACCCCAGAATCCCCACCGTGTCATATACGCTTCACCAATCCCTCTCGGGTCCGTGGGTGGCGAGAAACTCATCCACATAATTTCAGATAAAGTCTGTGATAGAATAAAATTGAATTAAATGAGACTGAGTCAAAAATTCAATAGGCGGATTCTAGAGTTGTGAGCCATTTATTTCTTCTAGCCAGGAGAAAAAGTACATTCAACTGTCCACAGAGTTGTACATGCACCTTTTCTGACCATACATTCCGAGCCTGGTATTTTTATAGCTCTAAGGATAGCTCTAAGGATAGATAAGCAAAGAGGGAGACATCCTTGTAGCACCTCCTGGAGACAGGCTGTGTCTATAAATCTAATCTTCATAAACTGGGAGATTACATCCCTCGGTCACAGAAACTTAGCAGAGCAGGTCAATAAAACAAAGTGATTATCAGTGTAGCCTAGGTCATCCCTTACATCTCTGCTGACCTGCCCTCACATGCATGCACATCCATTCATACGCACATCCACCCAGACTCTGGGACATGAAAGTCACATAGAGAATAATGGTTCATACAGCACACCAAAAACATATCAGACATAAAATATGAAACAATAATATAGAGGAACATGAAATTATTCTTTCATCCCCCCCTTGATGCTTTAAAAAAGCATCAGAGATGAAACATTATGGCCTATAAAACCTCATTGGGCAGCTTGCTAAGTTCTGGTGAGTTTTATGCAAGAAGCATTTTTTTGCAAAAGATCCTAACTCGCTTTTTAATGAGGAAAGTCGGCCATCGACCCCGCTGTCACTCCCGAGCGCCGCTTGAATGTTTCATTTCCTGGGGAGCATGGAACAATAAAGCTTTTTGTTCAGTAAAAGAAATCAATAACACAGGGTTACAAAAGTATTTTTTTTGTAAGTTGTCTGTGTTTTTTCAACTGATTTAAGACAATTTTGCACCACTGAATTCAAAAATGACATCTGTTTCTCTCGATCAGGTGCTAAGTAAAAACCTGTACTTACTTAGTACTTACTTAGTACTGTGCATGTACTTACCTTTATATAAAGGCCATTACATGTAAATTGAATGCTACATCATCATTGTTCAAAATTCAGAGAATTTCAAGACATAAAAAAGAATTTTGCATCATATAAAGCAAAAATGTATGTACATGTAAACAAAAACATATAAAACAACATGTGGCCATAATTCAAAAAGTTGACCTGATTGAGCAAAACCAATGTGATTTTTGGATTCAGCACATGAAAATTGTCCTAATCAGCTAAAAAAACTTAGACAATAAATTTAGTGTTGACCAGTGTAATCAAACAAAATCATAATAAAAAAAGTAAAGTCAGTAATGATGATCAATTGCAAAATGATATGTATGATGTGTGTATATAAGTATCTATTTGTTGTTCTGCGTGTTAGCAGATTAGCAGCTATTTAATGAGGTAAGTTAGTGTACAGATGTATAATAAGTGTAAAAACTACCAGAATCACAATAAAGAACAATAAAATGATTATATGACAAAAGATAATATGAATTTGAGTATATATGTGTATATATTTATGTGATGAGGATATATGTGCATTAGCAACTTAAATCTATGAATGTCTTGGTCTTCATGTGTAAAAGTGTGATTAAACAATCAGGAAACAAAACAACAATCATAACAATAAAACTGCATAGTGAGTAAATAGTGATTAACAATGTGATGATTGCAAATATACTGTGATAAAAGCAAAGTGAAATGAAAACCCCCAAACAATAATGAAAGGCAATATCTCAGAACTTCAAATATGCTTTTGTAAACAGTACATTTCAAATTCACATCATAAGCATGCATCTCCTCTCGGTTTTCTGCATGTCAGTCATACTTTTACTCTGTACTCATGAAAAGACACTTTAAATTGGTGTTGTTTCCCCATCATCCCCAGCTGTGGCATCATGATACATCACCAAGTTCATACAAACAAGCCTCACCATCATATCGCGGATGCAGGGAATGGCACATGAAAAAAACAAAACTATCACCACAAACACCACCACCAGGTTTATAACAAGACTCCTCCATGAGGAAAACAACCAATTTATCCAATGCTGTGCATCAGTAACATTATCCTTGGCCCCAGCAGCTTGTAAAGTGGAAAGGTTGCATATGGCTGAAGCAAAAAACATGTCCATCTGCATCATTCGCAGGAATAAAAGTACAACAGTATTGACCCACAATAGCGCACACGCCCCCACAGGCGGCAGTCAACTGATCAAGTACCATTCTAATTTGTGTCACCATAAGTCTCATGGCTGTCATCTCTTCCCTTTCACCTCTCCAAGCAGCTAAGGAAAAATTCACAAAAGACTGTAGTCTGTAATTAAGGGTTTCAACCCACAACGTGTTTTTTGCAACTCCCACCCAGGGGAACAACAACTGAAGAACCTTTTGTCCTGTGGTCTGTATCTTGAACTGCTCTGGCACATCTGTACCCCAGATAGAGTCATGCGGTTCAAAAGTGTCATCCTGTGGTAGGTAAGCATCTCTTTTCACCCTGCCTGCCTGGCCTGCTGACATAATGAGGGTGTGATCAGTCACAAGGACAGGGGCACAAACTCCTGCCCAACCCAAAGGCAAATGGGAATACACCCTATGACCACACAGCCACCAACCGCCTGTCACCATGTGTGCACCATACATGTGAAAATTGCAGATAACAGCACTGCAGAGCTCTTGCAGGGTGACAGGCCCATAATGACAATGATAAATTTGCGGGCACCACCTGCCCACTTTGTTGGTCAGGGTGTTGGCAGTACAGGGGCAAAATACACTGCACACCACTGCACACCAAGAAAGGGGTAAGTTGCCCAGAGGGTTATTGCCACTTCCCTTCAAACAGAAGGAGAAGTTCTCTGATAAAACTAACCTCGCCCTTACAGAGTAGGGGGTGTCATAGCTTCCCTGATCAGTGGAGTGATGAAAGTTCTTGCAAGTGCGATTCAGAATAATCTTTCTTGTGTATGTCTCTGTACATGGCCTTCTGTAAGAAGCAGACAGCTTGTGATGGCTCCATTGCTCTAGTCATAACAGAAGTCTTCCCAGTTGATAGTGGCACCAAGGAACAAACATAATAGTTAGAGCGATTAGCTGATCTAGCTGTGTAGTTAGCATATCTTCACCAGATATTGGCAGCATAATCATGGTCCTGATACCCTTGAATTTCCAGCCAGTCATGTTGGGGTGTGTGTAATATCTCTAGCCCTACGGTGTATGGGTTGTGGAGCAGCAAAAAGAAACCAAAGCAAAAGTGTCACCACAAGGATGGTGATGCCAAGGAAACAACAAAAAAACACACCATTTGATTACTGACCATTTTTTTTCCTGCTCCTTGTCTCTCTATGATAAACAAACACTTGTTTCACTATCTTAAGTCATTGCTGGATGCTGGGAACGCCGTCAGTCAACACTTGTATAGAGAAACAATTAAACAGTCACTTGCTGAAGATCTTTAATGAGATAAAGTTTGTAATGTATATTAAACAGTCTCTGGCTGTGAGTTCTGAGTGGGGTAAAGTTTGCAATGTGTTAAATGCACCCAAGAGTCCCGTACTTCAACTTTCACAACTGTTGGCATTGACAAGACAATTCTATATGGTCCTTGCCAGGGCGAATCAGTCCAATTCTTCTTTTTGATGACCTTGATAAGGACGAGGTCCCCTAGCTTGGCCAAGATTGGTGCAGCTTCCTTGTGAACCCTCCTGGGGAGAGTAGCAGCAATAACATTTCTGTTAGTCAGCATCCTTCTCATGTAATCTGCTGCTAAACACAACTCATCACTTGAGTTGAATGGTGTTAACGGTGGGAGCAAGTATGGTTTGCCATACATGATTTCAAATGGAGACAACCCTCTTTGGTGGGAATTATCCTCATGTAGAACAAAACTAATGGGAGGCAATATATCCAATTTTGCTCTGTTTCTGCCATTGTTTTTCTAAGCCTTTCTTTAATGGTTCTGTTTGTGCGTTCCACCAATCCTGCAGATTGTGGATGATAGGCTGAATGATTTTTTTAGATTAATGTTGAGTGCGGTGCCTAAGTGTGATATGATTTGATTTACAAAGTGTGTACCATTATGTGAGTAAATTTTCTCAGGTATTTCAAACCTAGGTACAATTTCGGCCAGAAATTTCTTTGCCATTGTGATTTTGGAAAACATATCAAAAATGACCAAACAGTATTTCTTGCCTTCACACTTACAGACGTGGACAAAATTGTTGGTACCCCTCTGTTAATGAAAGAAAAACCCACAATGGTCACAGAAATAACTTGAATCTGACAAAAGTGGTAATAAATAAAAATTCTATGAAAATTAACCAATGAAAATCAGACAATCCTTTTGAATTGTGGTTCAACAGAATTATTTTAAAAAACAAACTCATGAAACAGGCCTGGACAAAAATGATGATACCCTTAACTTAATATTTTGTTGCACAACCTTTTGAGGCAATCACTGCAATCAAACAATTTCTGTAACTGTCTGACTTCTGCACCTTTCAGCAGGTATTTTGGCCCACTCCTCATGAGCAATCTGCTCCAGTTGTCTCAGGTTTGAAGGGTGCCTTCTTCAGACGGCATGTTTCAGCTCCTTCCACAGATGTTCAATAGGATTTAGATCAGGGCTCATAGAAGGCCACTATAGAATAGTCCAATGTTTTGCTCTTAGCCATTCTTGGGTGTTTTTAGCTGTGTGTTTTGGGTCATTATCCTGTTGCAAGACCCATGACCTGCAACTGAGACCAAGCTGTCTGACACTGGGCAGCACATTTCTCTCTAGAATACCTTGATAGTCTTGAGATTTCATTGTACCCTGCACAGATTCAAGACACCCTGTGCCAGATGCAGCAAAGCAGCCCCAGAACATAACAGAACCTCCTCCATGTTTCACAGTAGGGACAGTTTTCTTTTCTTTGTATGCTTCATTTTTGTGTCTGTGAACATAGAGCTGATGTGCCTTGCCAGCAAGTTCCAGTTTTGTCTCGTCTGTCCATAGAACATTCTCCCAGAAACTTTGTGGCTTGTCAACATGCAGTTTGGCAAAATCCAGCCTGGCTTTTTTATGATTTGTTTTCAACAGTGGTGTCCTCCTTGGTTGTCTCCCATGAGGTCCACTTTGGCCCAAACAACGACGGATGGTGCGATCTGACACTGATGTACCTTGACCTTGGAGTTCACCATGAATGTGTTTAGAAGTTGTTCTGGGCTCTTTTGTTACCATTTGTATTATCCGTCTCCTCCTACGGCCACATCCAGGGAGGTTGGCTACAGTTCCTGTGGATCTTAAGTTTCTGAATAATATGTGCAACTGTAGTCACAGGAACATCAAGCTGCTTGGAGATGGTCTTATAGCCTTTACCTTTAACATGTTTGTCTATAATTTTCTTTCTAATCTCCTGAGACAACTCTCTCCTTTGCTTCCTCTGGCCCATGTTTAGTGTGGTACACATCATGTCACCAAACAGCACAGTGACTACTTGTCACCCTTTAAATAGGCTGACTGACTGATTACAAGTTTGTAGACACCTGTGATGTTAATTAGAGGACACATCTTGGTTGAACATGTCCCTATGGTCACATTATTTTCAATCTTTTCTAGGGGTACCATCATTTTTGTCCAGGCCTGTTTCATGAGTTTGTTTTTTAAAATAATTCTGTTGAACCACAATTCAAAAGCAATGTCTGATTTTCATTGGTTAATTTTCATAGAATTTTTATTTATTACCACTTTTGTCAGATTCAAGTTATTTCTGTGAATATTGTGGGTTTTTCTTTCATTAACAGAGGGGTACCAACAATTTTGTCCACGTCTGTATTTCACTGAATGGAGTCCATGCAAATGTTCTGAAATGGATAAGCGGAGACTGGAAAAGTGTCTCTTTCAGGTTTGACATTTCCTTGTGCATTGTTTTTTGCACAAATCAGACATTTTTTACAGAAATGAGTGGCAAATTGGCTAAACTCATAGGCAGTAAAGGTTTTGTTAAATGTAGAAACAATCCCCCCCTTTGCTACATGTGAGATACCATGCAGCAAAGTAGAGACTTGATGGAACAGTTTGCGTGGCAGAATGGGCTTGTTTTTGTTACATTTGTAGAGCTTTGAGGTGTCATCAAAAGAGGCTCCCTTTTTTATCCACCTGTAGATTTCAGCTTGTGGTGCTGCTTTTTGTGCCTCAATGAGAATGTCATGTGATAACTCTTCTGTCAGTGTCAGAATGGAATCAAATTTGTTTTGTGCTGGTTTTAAGCCTTGTGCAACAGCTTTTGCTGCTTGATCTGCAAAGTGATTGCCTTGAGAAACTGGATCAGTGCCATTTGTGTGTGCTGCACAATTGCATTTGGCCAGTTGTGATGGAAGTTTGACACTTTCGAGCAGTTCCAAAATAAGATGTTTATGCTGAATTGGCTTTCCTGTTGATGTGATTATGCCTCTGTTTTTCCACTGCTGCACAAAGTGATGAATGGTTGAAAATGCATACTGGCTATCAGTGTAAACAGTGAGGTTTTTTTTATTTTGGCCTAATCTACATGCTTCAGTCAGACCAATAAGCTCTCCTGCTTGTGCTGAGTAATGTGATGGAAGTTTTTGGGCTTTCAAAACAGTGTCATGTGTAGCGTAAAATCTAGAATATTAATAAATAATAAATATGATCAGGTATGAATTATTTAATTTCTATTGATGTATTGGAATCTGAGATCAAATCTCATTTCATATACATCAGAAAAGTTAATAACACTCGTGGGGGCACCAGCTTCTATCTCTAAGAAGCAATTTAATCTTTAATTTCACTTTATACCTGTTTAATCACTCAATAAATTAATCAATAATCAGTCTCAAAAATTTTCCGTGAATTCGATACCTCTGCTTGAACAGACTCAGAATGAAATAAATTCTCAACAACTTCTCTCATTTTCACATATTTATTAACCACTTGCGCTCTGTTGTTCCGCGGGCGGGCAAGTCTCTGCGTCGCTCGGACGCATGACGCATGATATACTGATGATGGTGCAGATGGAGATGGTGCTGGCCTCCAAGCGCCACTGAAAAAAAAGGCTGCAGTCACAGCCGCGAACAGATTAGTTCATCTGATTGACCTCTTATTCAACTAATAAGAGCCTTGAATTGGGTTTCTTGAAACCATGAAGCGCCAACGAATGAAAACCTAGGAAGGAGGACCCGCCTACTGTGAATGCAGGAGCCAATTGAAGCACAGAAATTCGGGCTGGTGAAGAGAGATTTACTGTTGCAGCAGATGAAAACAAAGGACGCTGAACGAACCTGCTACAGACCCAGGCTCACCCAGCAGCATGGAGAACACCCACAAGTGGGACCTGCACTCATTCCAGCAGAATAGACGTTTAGGATTCTCTTCCGTCATCATAGACCGACGGAGGCCGACGACAAAGGTCGTAAATCATTCGCCAAAACCACAATATTGGAATTGTTTTGATCGGGATCCACGAGCGGACCAGCATCGCGTTTGTCTGACAATGGGGAAGAGAAGTTCGCCAGGACGCTGCTGCTGTGAAGAGGTAAGGTGTTATAAGCTAAATTATTATTTCTCCCTGAAAACTGTAATCCAAAAATGACTTTTGACCGATCGGTAAATTACAACTGTACGGCGCACGAAGTACGAAGTGCGTGCGCCGCGATAAACGGTTCATTTGCCGTGTTCGGACCGTGAACGCCCCCCCCCCCGCTGCAGAAGAGGAGCGGGGGGGGCGTTCACGGTCCGAACGCCCCCGGTCCGCGGGGGGAAGCATATGAGTCTATTCCATCATGTAGCGATGGCCGTCTTCTGTAGCGGGGGGGGGGACAACCCCCCCCCACACACACACAGTAGCGGGGGGGGGAGCCACTGTGAAAACATGCAAGGAGTGTAATCCGTCATGTAGCGAGGGCCGAACTCTGTCTTTTGTAGCGGGGGGGGACAACCCCCCCCCCCACCACACACACACACAGACACAGCCCTGAATGTGACCTTTCATTAGAGCCCAAAATGAAGATTCTACATTGAATTATTCAAAAGTTACAGACGTTTTTCCAACTGTGCCATTTGGCACAGTTCCAAAATGCCTGGGAACAGCCTGCGTATAAAGCTGTGTAAAATATTCAATTTTTGTGGTATTGTTACCAAATTTCGATCTCAGCTTGATAACACTTGGTTCTACATTTCTGTTGCATTTTCCAGCCGGATCGGACAGCTGTGTGTTATTTGCAAGCATTTGTATCCAAAAAAACACCGTGTCCAAATTTATTTTCTTCAAGTTCAGTATGTTTAGATGACTGTAACTCAGTGGCCGGAGCACGTAGAGAGATTATGTTTTTTTTGCCAAAAAATTCAAAGTGTTTTCTTTTAAATGAGACCAACCCCATGAAGATGCTGCAAAGGGTTGAATAACAGCTTTCGATTTACTTTGGGCACATTTTTTTTTGGCATTTTTAGGAAAATTGCCCAGAGTGCAAGGGGTTAAATGAAATGATTAACAGACATTGAAGTAATTTCATTAATCATAAAATCAATTTTGTAAATGATAGATTAACAATGTCAATATTTTCGGAACCAGGGTTAAACTGAGAAATGAATTTCTATCAGTTTGAGTTAACAGATTATGGAAACAACGCAAATTTATGGAGCAAGTTTACTAATTATATGAAAAAGTCCTGGATTAATCTTAAGAAAATAAAAACGGAATGTTAATGGAAAGATGAGCTATGTTAAGGGCTTCTTAATTTGCATCTGACTAGATATACAAATTACTACCGAACCTCAGATGTTTAATTCAGCAGATGAAAGTTGCAGCTCACGTGATCCTCGTTCGATGATGGTTCTGTCGTCGTCCTCATGAAGTTTTGAAGTGTTGTTCAGGGGCAAAACCCAGAATATTTGTCCCGCAAATATTCTCTTGACGATGAATGATATTCATGAGATTGTAAGTTGGATCTCGATGGTTGAAATCCTGCAGAAGCGCGCTGATTCCTCAGCTGCGCGTGATGTGGGAGCTGCGTCTCCTCAGAGGCCTTCGATAATAATTAATTAAAGATATCTAATCCGATCTCAAATTAAAAAGCTTCGGACTTTAGATAAAATTAATAGTTTCTGGTGGGTGCTTAGTCAAGAAAAATATTATAAAAATAAAGTCAAGATTAAAGTTTACATTAAAATTAAACAGTGATTTTACAGAAAGTTTAACAAAGGAAAAGAGATAAGTAAAAATTGGAGTTTAACTCCGATTAAGAATTGAGCTCAAAGAAATAGGAATTCCTAGGCATTTAAGAGAAAAAGGAAAAACATTAAAATACAAAGTTACATAAACAAATTACGCGTTATCTGCTCTGTGTTCAGAAAAGCGACACGTGGTCGGAGTCTTTGTTCTTCCTTGCTGTGTGTAGACAATAGACTTCAGAGAGATGAATGAGTCCAAAGAGAAAAAAGATCGGTGGAGAAGGGCGAGCCGAAAGAGAGAAAGAGACGATCCAGAAAAAGCAAAAAGAGACAAAAGAGACAGAGCAAAGAGTCTTTCGCCTTTTATAAGTTCTGTTGAGCTTTGCGGGCTTCCGGGATCTCAGCCAATGAGTGTCCTTCGTGGGTGTCCTCGATGAACTTTTAGTCCAATAACAAACAGTCTACAAGGGACCAATGAGATGAAGAAGGTGGGGTCTCTCTGAAGACTGATGAAATGTGATATCAGTCCAAATGAATACACACAATTTTAAATACATTGGAATATACACACTTATGTATAACTAAACTAACCTTTGTGTATCTTATAAGCAGTGTTTCTAAATCAACATGCAGGAATAAACATTCATTTAAACATTAACATGCATATATATATAAAATCACAGATCAATACATTTCACACATATTATTGATTTTCCACATTAAAACATCAGAGTCCATTTGCTTTTCATAGTTCTGAAAAGAAGAAGGTTTAGAATTGAGTTTGTAATAATGTACTTTAAAGTTCACTGGTTAAATCCAGCATGTCCCAGAGTTTAAGGAAATTTTATTGAGCTGTGGATCCATGTTTGGCCAGGTCTGTTGCATGTTTATGGGGGCAATAAAAGCAGAGCCGGACATTGGGGAAATTCCTTAGGCTGGTTTTAACAAAGGAATGGGATTTCAGCTGTGGCCTGGGGGCGAAAATCCATTTCTTTGTCTTACTCCTGGGTGAAACAAAATGTCTTTAAGCAGAAGAATAATTATTGCTTAACCAAAGTGAGATGATGCTACACATGAGTGACAACTGCATAGCCAGACAGATTTGATCCATCACAGTCATGTTTTGATGATCCATCTACAAAAAGTGTGAGATCTGAATCATCCAAAGGTGTGTCCTGTAAATCTGGACATGGTAGTGTTTCATTTTCAATTTCTGCCAAACAGTCATGAGGTTCACCCTCTGTGGAAATTGGCAAGAAGCTCGCTAGATTTGTTACTTTGCAATGCTCAATAGTTAAATGTGGCTGTGACAGTAACACTGTCATGCATGCAAGGTGTCTGGATGGTGAGAGAACTGATATTTTGCTCTGGAACAAAATGATTGACACTGCATGTGTGACCTTTAGAGTCAAGGGATGAAAAAGAACAATCTTTGCTGATGCTTGAACTGCCACAGATACAGCTATTACTGCCTGCACACACGGAGGCAGGGCCCTCGCAACAGGGTCAAGCCTCTTGGAGAAGTAGGCCACTGGACGCATTTTTGTACTGCTTGGCTGAAGGAGCACTGATGTCATGTGTCCCTCCCTACAATCTGCCATTTGAACAAATGGCTTCTTGTAGTCAGGGAGTGCCAAAACGGCAGTGCTGACCAAAAGTTTTTTCATCCTGACAAATGCCTCTTGTGCCTCAGGTGTCCACTCAATTTTGTCCACCTGTACCATGGGCTTTTTGTAAATGAGGTCAGACAATGGTTGCACTTCAGATGAATAATTTGCAATCCAGGATCGACAGAAATTTAGAGTTCCCAAAAATGATATCATATCTTTCTTTGTGATTGGTTTTGGCACTACCAAAATAGCCTCTTTTCGAGCGGGATCAACATGTTTTCCTTCTGCTGACAAAATGTGGCCTAGGTACTTGACTTCTGTTTTCCACAATTGCAATTTGGCTTTGTTTACCTTGTGACCCTGCTCAGCTAGAAATTTCAGTAAGGCAATGGTGTCCTTCTGGCACGTGTTTTCATCAGGAGATGCCAGCCAAAATGTCGTCAACATATAGGAGCAACTGACTCCCATGAGGAGGAACAAACTGTGCCAAGTTTGCTGACATTGCCTTTGAAAAAATGTTTGGTGACTCACAATACCCTTGTGGAAACCTGGTGAATGTGTACCTTTTATTTTCAAATGTGAATGCAAACCAAAACTGATGATCTGGTTGAATGGAATGCTGAAAAAGGCGTTGCTGATGTCACTGTGAAAAATTTAATTTGTGGTTGTAGATCATTTAATAAAGTGTGACGATCTGGGACTGTAACAGCTCCAGCAATAACAGCTTTATTCACTGCTTGGAGGTTGACCATCCTCCAGCTGGAGGACAGTGCAGCCTTCTTCACAGGGAACAAAGGTGTGTTACATGGTGATTTTGGACATGGTACAATGACCCCTGCTTTTATCAGTTTCTCTATGACAATTTTAATGCCTTCCTGGGCTTCTGGGTGTAGAGGATACTGTCTTTGATAAGGCCTAAAATGAGAATTTGCATTTATTGTTACCAATTCTGCATTTTTCATTAAGCCTACATCTGCCTTTCCTGTTGACCACAAAGAATTTGAAATTTCTGAGAGTCCATTTTCCTCTCCTTCTGTCAGGGGAAATAATCATGTTGGTGATTCTGGGACATCATTGTTGATGTCCTTTTGAACTTGTGCCACCCAGTTCAAAGGCAGATGGTAGGTTTCAAGCTTTGGGCAGTATTGAACTCTTGGGTCAGGTGTGTTTTTCCAAGATTGATCACATTGTTCTGCTGTGTTTACAGATCAACCCACATCCTTTCAGTGCATGTCTTTGGGCTTAATCAATGCAATGTGTGGTGACTCCCAGTGTTTAAAATGTCTGCTGTCTTCATCAGACAATCTCACAGAAGCCCCTGCGTAGCCCTTTGGTGACCAATATAGATTTCTAATGACTATCCTGGAGGATGGGTTTGCAAAGAATGTTTTCTCAAATTTGTCATCTGGGCCACTCAGATGTCTGTCATACATGCTGCAATGGTATTGATTTGTGGCCTGCTTTGTTGTAGGAATCTGTGTTTTAAAATGGTGCATGGTCTCTGCTGCCAGGTTCTCTGTCACCCTGGTTGGTCCAGCTGGTACTAAGCGGAGTGAGTATGAGTACCTTGGCATAACAAAACCCTGCAGCACGTTAGCTTCTGTCACATGTGGAAAGTGAGATGCTCTCATACTGCCCTCTGTCGGAATTATGGCAATATTAAGAGTTGTAAGCAAATCTCTGCCCAATAGGTTAATGGGACATGCTTGTGATAAAATGAATGAACCTTCTGCAATGTTCCCTGTGACAGGATCTCGTACTTTTACAATTTCAGAGAGATATTCTGTTTTCAGTTTACCGTTTGCTGATTTAACAATTACTGTGTGTTCTGATTTTTGGAACCCCTCAACATCCAGCCCTGAAATAACTGATCTGCAAGCACCTGTGTCATAAAGAAACCTCAATGGAGCCCCCTGAACCTCCAATGTAATTTCTGGTAAACACTCTAATGTCATTAGAGTGACATTAGGCAAATGAAAGTCAGGCAAATGAAAAATGTCAGCTGTGGCATTGTCATTGTCAACTGTTGTACTTAGCTTTGGCTCGACTAGTTACACGTTGGAATGTCTTGGTTCCTGTTGTGGTGGCTGGGCGGTGCCCATTCCCCCCCTCCCCCCAGCTCAGCGGGCGCACAAGGCGGTCCTTTGTCCAGTGGTCCCGCTGTCCACAATGCTGACAGACGTCACGGTCCCACGTCATGGGTAGGCAGCCCCAGCTCTGCTGCCCCACCTCCCTCCTCCATGTGGTGGACCCTGAAAAAATACAAAAGCAGGGGAGGCTGAGGCCTCCCCCAGAGGGTCAGCAATTACATAAACTGGAGTTGATTTTAACTTAGCTTTCTTTTTCTCTCTCTGCAGTCGGTCCTCCTCCAACCTTTCTGCATGTTAGGCATAAGTCAGCACATCTGCAAATGCACATTTGCGGTATGTCACCAGGTGTTTGTGTATGTATTGTGCCAAATGTGGGTGTATGTTCTGCATAAACACACTTTTCAAATGTTGCCAGTAGGGTTCTGACCCTGTATCTCCGTCAGGTTTACTCAAACCGGAATGATTGCCGAAAACATCTTATAATCTGCTCCTATAGGCTTCAGTGCCTTCTGTCTTGTCCTGTGTTGTGTTCTGTATAGCACTCCAATCATGTTTTAATCTCCACTTGTTTCCAATGCGTTCATTTAATTGAGTCACACGTTGATGTAATTCTGCATCTGTTGGTGACAGGATATGATCTCTATTATCATTTGGGTTCCAATTGCCCAAAACTGCACACCAATCACCTTTTAGGACCCTCCTATAGGCCCTCTCTGTCTCTTGGCCATTTAATTTAATACTTTCAAGGAGGTTTGCCATCCGTTCAAAAAAACTGTGTAGGTTTGTCTTTGGGGTGTGGAATTTCTTTAACCGCTTCAGAAAAATCTGCATCAGTCCAAGGTCGATAGACCAGAATTGTGGGTTGGTGTTGAATGGCTTCTGCCTGACTACCATCTATAGGTGGACCTGTATAAACTAGATTAGAAAGCTCAATCATGGGGTACTGGTCTGTGATGTTATACCCGTCATACTGTTCAGTTTTTATGGATTTGACTGTAGATGAAAGTGTGTGTGTGTGTTTGGAATTGCATAGCAAGAGGGTGCAGAGATACTTAGCTCTTTGGCCACCCTTGGTGGCTGCTCTCTGGAACCCCAGTCCTTCTTAACTTTCGGTTTGACATCACAGTCTAAGCTGTGAGGAGGAGGTGGAGGAACAGCAGCAGCAGGAGAGGGAGGAGGAGGAGGGGGAGGGAAATCCGCATTCAGAGCCGTGGGGGTCGCCCCCATCCCAAGGCAGAGAGGTAGAGAGAAAGAGGGGTGAGGCGCCGTCCCTGGGCCTCGTAATCGTCGTCACCTTGGAAAGTGGGAGAGATAGGACACACATTAGTCAAGTCTTTTTTCTTGTAAATGTCTGAGTCCTTGGAGTTCTGTTTTTTTCTGTTCACTGTCACCTGGTCTAAATCAGCCTGACGCTTCCTTGCAACTTGAAGCCATTGTTCTGCTTCAATAAGCCCATATTTTAACTCTTTTTATCTGCTTCCATCAGCTGCTAATCTAATAGCAGAGACTAAGCTCTCGCAGTCAGTAACCCTAAGTTTGCCAGTGAATTTAAATTTACATCTCCATTTTGCCAAGAATCTCGTGCTATTCCTGTCCCTTCTGTTCATATATTTTCCATCAACATAAAACACATAGATTTCATTCTCATCTTGTTGTGTTCTGCAACCATTACAGCAAAACAAGTTTTTTCTATCTGCCTGGACAGTTTCAGCTTCCCCTGTGCTCTGCTGCTTACTACAGCAGCAGCCCATTGTTTATTTTTTTTTCACTCACACAGATTAACCGCTAGATGGTATACACACACACACACACACACACACACACACACACACACACACACACACACACACACACACACACACACACACACACACAGTCACACACAAATGCTTTCTCTCAGTCTGTCTTATCCACTCAAGGTCACAGCTGGACAGCCGCGCACACTCACATGCACAAGCTTCAGAGTAACACGCACACAAAAACAGCACGAAAATTACTTAAAGTAAGCTTAGAAATGGCAACTCCAGTGGAGAAAGCGCGCATCTGGCAGCCGTACACTGTAACATGAAACCCCTATTATTTTTCTCTTCACCGCTGTGAAAACACAACTCTTTTCCTTACCCAAAAGTATTATTTGCAAACTCCCACAATTTTCATCATTTCCCTGGAGAACAATAATTATCTAACCATCCTTTTTACTCTACACAATGACCAAAAATTCACACCAACAACTTAAAAATTCCCGTTTAACCTGCTCCTTCTGCCTCCACGGAATCTCCTTTTTCTCTCTCACCAGGACAGACACAAATGAACAAATAGACAAACAAACAAACAAACTGCTTGACTGGCAAAGGCCGCCTAAGTACAAACATTGCTGGCACCACAAACTGGGCACACCTGGGCGAGGCACGGGAAAGACAATTACCGGGGAGGAATCAGCTGGCTGTCAAGAGAGAGGGGGCGTAATCGGACCAGCGCATGTCAGACAACGCCCACACGAATGTAGGTCAAAGAGGCTGCCTAACAGCCGCTGGCCAGAGCGGTGGCTACAGGCATGGAAAAAAAAGGAACAAAGACATAAAAACAACAAGAACTCAAAAGATAACACAATGCATAAATAACACGATACCTAAGCCACAGAGAATGGTCAGAACCAAGCCAAAAGGACAACACCGGCTCGGTTCGTGACATCTATGGCTAAGGCTATGATATAATGGACAGTAAAACAGAAAGTGCATTTCATTTTTAACTTTTTGTAAATCACAGACGTGATATTTTCTGTTTTTCTCTGGAATTGAATGAAAACCTCCAGTTTCGATCATCAGAGGTAAAATACCACACCTTAAAGCTGGCATAGTTCTCTGGTCGGTAGACTTATTATGTTCTCACTTTAGGTGAGAATACAATATCTTCTGACCATTTCTGTTTATAATTATAAAAAAGTTATCATGATGTGGCGCACGGTTGGGGAACCATTCTCGCACTCCTTTATTAGTTTCTTTATTTTCTGTATTTCCCCACTTCGGTTTAAGTTTGGTATCTATTTTGGGGTTGGCTATACTGTGTTGTTTGTCATTTGTTGTTACCGGTTATGAGAACTTCTGTTTCTGAGTCTTTTACTATAGTCTTGTTTGTTTACATTATGGGTTTGAGCCATCCCATTATGTACTGTAATATATTTATCTACTTATTTTGACTTTAGCCTACCCTCACCTCTGCCTTTTGCCCTCCTATGTCTACAGTGGTATTCAGTTGTATTATTTTGCCATCTGTTGTTATCTCGTCCTCACCTAAGTTCCCTACTTAAGGTGTGTATTTACAAGCATTATCATTTATTATCTGGTCCTTCTCTGTGTTCATTCTTTGTTCATTCTCTCCATCTTTAGTCACCCTGGTCTGCAGTCTTATGTTAACAGCTCTCCGTGTTTACTTCCCCGTTTAGTTCAAGTTCCCGGGCTGTCATACTTGTCAGTAATTAGGTCAATTCCTCCTTGCTCATGTGATCCACACCTGTTGATCATTTATTCATTGTTTCCTGTGCCTATTTAAGGACGGCTGCAAAACTAAATCATTGCAACGTCCTACTGTTTGTACCAACTGGTGTGCTCCATCTGAGCTCTCTTAGCCCTTTTCCACTAGTACCTGTTTGGCCTGGTACAGCGCAATACAGTTCAGTTCAGTTCGGTCCGCTTGTGTTTCCATTACACCAGAGTACTGCTTGATGTGGGTGGGATTTGTTACAGCAAGGCAGCGCAACCCTCCCATTACATAAAACAAGACACCCAGGCAAAACACAAAATAGCAGGATACGAGGCGACTGCGGTCTCTGGCTTTTTTTGCCAGAGTAAAAGCAAAAAAGGAGAGCACAAGGCTATAGGCGGCGAGACAACACACTCTGGAAAAGTACTGGAGTGTTTAGGAAACCATATAGAGCAGTATAAAATGGAAGACATGGGGATATGAACTACATCACATACGAAGGTAAGCTAATGATTGCAAATGCTACTTTGCTTTAAGTCCGCCATACTACATAGTAATGTCGGCAAGTTATCGCTATTAGGTACTAAAATATGTATTCTCTGTGTGTGTGTGTTTCAGATGGCTCTCTTTTGGCAAAATTATCTCTTCAAACCTTGGGTCTGGGAATTCAACACAGCCTCCCAGTGATGTCACCTCTGACATAATGGCTGACCCAGGGAACAGACACAGACTCAGAAATGGATTCAATTATCTTTATTGACCCAGTGTATAGTGTGTGGATGCGTGAATGTGTTATGTTGTGTATGTGAGTGCTGGCTGGAGACTTCGAGCAGCTGGGAGGGAGAAGAGCGCCATGCAGCCTGGCAACCCTATGGACGGAGCAAGACACACAGTTAACAAGGAGCTAGCTGGGCTCACGCTTAGGTGTAACTGTGGCTTACTTGTTCCAGGCAGATAGTGATCACCCGTTGACCAGGTAGACAGCGCCCACTGTCCCAGCGTCATTGCAGTCGTGCAGATGGTGGAGAGGAGAGAGCGGAAACCGCCGTCGATGGAGATGAATCCGCCGTCGGGAGATTCCGCCTGTGCACAGGGGAGTAGCGGAGAACAGATGAGTAAAAGGATTGGCTTACTTGGGTATGAGAGGAGATCCTCCGGGCATTAATGCCAAGGTGGCTGTCATGCGGTGACCCTCACGGATCACCATAAGACGCCAAGAGTCCACCAGCGAGTTTTGCGATGATGGTGATTTATTAAAACAATGTGACAAGACAAGACTGTGAGCCGCTCAGGGCAAAAACACACATAAAGCAGTACAAGGGCTCGTAGGGCTAACCCCAGCCACTACGAGCTAAACTGTGACATGGCATGAAACACGAACCTGACATGAAGGTCAAACGACGCTTAGACGAGGATAGTTTGACGAGGCTTGACGAGGTTTTGACAAGGTTTTGACAATACTCCTGGAATTTAACTGCCGCTAGTGCCCGCCTTATAAAGGCGAACACTAACGAGCAGTAATGACAAGCAGCTGACCAACCTTGACAGGTGGAAGCCCCACCGAGCGCCTTCACAATAAGAGCCCGGTGAGGCCAGAATACCACCCACAACTGTCAAGGCCGGCAGCGAGTTGTGCTTAGCCCGAGCGCGGACAGAACCCGGCGCTCGGGTCGTAACAGTACCCTCCTTCCGAGGGCGGGCTCAGAATGCCCAAGGACCACCCTGCCCCCCCCACCCCCCAGGGTGGGTGGCTGGGGGTAGGTGCTGAGGGAGAGAGACCAAACCCAGAAACAATCAAAACACTGACAAGGACAACTACATACAGGACAATGACAAGAACACCAATCACTCAGATTAAATCAAAAAGATGCACATGGAGAAAACAAAAAAAACAAACAGAACTACTGGGTCAGAAAAACTACATACAAGACCATGACAAAATACCGAATATTCAAATCAGATAATACACAGAGGGAAATAAGGCAACAGTAGAACATAACACAATTTGCCAAGGATCCCCAAATAAGTTACAGAAAACACAGGACAGCACGAGAAAATTAGATCTTGGCCCACATGTTACACAAGGAAATGACTTCCCACCCATGTGAATACTCAAATAACCAAACAGAAAAGGCAAAGCGCTCATACCCGACTACACACAATGCAAACTAGGGCAACTGCGAGACATAACCATAACACTAAGTACACAGGACAGCAAGGAAAAAAACCCCCCCAGAACAATCACTGCGACGGATCAACACCAGAAAAACGACCACTACCCCCCCCGACAGTTTATGCCGAACGGTGGAGACCAAGCGCCACAGGAACAGTTCAGGTGGTCTCCCCGCGTCCAACAGCCGGCAGGTAGTCATAGGAGGCGGAACATGACCAGGCGGCTCACCACAGTCCAACGCCCAGCACGTCCGCTCCTCTGGTGGTCGAACCAGGTCACCCAATGAAACACATAACACGTCGGGTGGCCGACCCGAGGCGCCGACCCGGCGAAGCAGTTCCTCAGGCGGCCGACCCGTGTCCCTCAGCCACCAGTCCCGGGGAAAAACAGCCCCCAGCGGCCTCCCTGATGAGGACAAAACTCGGGAGAGCCGGGGCGAGTGAACAGGAACCCCCACGCCCCCCGGCGACGATGCACAGGGGCGGTGACTCAGTAGAGGGGAAAGATGGCACGGATGAGCCCGTAATCCGTCCGACGGCGAAAGGTCTGCAGCTCCTCTCCTGTCTGCGGACCATGCTGGCGCTGCACCTCCGCTGGACCCCGATTGGGTCTCAGCTGCACCCACGTCGGGCCCCGATTGGGCCAGAACCGCACCTGCGGTGGATCCCGATTGGGCCTCTGGCGCACCCACGTCCGACCCCGATTGGGCCAGAACCACACCTACGGTGGACCCCAATTGGGCCTCCGGTGCACCCATGTTGGACCCCGATTGGGCCAGAACCGCACCCGCGGTGGACCCCGATTGGGCCCCTGACGCACCCACGTCGGACCCCGATTGGGCCAGAACCGCACCTGCGGTGGACCCCGATTGGGCCTCTGGCGCACCCACGTCGGGCCCTGATTGGGCCAAAGCAGCTCCTGCAATGGACCCCGATTGGGCCAAAGCAGCCTCCACGACGGACCCCGACTGGGTCGGTGCAGCTCCGCTGACGATCTCCACCCCCGAACCTGGGACCTCCAACCCAGTGACTCCGACTGGTTCCACGCCGGCGACACTGCAACGAGGCTCACAAACAGAAAAAAAAACGGGATTAGAATCACCGGTAGCAACAGAACCCAGCGAGACGAGCTCGGGTGCAGCAGACGGCTGCTCCTCACTCGCCTACCCGAGAGGCAGGCAAAAATGCTCCAAAACAGGGGACAGAGACACAAGGGGGAGCACTTGCCTGCACTCGGGTTCTGTTGCCACCCAGGACTTCGACGATCCAGGTTCAGGGCGGCGACTCTCGTCAGCAGGCTCCAACTGAGCTGCGTCGGGCTCCGCAGCTGGCAAGATGTCATCTGCAGCCTGAGGTTCCTCCCGCACTGCTGTCCACGCCGATGACCCGTATGGCGTGGGGGCTGGGGACCCTCAACCCACTGGCTCGGACCGCTCCGGAGAGGAGACCCGGGGATGCTTCATCATCGGCTCAGGCTCCGGGCCGCAGTCCGCTCTTCTCCTCCGTCCACAACGTGGCTGCAGGGCCGGATCCAGGCTTTCCAGCACTGCAGGCCCCCTCTTCATCCGACGACGCTGGCCTGGCATCGCGGACCACTTGACCGGGGGGGACACAGAGGCAGCAGGTTTAGTAATTATCACTACAGCAGGTGGAGGGAGCTTGGGGGGCTGCGAACCCCAAACTCCGCCCCCAGGAGTCAGACAAGGCAGGCTACAATTATGGTGTAATAAATTAACTTGCACTTGCCTTTCTCCCGGAGGGAAAATGGTTCCTGCTGTAGGGGACATTGTTCCTCCTTCTCCCCACTGGATGGCGACAGAGGGCCCCCTGGAAGGACGAGGTGGGGCCGCTCTCAGCGGTTCGCTGATGGGCTTCGCCGGCAGAAGGTCCAGCCGGGGATTCTGCTGAGGATTACCTGGGCCGTTGCGCCAACGTCGCCCCCAGATGGCGCGAACTCCTGGACCAGTTCCGGGACAAGAACGGGACTGGATGCCTCCTCCTCTGCTCCCTGCTTTCTTCCTCCTCCAGACCACGAAGTATCTCGCGCTGTGTAGCGAGTTCATCTCTCCTCATAATCACCTCTTGGTGATCGTCGTAATGGAGAGGAAGGTTGTCTAGGAGATCCTCAGTGTAGTCTAGGTGCCAGCGCATATAACTGGAGTTGACGTCAAAGGTAGCGGCGAGGAGCGTCCCGTTGACGTACTCCAGCACGCTAGCTAACTCTTTGCCCAGGCGCCGACCGCGACCCCTGGATGACGGCATTGTCCCAGCAATTGACACCCAGACAGGGAAGAACAATAGTCCAATTAAGGCAAAAACTCACGGTGAAAAAAGGTGTCTCGGTGTGGCGTCTCCGTTTAGACGTCCTGGCAGGAGTATACTGTCATGCGGTGACTCTCGCGGATCACCATAAGATGCCAAGAGTCCACCGGTGAGTTTTGCAATGATGGTGATTTATTAAAAACAAGACAAGACTATGAGCCGCTCAGGGCAAAAACACACACTTGGCAATACAGGGGCTCGTAGGGCTAACCCCGGCCACTACTAGCTAAACTATGACATGACATGACATGAGACACGAACCTGACATGAAGGTCAAACAACGCTTAGACGAGGATAGTTTGACGAGGCTTGACGAGGTTTTGACAATACTCCTGCGATTTTACTGCCGCTAGTGCCCGCTTTATAAAGGCGAACACTAACATGCAGTAATGACAAACAGCTGACCAACCTTGACAGGCGGAAGCCCCACCGAGCGCCTTCACAATAAGAGCCCGGTGAGGCCAGAATACACCCTGCAGATGTCAAGGCCGGCAGCGAGGTGTGCTTAGCCCCATCGCGGACAGAACCCAGTGCTCGGGTTGTAACAGTGGCGAGGTAGAAGGTCATGATGATGATGATGGCTAGGAAGTCGGGAGATGCGCTTCATAGAGCCAAGGAAACAGACGGCTCTGTGCAGGCCAGCAGACTGAGTGAGGCTAAATAGTCCTGTCCTGACGAGGAGTCCGGTGTGCGTGCAGCTGTGGATGATAATGGCCCAGAGTGAGTCATCACAACCTCTGCTTCACGAACACGCAGTGGTTACAAAACTTCAGAATGTCTGTAGGAACGTTTAGTTTCCTGTGCAACAAATTGCTCTGATCTGTGTGAAAATCATGGAGACTGCTGAGACATCATGGGATGTACCTGCTCCAGCCAGTGGTGTCGTGACAAAAAGTGATCAGCAGCCAAAACTTGATTGCCAGGTGCCATATTGTAGTTATGGAGTTATATTAGTCGTAAAATATATATTTCAACAGGTAAACAGTACTGAGTCAGGTATAATATGATATATTTAACAATTATGATGCACTTTAAGCCAAAACAAACTGGATCTGGGATTAAAAGCAATTAAAATAACGCAGTCACAAGGTTACATGGAGAAATACATGGATTTACTCGATATATATCATATCAATTATTGCTGACTACATGTAGATACTGTATAAATATATATTCTCTGCATCAACAATGAACTATACATGTATTCATTTGGTATGGCACTAGGAATTTTGACAATAAACCTTTATTCTTTTTGCAGATGTGTCTCCACTTTTATTTTATGTGTGAAGTTGACACAAATTAAATACTAAAAGATCGGAAAAGCAGTTTAAAAACAGTCCAGCAGTTTGAGAAATCACTTTTAGATTGATGTAAGTCTGCCAACAGAATTATGAACCATAAAGCAGTTTGAGTTAAGATGTTAAATCCCATTAAATCCTAACCCAGGGGTGTCCAATCATGTGCCATGGAGGGCCAAGACCCTGCAGGTTCTCTATTCTACTCAGTCTCTTCAGCATGTGTTTTCACTGGTCAGCAGTCAGTGGAAGAAATTCAGTGGAATCTGCTGTTGAAGACACTGGTTACAGGTAAAGCCTGCAGGTCTTGGCCCTCCATGGCATATGATTGGACACCCCTGCCTTAACCCATTATTAGAAAATACAGATGCTAATATGGCTCAGAATTCCTCCATATATTGGTACTATGGTACCCCTCATGGATCGTCACCTTATCGTGGTGGGGGGGTTTGCATGTCCCAGAGATCCCAGGAGCTATGTTGTCCGGGGCAATTTGCCTCTGGTCGGGTCACCCAAGACAAACTGGTTCTGGGTGAAGGGCCAGACTAAGAATGATAAATATTAGAACAAGGATTCAGTGTACCCCACCCGGTGTAGGGTTACTGGGGCCCCACCCTGGAGCCAGGCCTGGGGGAGGGGCTCGATGGCTAGCATCTGGTGGCCGGGTTTCCACCCATGGGACCCGGCCGGGCTCAGCCCGAAGGAGTTACATGGGTCCACCCTCCAGTGGGCTCACCACCTGCAGGAGGGACCATCGGGGTCCGGTGCTATGTGGATCAGGTGGTGGTCAAAGGCGGAGACCTTGGCGGACTCATCTCAAGCTTCCTAAACTGGCTTGTGGTACGTGGAATGTCACCTTTCTTGTGGGGAAGGAGCCTGAGCAGGTGCATGAGGTTGAAAGATACCGACTAGATATAGTCGGCCTCACCTCAACACACAGCTCCGGTTCCGGAACCAGTCTCCTGGAGAGGGGCTGGAACTTGGCCTACTCTGGAGTTGCCCCAACTGGGCGAGAGGCAATGAGCATGTGTGGGTATTCTTGTATCTCCCCACCTTGCTGCTTCTATATTGGAGTTTTCCCCAGTGGACGAAAGGGTTGATTCCCTGCGCCTTCGGGTTGGGAAACGGGTCCTGACCATCATTTGTGCTTATGCACCAAATGATGTTTCAGAGTAGCCACCCTTTTTGGAGTCTCTGACTGGGGTGCTGGAGAGTGCTCCTCTTGGAGACTCCATTGTCCTACTGGTGGACTTCAATGCGCACATGGGCAACAACAATGAAACCTGGAAGGGGGTGATTGGGAGGAACGGCCTGCCCGATCTGAACCCGAGTGGTGTTCAGTTATTGGACTTCTGAGTGGTGTTCAGTTATTGGACTTCTGTGCTAACCACAGTTTGTCCAAAACGAACACCATGTTCAAGCATAAGGGAGTCCATATGTGCACCTGGCGCCAGGACACCCTAGGCCGCAGGTCGATGATTGATTTTGTTATTGTGTCATCAGACCTGTGACCGTATGCCTTGGACACTCGGGTAAAGAGAGGTGCAGAGCTGTCAACTGATCGCCACCTGGTGGTGAGTTGGATCCGATGGCAGGGGAGGATGCCATTCAGACCTGGTAGACCCAAATGTATTGTGAGGGTGTGCTGGGAACGTCTGGCTGAGGCGCCTGTCCGGGAGGTCTTCAGCTCCCACCTCCGGAAGAATTTCAACCACATTCTGAGGGAGTCTGGAGACATGGAGTCTGAATGGGCCATGTTCTCCACCTCCATGGTTGAAGCAGCAGCCCAGAGCTGCGGCCGCAAGGTCATCAGGGCATCTCGTGGTGGCAACCCCTGAACCAAGTGGTGGACACCAGTGGTGAGGGGGGCCATTAAGCTGAAGGAGTCCTATCAAGCTTGGTTGGCTTGTGGGACTCCCGAAGCAGCTGAGGTGAACCGGCAGGCCAAGTGGAGTGCAGCTCAGGTGGTTGCTGAAGCAAAAATTTGGGTATGGGAGGAGTTTGATGAGGCCACGGAACAAGACTTTCGGTCAGCCTCAAAGAGATTCTGGCAAACTGTCCAGCGGCTCAGGAGGGGGAAGCAGCTCCCTGTCCACACAGTGTATGGTGCGGCTGGGGTGCTGTTGACTTCGACTGGAGATATCATCGGGAGGTGAAAGGAATACTTCGAGGATCTCCTCAATCCCACTGATGCGCCTTCCACAGAGGAAGCAGGGCTTGTGGATGAGGGGGACGACTCGCCTATCACAGGGGCTGAGGTCACCAAGGTGGTTAATCTCTTTGGTGGCCAGGCCCTGGGGGTGGATGAGATTTGCCCTGAGTACCTCAAGGCCCTGGATGTTATAGGGCTGTCATGGCTGATACGCCTTTGCAACATTGTATGGAGGTCGGGGGCAGTGCCTTTGGCATGGCAAACCGGGGTGGTGGTTCCTCTCTTCAAAAAAGGGGACTGGAGGGTGTGCTCCAACTTCAGAAGGATCATACTCCTCAGCCTCCCTGGGAAGGTCTATGCCAAGGTACTGGAGAGGAGAGTCCGGCCGTTGGTCGAACCTCGGATTCAGGAGGAGCAATGTGGTTTTCGTTCTGGCAGTGGCACATCGGACCAGCTCTTTTCCTTCTCGAGAATCCTCAAGGGTTTGTGGGAGTTTGCCCAACCAGTTTACATGTGTTTTGTGGACTTGGAGAAGGCATTCGACAGTGTCCCTCATGGTTTTTTGTGGGGGGTGCTTCGGGAGTATGGGGTATGGGGCTTGTTGTTACAAGCTATTCGGTCTCTGTACGACTGTTGTGAGAGTTTGGTTCGTATTGCCAACACTCGATTGGACTCATTCCCAGTGAGAGCTGGACTCCACCAGGGCTTCCCTTTGTCACCGATCCTGTTCATAATTTTCATGGACAGGATTTCTAGGTGCAGCCAGGGAACGGAGGGTATCATGCTTGGTGACAACAGGATCTCATCTCTGTTGTTTGGAGATGATGTTGTCCTGCTGGCTTCATCCAGCAATGACCTACAGTTCTTGCTAAGACTGCTTGCGGCTGAGTGTGAAGGTGCTGGGATGAGAATCACCACCTCCAAGTTCAAGTCCATGGCTCTCAGCCAGAAAAAAGGTGGATCGTCCTCTCCGGGTTGGGGACAGGCTCCTCTCCCAAGTGGAGTTTAATCTTGGGGTATCTTGGGGTCTTATTCACGAGTGAGGGGAGAATGGAGCGAGAGATTGACAGACGGATCAGAGCAGCATCTGCAGTGATGCGGACACTGTACCGGTCTGTTGTGGTGAAACGGGAGCTGAGCTCTAAGGCAAAGTTGTCAATTTACCAGTCAATCTACGTTCCTACTGTCAACTATGGTCACGAGTTTTGGGTAATGACCGAAAGAATGAGATCGCGGATACAAGCGGCTGAAACGAGCTTTTCTCCATAGGATCGCTGGACTCACCCTCAGAGATAGGGGGAGTAATTTATTTCAGTTTTTGTTATTGTTGTTATGGCCAGTGAGTAATATCCTAGACTGATTGTACACTGTGGAAGCTGAAAGAGTGAAACTAGCAGCTAAATTGATGAGTTATTTTTACCCACGGTGAGGATATCGCAATAATCCCTTGGGAGGAACGAGGTTTTCCTTTGCAAACGGTGACCGATATTTCAAGACCCCGTGAAGGAATTAAATGAACATATTAGGCACAAGTGGAGATTAAAACATGATTGGACAGCCATTCAGAATGCCACTCAACATAAGACAGAAAATGTTGAAGCCTATAGGTGTAGATTGCAGGATGTTTCTTTTTTTATATATAATCATTCTGGTTTGGAAAATCTTACCGCAGATACAGGTTCAGAACCTTATTGACAACATTTGAAAAGTGTATTCCTACAGAACATGCATCCAAATTCAGCACAGCATGTACGCGAACACCTTGTAACATATCATACATGTTCATTTGCTGATGTGTTGATATATGCAAAACATGCAGAACAACTGAGCTGACCCTCAGGGGGAGGCCTTTGCTTCCCCCACTTCTGTATCTTTCCAGGGTCCCCGGCGTTGAGGGGGGAGGCTGTGGTGCTGGGTCTGAAAACCACGTTCAGGAAGGTGGAGGGAGGGGAGGGGACTGCGCCCTGCTCAGCGGCCACAACAACAACAACTGGACTCATCACATCCCAACATGTGACTGACCAAATCAAAACTAAGTATAGCTACTGAAACTGACAATGACACTGACATACAGTATTTCATTTACCTGACTTTGACCTAATCATGACACTAGAGTGTTTACCAGAGGTTACTCTAAAAGTTCAGGGAACTCCTTTGAAATTTCTTTGTGATACAGGGGACAGTGCAGAAGGTTCATTCATTTTGTCACAAGTGTGTCCAGTTAACTTATTGGGGAGGGATCTGCTCACAACTCTCAATATCGCCATAATTCTGACAGAAGGTGGTATGAGGGCATTACATTTCCCACATACTGTATATCAGAAATTCATATTTTGCAACATTTTGCAGTACCAAGTCATATTTGCTTTGTTTGGTACCGGTTGGACCAACCGAGGTGACTGAGAGCTTGGAAGCCAAAATAATGCAACATTTCAAAACACAGGTTCCTACAACTGTGCAGGCCACAAATCAATATCATTGCAACATGTATGACAGATATCTGAGTGGCCCAGATGACAAATTTGAGAAAAGATTTTTTGCAAACTCATCCTCCAGAATAGTCCTTGCAAATTTGTACTGGTCACCAAAGGGCTATGCAGGAGCATCTGTGAGGTTATCAGATGAAGATAAGAGCCACTTCAAACACTGAGAGTCACCACACATTACACTGATAAAGCCTAAACACATGCAGTGGAAGGATGTAGGCAGATTTGTGAACACAGCAGAACAATGTGATCAGTCTTGGAAAAGCACACCTGAACCAAAAGTTCAGTACTGCCCAAAGCTTGACACTTACTGTCTGTCTTTGAACTGGGTGGCACAAGTCCAAAAAGACATCACCATTGACGTTGCTGAATAACAAGCATGACTATTTCCTTTGACAGAGGGGGAGGAAAATGAATTCTCAGAAATTCCAAATTCCTTGTGGTCAACAGGCTTAATGAAAAATGCAGAATTGGTAACAATAAATGCAAAATCTCATTTTAGGCCTTATCAGAGACAATATCCTCTTCGCCCAGAAGCACAAAAAGGCATTAAACCTGTTATACAGGAATTGATAGATGCAGGGGTTATAGTATCATGTCCAAAAACACTGTGCAATACACTTTGTTAAATGATCTACAATCACAAATTAAATTTTTCACAGTGATTGACATCAGTAATGTTTTTTTTTCAGCATTCCCCTTCACCCAGATCATCAGTTTTGGTTTGCATTCACATTTGAAGGCAAGAGGTACACATTTACGAGGCTGCCACAGGGCTATTGTGAATCACCAACCATTTTTTCACAGGCAATGTCAGCAAATTTGGCCCATTTTGTTCCACCTCATGGGAGTCAATTACTGCTGTATGTTGATGACATTTTGCTGGCATCCCCTGATGAAATCACTTGCAAAAAGACACCATCGCCTTGTTGAAATTTTTAGCTGAGCAGGGTCACAAGGTCAACAAAGCAAAGCTGCAGTTGTGGAAGCCAGAAGTGAAATACTTAGGCCACATTTTGTCAGCAGAAGGGAAACATGTTGATCCTGTTCGCAAAGAGGCTATTTTGGCAGTGCCTAAACCAATCACAAAAAGAGACATGATGCCATTTTTGGGGACATTAAACTATTGTCGCTCCTGGATTGCAAATTATTCATTTGAAGTGCAACCATTGTCTAACCTCATTTACAAAATAAAAAACTTACAGTTTACACTGATAGCCAGTATGCATTTTCCAGTATTCACCACTTTGCACAAAAAGTGCAAACACCTCATCTTGGAGCTGCTTGAAAGTGTCAAACTTCCATCACAACTGGCCATATGCAAATGTGCTGCTCATACAAATGGCAATGATCCGGTTTCTAAAGGTAATCATTTTGCGGATCAAACTGCAAAGGCGGTTGCACAAGGCTCGCAACCTGGACAAAGCACATTTGATTCTATTCTGACACTGACTGAAGAGCTATCACATGATATTCTTGTTGAGGCTCAAAAAGCAGCACCACAGACTGAAATTTACAAATGGATAAAGAAGGGAGCTATTTTTGATGATACCCCAAAGCTCTACAAATGTAAGGCAAGCAAGCCTATTCTACCATGCAAACTGCTTCACCAAGTTTCTACCTTGCTCCATGGCGTTTTGCATGTAGCGGGGGTGAATAAAACCTTTACTACCTATGGTTTTAGCCAGTTTGCCACACAGTTTTGTAAAAAATGTCTGATCTGTACAAAAAACAATGCACAGGGAAATTTCAAACCTGAGAGAGGCACTTTTCCAGCCTCTACTTATCCATTCCAGAACATTTGCATGGATTTTATTGAACTGAATAAATGTGAAGGCAAGAAATATTGTTTGGTCATTTGTGATATGTTTTCTAAATGGACAGAAGCTTTTCCTTGCACATATCCAAATGCAATCACAGTGGCAAAGAAATTGCTTGCCGAAATTGTACCTAGGTTTGGAATACCTGAGAAAATTTACTCAGATAATGGTGCACATTTTGTAAATCAAGTTATATTACATTTAGGCACAGCACTGAACATCAGTCTGAAGAATCATTCAGCTTATCACCCACAATCTGCAGGATTGGTGAAACGTACAAACAGAACTATTAAAGAAAGACTCAGAAAAACAATGACAGAAACAGGGCAAAATTGGATTTATTGCCTCCCATTAATTTTGTTTTACATGAGGATAATCCCAACCAGAGGGGGGTTGTCTCCATTTGAAATCATGTATGGCAAACCATACTTGCTGCCACCTTTGAGGCCATTCAATCCTGGTAATGATGTAGAAGTGTGTTTAGCAGATTACATGAGAAGGATGTTGACTAACAGAGATGTTATCGCTGCTACTCTCCCCAAGAGAGTTCACGAGGAAACTGCACCGATCTTGGCCAAGCCAGGAGACCTCGTCCTCATCAAAGCCATCAAAAAGAAAAATTGGACTGATTCACCCTGGCAAGGACCACATAAAGTTGTTTTGTCAATGCCAACAGTGGTGAAAGTTGAAGGACGGGACTCTTGGGTGTATTTAACACACTGTAAATTTTACCCTACTCAGAACTCACAGCTAGGGACTACTGAATAAATATTTTCAACTTCATTCCATTAAAGACTTTCAGCAAGAGACTTTTTTTAATTGTTTCCCTATACAAGTGTTGACTGACGATGCCCTTTGTGGTATCCGGTATCAGCTTGGGATAGGGAAGCAAGTGGTTGACCATTATGGACAGACAAGAAGTGCAAGAAAGACGTTCAAACATTAAAGGGTGTAGTTGTTGTTGTTTCCTTTGCATCATCATCCTAGGGGTGACATTATTACTTTGGTTTCTTTTAGCTGCACCACAAACTATACACCATAGTGCTAGGGACCTTGCACATATTCAGCATAATTGGCTAGAGCTACATGAGCATCATGATCATGAATATGCTGCCAATACATGGTGGAGATATGCTAACTATACGGCCAGGGCAGCTAATCGTTCCAATTGTTATGTTTGCTCCTTAGTGCCAACAAGGAGGTTGTTGGCACTAAGGTGGCCTCTAAGTGGCCACTAAGGTGGCCACAAGGTTCCAAGGTTGTCATAGCCAGGAGCGGCACTGGGGTTAAGCTCCCAGTGCCCATAAAATGCTCCTTATGGTGTGCGTCTCGAAAAGCCTCTGGCAACTAAGTCCAACTCCTAGCCTGCCCGTGTGGTTTAGTCTCTAAGCCCGGCGGAACTGCTTTTACTAATAGGAGAAGGGGCGAGGGCGGATCTCTGGCGCCTTAAAACCAGATGCTTCGGGTAGATGGTGGCTCGTCAACCTGGGAAGGTAGCCCATCTAGGGGAAGGTAAACCCTGATTTCAAACCTCTGCTGCCTTGCGGCATACCCGGTCACGGGAAAGGCTTCGGGAGTCAACCCTGAGGAAAAATCTGGAGTCGGAGCCCCTAAGGCAGTTCTATGTTGTGCTCAACATCGTTCTGGCAGCTCCTGCAACGGCGCTGGTGCCAAACTGTAGCAGCCCTGCTGTTCCTTTGGATTCATCAGTGACGTGGAGAGGGGGGACATGCTGCATGGGCAACATCTTGTCCTCTATATCTTCCTGCCCAGGCTTGAATCCTACCAACGCCCAACGCTGGAAGGTAGAACACCGGATCACTGGAGAGGACACTCCAGCTTCGCCTTTGGCGTAGACAAAACACGGGGCATGACAGTTCAGATGAAAAAAGGACCCGCAGGAAGAACCGCCACAGACCCAGCAGCACGGAGACCACCCACAAGTGTGACCTGTGTGACAGGGACTGTCATTCGCGCATCGGCCTGTTCAGCCACAGGCGGTGCTGTTCCAGCAGAGTAGACGTTTAGGATTCTCTTCCATGGTCATCATAGACCGACGGAGGCCGACGAGTGCCAACATCAGCTGGACAGACTGCTGTTGTAGCTAAAATGATGGAACCAGCAAAAGCTCTCTGGTTTTTTACAGAAGGCTATGAAAAGGGACTATACAAAAAAGATTATTTTAAATCACTCTTGTGAAATCTTTTGTCACTCTACCAATCAGAGAACTTATGGTACCCCTTACTCTGTAAGGGCAAGGTTAGTTTTATCAGGGACTTTTTCTTTTTGTCTGAAGGGAAGTGGTAACAACCCTCTGGGCGACCTACCCCTTTCTCGGTGTGAGGCAGTGTACAGTATACACCGCACCTGTGATGCTAATACCCTGACCAATCGGATGGGCAGGTGGTGTCCACAGGTTAACCGTTGTCATTACGGACCGATCACCATGCTGGAGCTCTGCAGTTCTGCTATCTGCAACTTCCATATGTATGGCACACATAAGGTGACAGGTGGTTGGTGGCTGTGCGGTCGTAAGGTGTATTCCCATCTGCCTATGAATTGGGCAGGAACCTGTGCCCCCGTCCTTGTGACTGACAACACCCTGATTATATCAGCGGATCAGGCGAGCAGAGGGAAGAGAGACCTATCACAGGATGCCATTTTCACACCACATGATTCCATCTGGGGTACGGACGTGCCAGAGCAGTTTAAGATACTTACTACAGGTCAAAAGGTAGTACAGTTGCTATTCCCTTGGGTGGGAGTGGCGAAAAATACCTTGTGGATTGAGATTCTTAACTATAGACTACAGTCTTTTGTGAATTTTTCCTTAGCTGCCTGGAAAGGTGAAAGGGAGGAAATGACTGCTATAAGACTTGTAGCAACACAGAATAGAATGGTACTTGATCAGTTGACTGCTGCCCGTGGGGGTGTGTGCGCAATTGTAGGTCAGTACTGTTGCACCTTTATACCTGCACATGATGCAGATGGAGATGTCATTGCCTCAGCCATATGTAATCTGACTGCTTTGCAGACTGCTGGAGCTAAGGATAATGTTAATGACTCATCACACTGGATAAACTGGTTGTTCACCTCATGGAGGAGTCTTGTCGTAAACTTGGCGGTGATTATTGTAGTGATACTTTTGATCTTTTCAGGTGTCATTCCTTGCATCCGTGATATGATGCTGAAACTTGTTCATGTGAATTTAGTGTTATATCATGAGACCACCACTGGAGATGATGGGGAAACAACACCAGCTTAATGTTTTATGAGTACAGAGTAAAAGTATGACTGACATGCAGAAAACCAAAAGCAGATGTATGTTCACGATGTGAATTTGAAATGTACTAAGTTGCAAGAGTAATCAAATATGTCTTGAAGTTCAGAGAAGTTGTGTTATCCTTATTTGAGATTTTTCACTTTATCCTGTTTATGCTCTGTTTTAATATATGTTGTATTTGAAACCACTATGTTACTAATCACTATTTAGCCAGTATACAGTTTTACTGTATTGATTGTTGTTTGATTGTTGATACTTTGTTGCAGTTTCACATTAAGGTACTAATACACATAGGTTAGGATGCAAGCACACATACAGTAGATCTCTAATACAAACATAGACATATGTTTTTTACACATATAATCGTTTTTAGTCATTTTTTATTGTTGTTTATTGAAGTTACATTTACATATAAGCATTAACTTTTTATTAAATCATTGCTAATCTACTGACACATAGAACGACAAATACATACACTATTCATCTCAATTTATGGTTAATCACCATCACTGGTTTAAGTTTTCTCTTTTATGACTTAATTAGATGATTGATTTCTTTTTTGAAATTAAAGGTATTATCCTCACATGCTCCCCAGGAAATGAAACATTTCAGCGGAATATTCCTCATTAAAAAGCGAGTTAGGATCTTTTGCAATAAAATGCTTTAGCATAAAATGCACCGGAACTTAGCGAGCTGCCCAATGAGGTTTTAGAAGCCATAGTGTTTAATCTCTGATGCTTTTTAAGCATCAAGGGGGGGAATGATAGGCTATTTTCAGGTTTCATTGATTATTCTATATGATTTTAATGCTGTGTTATTCTATTTTATATTATAATTGTATCTGGTGCATATAATGAGCCAATGTCTATTCTCTGTGTTGTTCCATTGTCTCAGAGCTTGGAAAGAATGTTGTTTTTCAGTGTAAGATTAGGCTGAGCAAGATTGTAAATAATGACAAAGGTTTTTGTTTATCATACCAAGCTGTTCTGTTCAGAATGCCCAAAGTTAGGATGACTTAGGATGACCAGGCCATGTAAAGATCATAGCAGAATGTTCAGTGCTGTCCATAGATTAGAAGCAGTCTCGGGGAAAGATGGCTTCAGCCGTCTTTAGGTTTAGATAAGGTCAGGGACACCTGCCCAGGGTATAAGAAGCAACATCCTTGAACACATGTTAGGGAGTTGGTGTGAGCAAGCTCTGAGACACATTATGCTGTGACCGATTGCCTCCTTTTTCTGATCAGAAAGAGAATAAATGGCTCAGAACTTGGAAACCGCCTATTGATTATTGATTCAGTCTCAATCAATTCATTTTTGATCTAACAAAACTGGGAAATACACTTGTTGCTAAAAGCCAGTGGTGGAATGTGACAAAAAAGTACTTCGTTGTTGTATTTAACCATAATTTTAATGTAGCTAAGGTTCAGTAAAGTAGATTTTACAAGGGCTGGATTATGTTTAAAATAATTTGTTTTTACTGTGGTCTCAGCAATCAGAATGAGTTGATACCTTCAGTTGAATGGAATCTAGTACTTTAACTGAGGGTGTACATCCCCGAGTATGGAGTCGCTCAGTCAAAATGTGTAATTTTTATCAATAAAAGTCACCCTGGCTTCAAGTGTGGGCGATGTTTTGTACTTGTATTGCTAAAATATAAAAGGAAGCACTACAATGGGTCTCAAATATTTGTAATGTATCCTGTTATAGTGCTGCATGAGTTTATTGACGATAGACTATAAACTACACATACAGTTAGGCCCAGAAATATTTGGACAGTGACACAATCTTCATGATTTGGGCTCTGCATGCCACCACATTGGATATGAAATGAAACAACTACAACGGAATTGAAGTGCAGACTTTAAGGTTTAATTCAAGGGGTTGAACAAAGATATATGATTAAACATGTAGGAATTGTAGCTGTTTTTATACAAATGCTCCTCATTTCAGGGGCTCAAAAGTAATTGGACAAATAAACATAACCCTAAGTAAAATGTTACTTTTCAATATTTTGTTGAGAATCCTTTGCAGGCAATGACTGCCTGAAGTCTGGAACCCATGGACATCACCAAACGCTGGGTTTCCTCCTTTGTGATGCTTTGCCAGGCCTTTACTGCAGCTGTCTTCAGTTGTTGCTTGTTTGTGGGTCTTTCTGCCTTAAGTTTTGTCTTGAGCAAGTGAAATGCATGCTCGATTGGGTTGAGATCTGGTGATTGACTCATCCATTGCAGAATATTCCACTTCGTTGCTTTAAAAAACTCCTGGGTTGCTTTTGCAGTATGTTTTGGATCATTGGTGAAGCGCCGTCCAATCAACTTTGTTGCATTTGGCTGAATCTGAGCAGAAAGTACAGTGGTACCTCTACTTACGAATTTAATTCGTTCCGGAAGAATTCTCGTAACGTGAAAAATTCGTAAGTAGAGGCGCGTTTTACATGTAAATGCCGTAATCCGTTCCAAGCCCCCAAAATTCGGGCATAAATTTTTTATAAATCGTAAAAACGCATCAAAACATGTAACAAATACATGTTACAATTAGATTACTGCACAATAAACATAAAATGAGAGTTTAAAATGAGAGAAAGAATAATAAAAGAGAAAGAATAATAAAAATTATGTTCATTTACCTTTTAACTGCGATCGTCGGCGTCGGCGTCGGCGTCACCTTTTGCCTTCTTTGGTTCATGTTCTGTCTCATCAGTGGTTTTTGCCTGACGTTTTGTGATGAAACGATCCAAGGACGTTTGCTTTTATCGGCTTGTAAGGGCTTCCTTTTGTTTTAATACCGTGCTGATCGTTGATGTTGTTTTTTTTTTTTCCCCAAAACTTTATTAAGAACAAGGTGAAAGTACAGAGTTATAACGTAGATGGTGATAAACATGGCAGTTAACAATTTTTTTTTCTCTAAATTGTGTAGTTCAGTCAACAGTCTTACAAGAGGTAAGAAGGATAAAATAAAGTAGTAAGAATAGTAAATAATAATAAGATAAAGCGAGATCAACCAAACGCACCCATTCGTGGCCAATGGGATACCAGGAAGATGCTAGGCGATAGCCAATGGCAGAGCAGCTACAGGTATGTTTACGTTCAGTAAAATACGGGAGCTGCGAGGAGCGCGTACTTTTTTTGCCTTTCGTATCCTGAAATTTTGTTCGTAACTAGAGGCAATATTTTCCCGTTGAGGCGTCTCGTAACCTGAAAATTTCGTATGTAGAGACGTTCGTAAGTAGAGGTACCACTGTATATCCCTATACACTTCAGAATTCATCCGGCTGCTTCTGTCTTTTGTCGCATCATCAATAAACACAAGTGACCCAGTGCCATTGGAAGCCATGCATGCCCATGCCATCACACTCCCTCTACCATATTTTACAGAAGATGTAGTGCTTTGGATCATGAGCTGTTCCAATTCTTCTCCAAACTTTCTTCTTCCCATCATTCTGGTACAGGTTGATCTTAGTCTCATCTGTCCAAAGAATGCTGTTCCAGAACTGGGCTGGCTTCTTCAGGTGTTTTTTGGCAAAGTCAATTCTGGCCTTTCTATTTTTGAGGCTGATTCATGGTTTGCACCTTGTGGTGAATCCTTTGTATTTACTCTCATGAAGTCTTCTCTTTATGGTAGACTTAGATACTGATACACCTACTTCCTGGAGAGTGTTCTTCACTTGAGTGGCTGTTGTGAAGGGGCTGTTCTTCACAGGAAAGGATTCTGTGATCATCCACCACTGTTGTTTTCCTTGGACGTCCAGGCCTTTTTGAGTTCCCAAGCTCACCAGTGCACTCTTTTTTTCTCAGAATGTACCAAACTGTTGATTTGGCCACTCCTAACATTTCTGCTATCACTCTGATGGATTTCTTCTTTTTTTTCAGCCTCAGGATGGTCTGTTTCACCTCCATTGAGAGCTCCTTGGACCGCATGTTGTGTGTTCACAGCAACAGCTTCCAAATGCAAACGCCACACCTGGAATCAACTCCAGACCTTTTAACTGCTTAATTGATGACAGGTTAACGAGGGAAGAGCCCATGCAGCCTTGTTATTTTTTTTAATTTTTTTTTTGCAGCCTTCTGAATCAATTGTCCAATTACTTTTGGTCCCTTGAAAAAGAGGCGGCTACGTATTAAAGAGCTGTAATTCCTAAACCCTTGCTCCAATTTGGATGTGAATACTCTCAAATTACAGCTGAGAGTCTGCACTTTAAGCCTATATTGATTATATAATTGTATCCTGAATATGTTTTCGTAAACAGCTAAAATAACAAAACTTGTGTCACTGTCCAAATATTTTTGGGCCTAACTGTATAAACTAAATTATAATGGTGACTGAACAACTCCCATTCCCCAAAGTGCAAAATACACTATTATGAATATAAGTCACAAAAGATCACACAAGTGATCTGACAAAAATAAATAAATAAATAAATAAACAAGTGGTTTATTTTACGGTGGCTAACATTGGATGTGCCATTCATTTTCAATTATTCTGTAATTAATATTCACACAGTCAAATAAATCTCAGTTCAGTCCCTTTCATA
Organism: Pholidichthys leucotaenia; assembly: GCA_020510985.1. Taxonomy (NCBI): domain Eukaryota; kingdom Metazoa; phylum Chordata; class Actinopteri; order Cichliformes; family Pholidichthyidae; genus Pholidichthys; species Pholidichthys leucotaenia. The sequence goes on along the minus strand of CM035836.1, from coordinate 296,437,876 downwards.
TTAAGTGGAAATTGTGCTACTTTAATTTTGGCACTTTACCTATACTTTAACTTAAAAAGCAAAGGATTTGAGTACTTTGTCCACCACTACTAAAAAAATAACGGGATACGCAACTTACCAGTCAAAACAGCTAAGCATTGCCAGTGTCACAGCAGATGCTGGTCGGACTCTAGAACGAAAATGCACACAACTTAAGTACATGCACAGCACGAAAGTGCAACATGTAAAAAAACACCTTTTCACCAGGATTACAACTAGCTTATTTCATCAGATATTGTCAACACAAGCACAAAATACAAGGAGAGCACGGAGCACGGAGTTCGCATTGACAGCTAACTAGCTAGCTCATTACCTGCACAAGAGACAGCGTTGTTGTCTGTTCAAAGTGAACTTTCCACTGCTGGGATAAATAACGTAAAAGATGCATAATATCACATCATATCACATCACTCACCATCCTCTATATCCTAATATCACAGCTTTCAACTGCTGAAGTTGGGTGCTCCCGTGGCCGTAAATTCATTTTGGGTGGCTCCGTCTAGTTCCCTCTGGATTCTGTCATCAGCCGAAAGGTGCAGAAAACTCTGCTGGACTGCAATGTTGATTTCTGTGGGTCTGATTTCTGTGAAGCCATTCTATCATTGTTGTTTATACTGACGCTTGCTTGCTTGCTGGCTCACGGATGAATCTTTGCAAATGGCAGCTCGAGATTCTGTAATTCAGCCTCAAACGTCGCTCTCACGACGTTACGCCCGAACCAATCAGTGGCCTGCAGTCTTTTTACATCACATTTTCAGGTAGGTACGGCATGCATAGAACCACTCGGGAGCAGGTCTGAAAAATCTGGACAGTGACCATTACAGTTCCTAAAGGAAAAGCCTACAAAGCGTACCGAACCGAACAGGGCCAAACAGGTACTAGTGGAAAAGGGCCATCTTTCTTCTTTATTTTCCTGGCATCCCCATTCGCCTCAGCCTGGTTCTGTCCAGGCTGTTCTCCCGTCTCTCCTCAGACATGAGCCCCGACCTCCCTGGTGTTTCCGCACATCAGCCTGTTCCTCTTCCCGGTCATATTGTGTAAGTTTTTGTCTTGTGTTATTTTTTTTGTGTGGTTTTGTTATTAAACATTTTGGCAACTCACAGTCCAGCATTTGGTGTCCTCAGTCCGCCCCTGCCAGGGCGATTTATGACAGAAGGACATATGCCAGTTTGGACCTAGCAGACTGTGGGTTTGCTTTTTTTCCTCCCATTTATTTTTTGTTAAGTTTGTGTTTTTTGCTGGTATGTCAGCCCACACGGACTTCAGTTTGCTTGGGTTGGATGAGGATGAGTGCTGGGCGGCGCAGTTAATTCAAGACCTCATCTCATACTTCTGAGAAAGCCCTGAAATGTCTGGACTGCACGGTGGAGGTGACTGAGGCAACCCCCAGCCCGAGGAGTTATCTGGGACTCACAGGTCTCCTCACCCTCGTTTTCAACCTCCAACATATGTTCCGCAGGCTGGTAAGAAACTCTCCTTTAACTGTGCTTGAGCCAACAAAGAAACGTCCCCTGGTGCAGTCATTTCCAGACTCCGTTCCTCACCATTTACCATCTGTACCTGAGCCGACGAAAGAGCGTCCCCGGGTGCAGACATCATCAGCCTCTTGCTGTCATCCACCTGAAGCTCGCCTGAGAAACTCTTCTGCATTTCCAGCAGTTTCTTCCTCACTGCTCTGGAGAACCACAGCAGCAGCCTCCTCGTCATTTCAAAATTTTTTCCCCTTGGCTGTCTTGTCAGTCTCCTCTTCCTCATCTGCTGCTGCTGCCTCCCTCTTCTCCAAGACGTCACTGGCTGCTGCTGAGAATCCGGCCGTCCTCAGGTCTTCATGACCGGCTCCTCCACTCTCCACCTTGGTTTCCTTGCTCGCTGCAGTGAATGAGAGGGAGTTATCTGGTCCTATGGCAGCAGCAACCACAAGGTCCCGCGAACTAAGGCAAGTACCCTTTCATTTTTTAACACCCAAAAATGAATTGTCTTGTCTTATTTCAGGTGGTGGTGGTGGTGGTGGTGGGGCTCAGCAGCAGTTACCCACTTTAGCTGAGCCCTCACTGCCGGCTGCTGCAACTAAAACTTTATCCTCTCCTGCTTCTCCCGTGTCCCTCTCTGCTTCCCCTGTGAGTCGTGCAGGTCCTGGGAGGGAGCCGCTGGATGACGGAGGGGTCTGTGGTTTCGGAGGGTTCTGTTCCAGCTCCGCAGCCATGTTCTGGATGGGAGAAGAGTGCCTCCTGTGTCCCGGAGCCTGAGCCGACAAGCAAATGTCCCCTGGTTTCAGCATCGCAGGATTCAACACTATCGGTGAGAGATCCCCAGTGCCAGCCGCCATGATTGGGGTTCCGCCAGATTCACCCACCATCACTCCTGCTGCTGGGGCCCCTGCAGCAGAGTTACCGGAGCCCTGGACGGCGGTGGAGCTCGAGTCAAGGCAAGTACTGTGTTCTGTATCTACACTATCAGTTCTAGAGAAATCTTGTCTTGCTCGTGGTGGGGAGAATCAGTTGCAGATGCCCTCTGCTCCTGAGTTCTCCTTGCCGCGCTCCACTGCTGCCTGTAACTGTGTTCTGGTGTCTGTTTCTTCCTCCCTGTCTGAGATGGCCGGGTCGGGGATGGTTCCCCAGACAAATGGGTCCGAGATGTCCCACCCTGCTTTGCTGGAGTCCTGGATGGTGGTGGAGCTCAAGTTAAGGCAACCTCTTTTTTGTTTTCACATTATCAGTTTTAGAGAGGTCTTGCTTTGCTCTTGATGGGGAGAACCAGTTACAGCCGGTAACTGCTCCTGAGTTTTCTCTGTTGGGCTCCACTGCTGCCGGTGATTCTGATCCAGTGTTTGTTTCTTCTCTCCTGTCTGAGTCCTCGTCTGGTTCCGACAGTGGTCATCAGTCCGCTGTGTGCGGGTCTGCTGGTGGTCATCAATTTTCTCCTGAGGTCACCATGGGTCCTTCTTCTCCGTCTGAGGTTGCTGTGGGTATTCCTTCTCCGCCTGAGGTCGCTGTGGGTCATCCGTCTTCACCTGAGGCTACCAAGGGTCATCCGTCTTCACCTGAGGTTGCCAAGGGTCATCTGTCTTTGCCTGAGGTCGTCACTGGTCATCTGTTGTCACCTAAGGTTGCTGCTGATCAGCCCTCATCGCCGCGTGGTTTGCTTGCTAGGTAATCATCCTCCTCATCGGGCTTCCACTCCTCAGCCCCTGCGGTCTGTGAAAGGCACTGATTCCAGCTACAGCCTCCAGGAGGGGGCATGTCATGACCCGCGGCCCATTGGCTCTGGAATTCTGTGAGCTCATTCGATGAACTACTCCGTCACTTTAGGTGGCTCTGGAATTCTGGGAGGCTACCCCACCTATTCCACCATGGGATCGGGTGGTTCTGGGACTGTGGGAGACCATCTGAACTGCTTCACTTTTACATTCGGTGTCCCAAGATTTCTGTTTTCACCTAATCTGTTCAGTGTTGTGGGTCATGAGCATTGTTTTTGTTTCACTCCCTCCTAGCCTGGTTTCCCCAACCACCCTCCCGGGGTTGATTATTTGTCTATTCCTGTTGGGGGGTGGGGGGTATTTTTCTTTTTTCTTTTTTGATGTTATGTTGGGATGTCTGGAATCCACCTCTTGAGAGAGGGGCTCTGTCATGGTGTGGAGCACGGTTGGGGAGCCGTGGTCACACTCCTTTATTAGTTTCTTTATTTTCTGTATTTCCCCACTTCAATTTAAGTTTGGTATCTATTTTGGGGTTGGCTGTATTATGTTGTTTGAGTTTGTCATTTGTTGTTGCCAGTTATGAGAGCTTCTGTTTCTGAGTCTTTTACTATAGTCTTGTTTGTTTACATTATGGGATTGAGCCATCCCATTATGTACTGTAATATATTTATCTACTTATTTTGACTTGAGCCTACCCTCACCTCTGCCCTCCTGTGTCTACAGTGGTATTCAGTTGTATTATTTTGCAATCTGTTGTTATCTCGTCCTCACCTTAGTTCCCTACTTAAGGTGTGTATTTATTAGTATTATCATTTATTGTTATCTGGTCCTTGTCTCTGTATATTCTTTGTTCATTCTCTCCATCTTTAGTCATCCTAGTCTGTACTCATGTTGACAGCTCTCCGTGTTTACTTCCCCGTTTAGTTCAAGTTCACGGGCTGTCACACCTGTCAGTAATTAGGTCAATTCCTCCTTGCTCACGTGATCCACACCTGTTGATCACTTGTTCATTGTTTCCTGTGCTTATTTAAGGACGGCTGCAACACTAAATCATTGCAACATCCTATTGTTTGTACCGACGGGTGTGCTCCTTCTGAGCTCTCTTTCGTTTTTGTCTTCCTGGCGTCCCCGTTCACCTCAGCCTGGTTCCTCAGGCTGTTCTCCCGTCTCTCCTCAGATGTGAGCCCCACTCTCCTGGCGTTTCCGCATGCCAGCCTGTTCCTCTTCCCAGGTGTATTGTGTAAGTTTTTGTCTTGTGTTTTTTTTTTAGTGTGTGCTTTTGTTATTAAATGTTTTGACAACTCACAGTCCAGCGTTTGGTGACCTCTGTCCGCCCCTGCCAGGGCGATTCATGACAAAAGTACAAATTTAATTTAACCAACATTACAATTTCTCTCTATAAATATGATAATGTTCTATAGAACTAAATATTCTTGCAATCTCCCTTACCCAAATGTAATTATGATATAATAATAATAATAATAATAACAACAAACAAGCAGAGACAATTGACCATCTAGTTTCTGGCTGCTCAGGGCTGGCCAAAACAGAATACAAGCCCAGTCTCAGCAAAAAAAAACGTTCAGTTGTACGTTTTGTCGGTCAGAGAAAATGTACAGAGGCACATTAAAAATATTTTTGACATGCCTCTGTATGTGAGTACGTGGCATTTACAGCTTTAAGAGAGGTGTGTAATGGTGGTTTCTTTTTTTTTCACTTTTATTGTGTTTCAGGATCGACCAGCTACCCCAGACTTTTATCCCTAACCCTACCCTCACAGGAACCTTTCATTAGTGGAGTGAAAAACAAAGTAATGGAAAAAAATCAGTGAAAAAAGTAACAAAAAGGTCAGTCACAGATGAGAGTGGGAGTCGAACTTGTGTGTTTTTGTCTGAACGACTGTAAGTAACTGTCCACCATCCCCGTCCCACTATCCAAAGGAGCGTTGGAAAACCAAAGTGAAAGATGCGTTGTTATGCGCATGCACGGTGAGGATTGTATGCACAGTGAGTTAACTTGCAAAAACGTACGGAGGCACAGTTTTTGTACATTTAACATGCAAATGTACGTTATTAGAGGGGTGGGAAAACGTTTATTAGATATGTTTTTTACTGAGACCGGGATGTCATGTGCTACCACTGTCCTTTGCAGGACTGCAAGCCCCCGATGGCGCTCTTCCTGGTGTGCTCGCATGACTAGTTTAAAAGTTAACAATAATACCATACCAATCAGTCACTCATAACACCTGTGTGGTGATAAGGAAATTGTGGCTTCATCCAGGACTCTCTCTGTAGGTGGTGTGAGTCACAAGACCCACCAAGTCAGCTCAAGAGGAGGGCATGTGTGCAAAAAAAAAATACTTGTGCATTGCACAGAATCTAATTTTGTTGTCCATGTGTCTGGAATGGCATTAATCCCATTCTATTCTATATTATACTCACTGTGGTGCTTAGCAGGGGCATAGCAAGCTTTTCAAAAGTGTGGGTGTTGTGGTTCGGCCGGTGGGAGTATTTAATACTCAACAGATTTTTACAAACACCATGATTTTCATCATTACTTATGTATTTACAAGACAAAGGGTCAACGACAAAACAGAATAGGCATCTTCCACTGAAAAATAAATCCGTAGAAAATACATACATCTTTGAAAAAATCTGAAAAAGGCTTTTCTTTCAATAAACAAAATATTAAACCTCCATTTATAGTAGTAAATCCTTTAAAAATACATAAAACAGGCCATCACTTTTGTCAGCAAAATGAGCAAAAATTCTCCCCTTTGTTAACCTGCCACCCTCCATCCTCATAAAGACTGCAAGGATAGTTTATACAGGACAACTTAGTTTACCAGTGAGAAGATAGTAGTAAATGTACAAGAAAAATCATGAAAATATGAGAAAAACTGTTGCAAATTCTACAGGAAAAAAGTTGCAAATTTTGTAGAAAAAAGTTATAAATTTATGATTATATTGTTGTAAATCTATGTGGGGGAAAGGTAACAATTTTATAACAAAACATGGCAAATTAACAGAAAAAAGTACTAAATTTACTACAAAAATAATAATTGTGCCAGCAAAAAGCTGAACATTTATTAAAAAAAAGTTATAACTTTACAAGAAAAATGTTAGTTTACAAGAAAAACCTTACTAATTGGTGAGGAAAATTGGACAATTATGAGTGAAAAAGGTAAAAAAAAAGAAAAAAAGAAAAATGCTCTAGAAAATTGGCATTTGTTTTCTTGTAAATGTGTGACTTCACTGTTGTAAATTTGTGAATTTTTCTTGGAAATGTGGGAGTTTTTCAGCATTTGGAAGTTGTGTATTTTCTCACAAAAATGCAACTCTTTTCTAGTATATCGGACTTGCTTATAGTAAATTTGGGACTTTTTAAATTATAAATTAGCATCTTTTATCATATTTTTGCACCTTTGTTCTTGCAAATTTGTACTGAAATTACGTTTACACTATATACTACATTTATAAACATCCCCTTGTTAAATGAAAGCACAAAGGTGCTGATGCCTCGGTGCCTGTGGCATGGTAGCATGGGGGGTTGTAAAAGAAGTCACGCTGCCATTTCTAGCAGGTGGGAATAGTCATTACAATAGCATTTTTTGCAGCTGCGTTGATGGTAAAGGTGAGTTAAATTTGTGTTTATTTTGAAAACAAGGCCTTATCTGGAAATTGTAGCAAATTAAAAGTCGAGAAAATATATAGACAATGAATAGAAACTATTGGTTCACAGCAGCAATTTCACACACGCCCCCTTATGCTTCTGCATCAAAGCAATGGTGTACCCAATGCAGTAGCTACATCGTACCCAGCTACTTGTAGAAATGCAACCACGCATTGCGGTGATGCAAATTGCAAGAGCTGTGATTGGTCCGCTCGGCCTCTTCCTACACATTTCCTGGTTCATGCTTTAAAATTTTGATTTACTTTAGTTTTTATTAGAAATTTATGTATATTTTCATTTCACTTATGAAAAAGCTGAATAAGAAAATATATTCATTTCACTTATGAAAAAGTTAAATAATAAAATGAAAATTTATGTGTACATAACAATATGTAACTGAGCAAAGTGGGTTTTTCTCCCTTTGCTTACCAGAACTTGCATTATCAAGTAATCAAGTGTGTCCACATGGGCAGAAATGCCTATTTAGGGGTAACTCGGTGACATAGTGGTTAGCACAGTTGCAGCACAGTCAAGGTGCGTTCAGACCAAACGTGAACGGGCGGTACAAATCCATACAAAGTGAATGGGAAGAGGCGAGTACATGTGAAATTGTGCAGTTGCACGTTCACGTCCGAGCCTAGCTAGCTAGCTAGCTGCTAGCTCTGAGATTCTGCCATCACCAGAGTAAAGGTATCACCACTGCAGAGTAAACTAGTTTGAAATTTGATTCACCCACCTGCAGACAGGAGGCCTGGGAGCTCTTCAGCTGAATTGAGATTTCGTAGTTATTTACCCACGGTTTCCTGCCAGCAAGCTAGCAAGCTAGCAACATAAACACCCATCTTCTTGTGAAGTTTTGGAGGCTTGAGACAACATTTTCAGGCGAGCCCCCCGTCAGATAATGTAAACCTAAGCATGACGTTATTTTGGGAATTTCCACAGCAGGTTGAACACAGCTGCAGATGTTTTAAAGGCAACTTCACCTGTCTGTATCTCACTCAGAAGGAAAATTCACATCTGTTTGTGTGTTTACATTGAGTTATAATGTAATCATGCCGTGCGAAAAATTCGCCCGTTCACGTTTGGTGTGAACGCACCTTAAGAAGGTCACAGGATCGATTCCATCCCTCACCATCGTGGGTGCATGTTCTTCTCGTGTCTTCATGGGTTTACTCCGGATTCCTCCCACAGGCCGAAAAACATGCAAGTCAGGTTAACTGGAGACTCTGAAGTTGCCCTAGGTATGAATGTGTGTGTGAATGGTGAAGAGATTGGCACCGTACCGTGGCTGCCTCATCTATCTAAGTGGATGTCCTGAATTTCCCTCTGGGATTAATAAAGAATACAAATACCACACATACAGTATCTCATAAAAGTGAATACACCCCTCACATTTTTGTAAATATTTTATTATATCTTTTCATGGGCCAACACTGAAGATATGACACTTTGATACAATGTAAAGTGGTCAGTGTCATCATCATCATCATAGCAGTCTGTCGGGGGCGACAATGACTGTTTCATTTAGGTCTGATCAGATTCCTCCATGCAGCTCTGTAATTCGCCTTCCGCTGCCAGGAACTCCTGACCTTGTTAACCCGGGCGACGTCCGAGCCGGTATGAGTTGCTCTCTGACTGACCATTTCATGAAACTGCTTGCAAAGTATTTGAGTACTGCTAGCTTATGCTGGACTAGCGACTCATTCTTGGCAGATAGAAGTATTATCAGTGTACAGCTTGTATAACAGTGTAAATTTGCTGCCCCCTCAAAATAACTCAACATACAGCCATTAATGTCTAAACCGCTGGCAACAAAAGTGAGTACACCCCTAAGTGAAAATGTCCAAATTGTGCCCAAAGTGTCAATATTTTGTGTGGCCACCATTATTTTCCAGCACTGCCTTAACTCTCTTGGGCATGGAGTTCACTAGAGTTTCACAGGTTGCCACTGGAATCCTCTTCCACTCCTCCATGACAACATCACGGAGCTGGTGGACATTAGAGACCTTGTGCTCCTCCACCTTCCCTTTGAGGATACCCCACAGATGCTCAATAGGGTTTAGGTCTGGAGACATGCTTGGCCAGTCCATCACCTTTACCCTCAGTTTCTTAAGCAAGGCAGTGGTTGTCTTGGAGATGTGTTTAGGGTCGTTATCATGTTGAAATATTGCCTTGCAGGCCAGTTTCCGAAGGGAGGGGATCATGCTCTGCTTCAGTATGTCACAGTACATGTTGGCATTCATGGTTCCCTCAATGAACTGTAGCTCCCCAGTGCCAGCAGCACTTGTGCAGCCCCAAACCATGACACTCCCACCATGCTTTACTGTAGGCAAGACACACTTGTCTTTGTACTCCTCACCTGGTTGCCGCTACACACGCTTGACACCATCTGAACCAAATGAGTTTATCTTGGTCTCATCAGACCACAGGACATGGTTCCAGCAGTCCATGTCCTTAGTCTGCTTGTCTTCAGCAAACTGTTTGCAGCCTTTCTTGTGCATCGTCTTTAAAAGGGGCTTCCTTCTGTGATGACAGCCATGCAGACCAATTTGATGCAGTGTGCGGCGTATGGTCTGAGCACTGACAGGCTGACCCCCCCCCCCCCCAACCCTTCACCTCTGAAGCAATGCTGGCAGCACTCATATGTCTAGTTTCAAAAGACAACCTCTGGATATGACGCTGAGCACGTGCACTCAACTTCTTTGGTTGACCATGGCGAGGCCTGTTCTGAGTGGAACCTGTCCTGTTAAACCGCTGTATGGTCTTGACCACCATGCAGCAGCTAAGCTTCAGGGCGTTGGCAGGCTTCTTATAGCCTAGGCCATCTTTATGTAGAGCAACAATTCTTTTTTTCAGATCTTCAGAGAGTTCTTTGCCATGAGGTGCCATGTTGAACTTCCAGTGACCAGTATGAGAGAGTGTGAGAGAGATAACACCAACTTTAACACAGCTGCTCCCCATTCACACCTGAGACCTTGTAACACTAACGAGTCACATGACACCGGAGAGGGAAAATGGCTAATTGGGCACAATTTGGACATTTTCACTTAGGGGTGTACTCTCTTTTGTTGTCATATTTATGACAGACTCAGGTGCTGAATTACACCCATGACATTTATTAAAGAAAAGAACAGAAGTCCAAGACTGTGCAAACATCCCAAAATGCAAACAAGGAAAAACTTACAGCTGACGTCCCTGGGCTGGCATTGCCCAGCGAATGCGGGAGTAGATAAGGAGGATACAGATGAAAGTTCCAGTTGACATCCAATAGTGCAGCGATGAGTGAATGAACAGAAGCTGACTAAATACAAGCAAGCAACAATGTAAATGACCACAGGTGTGGGTGTACCTGAGCAAGGGGAAGGAGAGAATCATAATGATAACTGGGATCAGCTGGTGATGATGAGAGGGGAGTAGTTGGACTGGCAGTGTGACAGGCAACACCCATGCAAAGTGTAGACCTGGAAACGCTGCCTGCCAGCTGCCAGTCCACAGAACCAATATGAGAAATAAACACTCAGAAACAGACTGGAAATGAATTCCAAATGAAACAAAACATAACCAAAACAGACTGAACATAAACAAGGAAAATGGAAGGCAGTATAATACCTCAAAAGGGCATAACAATACAACAGATAAATATGAATACAGAGAAAAGACACAAGACTGAGCTTGGGAGACCATCCAAGCTCAGTTTGTGACATTTGTTGCCAGTGGTTCAGACATTAATGGCTGTGTGTTGAGTTATTTTGAGGGGACAGCAAATTTACACTGTTACACAAGCTGTACACGGACTACTTTACATTGTATCAAAGTGTCATATCTTCAGTGTTGGCCCATGAAAAGATATAATAAAATATTTACAAAAACGTGAGGGGTGTAGTCACTTTTGTGAGATACTGTAGTTAATACTTGGCATTCTAAGTGACAGAAGTATAAATTATTGGTTATTTTTTCAATGTGTCTACATTCCATCAGTTGCTTATTTGGCAAGCCACTCGCTCTTATTTTGAAGGGTTGCAAGGCTGGATAGGAGGTGTTATTTTGAAAGTTTGTTTGCTAAGTTTGTGCACTTAGCAAACAATGTGCAGATTTCAGACTTGAAATGTCTACCCCCCCTTTCCTGTGCTTAAGGCAAGCCTACATTTATTCTGTTATCTTCCTTTTCGTCTCTGCTCGCTGCAGTTTGCATTTCTCTGTGAGCATGCAGGTTGCAGTAAGCTAGAGAGCTTCCACTTTCAGACTTCAGCAGCCAAACCTTCGAGAAAAATCTGTCTCGAAGCAGCAGTGGCAGTTTATTCTTTCCCCACAAATCTTATTAAGTTTTTCCAATTTTAAACAGAACAACATAAAAAAGAAAGAAAAAGAAAAAAAAGAGGAAGAATTTGTATTCAACAATACAGCGCCGGAACCTTCCAGTTCCGGCACCACACGAGTTGGCTGCCTTTTGCAACTGCCCTTTTTTTTTTTTATCTTCCTCCTTCTTTCTACACCTTTCAGTCTATATATATCACGGACACACAGATCGCCCCAAAGGTCTCCCGAGTCGGCGGACGGAGCCACTGTTTACAGCAGGAGATGATACAGCAGGGAAGAGCTAGCTAGCACTCAACTGCCACCCAGTGCTAACGGAGAAACTCGACATACCGGGAGAACTGAAGCGAAAACGACACGGGTGCCGGGCTGGAGTTTAGGCGGCGTGCAAGAAATATAAGACAGAATAATAAAGAGCGATGGCAAGAACCAAGCAGACCGCCCGTAAATCTACTGGAGGAAAAGCTCCCAGGAAGCAGCTGGCCACCAAGGCTGCTCAGAAAAGCACTCCGGCCACCGGCGGAGTGAAGAAGCCTCACTGTTACAGGCCTGGTACCGTGGCTCTGAGAGAGATCCGTCGCTACCAGAAATCCACGGAGCTGCTCATCCATAAGCTGCCCTTCCAGCGCCTGGTGAGGGAGATCGCTCAGGACTTCAAGACCGACCTGCGCTTCCAGAGCTCCGCCGTCATGGCTCTGCAGGAGGCCAGCGAGGCCTACCTGGTGGGTCTCTTCGAGGACACCAACCTGTGCGCCATCCACGCCAAGAGGGTCACCATCAGGTGACTTAATTGTCCAAAAAATTGCAAATAATTTGCTGTTGTTGTGCATGAGTTCCTTCAGAACCTATGTACAACAATGACAAATTATTGACCAGTCAACAAGTGAAATTAGATAATTAATTTCCCACAGAGACCTGAACATACCAGAGCACCCTGGTTAAAAGCATTGCTTCAGGCAATAAGGAACTTTAATTTCCTAAAAACAAAAGAATAATTCAGACTATTCAAACTTCTATTGTTGCAATTGTCTGCATCGTTCATTTGCTAAAAAGAGAATTTATATTTGTTTTATTGTATACATTTTTTTTTTATTGGAGAATTTACTGCTGGCAGTTTGCAGGGGCTTTTTTTTTCAAAGCTGTTCCCACTTATGCAAAAGATAAGCAGTTTTACGTTTTGCATTTCATTTCTTTACTGTACCAAAAATTAACCAAACCGTGACCTTAAAACCAAGGTACATAGTGAACCTTGATTTTAGCATACTGCTACACCCCTAGTGAAGGAGCCTCAGGAGATTTCCATTTAAGAAGTATTATGTGACTGGCCAGAAAAGTGACAAGAGCAGTAAAAGCAGATTCTGTTGATGAGAGTGTTGTAACTAAGGAGATCCCAAACAAAGTCGTCAAAGCGTTGGGGTGAACCTGTTTTCCAGTATAACAAGAAATAATGGATGGTAATACGGTTTCCAAGTGCAGGGTCAGTATCTTAGATAGCAATTTAAAGTCAACATTCAGCAGTCAAATAGGATGGTAAGAAGAGCAGCTAAGTGGCTCTTTGTTCTTCTTCAATAATAAAGAGATGGAGGCTTGGTAAAGCGTTGGAGGTAATTTGCCAAATTTAAAGGACTCATTGAACATATCCAACAGAAGTGGGACCATTTTATGTTGGAACTCTTTATAGAACTCAGTGGGATAATCATCTGAACCTGGGCATTTCCCACATTGCAATGAAGAGATAACCACAGAGATTCCAAAGAGGGACAGTGGTTTCTGTAGTTCCTCAACCATATCAGGATGTATTATGGGGATTTCCAACTAGTCAAAAAAAATTATCCATATCATGTGTAGCATAAAATAGAAATATTAATAAATAATAAATATGGTCAGGTATGAATTATTTAATTTATATTGATGTATTGGAATCTGAGCTCAAATCTCATTTCATATACATCAGAAAAGTTAATAACACTCGTAAGGGGCACCAGCTTCTATCTTTAAGAAGCAATTTGATCTTTAATTTCACTTTATACCTGTTTGATCACTCAATAAATTAATCAATAATCAGTCTCAAAAATTTTCCGTGAATTCGATACCTGGGCTTGAAACAGACTCAGAATGAAATAAATTCCCAACAACTTCTCTCATTTTTAAATATTTATTAAATGAAATGATTAACAGACATTGCAGTAATTTCATTAATCATAAAATCAATCTTGTAAATGATAGATTAACAATATCAATATTTTCGGAACCAGGGTTAACTTGAGAAACCAATTTCTATCAGTTTGAGTTAACAGATTATGGAAACAACGCAAATTTATGGAGAAAGTTTACTAATTATATGAAAAAGTCCTAAATTAATCTTAAGAAAATAAAAACAGAATTTTAATGAAAAGAAGAGTTTTGTTAAGGGCTTCTTAATTTGCATCTGATTAGATATACTAATTATTACCGAACCTCAAAATTTTAATTCAGCAGAGGAATTAAAGTTTTTGCAGCTCACGTGATTCCTCGGTGATGATGGTTCTGTAGTCGTCCTCAGCCAAAGATTTCGTGGATGTTAGGGGAAATATCTGCCCGCAGATATTTCAGGGTCCACAGTTCGATCTTTAAATTCAAGTGGTCGAAGGGCTGGATCTTGGCCGTATGACCCACAGTTGAAACTGGGTTCTAAGCCAGATGGTGCCGATGCTTCTTCAGCGTGTGATGGACAGCTGCGCATTGATTCCTCAGCTGCGTCTTTTCTTCCTGGTAGACAAGCAGCTGCAGAGGTCTTCGGGAATAATTAAAGATATCTAATCTGATCTCAAATTAAAAAAAAAACTTTCGGACTTTAGATAAAAACAGTAGCTTCTGGTGGGTGCTTGGTCAAGAAAAATATTATGAAAAAAAAATAAAGTCAAGATTAAAGTTTACATTAAAATTAAACAAACGGTGGTTTTACAGAAAGTTTAACAAAGAAAAGTGATGAATAAAAATTGGAGTTTAACTCCGATTAAGAATTGAGCTCAAAGAAATAGGAATTCCTAGGTATTTAAGAGAAAAAGAAAAAGGCATTAAAATACAGTTGCATAAACAAATTACGAGTTATCTGCTCTGTGTTCAGAAAAGCTACACGTGGTCGAAGTCTTTGTTCAGACGGTCCTTTGTTCTTCCTTGCTGTGTGTAGACAATGGAGAAGATCAGAGAAAGGGGGGGGCCGGACAGAGGATCTGCAAAAGAGTCCAGCCGAAAGACAAATCCGGGAAAGAGAACTGAAGCAGGGGTCTCTCTGCTATTTATGTTCCGCGGGCTTCCGGGATCTCAGCCAATGAGAGTCCTTCGTGGGAGGCACAATGAACTTTCCATCCAATGACAAACAGTCTATTGTTTGGAGCTCTTTGGGATGAAGAGTTGTCATGCAGAGATTGGCTGTTGGAGTCACATGGTTTTGGAGGCAAAACTTTGATACATACTGGAAGTTAATATTTCCCTTTATGTATTAAACTAAGATAACTTTAGTGATTAGTATAAATTATAAGCAGTGCTTCTAAATCAACATGCAGGAATAAACATTCATTTAAACACTAACATGCATATATATAAAATCACAGATTAATGCATTTCACACATATTATTGATTTTCCACATCAAAAACATCAGAGTCCATCTGCATTTTCATAGTTCTGAAAAGAATGAAGGTTTAGAATCGAGTTTGTAATAATGTACTTTAAAGTTCACTGGTTAAATCCAGCATGTCCAGAGTTTAAGGAAATTAGCTGAGTCGTGGCTCTGTTGCATGTTTTATGGGGGCAATAAAAGTGAAGCCGGACATTGGGGAAATTCCTTAGGCTGGTTTTAACAAAACAAAGGGGGATTTCAGCTGTGGCCTGGGGGAAGAAAACCCATTTCTTTGTGTTACTCCTGGGTGAAACAAAAATGTCTTTAAGCAGAAGAATAATTATTGCTGAGCCAAAGTGAGATGATGCTACACATGAATGGATAAGGAGTTCTCAGATGTGTATAACTGAAAGTAGAAGTGTTTGAATTCTTTATTTCTTTGGGGTCCATGGTAACCCCTGTGGATGTTCAAATTTGTGGTATCTGGTGAGAGGAAGAAATCTGTGGAGCTGATGAGCCAGTAGTCTGCCAGCCTTATCGCCTTGCTCCTAAAAGTAACTTCTAGTCTTAAGGAGAAGTTCAGTGAGAAGGTCAGCAATTTCTGACTGCAGCAGAAAACCTTCTTTAAATAGATCTGTGGTCAGTGAAGAAGCATACACATTATCCAAGTAGGCTACATGAGCCATCAGTTCTTTCAATTTCTCCCTTTTACGCTTTCTCTAGTGATTTGAATAAGATATGATCTGTCCTCGTATATAACCTTTAAGTGTCTCCCATAATGTTGATAATGAAACATCGGGGGTCTTAATAATGCTCACAAATATAGCAATTTGATTATTATCATTTCTTTATTTATTGGTGAGTATCAAAATGCCAAGGGGTGTGTGAGTTAATAGAGCAATTCATATGCATATTCATTACTACCGGGGAATGATCAGATATTACAATGGGTTCATATGAGCATGATTTCACAGAAGAAAAAATTCTGTTGCTGACAAGAAAATAATCAATATGACTGTATGTATGGTGCACCTGTGGAAAAAAAAAGAAAATGCCTTACCACCAGCAGCTCATTTTAGTGTGATAAATATTCAAGAATCCGTGAGATAATGATTTATGTATCGCGGGTGGCCAAATGTACCGATACAACAAATATATTCGGTATATCACTCGGCCCTAATCGATTGTGACAGGAAGCCATCCCTGTGCTGTAAAAAAGTCGCACTGCTGCCTCTAGTGGCCCAGCATAATTATTACAATACCTTTTTTCCCAGTTCCATTGATGGTTAAGGTGAGTTAAATTTGTGTTTGTTTTGAAAACAAAGCCTTATCTGGAAATTCTGGCAAATTTAAATTCAAGAAACTATGGCGATACAATGATACAAACCTTTAGTTCCACTTAAATTTGACCAGACGAGCTGAAACAGACAGGCGGACAGATCCACACACAGATGCACTGAGTGATTACCATATGCCTCCATTCACCAAGGCATAAAAATAAATCACCAACTGCATGAAAAACTCTCCAGGAGGCCACTTCAGGGGGCAAAGGGGAAGTCCACCAGCATCACAACATCGCAACAAGAAATTGGGAATTTTATATTCACAATCACTCCAGACATGAGTGCACCTTGAACAGAAATAAGCACCACCCATAACACACACACACACACACACACACACACACACACACACACACACACGCATGCATGCATGCACACACGCACATGCACACACGGCCGCTCTTCCTTTCACAAACTGTAACAATAACACAAAAACTATGTAGTGTTAACCCCTGGGTTCCAATTTATAAAATCATTCTTTGCTGAGGAGAAATTGTTTCACCCTAAAAGTCTGGTCAGGAATTTGCTTTTCTTCACCCAAGACCAAAGGTGTGAAACACTACCCATAGGCCATAAAAGTGGAAGTTAATCCCTGCTTCAGGACCTGGAGTCATTTCCCCTTTTAATCTATTTGCCAAAGGAATGCCCCAAATGACAGTTATGGCTGATGTTCCACAGACATGACTATTGAAATTATGAATTGTGGACAAGGAGTTAACTCATAGTCTTCTCTCAAGACTCTAATTTTTCAGAAGATACTTCTGAGGACACGATTGAAGACATGGCTGGACCCTGTGATGGACAATTGTGGTTTGAAATGCTTTTATTGATATGATTTGATATGTGTTACTTTATTTTCAGGAAGAAATTGTCATGAATGCCCCTTTGGAGCAGAGAGAAATGCACCACACGCCGGCCATGAGTTTGCAACATTTATTGAAAAAACATAAAGACATACACTGTAGAGAGAGGAATAACCAGGCTGAGTGTTCAGAGCAGATGAACTTTATTCACTCTCTCACATCTTCCAGAATCAGAAAACATCAACCTCATGTAGCAGGGACTCTCTTTTATATTACAACACTCACACGTCCCTGCTACCCGAGGTCCTGCATTACAATTCATTCCCACATGACAATTCCTTTTGTCCCCCAGCCCTTTAATCCCCATGCTCTTCCATCAGAGGAAATTACTGCATCTCCATGTCTTTCAGTCTGAGATGAATACCACAGCATGGGTCCCCCATAACACAACACTTATGGAAAAAGGGCATACAGGCTTGGCAAAATAGTTATGGCTAGGGCGAGTGTGATGGCTGGCTAACCTGGAAATAAACACAAGGAGCAGGTAGCAAAAAAGCCTAACTAAGGCGAGAGTAATCGCCAGCCAAACCTGCAGATAAACAGTAGTACATGCAGTGAGAGTCAGAGCACTTACATGCTGGGAAATGGCTTGAGAGTGACTTGGGAGTAGGAGGCTACACCATACAATGGTGCAGCCCCCTTAAAATAGGCAGCAGCACAATTAACACAATCAATAACAGATGTGAGCGTCTGAGCAAGCAGGGGAAGGTGACCTAATTAGACAATCACGCACAGCTGAGAACTGGGGAACAGACTGGGTGAAAGGTGAGTGACTGAGGAAGGAGGCTCTGAAAGTAAACAACCAAAAATGACAAAAAACAGACAGGAAAATAATAACAGACAAAAATACTCAAAAATACATAGAGAGTCTGAGCACTGGCTCAGACACATGACAGAAATTAATTTGTGCATGCCTACCATAAAGAAATTAATCACATTTACAATGTAGACACATTGATTGTTCCTTTATTATTAAGTAGAATATCTTAGTCACTAAAGTTTTAAAGAATTTATGCTTAATGTGCAGTATATACATGTGTTAGGAGGATTTCACTTTTCATATCAAATTTCTTCTCCTCTTTCTCTGGGAGACACCCACCTCAGGCCTTTGAACTGACCAATCAGTTTCCAAGTCTACCTGCATTGCCCTTTTTGGTCAGTTTATGACCTCTGCCAAAGAAGCTCAATGTAATTGGTCAAGCTCAGTTATGAAATTTAGTGAGATCCTGCCACACCCTGAGAAAAACTTTACTTTGTCTGCAGTTAGAGTTGGTCAGTTGAGTTGTAGTAGGGGTGACTTTTGGAAGGAGCATTTTCTCTTCCTTTCTAAAGAAGGCCCAGAGCCTATCATGTTCTGTGTAAATTCTTTTTCTTTTCTTTAAAATTGGCTTTTTCCTATTTTACTCCTTTTCCTTAAATTACCGTGTTAAGAAGATTTTGTTTGATTTTTACTGAGCTGAAGTCAACTTTTCTGACCACAATACATCGGAAGAAATGGATTTGTGGTTTGATTTTTCCAGTCTGATTTTCTGATTGGACTTTGAACGATAAACAAATATTATCAGGAGTTTGGCAACCTGGCCAAATTCCTTTTTCAGTGCATAAAGAAGGCCTCGTCCAGCGTGCTGAACACTCAGCTCACGTTTGCAATCTCAGGAGCATGGCTTTTCGGTAGAACCTGTCTGCCAGTCTCTCTCAACAGAATCCACGGACATCCATCCGGAGCAAGGTTGGCACGTGGGACGCCCTGCGACCACCAGGGACGCAATCTGACTCTGCTGCGCTGAAGGTCTGTTGTCTGAATTAGATTTAACTCTTCAGAATATTCCTGGTATAAGTTCTATAAACCTAATTGCTCAAACTCCGTTCCTTTTCAGAGTAACACCAATTTTCCTTTTTATAAACTAGTTTAATCATCATTTTCTTCATAAAATCGCATCCACTTTTTCTTAACCAATGCTATTTTATGGTTTTCCATTTTTCATTACATTTTCAAGTTAAACTATGGTTTCTTTGGTTCCACAAAGGTTTGATCCACATGTTATGCTCAGCAATTTAGTAGCAGTCTATGGTGCTCATGATACATGTTGAATTCCCTGTCTTAAAGTCATCCGAATGTGTTAATCTATTCTGAAATTTCTTATTAAACTATTGAAAAGACATATGGTAGTTATTGTTTGATTTCATGTCCATCTTCTTGATTAAAAGCAGACAAGAACTCACAGGTTTTTTTTTAGACTGATTCATTATTGGTACAAATACAGAATTATTAATACAATTGTCCATTCTTTAGGACTGGTGCCCCAACAAGCTTATGTGTGTTGGTAATGAAAAGAAATCTTCATTCCTACTCACATTCATATTTACTTTAATACTTGTACCAACAGTAAAACACCTATAAAACCCAATAGCAATAAATTGCTACAACTGTATGTAGTTATCTTAACCCTACACTCAAATAAGGCGGTCACACTCAGCCGGTCAACCGTGTCATGTCTCAAGGAACAGAAGAAGGAGGGAGAGCAGCATGCACAGAGAAACTGAGTGGCATTTATGGGAAACTGGAAAAACTGTGGGTGTTCAACAGTATCGCCTTGAAAACTCCCACAACACTCACGGGTGCGACGCCCATGGTGCTTAGCAACAGTTAACTGTGGGTACAGGCAGGAAAGCTGCATTTGCTGAGCAGACTCCATAGTAGCACTGTCAACTTATGGATGGAGATGGGGTGCATGTATGTGTGTGTGTGTGTGTGTATGTGTGTGTGTGTGTGTGTGTGTGTGTGTGCCTGCGCGAGCTTACCCTAGGAACACTACAGCTCTGTCCTATCCCAGCTTTTTTGGACAAGAAGTGGTGTACACCCTGGGCAGTTTATCAGTCCATTGCAGGGCCAACAAAGGCCATTTAATTTTTCTCAAGAAGTGTTTTTTTTGTAAATCCTATTTAAAAACAACAGTCAACAGAGTTAATTCTAACCCTAAAAGGCCTTAGACCGCAGAGAGTTAAACATACAGCATGTTCAATAGCTCATCATATGAAGCTCATTTCTTGGGGTGAACATGCTCTGACATTATGGAAATGTAAAGAGAGGAAAAGCCACACTAAATGGTGAATGGAAGGGCCATGAGTATGATCAGCCAGATGCTGAGGTGGATTTCAGTTAGCATTTTAACCTTCTTTGTGTCTGTGACTACCTGGAGCTCAGCTGTGGAAAGAGCAGCATGTCTGCAGTATTGATCCCTATAAAGCAGACAACAGACTTCAGTGTTAGTTTTTGGGATTATCCTGATTCTTGTTCCCTGCTTGGTATTCCCATCCCCTTTGAGATGTGTGCCCATATGCTCAAATGTCAGAAAATGTCACTGCTATCAAAATAGTAGAGCTTGGCATGCCTACCGAGGAAAAAAGGTTAAACAACACAAACAAAGTGATGCTGACCAAACTGCAATACCTCAGAGGATCCAAAATGCACACTGTATATGGTGGTACTGTACACAGGAGTAATCTGTTATTGGTAGCGACTGAAATGAGCACAGGATACTTAATACATGTTTAGTAAAATAATTACATAAACAATTATGTGTGTAATGATGGTATCACTACACCCCTATTATATAAACTCCACCATATTTCACAGTTAGGATGATGTTTTCATGTTGGCATGTGGTACCTTTTTACACCATACATGCATGTTCTTCCCAAACAATTCAACCTTAGTTTCCTCAGTCCAGCCATCCATCCGTCCATCCATCCATCTTCTACCGCTTTTCCGGAGGTCCGGGTCGCGGAGGCAGCAGATCAAGTAGAGAAGCCCAGACTTCCCTCTCCCCAGCCACCTGCTCCAGCTCTTCAGAGAGGATACCAAGGCGTTTCCAGACCAGCTGGGAGACATAGTCTCTCCACCGAGTCCTGGGTCTGCCCCAGGGTCTCCTCCCAGTGGGACGTCCCTGAAACACCTCAAGTGGGAGGCGTCCACTTTTCCTCAGTCCACAAAACATTTTTCCAGTAATGTTGTGGAATGAGATCACAGATACAAGCAGCTGAAATGAGCTTTCGCCGTAGGATTGCTGGATTCACCCTTGGAGATGGGGGAGGAGCTCAGTCATCCGGGAGAGGCTTAGAGTAGAGCTGCTGCTCCTCCACATCGAAAGGAGCTATTTGGGGTGGTTTGTGTATCTGATCAGGATGTCTCCTGGATGTCTCCCACTTGAGGTGTTTTGGGCACATCCCACTGGGAGGAGACCCAGGACACGCTGGAGAGACTACGTCTCCCAGCTGGCCTGGGAATGTCTTCTCTGAAGAGCTGAAGCAGGTGGCCAGGGAGAGGGAAGTCTGAGCTTCTCTGCTTGGGCTGCTGCCTCCTCCACCCGGACCTCTGGAAAAGCGGTAGAAACTGGATGGATGGATGCATGTTGTGGAGTGTCAAGGTGCACTTTGGCAAACTTCAGGCATGCAGTGATGTTTTTTGGTAAAGCAGCAACTCGCTCTGTGGTGTCTTGCCATGGACACCATGCCTGTTCAATGATTTACTTATGGTAGACTCGTGAACTGGCATCAGAACTGGGGATTCTAAATTGTCCTTAGGTATGACTGTGAGAGTGAATGGTTGTCTGTCACTTTGTGTTGGCCCTGCGACGGACTGGCAATCTGTTCAGGGTGTACCCTGCCTCTCGCCCAAAGATGCTGGGATAGGATCCAGTCCCCCTGTGACCTGAAAAGGATTAAGCGGAAGAATATGAATGAATGAATGAATGAATGAATGAATGATTGACTCATGAACACAGATGTTAACCAGTTCCAATGATTCCTTCAAGGCTTTACTTGTTACTCTAGGGTTCTTTTTTTTTTTTAACTCACTAAACAGTCTGCATTGTGCCTTTAAATCAAGTTGGCTGGGTGACCACTTCTAGGGAGAGTAGTCACAGTACTAAACATCATTGCAGGGGATTTTAACAAAGCATGCTTAAAGACTGTGCTCCCCAAATTCTACCAACACGTTCAGTGTCCCACAAGAGGGGAAAGAACACTGGATCATGTTTACAGCAACATTAAGCACACCTACAGAGCCACCCCCCACCCCCACCTTGGACAATCAGACCATCTCTCCCTTCTTCTAATTCCTGCCCACAACCCTCTCAGGAAGTGATCACCCACAACCAAACAAACAATTAAAACCCGGACTGAAAATGCTCTCCTTCAGCTATACAGTAGGACAACTTTAGCTGCACAGATTGGAACATCTTTGAACAGCAGGACCTGGACTCCTATAGTGAGTCTGTCCTTTTTTACATTAAATGCTGTGTAGAAAATGTGACAGTCACTAAACACATCCAGGTCTGCCCAAGCCAGAAAGTCCTGGATGTGTTCTCCCTGGAGAACCCAAGGAGCTATGTGAGGATGCTCTTTGGGCTCATTTCCACCAAAATAAGAGCCAGTGCTAGTTTGGTTCTGGGTCTGGTGCCAGTGCTTAACCAGTTCAACTGTAGTGCCTCATAAGAACCAGTTGGTTTTTCACTGATATGGAGCTAGTGGGGGATTACGTCAGGGCTACGTCATTACGTAGTGTGAAGCGCCTTTATGCAACCCCGCAGAACACCACAGAAGAAAAAGTAGCAGCGCTAGCTTGTCAACAGCTTGTCAACATGAGGAGTTTGTTGTCTCTTTGGCAGTGCTGCTTTTATTATTCCAAACCTGTATTAGCATCCAAAAACAGTTTTATTCTTAATGGCAGAGAATGGGGGCTATGTTTAAGGAGACCGGTAATTATCAATATTTCAGTTATGATAAGATAAGATAAGATAAGCCTTTATAGTCCCACAATGGGAAAATTCCAGGATTGCAACAGCACAGGGATAGCAACACTCAGAGCAACAATTAAGAAGACAAGAAAAACAGGAGCAGCGAATATACATATGTACACATAAATACATAAATATATATACACACAGTGTGGAGCATTGTAGCTAGATGGAATAAACAGCATAACCGTCTACTTAGTTATCCTACATAGTATGAATATGTACCCATACATATTGTCACCCTCCGTAGTGACTGATATTGTCCTAGTTGTATCTTTTGCATTCAATACTATTAGGTTGTCACGTTTTTTTGCTATCTCTGCGAGCAGCCCTGCTTAGGTTATACAGTCTGACAGCCGTAGGTAGGAAGGACCTGCGAAACCTCTCGGTTGCGCACCTAGGATGATGTAGTCTGCTGCTAAATGAGCTCCTCAGTGCGTTCAGTATGTCCTGCATAGGGTGGGACTCAAACTCCAGCAGAGATGACAGTTTAGCCACCATCCTTCTCTCTCCTATCTCC
Organism: Pholidichthys leucotaenia; assembly: GCA_020510985.1. NCBI lineage: Eukaryota > Metazoa > Chordata > Actinopteri > Cichliformes > Pholidichthyidae > Pholidichthys > Pholidichthys leucotaenia. Next base: position 296,414,531 of record CM035836.1, on the reverse strand, counting down.
TTCACTGGGTCAAGGCGTTGCCCCAGGACAGAGCTAGCTTTCTTGATCAGTTTGTTCAGTCTCTTCCTATCGGCTGCAGTAATGCCACTGCCCCAGCAGACCACTCCAAAAGTGATGGCTGATGCCACCACCATGTCGTAGAATCTCCTCAGTAGGAACAGCCTGCGCTGTCCCTTCTTGTAGAGTGCATCGGTATTGTGTGACCAGTCTAGTTTATTGTTCAGATGAACACCCAGGTACTTGTAGGATGCCACCATCTCAATGTCTGTTCCCTGGATGTTTACTGGTGCTGTGAGGGGTTGTCCTTGCCTGCGGCAGTCCACCAGTAGCTCCTTAGTTTTCCTTGCGTTGATCTGGAGGCAGTTCCGATGGCACCAGTCCACGAAGTCCTGGATAAGTCCTCTGTACTCAGCTTCATCTCCGTTGGAGACGAGGCCGACGATCGCAGAGTCATCAGAGAACTTCTGTAGATGGCAGTGTGTTGTATTGTGTGAGAAGTCCGCAGTATAAAGGGTGAACAGGAAAGGAGCCAAAACCATTCCCTGGGGGGCCCCCATGCTACCGATGATCGTGTCGGACACACAGTCCCGGGTTCTTACAAACTGTGGCCGGTTAGTGAGGTAGTCCAGGATCCATGATGACAGGTGCTGGTCCACCCCTGCGCACAGCAGCTTGTCCTTCAGGATCATCGGTTGGATGGTGTTCAAAGCACTGGAGAAGTCAAAGAACATGATCCTCACTGCATTCCCGGGCTTCTCCAGGTGGGACAGAGAACGGTGAAGGAGGAAGATCACTGCATCCTCCACCTCAATGCCATGCTGGTAGGCAAACTGGAGTGGATCCATCACTGGTCCCACCAGGGGGCGGAGGTGAGCAAGGAGCAGTCTCTCCAGGGTCTTCATCATGTGAGACATCAGGGCCACTGGTCTGTAGCTGTTCAGGTCTTTGGGGTGGGAAGTCTTTGGTACAGGTACCACACAAGATGTTTTCCACAACTGTGGTACCCTCCCCAGCTTCAGGCTCAGGTTGAAGATGTACTCCACAATCCCACACAGCTGGTCTGCACAGGACTTGAGGAGCTTTGCGCTGATGCCGTCTGGTCCCGAAGCCTTCCTCGCCTTGATCTTCTTCAGCTCCGTCCTCATCTGGGTCTTAGTGAGGGTCATGTTGGGGGGCTGTGTGCTGGGAGTGGGGGGGTGTTGGTGGAGTGGGGTGTGGGCAGCAGGACTCGATGTCTTTAGAGGCAGCAGTGGTTGTTGTGCAGTAAGGGGGGAGGGCGGTTGGTCAAACCTATTAAAAAACAGGTTCAGATTGTTCGCCCACTCCCTGCCCCCCGTGGCCTGGGGGGAGGTATTCTGGAGCCCAGAGATGGTTTTAAGGTTTCTTCAGACCCCGCTGATGTCACTCTGTTGCAGCTTGTCCTCCATCTTCTTCCTGAAGCTGTCCTTGCCTTCTCTGAGCTTCCTCCTCAGCTCCCTCTGTACGGACTTCAGCATCTCCCTGTTCCCCGACCTGAAGATCCTCTTCTTCTCTCTCAGAAGTGTTTTTATCTCAGGGTTGATCCAGGGTTTGTTGTTCGAGCAACACCGTATGGTCTTGGTGGGTATGGTGTTGTCCACACAGAAGCTGATGTAGTCTGTGATGGTGTGAGTGAGGCCATCGATGTCCTCACCATGTGGATCGCAGAGCTGCTCCCAGGCAGTGGTTTTCAAAACAGCCATTATCAGCTGTTGTTAGATCAAGTCTGTAGCGCGAGCATTGACTACACTTTTAAACATAATATTTATGTCAGTTCTGTAAAAGGTGGTGTTACGGTGCATTACGAGACAGAGGTCGCCTGTTATGTCATGCCAAAAAGTGATCAGCTGCCAAAAAAATGATTGCCAGGGGCCATATTGTTATGGGTTTATATTGGCCGTTAAATATATATTTCAACAGGTAAACAGTACTTAGTTAGGTATAGCAAGAGATATTTTAACACCTGTGATGCATTTTGAACCCGAAACAAACTTGATCTAGGATTAAAAGCATTTAAAATAATGCAGTCACAAGGTTACATGGAAAATGCATAGATTTACTGCATATATACATGAAGATACTGTATCAATATATATTCTATGTACCTCCAAACAATGATGTTTTTGCACATAAATATTGCAATCAGAAAAATTGCATACGTTGCTTTCCAAACTGCAACACTTTGGTCAACACTATAATTTTTCAGATGTGATAAAACCTCAAAACACTTAGACACAGTGTAAATGGACTGAGACCAGACAGTCCGCCTTTAACAAGCGGGCGCTCCTGGCTCCTGTAGACGGTGATCACTTTTTGGCACGACACCGGATTTTACTACCCAGCCGACCCCACGCAAAAGTGGCTGATGAAACCCTTTTCGGACACAGGCAGACTTACCCCTGAACAGCGTAACTACAACTACCGGATGAGTCGTGCACGTTCAGTTGTGGAAATGGCTTTTAGCGGCTTGAAAGGACGATGGAGGTCCTTCCTGACAAGGAATGACTACAAACTGGAGCTGAGCAAGAAAATGGTGCTCACCTGCTGCATACTTGATATTATTTGTGAGGAACATGGTGACAACTTTGGACTCCCAGACACACCTGATCACAGTCAACCTCCAGTTCAACCACGATCTGACCATGCCAGTGTAGAATGACATTAGGGCAGCTTTAATGGAGTATTTTAACAGTGGGGGGCAATAACCTGTTTAACGCCTGCCATATCATTTAAAAAATATACCATGTGAAGTAGTTCAAAATAATTAATGAATAAAACATTCAGCTAACAATCAGTCCTCAGTGTACTCTGTTTTAAAGTATTTATGGTGTATTTACATATTTATAGGCACATTTACAGAGTTGTTAAAGGTACCCTTCTGTACTTGTATGTCATCTATTTGGGTTAAAGTACTGATTCAAGTTTTTATTCATGTAGGGCTAACAAGAGACAGACTGTAAAGTGTACAAGTTAAAAGTACTTTCCCCAGAAATGATCTAGTCCAGAGCTGATAGAATGTCATGTGGTGTGTTGTCAAAAGAATATAAACTCATTATCATTTTTGAAGCTGGCAACTTGGAACATTTTCCACAGAAAAAGTGCATAGATTTAAAGTTTGTTGCTGTTTGTTCGTTAGAAAATATGAAAAAAGTTGTCAAAAATATGAGTAAGTCCACAAATACCTGATATATTGTCCAATACCTTAGAAAATTAACTTAAGTGCAGTAATTCAGTACTTGTACTTTCACTTCCCACCACTACAGTATTATACTATTTGCATTGTTTGTCCTAAACAGCTTTCCATTTCATACATATGTTTGATGTGAGGATAACAATTAATGTAGAAGCAAAAAAACACTTAAGAAAACTTTTATTTGCAAAATGTGCAAAAACTTAAGACTGCTACATATGAAATATTATGTACACACAGCCAAAAATATCAATGCTGTGATAGCTACTTTGTTTTCAGTCCCTCAAGCACAGACGTGCCCCATCAGTCCAACAAGGGTATTGGTCCTGTCCTCCATCTTCTGGATGCTTTGCAGCAAAGAGGAGGTCAGCTGCTCCTCCCTCCTGCTCTGCTCCTGCTGTCTCTCCTCTGACCTCTCCAGGTAGTCAAGAAGGAGGTCCATGTTTGTGTCCTGCTTCTGTTTCCATCCATCCATCCATCCATCCATCCATCCATCTTTTTCAGCTTAATCCTTTTCGGGTCGCGGGTGGGGGGGGGGGGCTGGAGCCTATCCCAGCATCTTTGGGCGAGAGGCAGGATACACCCTGGACAGATCGCCAGTACATCGCAGGGCCAACACGGAGAGACAGACAACCATTCACTCTCACAGTCATACCTAAGGCAATTTAGAATCCCCAATTGATGCCAATTAACCTAACTTACATGTTTTTTGGCATGTGGGAGGAAACCGGAGAAATCCCGGAGTAAACCCACGCAGACACGGGGAGAACATGCAAACTCCACACAGATCACTGTTGGTCAGGGGCTGGGATCGAACCCAGGATCCCCTGGCCAAGGATGAGTTGCTGTGCTGCTGCAGTGCTAACCACTCCGCCACCGCTGTTTTAAAGTACAAAAATAAGCAATATAAAATAACCACACACTGAAAAATGCAGGAATTGTCAGTCCAAGATTGAATGTGTCTATTCAACATTCATTTACTATTAGTGGCATCACAACATTCAATTCAAGTGTATAATTGATTTAATTCACTCCCTCCTTTGTGTGAATGGGTCATGAGCTGAACATATATGACCTAATCTGGTCTGACGAGAAGAGGAGGAAGAGCAGGAGGAGGACAAGCTTGGTGCTGGTGAAGGTGAGCTGGACACCACAGGTCTGGCTGGTTCTCCCTCATCATCCAGCTGTGATAAATCTGTAAATACAAAAAAAGTGTTTTAGTTTGTGCAGTGTCCAACTTAAGCCTTTCATTAAATGTGCAGACATAGAAGGTAATTTTATTCAATGTCAATATTAGCAAAGCTTACATGTCTCATTATGGAATAGAAGATTAGGAATAGAATAGGCTTTATTGTCACTGCACAGTTGTAGAGTACAACGAAATTGTAGGTGCTCCACCAGGCTACTGTGCAATAAAGTAACAGAAGGATGAAATAAAATACGGTTACACAACACACAATTAAACACGAGTGAAATTGTTTTTTAAAAAAATGGCCTGAGATTATGGAAATATTACCAAAATAGTAAAAATGATGACTTTACTAGCGTCTTTGGTAGAAAAATCTCCCCATAACACAATGCAAGGCACCCATTCATACACAGTATTGATACCACAAAAAACATATTTTGTGCTGGATATCTTTATAAAACAAAGCATTCTGTAAGACGCTAAGATTTTTGTTCTTGTTTTCTCTCAAATGAGCATTTCAAGATATATGGCGACGCCACTAACGTCATTTGAGACAATAATAAACAGTATTGATACTGAACAAACAGCGTATTTACAAATAAAGTAACCTGAACCTGAACCTATTTTGCACTGGATATCTAACAAAGTATTCTGTAAGAAGCTAAGATTTTTGTTCTAGTTTCTCAAACGCGCATTTCTTTATGGCAAGGAGAGACATTCATGGTAAAAACACTGTTAGCTTATTAGCATAGCTAACCGAAAATAATATAGCCACAAGAGTGAGTAAAAAAATATCCACACTTTGGCCATTACATATTAATAGAAGCGATATACATTTGTCAGTAGAGATGGCCTGTTCATTTCTTTATGGCGAGGAGAAACGTTTGGTCGTAGTAAAAGTACTGTTAGCTTGTTAGCATAGCTAACGAAAAATATTATAGTATTTTAGTATACCATATATATCCGCGGGCAGCGCGGTGGCGGAGTGGTTAGCACTGCGGCAGCACAGCAACTCATCCTTGGCCGGGGGATCCTGGGTTCAATCCCAGCCCCCGACCAACAGTGATCTGTGTGGAGTTTGCATGTTCTCCCCGTGTCTGTGTGGGTTTACTCCGGGATTTCTCCGGTTTCCTCCCACATGCCAAAAAAACATGTGTTAGGTTAATTGGCATCAAAACTGGGGATTCTAAATTGTCTTTAGGTATGACTGTGAGAGTGAATGGCTTTCTGTCTCTCTGTGTTGGCCCTGCGATGGACTGGTGATCTGTCCAGGGTGTACCCTGCCTCTCGCCCAAAAGATGCTGGGATAGGCTCCAGCCCCCCCGCGACCCGAAAAAGGATTAAGCGGAAGAAGATGAATGAATGAATATATATCTGCACTTTGGCTGTTACATATCAATACAAGCGGATATATATGTATATATATATTCGTTAATGTTTGGCCTTTTAAAGACAACACACTTACCAGTGTGTTTTGAGCAGTTTGTTGTACGGACTCATCCATGGAGTTACGATGGTCCGGCTGGCTGGCCTGTCCCCCAGAACAGTTCATCAGATGAGTGGCCCCCTCCAGCTTATCTGGTACTTCTGCTCATGTCCATAGAGCCAAGAAATATGTCTCCTCTTCGCTCCAAATCTGTTTGGTTTTGGAATCCATCGCTTGCTCTGCTGTTCAACATGGTGGTCAGTAATGTTTTGAACCTGTCAGTTAACCACATCCATGGCTGTGGACGTAACCAATGTAAACTGGTGCTGCCGCTGGCCCAGCTAGGAGTCAGGGTCACAATAGCCCCACTTTTGAGAGCATGGGAATGGTGCTTCAGGTGGTAGAAAACCAAAGAACTGGTGCCAATCAGGCTCTGGCTCCAGTTAAGCACTGGAACCATTTTGGTGGAAAAGGTCGATTTGCAGACTACATCTCAGCTTTCAACACCATCCTCCCAGACATCCTGATCAACAAATTGTACCTCCTCCAGACCCTCCTCCCCCACCTGCTCCTGGATAAAAAACTTTCTCACCAGCTGCCCACAAACAGTCAGACTTGGCCCACACCACTCCCCCACACTGTCACTCAGAGCCCCCTAGGGCTGCATGCTAAGCCCACTACTGTTCTCCCTCTATGCATTTGACTGTAATCCAACCCACCCAACCACTGTCATCGCGAAGTACGTGGACGATACCACCTTGGTTGGGCTCATCACTGATGACAACAAGAAGGCATACAAGGCAGAGGTAGAGAATCTGCTGTTGTGGTGTCAAGCAAACAACCTGACACTGAATGTCCACAAAACCAAAGAACTCATACTGGACTTCAGGAAAAACAGACAGGACCACACCCCTCTCCTCATAAATGATGACTGTGTGGAAACCGTCCCACCTTCAGGTTCCTGGGAACCCACATCTCCTCTGACCTCTTACTGGACTGTCAACACCAAGGCCCTGGCAAAGAAAGCCCAGCAGCAGCTGCACTTCCTCCGTGTCCTGAGGAAGAAAAACCTGGACCAGAAGCTGCTGCTGGCCTTCTACTGTTGCTCAGTGGAGAGCGTGCTCACCTACTGTCTAGGTGTGTGGCACGCCTGCTCCATGGCTGAGAACAGGAAGGCCATCAACACCGCCCAAAAAATCATCGGTGGCCCTCTGCCGTCCCTGGAGGACATCTCCAGATCCTCCTGTCTCAGGAAGACCAAGGCCATCACAGGTGATCCCTCACATCCCGCCCACCACACTGACCTGCTTCCCTCTGGACAACTATTCAAATCAGTCAAGTCCCACACCTCCAGACCGACAAACAGTTTCTTTCCCTGGGCCATCCAAGCTGCAACAGTCAGAGGCCCCACTCCCTTCCTTCTGAATGCTCACATGCTCAGAACTGAAGCCCTTTTAATTATCGCAATAATCACACCCGTCTTTGCACTCTGCACTTTCATATATATTGATCCATCCATGAAGTCACTACCATACCTGTGTACATCCCATAATACTGGGCTATTTGATTCAATTGTGTGTTCAATTGGGTATTCTGTAACTCTGTTTTATTTATATCTTTCTCTCATACTCAACTGCGCAGTAGCCTGGTGGAGCACCTATAATTTCATTGTATTGTACAACTGTACAATGACAATAAAAGCCTATTCTATTCTAACTGTAGACTGGTGAATACCTAAAGTCTTGCAGATTACTTTGTAACCCTTTCCAGTTTTATGCAAATCAAAAATTCTTGATCATAGGTCTTTGGAGATCTCTTTTTTGTGAGGCATGGTTCACGTCAGCAGATGCTTTATGTGAATAGCAAACTCACAAAGGTTGAGTGTTTTTATAAGTCAAAGTCACTCTACACCTCATTCTATTCTTGTTTCATTGCTTGGATTCCAGGTTTGCTACATCCTGGCTTTTGCTGAAGTTATTAGCATAAGGGCTCATTTAATTTTTCCACCAGCACTGTGAATGGGTAATGGATGTGTTCAATAAAGACATAAAATGTTATTATTGTTTGATATTAGGTAAAGTACATTGTATTTGTCTATACTTGGAATGTAGATGTAGATCAGATCACATTTTATAACCAGTTAATGCAAAAAATCAGGTAATTCTAAAGGGTTCACAATATTTTTTTCTTGCCACAGTATCTTCTCTTGTTTGGACAAATTACATTCAGTTTCTCTGTGTGGAGTTTGCATGTTCTCCCTGTGTCTGTGTGGGTTTACTCTGGGATTTCTCTGGTTTCCTCCCACATGCCAAAAACATGCAAGTTAGGTTAACTGGCATCAACTGGGGATTCTAAATTGTCCTTAGGTATGACTGTGAGAGTGAATGGTTGTCTGTCTCTCTGTGTTGGCCCTGCAATGGACTGGCGATCTGTCCAGGGCGTACCCTGCCTCTCGCCCAAAGATGCTAGGATAGGCTCCAGCGCCCCCCCCCCCCCCAACCGTGACCCGAAAAGGATTAAGTGGAAGAAGATGGATGGATGGACATTCAGTTTCTTATGTAACTGCATCCAGGTTAAAACCAGTTCTCTAATACCATTCTGTACCTTTCCAGTTTAACAAGATGTTGTCATCAATTGTATCAAAAGCCTTCTTTAATATCAGCAAAAATACCAATAACATGTTCTCTGTTGTCCAATAAGTCACTGATTGTCTGTTCTGTTATACCCCCTTTATAAAGGGATGGAGGTCGTTGAGAGATATGGCCAATTTTTGATTTAATTGTATTGCTGTTAGGGTTCCAAGCAGCTATGCTGTGGGAAACCTATTGTTTTTGTTGTTCTTCTTATTTTTCTCTGCTTAAAGTGCATGGGGAGCAAAAAAAATAATATGTGGAAACTTGAAATTTTACAGTCTGATCAGAAACTCTCCCCACTACGAAGAGTAGGTGGTGCTATAGTAAACATTTTATGATTTTGCAAATGTCTTGAGAACAGCTGGGCCTAGACGTAAAATTCTTTCATCATTCTATTCTCTGAAACCTTTAGCAACTTTTGTCACAGGTGGCAAACTCTGAAAATGAAACTTTCAGCACCATATTTTAAAAATGTGCAAGAGAACTCAAAATGAACTCTTACTAGACCATTCATCCAAATTGCTTGAAATTCAGCAGACATCATCTACAGACATGGCTAATGAAAAATTGTTAAAATTATTCAAAAAATGTCGATCTGTTTAGATTTCCTAGGCCAATCAACTTGTACAAGCTTCTCTGTAAGCTGTACAATTTCTCTATAACATGTATTTTTCAGTTTAACTTCACATATAGCGATTCAAATTTGATTAAACTTCACACTCACAATCATAACAGCATTCTTCAACACAACACCAAATTTCATGAAATTCTGTTAATGTTTGTAAAATTGTGTGGATGAAATATCTCTCAGCCATTTTGTCTTGTCAATGGAACATTTTGTTAGTGTGTCAGGAAGTCAGTGTGTGACCTAAAGCAATAGTGTAGGGGTTAAGGTGTTTATTTGCTATGCAGGAGAGCTGGGTTCAAATCCTCCTGGTAATGTGTTGTTCTTTTCAAAATATCTTTTCTGTGCATTTGAAAACAATATGTAGTACACATTAAGTTTTAAATGCAGTGCCACTGCTGCTGGGAATCCTTTCAATCAAGCATTTATCATTTGAGAAGCATGGTACCATATGATATTATGACACGGTCATAAACTGGAGATGCTTGATTTCAAAACACACTACTGAAATAGTATTAAACAATGCACCTCTGACAACAGACCTCCTTTTTCATAACTGTAACATGCACCATAATACCGGTGCACATGAGATTGCGTGCCACCACACCTCTTTGAAATGACTCTCCACCTCCCAGCGCAAAGTGAGCACATTGTCTACTGGTAATTAGATGGTGTGATGCAAAGTGTAAAAAAACAGACAATGCACTCACAGAAATTAACAAAAACACTGGTGAACAGTGGGAAGCCAGTGCAAAAGTCCGCTGATGACTGTCAAAATAGGGTCCTTAGAGTGTACACGAAAGCAGGTGTGTGGTGTTGTGGTCAAGGTCATGCAGGAGGTCCCAGGTCTGAATCTTGCCAGAGAAGTCTTAAGGTACATTCAGACCCATGCAAGTAAATTTAGTCATGCAAATACATTGAGTTACCATATACTCACGCTGCGTGAGTAAATTTACTTGTGTTGGGTCTGAAAACCCCTTTATTCTTCTGAAGTACGGCATGACTCTCTTGTGCATTTTAAAGCAACACTATGTGAGATTTTTACCTCAAAATAATGTTTGCAAAGTGATTTTGATAGTAGACTGCATTTGACCGTGTGAATGTCACTTGCTCCATAGCCTGCAACAGCTCTTTTTTTTGGTGGGATCACTGAAAGGACGCTGTGGCTGTGGTCCCAGTAGCGAATCACAGGGCATGACTTTAGCCACAAACAACAAAACACCCTGTGGTTGGTTGTTGGGATTATGGTCATGGCGGCCGTCATTGTGGCATTTTCAGTATTCCTACAAGGAATGTATTTTAGTATTCTTACTAGAAAAAAAATCAAATCGCTCTGTTATCGTAAAAAAACCCCAAAACACCCAGTCTTTATATCATTTCTGCATCCGATTAGCTGTTTTGACTCTTCCAAATTTGCAATGGGATGTCAAAAAAACGGTAAAGCACAGCACAGCACTGCCCTTGTTACCTGCTCACTGCTCTATTATTAGCCAGGTTAGCTGTTTGTCATGTAGCTAACAGTGCTATGACAAGTTTGTTCACGGAGCGTAGTTTATATTGTTATTTTCTTTAGATTTGAGTCATTCTAATAGACATCCCTGTTTCTACCTGGTTAACTAATCCATCCATCCATCCATCCATCTTCTACCGCTTTTCCGGAGGTCCGGGTCGCAGAGGCAGCAGTTCAAGCAGAGAAGCCCAGACTTCCCTCTCCCCCGCCACCTGCTCCAGCTCTTCAGAGAGGATATTAAGGCGTTCCCAGACCAGCTGGGAGACATAGTCTCTCCACCGAGTCCTGGGTCTGCCCTGGGATCTCCTCCCAATGGGACGTGCCTGAAACACCTCAAGTGGGAGGCGTCCAGGAGGCATCCTAATCAGATGCCCATACCACCCCAACTGACTCCTTTCCATGTAGAGGAGCAGCGGTTCTACTCTGAGCCTTTCCCAGATGACCGAGCACCTCACCCTATCTCTGAGGGCGAGTCCACCAATCCTACGGAGAAAGCTCATTTCAGCCACTTGTATCCGCGATCTTGTTCTTTCGGTCATTACCCAAAGCTCGTGACCATAGGTGAGAGTAGGAATGTAGATTGACTGGTAAATCGACAGCTTTGCCTTAGAACTCAGCTCCCTCTTCACCACAACAGACCGGTACAACGTCCGCATCACTGCAGATGCTGCTCCGATCCGTCTGTCAATCTCTCGTTCCATTTTCCCCTCACTTGTGAATAAGACCCCAAGATACTTAAACTCCTCCACTTGGGGCAGGAGCCTGTCCCCAACCCAGAGAGGACAATCCACCTTTTTCCGGCTGAGGACCATGGACTCGGACTTGGAGGTACTGATTCTCATCCCAGCTGCTTCACACTCAGTGGCAAACTGTCCCAGCAAGAGCTGTAGGCCATTGCTGGATGAAGCCAACAGGACAACATCATCTGCAAACAACAGAGATGAGATCATGTGGTCACCAAGCATGACGCCCTCCATTCCCTGGCTACGCCTAGAAATCCTGTCCATAAAAATTATGAACAGGATCGGTGACAAAAAGCAGCCCTGGCGGAGTCCAACTCTCACTGGGAATGAGTCCGACCGAGTGTTGGCAATACGAACCAAACTCTCACAATGGTCGTACAGAGGCCGAATAGCTTGTAACAACAAGCCCGATACCCCATACTCCCGAAGCACCCCCCCACAAAAAACCATGAGGGACGCGATCAAATGCCTTCTCCCAGTCCACAAAACGCATGTAACCTGGCTGGGCAAACTCCCACGAACCCTTGAGAATTCTCGAGAGAATAAAGAGCTGGTCCGATGTGCCACGGCCAGGACGAAAACCACATTGCTCCTCCTGAATCCGAGGTTCGACCAACGGCCGGACTCTCCTCTCCAGTACCTTGGCATAGACCTTCCCAGGGAGGCTGAGGAGTGTGATCCCTCTAAAGTTGGAGCACACCCTCCAGTCCCCTTTTTTGAAGAGAGGAACCACCACCCCGGTTTGCCATGCCAAAGGCACTGCCCCCAACCTCCACGCAATGTTGCAGAGGTGTGTCAACCATGACAGCCCAACAACATCCAGGACCTTGAGGTACTCAGGGCGAATCTCGTCCACCCCTGGGGCCCGGCCACCAAGGAGATTTTTAACCACCTTGGTGACCTCAGCCCCTGTGACAGGCAAGTCATCCCCCTCGTCCACAAACCCTGTTTCCTCTGTGGAAGATGTATCAGTGGGAACTAATCCAGAGTCGATAATATAGCTCACGTCATTCTGGCTTATTCTGTTATCTTTTTGCGATGATCCTAAATTGATCTGTTAGCATTAGCCTGACTTGGCCACCGGGGTTTGCTTTGGTGGGAAGGAAGTGACGGACAGGCTGATTGGCATTTTTATAGCTATTTCTATTAATTCTATTCACCCCCACTGGAATCCTTGTTCATATACAATGCTTGGCCATAAATGTCATTCTAAGATATTATTTTAGCTTATTTTCTTGTAGTATTATCCATAACCAGGACCAAAGGTGGCTAACTGAAACTAGCAGTGTAGCCACTCATTCACAAATGTTTGTGTTGTCATTATACTCTAGGGACTGTTCATATCATTTCATCCACTGTGCGCATGTGGAGAGGAGCAAACACAATAATTAAATAATTAAAGAAAATTTTACCAAAATATGTCACAAACAGCTCATTAAGACATGTGTGAGCTGTTAAAATGTGAAAAAGTCCACTCAAGGACCCCTTTAAGTTTCCTGTTATGTTTGTATCGGGGGCAGCTATTATCATACTTTTCTACAAACTAGTACATACCCGTGCATACCCGTCCATGCCCGTAGAAACCAAGTATAAGCAAATATTTGTGCATGCCCATGGCTGAAGCTGAAGGGTCTCCTCCTGTCTCAGAGGGCTGTGTTGTTCACAGCCATGCCTGTGGCGTACTGCTGGAACCTGAGGTGTTTCATGTTCACGGCATCTTTTCTGACATGCAGCAGTTCTCCTCATTCTGTTGTTCTCCATCTGGTGGGTCTTCTTCGTTCAGACCACTGGTTGAGGGATAGGTGCATTGTAATTCCAGCGTCGGCGGCCAGCCGACTATTCCGCTTCTCCTCGGTCTTGGCTTCTCTGTGCCTTGCATGGAATTCACTGTCCCTGGACAGCCGACTATTCTGCATCTCCTCGGTCTCAGCTTGTCTGTGCCTTGCCTGGCGTTCAGCATTGCTTGCTTTGCGGGCATTTCGGGCTTCAAATGACTCAGCACATGCATGGCGCACTGCCACATGTTTCCTGTCTGTTTGTGCATCCCTTGTCTGTCGTCCCCTGTGCTAGTGAAGGATCTCCTCTTGTCTCAGACGAGTGCGATGTACTGCTGGAACCTCAGGTGTTTCATCTTCATGGCATCTTTTCTGACGTGCAGCAGTTCTCCTCATTCTATTGCTGTCCATCTGGTGGGTCTTCTTCTTCTTGTTTGTTGAGACCACTGGTTGAGCGATAGGTGCGTCGTAATTCCAGTTCATGGACAGGATCATGAAAATAGATCTGAGCAAAAAGAGGCTTTCGGGCATGGACTCATTGTATATGACATCATAAAGACACGAGAGTCCTATATGACATCATAAAGACATATTTGTCTATGTGCTGTCATATAGGTATCGCGAGTCCTATGATGCCTGAGTTCATAGGATGTCCTATGATGTTCAGGCAGAGATCATAGGCCGTCCTTTGATGTCCTATAAATGTGACACACACACACACACACACACACACACACACACACACACACACACACACACACACACACACACACACACACACACACACACTTCTTGCTTTAATAGAGTGAAGTGATAGAATGATATATCTAAAAATGACTTTTGTGCCTACTGAGAACTTCCTCTTCATAAACTTGGTTCCAGTTTATAGCCAATGGCTCCATTTGAAGTGCAAGCATTGTTTCATCTGATCTTGCTCTCGATCCACTTTCATCCAGATTTACAAGTTTACAAATACTGGCAAATAATCACTAATATGATTCCGTATTAACTCACTAATCATTTTCCTTTCTTCCATGTTTGTGAAGAGGTGAGAAAGTGGCGCTACAAGATTTAATTCTACTTGGAAACAGCAATCCATGCTTTTATTTCATCTCGTCAGGATTACTGCAATGCACTTTACGCTGGTGTCAGCCAGTCATCTCTTTTGCATCTGCAGCTAGTACAAAACGCTGCTGCTCGTTTTTTAACAGGTACAGTACATGTAAAAGAGATAACATCACACCCATTTTAGCTTCACTCCACTGGCTGCCCATACATTTCAGAGTTCATTTTAAACTTTTTTTATTTGTTTTTAAAACCTTGAACGGTCTTGCTCCGCCTTATCTCTCTGAGCTTCTGCATCCTTGCACTCCCACCCTGTCCCTCAGGTCAGCTGAACAGCTGCTCCTGAGGGTACCAAAGTTGAAGCGGAAGCTCAGAGGGGACAGAGCCTCTTCGGTCATGGCACCCAGGTTATGGAACGATTTACCTCTGAACATTAGACAAGCACCTTCACTGTCCATTTTTAAAACCCATCTTAAAACACACTTTTACTCCCTGGCTTTTGACCCAGTGTGAGACACTGATTTTATTGAATGAAATGGATTTTTTTATTTATTTATTTAATTTACCGATTCTATTGACTGTGGTTTCTACTCGTGCTGAGTTATATATCATTTTGGTGGATTTATATCGTTTTTGTGCTAGTGTCCTGCTCCTTGCTTTTATATGTGTTCTTGTTGTACAGCACTTTGTGTCACGAGTGTTGCTTTTTAAAGTGCTTTATAAATAAAGTTGTGTGATGATCAAGTGAGCATGCTCCCCCTCCCCTCCTGTTCCTGTCTTCCGGAGTAATCTACACACCTGCATGATTTACCGCACCTGCTGCCCTCCAGCTCTTCAGTGTATTTAAGGTTCAGTGTGTGGATACAGCGCCGCTGGACCATTGGGTATTGCTGCCCTAAAGCTCACTCTTTATTGCACTTTTGGTTGACCTATGTTTTTCACTCCCCATGTCTTCTTCCTCTCCTCAGGTTTGCTGCCACCTCAGCGGTGTGTACTCCGAGGCTGATCACGTTCATCTGACCCGAAGACATTGGACGTTCCACCCAGGTCATCCGTCTTCCCCCTATCATCCCCTGGTCCCACGCAGGAGTTCCCTGCCGGGCTCCTCTGCTCATTGTAGTAAGAGTGTTCTCCTTTCTTATTCTCCTCTTGTGGAGATTCTTGCCTCTAATCTGCTCCCTCCCCCTTCCCCCTGGCTGCATGTGCTCCAGCGGGCACCTGTTTTGTGTGTCAATTTAAGTATGCGTTTTAGTTTGCGCTTTTCCTTAGTTGTGCACTATATTTAGGTTTGTGAATTTTTGGTTTCGTATTTTCATTAAAGTGGTGAAACTTTACCATCTGAGTCTGAGCATCTCTCTCTTGGGTTGAATCATGACAGAACCGTCCAGCCAAGATTGAGGCTCAGCGGGGGCTTTGCCAGGCTTACAGTCAGCACTCAAGCATTTGGATGCCATGGAATGCCAGGTCATGTTTCTTTCCGAACAACTTCAAACCATTACTCAGCAGTTGGTGACCGTCACCGAGCATTTGTGTCGGCTTCCTGGTGCGGCACCTCCCCCTGCATCTGCTGCTCCGACAGCTTCTCCCATCCGCAGGAACACTTCTGTTCCTCCGCTTGCCCCCTAGGGGGGGTTGGGGGTGGGGTGGGAGGATGCAAAGAGTTCTTGCTCCACTGCCGGCTTTATTTCCAACAGGTGGAAAGCGAGTATAGGGACGATTTGGCTAAGATCCCCTTCGTGACCTTGTTGCTGGGGGACCAGATGCTCAACTGGGCACAGTCCATCTTGAGCAGCTCGAGTGGGCCCCTGTACACATTCCAGTGGTTTGTGTGGGAATTTTCTGAGGCTTTTGACCATACGGAGAGCGATGGGAACATTGTTAGCCAGCTGATGGGACTCCGGCAGGGAAACTGGTCTGTAGCCGATTTCTCCGTCAAGTTCCTGGTCGTTGCGGCAGACTCCAAATGGAACGACGTTGCTCTGCGCAACGCCTTCCTCTGGGGCCTAAATGTGCATCTCTGCGACGAACTGGCTATCCACATGTCCCCCTCCTCTCTGGATGAGCTTATTGCGTAGGCAGGGGCTCTGGATAACCAGTTTAGGGAGCGTGTGAGGGAGCAGAGGGCTCGTTGGCTCCGCGGCCGGCTCCCCCTCCCTCTGGGACAGCTCCGTCAGCGCCCTCTGAGCGGATGGCCTTCAGTAGGATCCATCTGACTCCTGAGGCGCGTCGGCATTGAGAGAGGGCGAGGGCGTGCATGTATTGCAGGGCCACTGACCACGTAATTTCGAAATGCCCAGTTAAATTAAAAGATCTGGCCCATCAGTAACTGTAGGGGGTCTGGCGGGAGGGTCTTCTCAAAATCCTTCCAACCGTTTTGAACTCCCAGCCCTCATTCAGTTACCGGGGGCTGAGTTCAAAACCTCCGCCCTGATTGATTTATGGGCAGAGCAAAATTTCATTCAACTGGCACTGGTCCGAAAATTTCAGATTTCCACCAGGAACGTCCCGATACCTTTGAATGTCTCGGCGGTTTCAGGCAGCAGGATCGCGGCGATAACCGAACAAACTGAGACCATTTCGGTCATTTTGTTCGGTAATCACCGCAAGACCGTTCAGTTCTATATGCTGCCCCAATCCCCTACCCCCATGATTCTGGGGTATTTGTGGTTCCAAATTCACAACCCTATAATAAATTGGAGCCAGGGCTCCATGTCATCCTGGAGCTCTTTTTGTCTCTCATCGTATCTCCAGTTGGCCGCATGCTTGTCCTCTCTCCCGATCTCCTCCTCTCTGGCTGAGCCAACTGATCTCAGCTCCGTGCCCGAGGTCTATCATGACTTAGGGGAGGTCTTTAACAAGTCTACGGCACTATCTTTACCACCTCATCGGGTCTACAACTCCGCTATTGACCTCCTCCCGGGCGTGCGGCTGCCATCCAGAAGGCTCTACAGGCTCTACAGTTGATCTGGGCCGGAGAGGGAGGTGATAGAGACCTACATGTGCTTCCTCACATGTGCTGAAATTCCTGATGAGAACATGAAGGATCCTTTGTACTGCGCGTGTGTTGCCGTCTGTTTGAAACCTTGGTCACTCTTACACGTACTGGTTATTTTGTCTGTTTTTATTTATTTTACTTACTCCATTTTAATTTTTTTTTTATCTCTTTTATTGATATTAACTTTCTATTTAGTGATATTAACTTTTTAAACTGGAGCTAGAACTTTGTTGATCGGCTATATTGATCATACAGCTCCCAACGGCTGGACCGTTTATATTTTTAGTCAAAAATGGACATGACAGTGCCTAGGGGTGATAAAATTCTATGGCAGAAAGCACAAAAGAAAATTGCTGACCTGGAAGAGGATATCCAACGACTCTCTGATGAATTTCAGCAGAAAAACACGCTCCTCTCCAATTTCACCCTACGTCTTCCTCTGCTGTCACAGACGATGAGTCTTTTAGCGGCCCAGGAGTCCAAAAAAATGACATTGAGTGACTCAGCCCTCCGAGACACAGTTGCCTGGGACCCCTCCACCTGTCCATGGCCCTCCTCCTGATCAATGCCAAATCAGATGGCTTGGTCTGAGGTGATGGTCCGGGGCAGGAAAAGGGCCTCAGACGCGTCAACCACCAGCCATCCTCTGTCCGTCTCCAACCGCTATGAGGCTCTGGCAATGGCTGATAATCCACCTTCCACCGATGCTCCAGCTTCACCGGTTCCAGTTCGCTTGGGCTCCACTCAGCGCGCAGCCCCCGCTGACTTGGCACCCATCCCTTTGCTGGAAGACCTGGCGGCCTTTCCTCCGCTGAGGGCTGACAGCAGTGGGGCGGCTGGCGTGGCCCCAGCCAAGCCATAGTGGCTCCGGCCCCATTCTGGAGAGTCCTGTACCTGACGTATGATCCTGAGGAAGGCTGTTCATTGGCACTCTGAGAGGCCACACCGCACGGAGCAGTCGGGGAATCCCTCCTCCAGTTCTGGCGCCGTTTCACTGCCCTGCTTGTCGGCTGGTGAGGTAAGGGGCCCTACCTGCCCAACGATGGGACCCACACTCTGCCGCTATCTCACCGCACTGACTCTTGCCGAGGGACCCTGCAGCCATCAACATCCCACCCGCTTTTTCCTCCAGCCACGATGATCGTCGGTGACTCCATCATAAGGCACATCAGGTATTTTAACTCTATCACTCACTGTTTCCCAGGAGCTACTGTCCCCAACCTGTTAGAAAAGCTCCCGGATCTGCTGCAGTCACAACCTCCCTCCATCACACGGATTATTATTCACGTAGGGACTAACGACACCACCCGCAGACAGTCTGAAATCACTAAAAATGACTTCTGCAAACTTTAATATTTTATCAAACAGTGGAAAGTCTGTTTTTATTTCTGGCCCCATTGCCACACTGCACCGTGGATCAGACCATTTTAGCCGTGTTCTTGCCCTCTCAACTTGGCTCAAGTCCGTCTGCAGCAGCAACAACATTAATTTTAATGACAATTTTAACTTGTTTTGGGGCTTTTACACTTTCTATAAATCTGACGGCATACATTTAAATGCATCAGGTAGCCAGCTTTTAGCAGCAAACCTGATACATATCATTCAAACCACAACATGCAATTGACTGTTTACATCCCACGACCCATCTCCTCCCGATCCACTCACATCTCTGACCCCCAGTAAGACTATCCAGCACTAGTCCCGTTTTTGTCAGCCTCCACCGTCTGGTCTGGAAATTCATTCATTACCCACCTTCCCCATTAGGACATTGATCACGGACAGACCTCCATCCATAAAACATACAGTTCACAAGAACTCACACCCATGTTGCCTACGTTCTGTGGATCAGTCTCCAAACAATAATCCACAAAAAACAAATTACCCACCCATAAATAACTCACCACCTACCCTAAATATGGCTCTTTTAAATATACAGTCACTTGCTAACAAGAATCATCAATGATCTGATTTTAGGTAATAAGACTGACTGTCTATTTTTAACAAAGACGTGGCTTGGCACAGATGCACCAGCGGTTCTCACTGTGGCCTCCCCACCAAATTTTAGTTCAGTGTTTTCCATAAGAAAGGGCAGGAAGGGTGGGTGCACTGCATCTATTTTTTCTTCCTCACTTGCAGTAAAGCAAATTTTACCTGATCAGTATACCGCATTTGAGCACCACGCTTTTGTCTTTAGCAGCCCCACAATTCTATGCATCACAGTTTACAGACCACCCAAATACTGCCCTGTTTTTATTAATGAGTTCTCTGACTTTTTATCAGTAATCCCCTCCTCATATAATTTTATTCTCATTTCCGGTGATTTTAATCTACACACTGATAAACAGGGCGATCATACAGTATGTCAGAAGATTTTAATGACCTGCTCACATCCATGAATTTTACTCAACATGTCATGCAGCCGACTCACAACAGGGGACGCACTCTGGATCTTGTCGTTAGCCATGGCCTGCCCACGAGTGTGTCCTCCATTGTTGACTTGGCTGTATCTGACCATTACTGTGTGTTTTTTAATATCACTGGTTTTATGCAACGGGAGACTTCGGTGCGAACTGTGAGGAAGCGCCATCTGACACCTGAAGTGGCTGCTGATTTTATCAAACTCTTATGCAACACTCCCCCAGTTATTTCACCTGCATCGTGTGATTTTATTGTTGATAATTTTAACAGTAAATTAAGATTAGCCATTGACAGAGTTGCCCCAATAATCACAAGGACAGTTAGGAATAAACCAAAGCCTCCATAGAGAAATAACCAAATCCAAAAACTGAAAAGAGAGTGCAGGATGGCTGAGAGGAAATGGAGGGAAAACAAATTAACTATCAATTACCAAGTACTACAGAATAAATTAAAATTATACAATAATGCAGTTAAGACATCAAGAACAGAGTATTTTTCCAACATAATCTCAACCCATAACAATAACCCTAAAGTCCTTTTTGCAGCCATTGATCACTTAATCAACCCAGATTTTAATAAAAACACAAACCTGCCATCCAACTCTCTAAGTGATAGTTTTGTAGACCACTTCGGGTGCAAGCTTGAGTCTATTAGATCCAACATTTTATCTGACCAGAGGGCTGCTTTTAATGGAATCTTGGACTCACCTTTAGCTGAGGAAACACTGGACTGTTTTGCCCTGGTTGATGCTAAGATGCTTGGTAGAGTTTTCTTCCAGGAAAACTTGACCTCCTGCCTTTTAGATCTGATTCCCTCATCACTTTTTAAAACATTTTATGGATTCTTCGAACATTAGGTTTTAAACATTGTAAATGGCTCTCTTCAGACTGGTGTTTTCCTTGCTGCCTTTAAAATGGCTGTGGTGAAGCCCTCTTTGAAGAAGAGTAATTTGGATCCTGATATTCTCAGTCACTGTCGACCTGTATCTGTCATGGACCTCCCTATGCGCTTTTACGCAGCGTACGGAGAGGGGAGAAATGATGAGAAACAGAAAAAATTTTAAAATCGTTCAGATACAAATCACAAAATGCAATCAGTTCTTTTAAAGAGGACTTGCTGAAGCAGGACTGGACAAAAGTCTATGTATCAGATGTAAATGAAGCCTATGACACATTTATAAACATTGTAACCACTCTTTCTGAAAAAAATTGTCCTTTAGTAAAGAAAAAGCTTAAACATAAATTTTCCGATAAGCCATGGTTAACCAAAGGATTATAAAAGGCGTGTAAAAAGAAAAATTTATTATATAAAGCTTTCCTAAAGAAAAGGACAAAAGAAGCAGAGCAGCGGTATAAAGCATACAAAAATGAGTTAACATATATAATAAGATGTAGTAAAAGAGACTATTACAGTAAAGAAATGGAGAAAAACAGAAACAATATTAAAAATACATGGACAATACTTAACAATATTCTTGGAAATAAAAACAGAAATACAAGCTACCCAACCAATTTTTCAAAAAATAATAAAACGACTCAGAGTGTGAATGCAGCTTCACCTGCAGATGAATTTAATAACTTTTTTGTTAACATTGGTCCTAATTTGGCTCGAGAAATACCCAATACGGCGCCTACAGGTGATACAATAAGCAAAAACACTGCTATAAAAGACTCCATTTTCATAAAGAACACAGACGAGAGAGAGATCATTGAAATTGTTAAATCGTTTAAAAGTAAAGCATTTACGGACTGTGATGGTATTGACATGCTCTTAGTCAAAACTATTATTGAATGCTTAGTGAAACCACTGACGTATATCTGTAACCTGTCTCTCCAAACAGGTATATTTCCCAATGCAATGAAAATAGCTAAAGTAATTTCGATATACAAGACGGGTGACAGAGGGGAATTCTCAAACTATAGACCAATTTCACTATTGCCGCAATTTTCCAAGATACTTGAAAAAATATTCTATGAGAGAATTGACAACTTCATACTGAAGAATAATTTATTGTGTGAGCAGCAATATGGGTTCAGACACAAGAGGACAACTGCATTTGCTCTAATGGAATTTATAGAAAAAATATCAACTGCCGTTGAAAATAAAGAGTATTCAGTTGGGGTATTCCTGGATCTTAAAAAAGCATTTGATACAGTGGATCATAATTTATTATTAAAGAAACTACAAAATTGCGGTATTAGGGGGGTAGCACTGTCCTGGTTATGTAGTTACTTAAAGAATAGATATCAGTATGTATGTGTTGGTAACAAAAACTCACAGTTACTGAAGGTTACTCGTGGAGTCCCACAGGGTTCAGTTTTGGGGCCATTGTTATTCAATATGTATATAAATGATATATGTAAAGTTTCAGAAAAAATGGATTTAATATTGTTTGCCGATGACACTAATCTATTATGCAGTGGAAGCAATTTGGAACAACTTTTGGATACACTCGGAAAGGAATTAGGAAAGCTTAAACTGTGGTTTGATTCAAACAAATTAATGCTCAATTTAAGTAAGACAAAATTTATAGTTTTTAACAACCATCACAACAACTTAGTATCTAAACTCAGTGTAAATGGTGTAGAGATTGAAATGATATCCGAAACTAAATTTCTTGGAGTAATAATTGGTAATAAACTGTGTTGGAAGTCACATATTAATTATATTAAAGGTAAAATATCCAAATCAATTGTAATACTACACAGAGTGAAATATTTGCTGAATCAACCCACAGTATATACCTTGTATCATTCATGAATACTCCCATACATGACATATTGTACTGAAGTATGGGGAAATACATATAAAACAAACATATATCCAGTCTTTATGCTTCAGAAGAGAGCTATTAGAATAATAAACAAAGCTGCTTACAGGGAACCAACAAACGCACTTTTTCCTAAATTAAAAGCTCTCAAGTTGAAAGATCTGGTTGACTTTAAAACTGCAGTAATAATGTTTAAAGTGAAGAATCTATCACTGCCCGCAAATATCCAAAAGTTGTTCCAAATAAGGGAGAAACAATATCATTTCAGAGGAACATGTATATTTCAAAAACCTTCAGTGAGAACTACCACCAAGCAACACTGTGTTTCAGTGCAAGGAGTCAGATTAT
Source organism: Pholidichthys leucotaenia (assembly GCA_020510985.1). NCBI lineage: Eukaryota > Metazoa > Chordata > Actinopteri > Cichliformes > Pholidichthyidae > Pholidichthys > Pholidichthys leucotaenia. The sequence continues at coordinate 296,391,826 of CM035836.1, read as the reverse complement.
GGAACGATTTTGGACCTGAATTAAAATCATGTACAACGCTTGGACAATTTAAACAAAAACTAAAGGAAGAAATACTCCAAACATATATACAAGATGACATGTAAAATCACATAAGGATTGTCATATCCAGTTTGTGTTGTGTTGTAGCTAAGTTTTTTGTCACATTTTGTCTTAGCTTTGTTCTGAATTGTAATCGCTCTTGTTTTGTTTTTCTTATGGATTCTTGGATGGAATATGGGTGGGCAATATAAGCTGCAGCTTCAGCCATCACCCATTTCGGATAACTTATGTTGAACTGTATAATCAGAGGAGTTATTGTCTAATTTGACCTTGTTGGATTTTCTTTCCCCCTTTGTTATATTATTCTGTTTCTTTTAATCTGTACTTTTAATCTATCTGAAATAAAGATTCATTCATTCATTCATTCATTCATTCATTCATTCATTCATTCATTCATGAGGATCTACATGCAGGGTTACACCACAACACATTTATTAAAGTAAAGGCGAACAGTCCAAAAGGTGAAGACTTACAAAAAATACAAAGAAACATTTACTGTTGGCATTCATGGGCTGGCATCGCCCCGCGAACGCATGAGGAGAGATGTGTACTCACGCTGGCATCCCATAGCCAGAATCACTATGTGGGCGCGAGAGAACCACGGCATGCGTGGAGTGGATACACGTCGCTTAAGTCCTGACAGCAGACTAATCCACAAACAGTTCACTGACGGAACAGCAGACAATACAATGCAATGTAATGACCCAGCCATGCATGACTGGCAAAAAGCAGCTTAAGTACATGCACTGCTGGTGATGGTGAGATGAGGAGCACCTGGGCGAGGACCAGGAAAGATGATTAACAGGAGTGGGAATCAGCTGGCAGTACTGAGAGACGGGGAGTGGTCAGACCGGCAGGCTGTCAGCCAGTGCTACGCTAGAGTGAGCCAAAGAGAACTGCCTCACAGCTGCCGGCCTGAGAGCAGTAGCTCTACAGGCTCTTCCGTAAGGATACGGAAGCAGCATTGAAATACATAATAAACACATACACAGCGGCACTTAAACCCACAAGGAGTTCAGGACCGAGCCGGGGAAACCAAGCCAGCTTGGCTCCTGCCAGAGCCCCCCTCTCAAGGGGTGGATTCCCAGACACCCAAGGTAACATCCCAAGGACACCCCCTCCCCCCATCTTCCCAGCAGAAACAACAACACGAACCCGGGTGGTAGGTAGGGGGAACAGGAAAGGAGGGAACACAATACACCCCACCCAGGGCCCACAATTACCCCCCTCCCCCAAGTCCAAAGGCATGGAGGCTCGGGAGGTCGCCCAGAGTCCTAGGCCCAGCAGGCAGTCCGACAAACAGAGTCCGGTGGCCTGCCGGAAAACACGGGCCATCTGGCCCAAAGACTCAGTCCCTCTGGTGGCTGGCCAGCGTTGTTAAGCCACCAGGACCGAAGGGGTGAAGCAGGAGGTGGCCTGCCAACCGGGAGGGTCACTGGTGGGTGACTGGACCCTAGGGAGGCAACCCCCACGGCATCGAGCAGGAAGGAGAAGGGGGCCACGGCATCCTCAGGCTGACCAGCAGCACTCTCGGTAGTCCCGGCTTGGGACACAGCTGCACCCGCGGTGGACCCCGACTGGGCCAACGCTGCACCCTCGGTAGATCCCGACTGGGCCAACGCTGCACCCTCGGTGGACCCCGGCTGGAGCACTGCAGCACCCGCGGTGGTTCCTGGCTGGAGCTCTGCAGCACCCGCGGTGGACTCTGGCTGGAGCTCTGCAGCACCCGCGGTGGGCTCTGGCTGGAGCTCTGCAGCACCCATGGTGGAATCCGGCTGGAGCTCTGCAGCACCCGAGGTGGACTCCAGCTGGAGCTCTGCAACATCCGCGGTGAACTCCGGCTGGAGGTCTGCAGCACTCGTGGTGGCTCCCGGCTGGAGATCTGCAACACCCACGATGGACCCCGACCGGGCCAGCGTAGGCCCTCCGGTGGACCCTGCGCTGGAGCGTGGCATCCATGATAGATCCGGACAGGAGCACAGCACCCATGTTGGGCTGATCCTGGGGTGCAGCCTCCACGAGGGTCCTATGCCAGTGAGCTGCACCCACAGAGACTCAGCCTTCGGAGGGACTCATACGATGGCCTCAGGCAGCAGGGGAGCTGGGCCCATGACGTCGTCAGGCGGCGAGACCGATTCCGTGGAGACCCCCAGTGACAATGGCTCCTCTCCGCCGATCCTAGAAGAACACTCGGGAGTGTTGTTAGGGTTGCTGGCAGCGGCAGAGCCCGGCGAGGGAAGCTCAGATGCAGCTGCGCGCTGCACCTGACTTTCCTCACCTAGAGCCAGACAAGATCTCTTTAAAACAGACATTAGAAAAACAAGAGAGAAAACTTGCCTGAGCTCGAGCTCCACCGCCATCCAGGACTCTGTTGATCCCGGCGATGAAGACTTGGGCCTGGCCTCCAAGAGGTCCACATCAGGCTCCCAATCTGCTGCGACTGTCTCCACAGCTGGCAAGATGGTGATTGCAGTCCTAAGACCCTCAGACAATGTTCTCCATGCTGGTGAGTCCTCCGGCATGGCAGCTGAGGGCTGACTCGCCGCTGAACCCAGGACTGGATCCTCTAGGGTCTTGGGCTCCTCCATCGTCCTGCAGTTCAGCTCCACGGCCAGTGGACTCTCAGGGAAAGGAGGAGGAGACCAAGAGAGGGCAGGTGAATAGTTAATTGCTGCAACAGGTGGTGAGAGCCCAGTGTACTGCATACCCCCCCCCCCCCCACCGGAATTCAGGCAAGGTAATTCATCAGATTGAGAAACAGCATGAAAAAGCACTTGCCTGTTCTCCCAGGGCGCAATGGTTCTTGCTGCAGCTAGCCCAGCATCTTCTTTCTCCATGTCTGCAGTAATCATGGGCCCCTTTGGAAAACCAGATGGAGCTGCCCCTGCAGACTGGATGACGGGCGGAGCCGAGGGAGGATCAGCTGTGCTCTCAGCTGTCGGGGAAGGTGCCATGGAGGAAGGGGAAACAGTAGCGATGACCCCAGGGTAAGGAGCTGATGGAACAGCCAGTGAAGGGACCAAAAAGGCTGGCGCTGCAGCAGTTCCTCACTGTTGCGGCGACGATGGGACTGCTGACTGAAGGACAGAGGAATTCCTCCTGCAGCCTGAGGCTGGGTACTCGTGGGGACGTTGTGACGACTGGACCTGGGAATCCTCCTCCACTCACCTCAGTTCAGCCGTGTCACGGGGAGGAGTGAAGTTCTGCGACAAGAAACGGTGTCCTCGGGCCTGTGATGATCCAATCGCCAGCCCCGGAAATCGCTGTTGGAGAGCGGAGACAGTAGCCAGCAGCTCAGAGAATTCAGGATAATGTTCTAGACTGGGATACACCTCCACTACCCTGACCGCTGCTACCACACTCCAAAACCTTCTTCGGGCCACGGGCAGAGAGAGCTTCAGCGATATGGCCCCGGATTAACTCCGCTGCTCATTGCTCATCCATGCTAGGACCCCCAGCTGCCTTCCTTCTATGGCAGGCAGGGGACGTGCTGAAAGCCACTTGGTCAGCCACCAAAAAGTGAGCGAAGGTTGTTCAAAAACGAAAAAGGTTATGTGTTGGTGTAACCCGCTAAATCGTCTTTTCCGGCTGGGTCATTCTGTCATGGACCTCCTCGTGCGCTTTTACGCAGCGCACGGAGAGGGGAGAAATGATGAGGATCTACGTGCAGGGTTACACCACAACACATTTATTAAAGTAAAGGCGAACAGCCCAAAAGGTGAAGACTTACAAAAAATATAAAGAAATATTTACGGTTGGTGTTTGGGGGGCCGGCATCGCCCCATGAACGCATGAGGAGACATGTGTACTCACGGTGGCATCCCATAGCCAGAATCGCTATGTGAGCGCGAGAGAACCACGGAATGCATGGAGTGGATACACGTCGCTTAAGTCCTGACAGCAGACTAATCCACAAACAGTTCACTGACAGAACAGCAGACAATATAATGCAATGTAATGACCCAGCCATGCGTGACTGGCAAAAAGCAGCTTAAGCACACGCACTGCTGGTGATGGTGAGATGAGGAGCACCTGGGCGACGAACAGGAAAGATGATTAATGGGAGTGGGATTCAGCTGGCAGTAATGAGAGAGGGGGCGTGGTCAGACCGGCAGATTGTCAACTCTACGCTAGAGTGAGCCAAAGAGAACTGCCTCACAGCTGCCGGCCCGAGAGCAGTGGCTAAGGATACGGAAGCAGCACTGAAATACATAATAAACACATACACAGCGGCACTTAAACCCACAAGGAGGTCAGGACCGAGCTGGGGAAACCAAGCTGGCTCGGCTCCTGACAGTATCCAATTTATCGTTTTTAAGTAAGATTTTAGAAAAAAAATTGTATTCTTCCAGTAAAATAATTTTCATTATTGACCACAACATTTTTGAGAAATTTCAATCTTGTTTTAGGACAAACCGCAGTACTGAGATAGCCCTTTTAAAAATTGTTAATGATATCAGGTATAACATGGACTCCCACAAACTGTCAGTCCTGGTGCTGCTGGATCTCAGCACTGCCTTTGATAGAGTAGATCACCACATTTTATTAAGCAGACTCAAACACCTGGTGGGCCTCTCAGGTACTGTTCTTGAATGGCTTCATTCCTATCTCACAGATCGTCACTATTTTGTAAGTATGGATACATGTTCTTTGGCAGTCCATGAAATCAAGTGTGGGGTACCCCAAGGTTCAATTTTAGGGCCAATACTTTTTAATCTTTATATGTTACCACTTGGGGATGTTATCAGGAGACATGGCATCAATTTTCATAGTTATGCTGATGATACACAACTGTACATTGCTGTGTGTCCTGATGACACAAAACCAATTAATGCCCTTTTGAACTTTATTTTAGATATAAAGTCATGGATGGCAGAGAACTTCCTACAGCTCAACCAGGGCAAAACAGAAATTTTAATCATTGGTCCTGAAGACAAGAGTGTCACGACGGCCCTCACGGACCGTCACAAGACGCCTCAGTCACCAGTGAGTTTGCAGTGGTAATTTATTGTAGAGTAAGGATGAACACACACAGAACACATACAGTGGCTGGGTGAAGTCTGAGCCGGGGACCACCCGATGCGCCAGACGAGACACACAGAGTCACACAGAGTCACACAGACACACGAGTCACACAGAGCGTACCTTACAACGGGACCGTTAACAGATGGGTAACGGGGAATTCCCAAGTCCATTAACCACGATGAGCAAGGTGAATAACAGGAGCACGACGGAACGTGGCTGAACATACAGGTGAACATAACAGGATATAACAGAGACTGCCGCGTTGGAGGACATTTAGCACCCGCTTATATCTCTGGTGGCTAATGACCCCAACGCGGCACAGCTGCTGCTAATGACAGCAGAGCAGCAGCTGACTTTGACAGCAGGGAGCTCTCCCGGGCGCCTTCACAATAAGAGCCCGAGGAGCTGGAAGGAATCCTCAGCTGCCAAAGCCAGAGAACAAAAAGATATGAGACCCGAGTGTGGCCAGAACTGACACTCGGGTTATGACAGTACCTCCCCCTCAAGGCCGAGCTCTGAGCGGCCTGAGTAACACCCAAGCCCCCCACCCCCCCACCCCCCTAGGGTGGGTGGATGGGGCGCTGGCAGGAGGGAGAGAGACAAACAACCAACAAGGCTACAAGGGTAGGGAGAAAAAAAAACCCCACAATAAGTACAAAATAGGCAACACACCCTTTGGCAAACAGAGTGACACAAAAACACAAAACAATCCCCCTCCCCCCCCCCCCACACACCCCAACAGTCCCACAGACGAGATCAGGAACCCGGAAAGGGCGCAGTCCAGGCCCGGAGGGATGGGGGCAAAAGGTTCGGGGGGGTCGTCCAGCAACAAGAGGCCGCAGAACAGGGAGGGGAAAAGAGGACAGTTCGGGCGGCCTACCCCAGTCCCATGCTCGGGGGAAGAGAGTTTCAGGCGGCCGGAGCAGGTCACCGCACAGGAAGATAAACAGGTCGGGGGGCCGACCCGGAGAACCAAACCAACGAGACAGCCCTTCAGGCGGCCGCCCCGCAACACCAGCCCACCAGAACCGTTGGGAGGAAGCAGCCGGTGATCCCGCAGAAAAGGGGGGAGATGAGGGGAAACCGGGCGGAGCGTTCGGGACCCCAACGGCCCCAGGTGGAGATGGGTAGTGCTCCTCAGGGAGGCGAGGAGGATGACTGTGGAGATGAGGGTGATGAAGAAAACGAGCCTGTCCAGCATCCGGTGGCTGGGGATCTGCGGCTCCCTCACCGAACCTAGGACCTGCTGGTGCAGCACCCACGGTGGACCCCGATTGGGCCTCCGGAACCAAACCCACGGTGGACCCCGATTGGGCCTCCGGAACCAAACCCACGGTGGACTCCGATTGGGCCTCCGGAACAGCACTCCCGGTGGACCCCAACTGGACCGGAACAGCACTCCCGGTGGACCCGGTCGGCGTGGCACCAGACTCGACCTCCAACCCCGAAACCGGAACCTCTGGCGCAGCAGGCGAGAGCAGCCCCTCGCCGGCGACCCTGGGAGAAGACTCACACAAGAGAGAAAACCCGGGATCAGGATCACCGGCAGCGCCAGAACCCGGCGAGATAAGCTCAGACGCAGCGGGCGGCTGCACTCGGCTCATCTCCCCTTGAGACAGGCAAAAGTGCTCTAAAAGGTGAAGAAGAAAGATAAAACAGAGCACTTGCCTGAGCTCGGGTTCTGACGCCATCCAGGACTGCGATGATCCGGGCTCAGAAGTCAGGAGGTCGTCCTCAGGCTCCCACTCAGCTGCGTCGGGCTCCGCAGCTGGCATGATGGTGCGTGCAGCTAGAGAGTCCTCCGGCACCGATGTCCACGCCGGTGGCCCGCACGGCGTGGTGGCAGGAGAATCTCGCCCTGCTGGACCGGACCGCTCCTCCGTGGAACCCCGGGGACGCTTCTTCATCGGCGATGGCTCCACGCTGCAGTCCGCTCTCCTCCTCCGCCCATGGCGTGGCTGCGGAACCGGAACCAGGCTCTCCAGAACCGCAGGCCCCCTCCTCATCCAGCGACGTTGGCCTGACGTCGAGGACCGCTCAGCAGGGGGAGACACAGAGGAAGCAGGGTTATTACATTCATCCACAGCGGGTGGAGGGAGCTCGGGGGGCTGCATACCCCGAACTCCACCCCTAGGAGTCAGACAAGGCAAGACAATGTCAAAAGAAGAGGAATTATCATGCACTCGCCTTTCCCCTAAGGGTAAGATGGTCTCCGCTGTGGGGGACGTCATTCCTTCCTTTCCCCGCTGGATGGCGACAGAGGGCCCTCTGGGAAGACGAGATGAGGCCACTCGAGGCGGATCCGGGATGAAGCTCGCCGAAATGGAGCTCTCGTGACACACAGCAGCCAGGATAGGCGACGAGGAGGAGGGGGCGACAGCCGGGGTCAGTCGGGCATGGAGCGCTGACGGGACAGCAGGCGAGGGCCCGGGAGAAGACGAGGCTGCGGGGATTCCCCTCTGACAAGGCGCGGGAGTGACAACTGTGTGGGGGGTTGAGCCCTTGCGGCGACCCGGGACAGCATCCAGACGGGGCTCTAGCCGAGGTTGGAAGCCGGAGTGACGACGGTTCCTTGTAGGGGGTGAGGCGAAGGTGAGGTCCGGAAATCGCCGTTCCTGAGCAGAAACGGCGGCAAGCAAGTCAGCAAACTCAGGAAACTCACGCAGCGCTGGATTCCTCTCCACCAGTCTGACCGCTGCCACCACATGCTTCATACACGCCGGAGGATTCTTAGCGGAGCAAGCAGCAGCCACCCGGTCCCAGATCTCTTCTGCTGTCATCTGCAGCTTCTCTGGGGGAATCCCGAGTGACGACATGCCCGATGGGAAAAGACCTCCGGGTGGTGCGAACTCCCGGGCCGGAACGGAGGCAGGAGCGGGATCCCGAAGCGAGGGGCGACGTCTCCTCCGCTTCAGCTTCCTGCCAGGATTTTCCTCCAGCCCTCGGAGTTTCTCACGCTGGGTGGCGATGTCATGGCTCCTCACGCTTACCTCTGGATGATCGGTGAAGCGGGGAAGAGAATCCAGAATCTCCTCGGCTAGGTCCAGGTATCTACAAATGTCGCTGGGAGCGTCCAACAGCGTAGCGGTGAAGATGGTGTAATCTACCTCCTTCAGAACCTCCGCTTGCTGCCTGCCAAGGCGCCGACAATGGCCCCTGGATGACGACATACTCCCCGCTGCAGACACTCAGACAGGTAGAAATTAACAGTCCACTACTGCAAACTACACGGTGAATGGCGTCTCGATACAACGCCTCCTCTCCGGGCGTTAGGCGGCAGTCTACTGTCACGACGGCCCTCACGGACCGTCACAAGACACCTCAGTCACCAGTGAGTTTGCAGTGGTAATTTATTGTAGAGTAAGGATGAACACACACAGAACACATACAGTGGCTGGGTGAAGTCTGAGCCGGGGACCACCCGATGCGCCAGACGAGATAATCACAAAGATACAGTCACACAGAGCGTACCTTACAACGGGACCATTAACAGACGGGTAACGGGGAATTCCCAAGTCCATTAACCACGATGAGCAAGGTGAATAACAGGAGCACGACGGAACGTGGCTGAACATACAGGTGAACATAACAGGATATAACAGAGACTGCCGCGTTGGAGGACATTTAGCACCCGCTTATATCTCTGGTGGCTAATGACCCCAACGCGGCACAGCTGCTGCTAATGACAGCAGAGCAGCAGCTGACTTTGACAGCAGGGAGCTCCCCCGGGCGCCTTCACAATAAGAGCCCGAGGAGCTGGAAGGAATCCTCAGCTGCCAAAGCCAGAGAACAAAAAGATATGAGACCCGAGTGTGGCCAGAACCGACACTCGGGTTATGACAAAGAGAAAGAAACTTCTACCAAAACTGGTAGATCTAAAACCTACACATTGTGTCAAGAACCTGGGTGTTCTTTTAGACTCTGACTTTAATTTTATTTCACAAATTAAAAATGTAACAAAAATCAGATTTTACCATTCTAGGAATGTAGCCAGAGTCCGCCCTTTTCTCTCTCTTGCCAGCACGGAGGTCTTGATGCAAGCTTTTATTACTAGTCGTACAGACTATTGTAATGCCCTGCTCTCTGGTCTTCCTCAAAAAAGAATATCACATCTCCAACTGCTCCAAAATTCAGCAGCACGAGGGTTAACAAGGACCAAGGGGCGGGTGCATATTACACCAGTGTTAGAATCACTGCACTTTTAGGATCGATTTTAAGGTTCTCTTAGTAGTTTTTAAATGCCTCAATGGTCTTGGGCCTTCTTATCTATCTGAGCTGCTTTTATCTTATGAGCCCTCGCGGACCCTGAGGTCCTCTGGCACTGGCCTTTTAATGGTTCCCAAAGTCAAGACCAAGACCTTTGGTGAAGCTTCCTTTCACTATTATGGTCCTTGTCTGTGGAACAGCCTGTCAGAGAGCCTCAGGGCTGCAGAGTCAATAGATGTTTTTTCAGAACAGGCTCAAAACCCATCTTTTTAACCCACCTGTTTAACTATTACTGAAGTAGTCATTTATGTTCCATTGTTTTATATGTTCTTCTTGGCGCCATTTGTTCTTAAGTTTTCTCATCTTCTCATTGATGTGTTTAGTTCAGTTTTTTAAGTATGGGTTTTTAGTTCCTGTTTTTATGTGTTCTTAGTTTCTTTTTGTACCTTTTTAAATTTTGGCTTTTAACAAACCGTTTAACTATTATTGAAGTAGTCATTTATGTTCCATTGTTTTACATTCTTCTTAGCTCCATTTGCTTTTAACTTTTCTTATTTTGATGCGTTCTTAGCTCAGTTTCTAAGTATGGGTCTTTAGTTTCCTTTACTCTATGTGTTCTTAGTTTTATCTTGTATTTTATGTGTTTTAGCTCCAGTGTTTCCTCAGTGGGGACCCTCATGCCGGATGCTGCCTGGCCCATCTGCAGGAGTGTTCGTCTCATGGAATCAGAAAGCTTTATTGCCAAGCATGTTTACATAAAAAACATAAACATACGAGGAATTTGACTTGACATTGGGCGCGCTGAATAAGCGCATCTCAATGACGCGGCAGCCATGGAGGCGCCTGTCAGCAGTAGAGGGTAAAGAAGGGAACGAGGGGAAAGGGAAGTGACACAATGGGCAGAGAGAAAAGAGCATTGTTAATCAAAATAAAGCTCATTTTATGACCAAAATTGTGATTACATAGAAAAAAAAACTCTCCAATGCACAATTAGCAGACAATAGATCACACAAAAACAAAAGTTGAGAGAGACAGTGTGTGTGTATATGTGTCAGTGTATGTATCAGTCATGTGATGTTGTATGCAGTGTGTAGTGTGGGTGTGTCAGTTGCTAGTGAACAGCAGAGGGCGCCTCCTGGCAGTGGATGGATGTTATAATCATGTGATCTATAAGCAAGCCCAGAGTCTCTCTCTCTCTCGTGCTTGCAGATAGCAGAGTTTGAAGACACATGGTAACACTGTCCTTGAAGAGTTCAGTCTGCTGAAACAACAGCAATTGTTTGTCGATTGTTTGGGTTAGCAGAGCCGCCTCTTCCACCTTATCTTCATCGAGGAGGAATGTAAACAGGGCACCAAAAAAAAACAAGGTCAAATCTGCACAGTGCACTCAGAGAATAGAATTTTCCTCTCTCATGCGATTCTGTGCTTCATAATTTCCATGTACAAGCTTAAAAAAACATTCCCTGGAGAGCACTAGCGACTCAAGATGTATTCCTACCATCTGAATCAATTACCATTCAGTTCACCATGCCGCCTCGTGCACTCCCCAACTGGTCGAATTTGGTGAAGGAGCTTGCCTGGGTCCACATTTGAACAGCTCTCCACCTTCCTCAATTTCTGAAACATCAGGAAACTCCAAAAGCCAAAGTAGAAGTCCTGTGATCATAGCCAATGGATGTCTTCTGCATCTCCAGTCGAATCATACAGACGCATGAGTTCCCAATGCCCATGAGTCTTCCCCTTGGGTCCCCCCTGACCCGATCTTCTTTTAAAGTGGTGACAATCACATTTAAGCCACTTTCCAGATCCATAATTTCCGTTTAGATTAAGATTCAGCAGAAGAAGAGTGACTAAACACAGACAAAAACGCAACATTGCAAGCTGGGATCAGAAGGGAGAGGATTAGGAGGGAGAGGAGGGAGAAAAGCGTCTGCTCTCTCTGAATGCCGGAAGAAGAAGCTTAGCTTGGGTGGGTGGGGGCTTTTTACCACTGCCTACAGCTGTGATGCAGGCCCTGGCCTGTCCTAGTTGGGGCGGCCTTTGTGGTGCCTTCGCGCTGTGTGGTCTCCCGGCGTGGGGGGCTCCACAGGATGGTTGCTCCTTCATGTGGTGCTTCAGTGCCGAGCAATGTCTCTTATTACCTCCGCCAGGCCAGAGGCCAGGAGGAGGTTATGTTTTTGCCAGCGTTTGTCTGTCTGTCTGTTTGTCTGTCTGTTGGTTAGCAAGATAACTCAAAAAGTTTTGGACGGATTTCAATGAAACTTTCAGACGTTGTTGGAAATGGTACAAGGAAGAACTGATTAAATTTTGGGGATGATCCGGATCACCGTCTGGATACAGGAATTTTTTAAAGGATTCTTTAACATTGTGAGATACGGCCATTTTCAACATGTGTGCAGGTGCAATGGAGGGCACTGCTCGTTGTGTCTGACGAACACAAACTCCGCCTTCTTCAAAGTTTTAGGCACAAAAGCACGCGGAACACAGTGGTGGACAGGGCTCGGCAGCGTGCCTGTGTGCTTGTGTTTGCGCTACGCTGCAAAAGCTCAGACGGGCAGCTGTCCGCCGCCGGATTATTTGGCAGAAATTCCCCGGCCAGCCATAGTAGCTGCGCAAAAAGAAGCTCTCTGCCGGGGAAGCTTCCAAATCCTCTTTTGCCACGGAGCGCAACCCCAATAAAACCCACGCCAACCTGTCTACCCAATTTGCATCCGTCAGTGAAGCCCTCAGTGCTGCTTTCAGTGATCTATGAAAACGCTCGCATAACCCATTGGCCTGTGGGTTGTACGCGGTTGTGTCATGATTTCTTTTGTTTTTCCTTTTGAATTCTTGGATGGAACATGGGTGGGCAATATAAGCTGCGGATTCACCCATCACCCATTTCGGATAACTTATGTTGAACTGTATAATCAGAGGAGTTATTGTCTAATTTGACCTTGTTGGATTTTATTACCCCCTTTGTTATATTATTCACTTTCTTTTAACCTGTACTCTTAATCTATTCGAAATAAAGATTAATCCATTCATTCATTCAATTGCAACGCCCGCAGCCTGGGAGTTTGCAGATGAAGGAGATGGACACAACACCAACACTTCAGTTTATTACCTCCGCCAAGGAGGTAATGCTTTTACTACTGAACCACTAATCCTATCATTGTCAATCCAATTGCTAGTCCTATGTTTTCATGGTCAAGGAATCTGAAAACGTACACACAAACACTGTATGGGGGGGAACTGTGGCGCTTGGTGGAGGTCTGCGCTCTCCGAGTGCTTTTCTAGTTTTATATGTGTGTAAGAGAAGTGGGGGGTGATGTATGTGCCTGTGTGTGTTGTGTTTGAGGGTATGTTTATGGGAGGGTTGGAAGGGGTGGGGATGTATCGTGTAAAATATGTAACTAAATGTGTCTACTTTTTTATCTATGTAAAGCACTTTGCACAGCATCTAATGTTTAAAAAGTGTTATACAAAGAAAGTTTGATTGATTGATTGATGCATAAAAGACTCCCTCAGTGCTGGCCTTATTTGCCCATCATCTGCCCATCTTGGCCCTGGGTTCTTTTTTGTAGGGAAAAAGGTGGGACATTGCGGCCATGTATTGATTACCTTATGTGATTACCCGTAAGGATAAATATCCGCTGCCCCTTATTAACTCAGTGTTTGAGCTTCTCCAATGGGTGCGTTTTCTCACCAAGCTTGACCTCCGTAATGTGTACCAGTTGGTCTGCTTTCGTGAGGGAGACGAGTGGAAGACGGCATTTAAAACACCTCTGGGCCAATTTGAGTATTTGGTCATGCCATTAAGGCTGACCAACGTCCCTGCCGTCTTCCAGCAGTTAATCAATGGCATCTTGCAAGACATGGTGAACCAGTTTGTTTTTTGTTTATTTGGACGATATTCTGATTTTTTCCTGCATGCTGGAGAAGCACGTAGTCCACGTTTGGTATGTCCTGCAGCGACTGTTGGAGAATCAGCTTTTTGTGAAAGCAGAGAAGTGCAAATTCACCACTTGCTCAACTTCTTTCCTAGGATTCATCATCCCCAAGAGCGTGTTAAAGGCCAATCTGGTGAAAATCAAGGCGGTGGTAGAATGGCCTACCCCCCAGTCCAGGAAGCATCTCCAACGCTCCCTGGGCTTTGCCAACTTCTACCGCTGATTTATCCACGATTACAGTAAGGTGGCACAACTGCTGATGCAGTTGACGTTGACCAAAAGGCCGTTCAATGGTCCGAGGCTGCTGAATGAGCTTTTGTAACCCTGAAAGGCCTCTTCACCAACACGCACATCCTGGCGCAGTTGGATCCCCTGGTGCAGTTCGTGGTCGAGGTGGATGCTTCCGATTTGGGGGTGGGCGCTGTCCTCTCCCAGTGCTCCAGCTCCGACCAGAAGCTCCAACCAGAAGCTCCGACCAGAAACTCCATCCATGCGCGTATTTCTCCAGGTGGCTGACACCAGCCAAGAGAAATTGCGATATTGGGAACCGCGAACTGTTGGCCATTAAGTTGGCTTTGGAGGAGTGGAGACACTGGCTCAAGGGGGCTAGCCAACCGTTCATTGTCTGGACAGATCATAAAAATTTAGAATATCTTCAATCTGCCAGACTCTTGAATTCATGGCAGGCTTGGTGGGCCCTGTTCTTTAATAGGTTCAATCTTTCCATCTTGTACTGACCAGGGTCCCGCAATGCCAAGGCTGATTCCCTCTCGGGGCAGTTTTCCACCGATTCCCCATCCTCCACCTCTCCCTCTGCAGCTGCTGTGTCTCCCCCAGAGACCATTTTCCCCCACTCCTGCCTTTTCGGGGCGTTCTCGTGGGAGATCGAGTAGAGGGTCCCGCGGGCCCAGTCTTCCGAACCCATCGTGGAGGGAGGTCCGTCCGACCAGCTATATGTGCCCTCCATGCTGCACAGTGAGGTGATTAAGTGGGGGCACACCAGCTTCTTTGCCTGCCACCCAGGAATTTCTCGGACTGTAGAGCTGCTGAGACGAGCGTTTTGATGGCCCACGCTCGGGAGGGATGTGCGGGAGTACGTCAAGGCCTGTCACACCTGCGCTGCGAACAAGGCAGACTCTTCCCCTCCAGCCGGCCTCCTCCATCCCCTCCCGGTGCCGAGTCATCCGTGGTCCCATATTGCTTTGGACTTTGTTACGGGCCTCCCTCCATCCCAGGGCAACACAGTCATACTCACCATCCTTGACTGTTTCTCCAAGGCCATCCACCTTGTCCCTCTCCCCAAGCTGCCATCAGCTGCGGAAATGGCCAATTTGTTGACTGTACATGTGATCCGCCTGCATGGGATCCCCATGGACATTTTCTCAGACCAGGGTCCCCAATTTACATCTCAGGTATGGAAGGCATTTTGTTGGTTCCTGGGTGCTACAGCCAGCCTGACGTCTGGATACCACCCGCAGATCAATGATCAGGCTGAGAGTGCCAATCAGTTCTTGGAGGCAACCCTGAGGTGCATCGCATCCTGCAACCCTACCACCTGACCTGGGTGGAATATTTCCAAAACTCCACCGTCTCCTCCGCCACTGGGCTGACACCGTTCAAAGCTTTGATGGGCTACACTCTGCCCCTGCTCCCCATGGTGGAGAGGGGTCTCGTCGTCCAATCTGTAGAGGTCCACGAGAGCTGCCCCCCTCCGCTCTGCAGAGCAGAACCAACAGTACACAAACCGCAGATGTGTGCTGGCGCTGAAGTACACAGTGGGACAGAAGGTCTGGCTGTGTGCTGAGCAGATTCTGCTGAAGACGGAGTCCCGGAAGTTGTCACCATGCTATCTGGGCCCGTTTCCCATCAAACACATCATAAACGATGTAACTGTCCGGCTGGACCTGCCACCTTCGATGCGGATCCATCCCACCTTCTATGTCTCCTGCATCAAACCCCTCTCAGCCAGCCCTCTCTGCCCTCCTCTGGATTCCCCACCTTCCCCCTGGGTCATCGACGGTCAAACTACCAACAGTATACCGTACAGAAGATTATGGATGTCTGTCGACGGGGTCGTGGCTGCCAGTACCTGATTCATTGGAAAGGGTATGCTCTGGAGGAGAGGTCCTGGATCCCGGGCTCCTACATCCTGGACAAGCGGATGGTGCTGGCATTCCATCGGGCGCACCTGTGGAAGCCCAGTAGGATGCCAGGAGGCGCCCTTTGTGGGGGGGGGGCACTGTGATGATCAGGCGAGCGTGCTCCCCCTCCCCTCCTCAGAGTTTCCTCTGGTAACATTTCTCTGTGGTGTCCCGCCTCGCCAGAAATCATACCACCACGCCAAGCCGATATGATTTTATTAATAAAAATATATGAAGCAATGACTTTCCGCAAGTGCGCACAGGAGCAACGCGCGTGGCCATCATCCACACAGAGTTTAGAAGCACCCCGCACACACAAGTTTTCCAGTCAGTCTGCAAACAGTGTCTCGCTATGCGTGACTATCCAACAGAAACGTGAGTTTATTAAAGTACTTTAAACGCAGAAAAAAAATCATAAGAGGTATGTAAGCAGTGGCGTTTATCATGGTTTTAACCTGCTGGAAACGGGTGCCGTAATGGAAGAGTCGCTTAGCTAAGAGATGTGGTTAGAATTCAAATGCAGCGGGCTTCATATGAAGGTAAAGGCGAGGGACTGATGAATTGCTGAGGATATATTTCACCAGCCACTACAATATTAAGTTATGAGACTGGCAATTTCTCTCTTTTCTCACATGAGCAGGCGTGCTGTTTTTATTCTCCAGCGGCAGTGACAAAGCAACAGCTAAAAACGCTAGCTCTAAACAGAGGTCCTTCTGCGGCTGCCTAGAGAGGTGCCTGTTGAGAAAGCCTGAGCGCACAACTATAACAGCCGTTGTTAAACGACCGGGAGCCGGCCATTTATGTTACTTAGTGAATGAAAAACCCACGTACAGGAGTGGTTTCGTGCATTGTATTGAACAAAACTCCAAAACATGTTAATGGGAATGAATGAAGTGTGGTTGTGTATGTGTGTGAAACACCCGAGCTGCCGAGTCCCCGAGCTGTTAGGGAGCAAAGGACCCAAAGGGCTCCCTGATGCGCCTGATGGAAAATAAATAAATATGTGCTTTTTTTTTTTTTTTTACCAAATAGCCAAATTAGGAGGTATTTACTTGTATTATTAGCATATTTGTAATTTGTGTGTATTTTCTACTATTGCATAAAAAAAAAGAATCTAATTATAGGCGCTTCCCGGCCAGATATTGTGATACTAGGAGACCGGTTCCTGGCCGTGAAGTCACTTCGCAACTATAACTGCCTAAACAGATCATTCTGTACATGAACATACTGTATATTGTGGTGAATTATGTCTTTAGAGTCTGCTACAGTTCCCTATTATGTACCTGGCAGGTTAAGATGACCGAAATTCACGAAGTCAGTGATTTTAATCTGTCAGCAGCCTTCAGACAAACTAAACGTGTTAACATTTGATTTCAAAATAAGGGAAGTTTTTCCTGCTGTCTGGTTGGTGAGATTTCTAAAAAGCTATAAATATATAGAAATATTATAACAGAAATAACGGCATCCTTGGTCATTTAAGTTAATTTATTTAATTAAATACAATTTTATTAATATTTTTTCTTTGTAATCAGAGTTACATTATTGTTCTGTTCTGACTGCAAAATTATGGTCAAAAATGTAAATTGTTACAAGGAAAAAGTAAAAAAAAAAAAAATTACCACAGTCTGTTTGAAATTTATCTAAAAAACCCCCAGTAATTTTATTTATAAAAAAAAACAGACAAAAAAAACAGACAAAAATTCGTCATAAAATAATCCACAAATTTATAATAAAGTTTCAAATGTACAAGAAAAGTCAATTTTACAAGAGGAAATTACAAATTTGAGGAACATGGTTTCAACTTTAGATTTACAGAGAAAAGTAGAAAACTATAAGAAAATTATTATAAATTTTTGAGAAAAACCTCAAACCTTGAAGACTGAAGTCATTACTCAAGTTTTTAAGTGGGTGCTCTTTGTACCCTTAACTCAATTAGAAAATTTTGGTTGCGTACTTTTAATTATTAATTTCAAAGCACTGCTTTTACATGAGTAGAATTTCTGGTTACTATACCCACTTGATCATATAATTTAAGTATACTTGAATACATTGCTATTATGAATGTTTCTTTCCCTTCCCTACTCTCTCAATAGAAAAAAAAGAAACATTACAATAAAAATACAAAAAATACACATATTTTTGTCATTTATGTAAACCATGACAAAAAAATCCTGCAGGACAAAACATGACACTTGATATTTTCTAATCTGTTTGTATACCACCATAGACAGAGTGAGACCCTGAATTAGACAGAGCTCAGAGAGGGCAAGATGAGACAGAAGAGAGGAGCCAAGGAGAGGGAAGTGTTCAGGCAGAGGAAGGAGAGAAGGATAACGCCACAAAAAAGTCAAAACACAGGATGTCTGGGTGGGACCCTAACTGTCCCAATATTCAAGCCTCGGTTGTACAATACTTCAAATGGTAAGTTCCATATGCAACATTACGGTGTAAAATTTTAAAAAGAAATAAATAGTATAAAATTAACATATTCCGATATGTTTATCCCCCCCCTTCCCGGGAAAAAATATGTTGCCACCACGCCAAGGTCTTTAAGCCAGAGGAAACACTGCCTCCTGTTCCTGTCTTCCCAGCTCTGGAGTAATCTACACACCTGCATGATTTGCTGCACCTGCTGCCCTCTGGCTCCTCAGCATATTTAAGATCCAGTGTGTGGATACAGTGCCGCTGGACCGTTAGGTATTGCTGCCCTATCAAGCTCACTCGTTATTGCACTTTTGGTTGACCTGTGTTTTTCACTTCCCATGTCTTCTTCCTCTCCTCAGGTTTGCTGCCATCTCAGTGGTGTGTACTGATCACGCTCGCCTGACCCGAAGACACCGGACGTTCCACCCAGGTCATCTGTCTTCCCTCTGTCATCCCCTGGTCCTAAACAGGAGCTCCCCGTTGGGCTCCTCTGCTTATTGTAGTAAGTGTTCTCCTTTCTTATTCTCCTCTTGTGGAGATTCTTGCCTCTAATCTCCTCTCTCTGCTCTCTCCCCCAGGCTGTGTCCGCTCCAGTGGGCACCTGTTTTGTGTGTCAATTTAAAGTTTGTGTTTTAGTTTGCGCTTTTCCTTAGTTGTGCACTTTATTTAGGTTTGTGGATTTTTGGTTTTGTATTTTCATTAAAGTGATGAAACTTTACCATCTGAGTCCAAGTGTTTGTTTGGTGTGGTTGCTCAGCGTTTGGGCCTCTCTGTCTTGGGTTGAATCGTGATAAGTTGATTGATTGACTGATATAAGCTTAAACTGTACATAATATCCAGAAATTCCTCCATCATTTTATGTTTGCTTGGGTTTAATCATTTGATGTCCCAGAGAAATCAAATTTGCCAACTTTTCAGAAAAGTATGGAGGAATTGTACATGGAGGAAACTGGGGGGGTAGGGGTGGAGTGAGCATATATATGTACAGTAGACATAAACTGTTATTTTTTACAACACACACTTCTTTACCTCAGACTAAGTTTTAGAACATGTTCAGTCTGCATGCCAGGCAATTAGCCTTGACCATACCTTGACAGCACTGCCTTGAGAGCTCTTATTGTGTTAAAATCTGAAGGAAGTCAACACAATATTGGACTGTTTCTAAATTGTGTTTGTGGTGTGAGGCAGAGGGTAAACGAGTAAGAGTCACTCCTCAAGAGTGGGAATTGACAACACTGGACAAATAGGCTTCTATGATTTTTTTTCACAACTCCATACAGTTTTTAAATGTTTCAGTGTTGGATCCTGGGATACTGTAAACACAACTATCACATTTTTGATGCTACATATTGCTTTCTGTGGTAATGTATTTCATCATTTCATCCAATGTAGCTGTCATACTGATGGCTGTCTGTATTTGAGTCCATTATCCAGGTAGAGAGCCACTCCACCTCCCTTTCTGTTTTTCCTTTTCACATAGCTATGTAAATTCATATCACTCTATTTCAAAGTAGTTCCCCTTCTCAAGAGTAGTCAATGTTTCTGATATTGCTATTATATTAAATGTATTATTAAAATGCTCTAATCAGGTCTGTAATATCTTCAGTGTTTGCATAGAAGCTGCTGCTATTTAGGTGAATATTGATGGTATTGACATGCTCTTAGTCAAAACTGTTATTGAATGCTAAATGAAACCACTGATGTATATCTGTAACCTGTCTCTCCAAACAGGTATATTTCCCAATGCAATGAAAATAGCTAAAGTAATTTCGATATACAAGACGGGTGACAGAGGGGAATTCTCAAACTATAGACCAATTTCACTATTGCCGCAATTTTCCAAGATACTTGAAAAAATATTCTATGAGAGAACTGACAACTTCATACTGAAGAATAATTTATTGTGTGAGCAGCAATATGGGTTCAGACACAAGAGGACAACTGCATTTGCTCTAATGGAATTTATAGAAAAAATATCAACTGCCGTTGAAAATAAAGAGTATTCAGTTGGGGTATTCCTGGATCTTAAAAAAGCATTTGATACAGTGGATCATAATTTATTATTAAAGAAACTACAAAATTGTGGTATTGGGGGGTAGTACTGTCCTGGTTATGTACACTAGAAGTCCCAGACATTAGCCCTCTTGTGGCCACTTGATGGTCCCCCTATGGGTTTTCTAGCCAAAAAGGCCAAATGGCCCCTCTCTGGGACTTCTAGTGTTAAAGAATAGATATCAGTATGTATGTATTCGTAACAAAAACTCACAGTTACTGAAAGTTACTTGTGGAGTCCCACAGGGTTCAGTTTTGGGGCCATTGTTATTCAGTATGTACACTACCGTTCAAAAGTTTGGGGTCACTTAGAAATTTCCTTATTTTTGAAAGAAAAGCACTTTTTTTCAATGAAGATAACTTTAAACTAATCAGAAATACACTCTATACATTGCTAATGTGGTAAATGACTATTCTAGCTGCAAATGTCTGGTTTTTGGTGCAATATCTACATAGGTGTATAGAGGCCCATTTCCAGCAACTATCACTCCAGTGTTCTAATGGTACAGTGTGTTTGCTCATTGCATCAGAAGGCTAATGGATGATTAGAAAACCCTTCTGCAATCATGTTAGGTCTGCAATGCTGTAATTGCTGCAAATGGAGGATTCTTTGACGAAAGCAAAGTTTGAAGGAAAAAATTATTATTTCAAATACAAATCATTATTTCTAACCTTGTCAATGTCTTGACTATATTTTCTATTCATTTTACAACTCATGGTGGTAAATAAGTGTGACTTTTCATGGAAAAAACAAAATAATTGTCTGGGTGACCCCAAACTTTTGAACGGTAGTGTATATAAATGATATATGTAAAGTTTCGGAAAAAATGGATTTAATATTGTTTGCCGATGACACTAATTTATTATGCAGTGGAAGCAATTTGGAACAACTTTTGGATACACTCGGAAAGGAATTAGGAAAGCTTAAACTGTGGTTTGATTCAAACAAATTAACTCTCAATTTAAGTAAGACAAAATTTATAGTTTTTAACAACCATCACAACAACTTAGTATCTAAACTCAGTGTAAATGGTGTAGAGATTGAAATGGTATCCGAAACTAAATTTCTTGGTGTAATAATTGATAATAAACTGTGTTGGAAGTCACATATTAATTATATTAAAGGTAAAATATCCAAATCAATTGCAATACTACACAGAGTGAAATATTTGCTGAACCAACCCACACTATATACCTTGTATCATTCATTAATACTCCCATACATGACATATTGTACTGAAGTATGGGGAAATACATATAAAACAAACATATATCCAGTCTTTATGCTTCAGAAGAGAGCTATTAGAATAATAAACAAAGCTGCTTACAGGGAACCAACAAACCCACTTTTTCTTAAATTAAAAGCTCTCAAGTTGAAAGATCTGGTTGACTTTAAAACTGCAGTAATAATGTTTAAAGTGAAGAATCTGTCACTGCCCGCAAATATCCAAAAGTTGTTCCAAATAAGGGAGAAACAATATCATTTCAGAGGAACATGTATATTTCAAAAACCTTCAGTGAGAACTACCACCAAGCAACACTGTATTTCAGTGCAAGGAGTCAGATTATGGAACGATTTTGGACCTAAATTAAAATCATGTACAACGCTTGGACAATTTAAACAAAAACTAAAGGAAGAAATACTCCAAACATATATACAAGATGACATGTAAAATCACATAAGGATTGTCATATCCAGTCTGTGTTGTGTTGTAGCTAAGTTTTTTGTCACATTTTGTCTTAGCTTTGTTCTGAATTATAATTGCTCTTGTTCTGTTTTTCTTTTGAATTCTTGGATGGAATATGGGTGGGCAATATAAGCTGCAGCTTCAGCCATCACCCATTTCGGATAACTTATGTTGAACTGTATAATCTGAGGAGTTATTGTCTAATTTGACCTTGTTGGATTTTCTTTCCCCCTTTGTTATATTATTCTGTTTCTTTTTTAATCTCTACTTTTAATCTATCCGAAATAAATAAAGATTCAGATTCATTCATTCATTCACCTTAATTGATTTTATGTCCATTTTGATTTCGTCTTCTGTGCAATAACTCCAGGTGTTGTCAAAGTGGTTGAACAGATTACTATAAGGCTCCATAGCCTGGTTAAATTTCTTCTATTCACAGATGAGTCAATATTATCAGATTAATATTTATTTAAGTTGACAATGATTGGCTGAATAGACACATTGGGCCATATTACAATGACGGGGTTGTTTGATCAGTTGTCGCTGATGCAGAATGCGTTTATGGGCATTTCCAAGTTCATTTCCTTATCACAACAGCGTAAAAATGAACTTTCTGCCGGTGTATGATGCAAAGAGGCTAGTCTAATCATTCAGAGGTGTTTTTTGGATAATCCAATCCAAAGTGTTCCTTCCCATCACATATTTACACAAAGAATGGTTGGTCAAATAGTTGGTCATGCACAGAGGCGCATTATCTAAAATGAATTGTGGTTGTAATGGTTTAAGATGGGTTTTGCACTGACCAAATCCCGTGTATGTGAGCCAAAATGCACACATTTGTAATGCTGCTTGCTAATAAGGAAAACATCAATCACAGTTGATGCCCAGTTAGTTATGTTAAAAGAACAAATAGTGAAGAATGGACTGAAAAAATCAGCTGAATGGTTTAATGTGTGCACGGATGCAACACAGACATGAATGGGTTTGACACTTAAGGAAAACAGGATAATGCCTGTGCAAATTTTCATAAAATTTGATTAACAATGGCGTGGAAGCTGTGGGTAGATGGAGTGTTCCCTCTCCTGTTGCTTTTGCCAACCGAAGGTCTCCCCCTATCCGTCCTGGGTAGGAGGAAAGGAAGTGATCTGGCACTGCTTCCCGTCTGCCTCTGGCCCCTGCCACAAAGCGAGTCTGCTCTCGGCAGCCTCTGCTGGGGACTGACGGGTGGTTGTCAGGGAGCTTATTGGGCCGGAAACCCAGGGCACACGGCCGACACAAATGTGGACACATCTCCTGCCTCTGTGGGGAGTTCCAGTGAAAAGTAAAATGCTGCACACTTCTTGTTCATTCATTTATTCTCCTAAAAATAAACACATTAATCCCTAATAAGTCTATGATGACACCCCCCCCCATGTGCCACACATCACATTGGAACACACTGGCACACATGCTCCCTGTTCATTCATTTAATCCCCTAAAAAAAATCCCACATTAATGCCTAATCTATAGACTCCAACAGTAAGTCCGCAATTAAAATGAGAGTGTGGCTGGAATTAAAAAAAAAACTAGTGTGTGATCATCATATAATTCAAATGACGGGCAATTATAACTGTGATACAACTCTCTCTATTAAAATAAGATCCCAGCACTTACCATTTCCTGTGCTCCGGAGCTGCGCGATGTGAAAACACGCCGCTGAAATGCTATCTTTAAACAATGCACTTCTGATGATAGACCTCCTTTTTCCTGATCAAAAGTGGATTCTCATGAAATGCACTATAATAGTAATGTGCACTAGATTGCACGCCACCACACCTCTTTGAAATGAGCCTCCTCCTCCTAGCGCATAGTGGGCACACAGTCTACTGGTAATTTGAAGGCGTGACACAAGACATTAAAAACTGACAATGTGTTGACAGAAACTAACAAAAACACTGGTGTACGATGGAACGTCTGTTGAAAAAGTGTGCGGATGACCTTCAAAATAGGGCCCATTATGTATCATCACGTAGCATTCATTCATTCATTCATCTTCTTCTGCTTAATCCTTTTCGGGTCGCGGGGGGGCTGGAGCCTATCCCAGCATCTTTGGGCGAGAGGCAGGGTACACCCTAATATAGTTTATTTACCAGATTTTTTTTGTTTGTTTTGTAGGCTCAAGAAATATTTGATTATTTACTGTTTCTACAGTGGGGCAAAAAAGTATTTAGTCAGCCACCAATTGTGCAAGTTCTCTCACTTAAAAGATGAGAGAGGTCTCCAGTTTTCATCATAGGTATACCTCAACTATGAGAGACAAAATGAGAAAAAAAATCCAGAAAATCACATTGAAGGATTTTTAATGAATTAATTGGTAAATTCCTCGGTAAAATAAGTATTTGGTCACCTACAAACAAGCAGGATTTCTGGCTCTCACAGACCTGTAACTTAATAATAATAATGCATCGATTTTATATAGCACTTTATCATATATACTCAAAGACGCTTTACAAATAGGTACATTATTCATTCACTCCAGACAGACAATGGTAGTGGCAAGCTACTTCTGCAGCCACAGCTGCCCTGGGGCAGGCTGACGGAAACGTGGCAGCCAATCTGCACCAACGGCCTTTCCGGCCACCACCGAACATTTTTATACATTTATACACATTCATACCCAGTGTTATGGGCACTGGAGGCAATGCGGGTGAAGTGTCTTACCCAGGGACACAACGGCAGGATATCTGGGGAGAGCGGGATTCGAACTGCCAACCATCGGGTTATTAGACGACCTGCTCTACCTCCTGAGCCACTGCCGCCATTTTCTGCCGCAACTTCTACTTTAAGAGGCTCCTCTGTCCTCCCCTCGTTACCTGTATTAATGGCACCTGTTTGAAGTCGTTATCAGTATAAAAGACACCTGTCCACAACCTCAAACAGTCAGACTCCAAACTCCACTATGGCCAAGACCAAAGAGCTGTCAAAGGACACCAGAAACAAAACTGTAGACCTGCACCAGGCTGGGAAGACTCAATCTGCAATAGGTAAGCAGCTTGGTGTGAAGAAATCAACTGTGGGAGCAATTATTAGAAAATGGAAGACATACAAGACCACTGATAATCTCCCTTGATCTGGGGCTCTATGCAAGATCTCACCCCGTGGGGTCAAAATGGTCACGAGAACGGTGAGCAAAAATCCCAGAACCACACAGGGGGACCTAGTGAATGACCTGCAGAGAGCTGGGACCAAAGTAACAAAGGCTACATCAGAAACACACTACGCCGCCAGGGACTCAAATCCTGCAGTGCCAGACGTGTCCCCCTGCTTAAGCCAGTACATGTCCAGGCCCGTCTGAAGTTTGCTAGAGAGCATTTGGATGATCCAGAAGAGGATTGGGAGAATGTCATATGGTCAGATGAAACCAAAATAGAACTTTTTGGTAAAAACTCAACTTGTCGTGTTTGGAGGAGAAAGAACACCATACCTACTGTGAAGCATGTGGGTGGAAACATCATACTTTGGGGCTGTTTTTCTGCAAAGGGACCAGAACGACTGATCCGTGTAAAGGAAAGAATGAATGGGGCCATATATCGTGAGATTTTGAGTGAAAACCTCCTTCCGCCAGCAAGGGCATTGAAGATGAAACGTGGCTGGGTCTTTCAGCATGACAATGATCCCAAACACACCGCCCGGGCAATGAAGGAGTGGCTTTGTAAGAAGCATTTCAAGGTCCTGGAGTGGCCTAGCCAGTCTCCAGATCTCAACCCCATAGAAAATCTTTGGAGGGAGTTGAAAGTCTGTGTTGCCCAGCAACAGCCCCAAAACATCACTGCTCTAGAGGAGATCTGCATGGAGGAATGGGCCAAAATACCAGCAACAGTGTGTGAAAACCTTGTGAAAAGTTACAGAAAACGTTTGACCTCTGTCATTGCCAACAAAGGGTATATAACAAAGTATTGAGATGAACTTTTGTTATTGACCAAATACTTATTTTACTGAGGAATTTACCAATTAATTAATTCAAAATCCTTCAATGTGATTTTCTGGATTTTTTTTTTCTTATTTTGTCTCTCATAGTTGAGGTATACCTATGATGAAAATTGGAGACCTCTCTCATCTTTTAAGTGGGAGAACTTGCACAATTGGTGGTTGACTAAATACTTTTTTACCCCACTGTATATATTATTTGTATTCTGTTATGGAGTACATATGACATTTTTCTTGTAAAAGTGCCTTCTAATATAATCAATATATATACTGTATATAAACAGAAATAAATCAAATATTACTTGAGCCTGGATAGAAAAACAATAATTTCAAACTTGATGAGAAGAAAAGCTTAACTCACTTAATTCAAATCAGTGATCTCAAAAGTAACTCGAAGAGTAACACCAACTGTACTTGAGTAAAAGTAAGCTTTTTAATTACTTAAGAGCGCACGGACACACACACACACACACACACACACACACACACACACACACACACACACACACACCTTTTAAAACTGACATACCTCTGTGATGTGGTTGTGCTGGTCAGGCTGGGCTCTAATGCTCTTTTACAGTCCCATTAATCCCTCTGTTCACAATTTCACGCACAGCTTTGCCCTCGGTGTTATTTTCACAACCTTTCACCACTAATTCCTGTGAGTCCTGAAACAGAATACCTCCCCTTGTGCTCCTCCTCCCAGCTGCATGTGTGTCAGGACAGCTTCTTCTCCAATTTTCCTCAAAGCCAATGCAAAGCCAGAAAGAGGAATGAAAAGTCTGTCCTAATGAGTGGATCCAATTGTTGTTTATGACATGCTCATATCTGGCTCCGGTGTGTTTCTGCGGTCAGACACAAGACAGAAGGACTCATGGTTTACATGCTTGTAGCAGTCTGTTCGGGTTCATGAGTACGACCAACTTAGAATCATTAATTAACACAGCATAAATGTCTTTAAGGGCCGCACGGTGGCGGAATGGTTAGCACTGCGGCAGCACAGCAACTCACCCTTGGCCGGGGGATCCTGGGTTCAATCCCAGCCCCTGACCAACAGTGATCTGTGTGGAGTTTGCATGTTCTCCACTGTGTCTGCGTGGGTTTACTCCGGGATTTCTCCGGTTTCCTCCCACATGCCAAAAACATGCAAGTTAGGTTAATTGGCATCAAACTGGGGATTCTAAATTGTCCTTAGGAATGGATGTGAGAGTGAATGGTTGTCTGTCTCTCTGTGTTGGCCCTGTGATGGACTGACGATCTGTCCAGGGTGTACCCTGGACAGATCGCCCAAAGATGCTGGGATAGGCTCCAGCCCCCCCCCGCGACCCGAAAAGGATTAAGCGGAAGAAGATGGATGGGATGGATAACTGTCTTTAGGAGGTAAATGCAGCCTTCAGAGTAAACTCACACAGGCACAGCCAGCGTATGCAAACTCCACACCCTCCATTGTGGGTGTGGCCAAGTCCATTTTGTTATTATAGGTGTTAGGGAAAATGATCCGTGTGCCAGCAAGAGGTGCAAAAATGCTCGTCTAATTATTCAGAGGTGTGTTTTGCATAATCCAATCCAGAGTGCTCCTGGCTATCCCTTTAATGCACAGAGGCACATAGTTGAAGGTAAACTCTGATCATGATGGCTTGTTTAAGACGGGTTTTGCCCTGGCCAAAGGGTGTGTTTGTGAGCAAAAATGCACGCGATAGTCACGCTGCTTGGCATTAAGCAGGCATCAATCACAGATTATGCTCAATTAGTTATTTTAGTATTTTAGAGAGGACAAACAGGGAAGAAATGATGTTGGGCTGAACCATCAGGCTGAATGGTTTAACTTAGTGCACACGGATACAACACACAGACATGAATGGACAATGAACATTTATTAGCTCCAACTCCACCACAATCTGACTTTGGCTGTTGTTATTTAATAAACAAAAACAACAAACACAAATCACTCTACAGTGTAGAGTGATTTGTGTTTGTGTTTGATTGATTTGTGTTTGTGTATTTGTGTTTGTTGTTTTTGTTTATTATTGGTTTATACTAAACCAATAAATAATGTTGTTTTTTGTTTATTATTGGTTTTTGCCAATGTGTAGAGTCTACACATTGGCAAAAACCCGTTCTGTCAACAGAACAATGGATTCAAACCAGCACACAAGAAACAATTGCTGATCACTTCTGCAGCGATGTGCAAAGGCAATGGTGTCGATGTGATGTGGGTGCGTAAATCCAGCTTTAGTTAGTGCTGACCTTGCTTACCACAGTCAGGTACAAATTATTGATGTGAAAAAAGGATTGTCTCTCAGAAAATGTCTTCACAGATTAACAGCAAACGGCATTAAAAACAACTTGACAGTTTTTAGGATTACAACAGTGGTACAATGAGTTTGCTTGGTCTACATCAGGGGTGCTCATTACGTCGATCGCGATCTACTGGTCGATCGCGAAGGTAGTACTGGTCGATCGCAGCGTGACATTAAAAAAAATATTTGTCAGCTTATCAAACATCCCGTCACTTGATTGACATACAGGGCAACCATTCAGATGACAACTGAATTTTGACCTTTAGGTCACCGCTCATGCGTAAACAACTGCGCTAAGCACAGCAAAACTTATAAGCTAGTCAGCGAATGTGCTTGAGGCTGGCTGTCAGCAGCTACTGTCTGGACTATGCATCCCTGGCTGATTCAATTCAGTGCAAGTCATCAAAGTAAACTCAGGTAATTACAAAAAATGTTAATAGTTATTTATTATGTGTGTTGTGCAATATTGGCTTATTCAGTTATGCAAGGTACATCAACATACATTGTACATACAAAGAATCCTTAATACATTTGAAAATAATTATATGTTTTGCATTTTTGTAGTGAGTAGATCATTTTGACTTGGTTGTTTTATAAGTAGCTCGCATACTGAAAAAGTGTGAGCACCCCTGGTCTACATAATATTTTTTTGTATATTTTATTAATCTCCAGAGAGAAATTCAGGGCATCCACCTGGATGGATGAGACAGCCACAGTACGGCGCCAGTCCCTTCACCATTCACACACACACCTTGGGCCACTTTAGAGTCTCCAATTAACCTAACTTGCATGTTTTTGGCCTGTGGGAGGAAACCGGAGTACCCGGGGAAAACCCACGCAGACACGGAGAGAACATGCAAACTCCACACAGAAGGGTCACCGATGGCCAGGGGGTGGGATCGAACCCACGATGGTCAGGGGTGGACTCGATCCTGTGACCTTCTTACTGTGCTGCCACAGTGCTAACCATTGCTCCATATGAATTACCATTTACAAGTGCTTCTCAATGAATTAGAATATCAAAAAGTTAATTTATTTCAGTAATTCAAGTCAAAAAGGGAAAGTTATGTATAAATTCCTTACACACAGAGTGATATATTTCAAGCGTTTATTTCTTTTAATTTTAATGATTATGGCTTACAGCTAATGAAAACGCAGAATTCAGTTTCTCAGAATGGTAAATGGCGTTCATTTATATAGCGCTTTTTCTCATCTCTGGATGACCAAAGCGCTTTACAGATCCTGCTATCCACCCATTCACACACACATTCGCACACTGATGGTGGCAGAGCTGCAAAAAATTAGAATATTATATAAGGCCAATTAAAAAAATAATTGAAATGTTGGCTTACTAAAAAGTATGTTCATGTACCTGCTTGATACTTGGTCAGTCCTCCTTTTACATGAATTACTGCATGGAGACGATCAACCTGTGCTACTGCCGAGTTGTTTTGGAAGCCGAGGTTGCTTTGATAGCAGCCTTCAGCTCGTCTGCATTGTTGGGTCTGGTGTCTTTCATCTTCCTCTTGACAATACCTTGTAGAGTCTCCATGATGTTTAGGTCAGCAGAGTTTGCTGGCCAATCAAGCACAGTGATACCATAATCATTAACCCATGAGAACTCAGACCCATTTCTCCTTCAAGGAAAATTATGGGGTCTGGGTTCTTATGGGTTAAACCAGGTATTGATACTTTTGGCAGTGTGGGAAGCAATGCTAATTTTGGAAGCAATTTTTTATTTAGTTTTAGTCAGTCTTTTGACTAATACGTCGCTTATTATTTAGTCATAATTTAGTTATCTAAACCATTTTAGTTTTAGTCTAGTTTTAGTTGTAGATTTAGTCGACTAAATTCTTCTTTTCTACTAAGGGTAAGACCTTTATAGGGTCCGTCCCAAATCTGATTTGTTCCCCTTCACCTACCCCTACCCCTTGAAATCAGGGGCGAAAGGATCAATATCAGCATTACAACTTACACATCACAGTGGATCTCCAAAGGCACAAACATTAATACACTAGTATCTATAGTATTTCATTTTATGATAAAAACAGCTTGTCAAGATCTAGAAGTTTTAAAATTGCATACATTTCCGCATCAGTCATCAATCTTAATTCTAACCAACTGAACAGACTCACTGCACCCTGTCTGACACCCCTCGACTAGACTGCAAAAAATAGTCTACATATTTAGAGGATTTTGTTAACCTCAGAAGAAGCATAATTTGTTCTCTGCAGCAATACAGGTAATTAATTAATTAAATCACCCTTTATTGTCATTCAACTGTACAACCAATCATGTACAGTAGAATGAGATTGTGTTTTACCTATCTACAGTGTTAATCACACACACCCCAAGTGTAGAATCAGAGGGCCGCTGCCGTGCAAGGCGCTGCCACAGATTTCCCTCCTCCATTCCATAATTGCTGAGCACCAAGCTGGACGGTAGGAAGTTCCACTTTTATATGGTCTTCGGCATGACCCGGCCAGGATTTGAACCCCTGCCTCCTGGGTGTGGGGCGGATGCTCTACCAACTGAGCCACCACTCCGGTATATATATTCAGGTATATAACTAATCAAAGTGAAGTCCCTTTTTTTCTCTGTCATAAAAAAATTCATTTGTGCAATTGTGTGCAGCCGAGAGCAGGAGTCGGTGTCTGCTGCCGGTTGCCTGTCTCTCTGTTGGTCATCCCATGGAGCTTTCTTTTTCTCCATCGCACTCTTCCTCCAGAGACTGGCCATAAAATGAGTCCACTGTGAATGGAATTGGGCTCCGCTGTGGGCCAGTATAGGAGAAGCTGTGGACAGTCTCCACCATGGGTCATTCCCCCAGTTCTTCACACCGCATTCTGGGTGAGAAATGCGTTGGGTGCTTTTAAAATTGCTCTTACAGTATTTCAAACCATTCTGATTTGATTTAGTTTCTGGAACATTTTTGTTTTGTTTTTATTCATTGACAAAAAGTTTAAATACATTTAGTCAGAATTTTTGCTTCATGAATGACTTTTTATTTAGTTAATGACTTGTTTTCATCAGGAACAAATGTCATTAATGAAGACTATGATGAAAATTATTCATCCACGAAATGACCATTGGTGGGCAGGTGCCAAGTCCTGCTGGAAAATAAAATCAGCATCTCAATAAAACTGGTCAGCAGAGGGAGGCATGAAGTGCTCTAAAATTTCTTGGTAGATGGCTGCGCAGACTTTGGACTTGATAAAACACAGAGGACAGAGATGCGCAAGATGGCGCCCACAGTGGTCGCCATGGTGCTTCGCTGCGCCCTTTGTTTGTTTTTGTTTGTCAATTGTGTGTCTGCGAGCTCTTATACCCGTGAAGAGCTTCTAAATATCAGGTCTTTCACTCCCACGGACCTACTCCCAGTTTTTTTAGCTCCTGCCGCCGATCTGGTTCATTGCTTGGCTCGAAAAGTGAGACGGCGAAAGAGAGGAAGACGAGCGGGCGCTCTCGTCCGGCTTCGCAGGAGAGGCACGCGCACGGCTTTGCCTGGCATATTTCTGTCCAATACCAACTCTCTCTCTAACAAGGTAGATGAACTGAGACTGCTGATGCGTTTTAAGGACCTCTCTTCCTCGGCTGCCCTCTGTTTTACCGAGACCTGGCTCAGGGAAAACACACCGGACAGCGCGCTGCGCCTCGAGGGATTTCAGCTGTTTCGTGCTGATCGTGACACAGAGCTCTCCGGCAAGACCACAGGAGGCGGAGTCTGCTTTTACATCAACAGCAGCTGGTGCTCTGATGTAACGGTAATTTCCAAACACTGTTCTCCCGCCCTGGAATTTCTTTTTATTAACTGCAAGCCATTTTATTCCCCGCGGGAGTTCGCCTCATTCATCCTCGTCGCTGTGTACGTCCCTCCCGATGCGGACACGTGCGAAGCTCAGCGCGTGCTCGCGGATCACATCCAACACACGGAGCGGATTTTTCCAGACTCTCTGGTTATTATGGTTGGCGACTTTAACCAGAGCAATCTGAGCCACGATCTCCCCCGCTACAAACAGTTTATTAAATGCCCCACCAGAGGAATAAACACGCTGGATCACTGTTACACCACAGTGAAAGACGCATATCGCGCTGTTCCCCGCGCTGCGCTCGGATTATCTGATCACGTGATGGTCCACCTCATTCCCACATACAGACAGAGATTGAAGCTCACTAAACCTGTTGTGAGCACTACGAAGAAATGGACCAGTGAAGCTGAGGAGAAGCTGGAAACGAGCATGGAAATAACTGACTGGGGCATGTTTAAAGGAGCCACGCATGATCTGGATGAGTACACGGACACTGTGAACTCTTATATCCACTTTTGTGAGGAGAGCATTCTTCCATCGCGCACCAGGGTGAGGTACTCTAATGACAAGCCCTGGTTCACAGCTAAGCTCAGACAGATCAGGAAGGAGAAGGAAGCAGCGTTGAAAAGTGGAGACAGGGGCTGCTACAGGGAGGTTAAATATCGGTTTAACAGAGAGCTAAGGAGAGCTAAATCTGTGTATTCTGAGAGACTCCAGCAGCAGTTCACTGCTAATGACTCGGCTTCTGTGTGGAGAGGACTGAGGCAAATCACCAACTATCGGCCTCAGGCTCCTAAAGGTCAGGATGACAAAGCCCTTTGTCAAAGACTGTCCCAACACTATGCCCGTTTTGACACCTTGTCATCTGTGTCCAACTCCCCCTCTCTCTCCAGCTCCACAGCCTCCAAGATCCCTACTTCATCAAAGGCGCCCCCCCCTCCTCCCCCCCTGCCCTTGTCATCAGTGAGCAGGACGTACTCAAACAGTTCTCCAGACTGAACCCGCGCAAGGCCCCCGGTCCGGACGGCGTGTCTCCCTCCACCCTGAGACACTGTGCAAAAGAGCTGGCTCCTGTCTTCACAGACATTTTTAACACCTCCCTTAAGCTATGCCACGTGCCGTCCTGCCTCAAATCCTCCACCATCATCCCTGTCCCCAAGAAGCCACGGATCACTGGACTTAATGACTACAGACCTGTAGCGCTCACCTCTGTAGTCATGAAGTCCTTTGAGCGCCTGGTCCTGCCCCACCTCAAGTCCATCACCACCCCTCTCCTGGACCCGCTGCAGTTTGCCTACCGAGACAACAGGTCTGTAGACGACGCAGTCAACCTGGCCCTCCACTCCATCCTGCAGCACCTGGACTCCCCGGGAACCTACGCCAGGATCCTGTTTGTGGACTTCAGCTCCGCATTCAACACCATCCGCTCCGCTCTGCTCCGAGACAAGCTGTCCCTGCTCAACGTGCCTGACTCCCTCTGCAGGTGGATCACCGACTTCCTGACGGACCGGAGGCAGCATGTGCGGCTGGGAAAGACTGTCTCAGACTCTGCTAGCATCAGCACCGGATCACCCCAGGGCTGTGTACTTTCCCCCCTACTCTTCTCCCTTTATACGAACTCCTGCACCTCCAGCCACCAGTCTGTTAAGTTGATCAAGTTTGCGGACGACACCACCCTCATCGGGCTCATCTCCAACGGCGACGAGTCCGCCTACAGGAGAGAGGTGGCCCAGCTGGCGTCCTGGTGCAACAACAACAACCTGCAGCTGAACGCTCTGAAGACAGTGGAGATGATTGTGGACTTCAGGAAAGTCACAACCCCTCTGCCCCCCCTCACCCTCTCAGGCTCTCCCATCACCACTGCTGATTCCTTCCGCTTCCTAGGCACCACCATCACCAGGGACCTCAAGTGGGAGCCGACCATCAGCTCCCTCATCAAAAAGGTCCAGCAGAGGATGTTCTTCCTGCGGCAGCTGAGGAAGCTCAAGCTACCCACCAAGATGTTAGCGCAGTTCTACACAGCCATCATCGAGTCCATCCTCACCACCTCCATAACCGTGTGGTACGCAGGAGCCACTGCCAGGGACAGACTAAGGCTGCAGCGCGTCGTGCGCACTGCTGAGAAGGTGATCGGCTGCAAGCTCCCATCTCTCCAGGATCTGTACATCTCCAGGACCCGGAGGCGTGCTGGCTGGATCATAGCCGATCCCTCACACCCTGGTCACATACTGTTTGCCCCCCTCCCCTCAGGTAGAAGACTTCGGTCCATCCAGACTAAAACCTCCCGTCACATGAACAGCTTCTTCCCCTCTGCCATCAAACTGCTGAACACTAAGTGACTTATTGACTCTCGTGCACTATGTACAGCAGCTCAACCAGACTCATGTCAATCATCACTGTTTTCTTCCTGCATTACCGACTGCACTATATGGTTCTCCACATTATCTGCTGCTCGCTAATATATTTTAACTGCTGACCAGTATTACTCACTCTTATTCTACACTTTATTGCATGTATAGTTTATTTCTTTTATTTTATCATGTTTAATGTTGCAGCATTGCACCGAGACAAATTCCTAGTTTGTGTACTACATGAACAATGGCAATAAATCTGATTCTGATTCTGATTCTGATTCTGACCAACACCAGCAGATGACATGGCTCCTCAAATCTTTTTTTTCACAAGTTCACAAGTAAAGAACGAAAAACACATTGCTCCTCCTGAATCCGGGGTTCAACCAACGGCCGGACTCCACTTTCCAGTGCCTTGGAATGCCTTGACTTGGCATAGACCTTCCTACGGAGGCTGAGGAGTGTGATCCCTCTAAAGTTGGAACATACCCTCCAGTCCCACTTTTTCAAGAGAGGAACCACCACCCTGGTTTGCCATGGCAAAGGCACTGTCCCTGACCCCCACGCAATGTTGCAGAGGTGTGTCAAACATAACAGCTCTACAACATCCAGGGCATTGAGGTACTCAGGGTGAATCTCATCCACTCCGTGGCCTGGCAACCAAAGAGTTTTTTAACCACTTTCGGGACCTCAGCCCCTGCGATGGGCGAGTCGTCTCCCTTGTCCACAAGCCCTGCTTCCTCTGTGGAAGGCATGTCAGTCAGATTGAGGAGATGGATAGATGGATGGATGGATGGAGACAGACAGACAGGCAGATAGACAGACAGATAGATAGATAGATAGATAGATAGATAGATAGATAGATAGATAGATAGATAGATAGATAGATAGATAGATAGATAGATACAGTAGATGTACTTTATTGATCCCAAACTAGGAAATTGCAGTGTAATAGTAGCATGATAATAGACAACCAAATAACAGAAACACACACAGCATAACAGACAAAGGGTTTACCCATGGAAAGTAAAACTACTAAAAAAAACCTATCTACATCGCAGATGAATAGATGGTGACCCGTATAGATAAATGAATCATACCCGCTGTGCAATGCAAGACTATCAGGAGCAGAGTGAGATGTGAGGTACCAATTAGACTGTAAGGTGCAGTATGGCAGCATAGTTATGACGAGAATTCAACATCAGAGTGAGTTATTGTACAGTGAAATGGCATGTGGCAGGAAAGATTTCCTGTACCTAACCGTTCTGATCCTCAAAGTATTCCTTCCACCACCCAATGATATCCTCAGTCAAAGTCAACAGCGCCCCATCCGCACCATACACAGTGTGGACAGGGAACTGCTTCCCCCTCCTGAGCCGCCGGACAGTTTGCCAGAATCTCTTCAATGCTGACAGAAAGTCTTGTTCCATGGCCTCACCGAACTCCTCCCACACCCAAGTTTTTGCTTCAGCAACCACCCGAGCTGCACTCTGCTTGGCCTGCCGGTACACCTCAGCTGCTTCAGGAGTCCCACAAGCCAACCAAGCTCAAGGGTTCGTGAGACTTTGCCCAACCAGTTTACATGTGTTTTGTGGACTTGGAGAAGGCATTCGACCACGTTCCTCATGGGGTTTTTTTGTGTGTGTGTGTGTGTGGGGGGGGGGTGCTTCGGGAGTATAGGGTATTGGGCATGTTATTACGAGCTATCCGGTCTCTGTATGACCGTTGTGAGAGTTTGGTTCGTATTGCCAACACTCGGTCAGACTCATTCCCAGTGAGAGTTGGACTCCGCCAGGGCTGCCCTTTGTCACCGATCCTGTTCATAATTTTTATGGACAGGATTTCTAGGTGCAGCCAGGGAACAGAGGGTGTCATGCTTGGTGACCACAGGATCTCATCTCTGTTTGCAGATGATGTTGTCCTGTTGGCTTCATCCAGCAATGACCTACAGGTCTTACTGGGATGGTTTACTGCTGAATGTGAAGCGGCTGAGATGAGAATCAGCACCTCCAAGTCTGAGTCCATGGTCCTCAGCCAGAAAAAGATGGATTGTCCTTTCCAGGTTGGGGAGAAGCTCCTTCCCAAGTGGAGGAGTTAAAGTATCTCTGTCATGACCCGAGCACTATGCCTTTGTGCTCGGGTTATTCTTGTCAGGGTTTTGACAGCGGCATTATTATTCTAGCTCTCCAAGCTCTTATTGTGATAGTGCTCGGGGAGGCTTCCGCTGAGCTGTCAAACCCTCAACAGCTGTGCTGCATTTGTGGTCGTTAGCGCTGAGGCTACTTTAACCCGCCCTGGCGGCCGCATCGGTGCAGCAGTGTCTGTTAGCTCTCCGTCACGCTATGGATGCTTAGGATTTATTCCTACCACGTCTGCTCGGTTTGACCGTCGTGCCCCTGGACTAGTAAGTGTGCTGTATAGCCTTACCCCTCCCGGTGTGTATCGATCTTTGTGTGTCTCTGCCTTAGCAGCCGGTGTTATTATTATCACCAACCTCGTCTGTCTGTACTTGACTGTCTCCTCCTCTGGACCTGTAGAGCTGTTTAGCCTATGCCTCCTGTTGTGAGTAGACTCAAGTGCCAATGTCTCAGCAGCTTGTGTTGTCACTATTTTCACCGTTAATAAAACTCTCACTAAACTCTCTGGTGACTGTGTGGCGTCTTATGGTGGCTCGCCAGAGCCACCCGTGACAATCTCAGGGTCTTATTCATGAGTGAGGGGAGAATGGAGTGAGAGATTGACAGACGGATCAGAGCAGCATCTGTGATGATGCGGATGTTGTACTGGTCAATCTACATTCTTACCCTCACCTACTGTATGGTCTTGAGCTTTGGGTAATGACCGAAAGAATGAGATCGCGGATACAAGCGGCTGAAATGAGCTTTCTTTGGAGGATTGCTGGACTCACCCTTAGAGACAGAGCAAGGTGCTCAGTCATCCGGGAGAGGCTCAGAGTAGAACCGCTGCTCCTCCACATTGAAAGAAGCCAGTTGAGGTGGTATGGGCATCTGATCAGGATGCCTCCTGGACGCCTCCCACTTGAGGTGTTTCGGGCACATCCCACTGGGAGGAGACCCCGGGGCAGACCCAGGACTCGCTGGAGAGACTATGTCTCCCAGCTGGTCTGGGAATGCCTTGGTATCCTCTCTGAAGAGCTGGAGCAGGTGGCTGGGAAAAGGGAAGTCTGGGCTTCTCTGCTTGAAATGCTGCCTCCGCGACCCGGACCTCCGGAAACGCGGTAGAAGATGGATGGATGGAAGTTCACAAATTTATTCACAAATTATTTAAAATACAAATACAATTCACGTTCTCATGCAAAATAAAATTTTTGTGAAATGGGACTCCCCAGAAGCTATCCATACCTTGTAAACAGGGGCCAAGTCATCAACGTAACACAAGAATTATACAAAGCAAGTCACATCATTCTCCAGTTGTAACATAAATCCCTAAGAGCAACCTAAGATTACCTCATAAAATAAAACAGTAATATCAGTACAAAACATCAGACATTGGTATATCAAAATAAAACCCAAGAGCTCAAAGCAAACATACAAGTGAAAAGCTGTAATGATTTTAGTCCTCAGCCAAAAGTAGGTTTAAAATTAAACAGAATTAGATAGAACCTGTTGTTTAAACTTCTTTTTAAAACATACAGTGATGTGGACACTTTTATACTACAGTCAGTCTCATTCCAAATCTGTGGACCGTTGCAAGTTACACTGAAACTTGTACATTTAAGTTTGCGTTTCTTGCCCCTTATGATTTGTTTTCCCTTTGTGTTGTGTCCATGGGTGGGAAAATAAATTGGAATGAGTTCACAGAGTCTGTTACTGAGTCTAAACACTACATCAGGGGTGTCCAAACTTTTTGCAAAGAGGGCCACATTTGGTCAGGTGAAAATGTATGGGGGCCGACCATTCAGCCTGACATTCCTCGAACCATTACCATTGTAAATTACCATATACTGTATATACTGTATATATATATATATATATATATATATATATATATATATATATAAAAAATTTTTTGGACTTATTTTGTACCCGTAGGTAGAGTTGTTCTCCAGTCCGGTGACAAGCCACCAGCTGCCAGTCGCTGCGTGCGCAAGCGCCCCTTAACTCCCTAACCTGCATGTTTTGGCATGTGGGAGGAAACCCAAATCCCGGAGTAAACCCATGCAAACACGGAGAGAACATGCAAACTCCACACAGATCACTGTTGGCCGGGGGCAAGGATCGAACCCACAATCTCATGATCCCCGCGATCCCCCAGCTGAGAGTAAACTGTGCTGCCGCGGTGCTAACCACTGCGCCACCGTGCAGCAGTGATATATATACCGTGATATATATACTGTATATATATATCACTTTGCTGTCTGCAGCTAGGTTGACATTGCAAATGAGAATCTGTTGTCAACTGCATTACCACCAGGATAGTTAAAGGTTAAAATAATAATAAATTACATACAAATAAATTTGACTGAATATTTTTAGAAACGTGTATTTATTGATTTTGTTTCAACAAATCACATCCCAGTGCATTTTGACAAAGAATAGTATAGTCAAATTAAATGACAGAAATTTGACAAAACTGTGGTTTGATCATCACAAAAAAATCAATTCACTGAGACTTTGGAATTTATTCTCCTCAGAAGAATAAAAGAAATGTACCTGCATTAATGTGAAGGGTGACACTGGTGTTTCGACTGCAGTAAGGTTGCCAGGTCTGGCTCAAAAGCAGTGGTTTTGATGCGCAAGACATCACGCAGGTGAGAGTCACTTAGTCTTGTCCTCACACGGTTCTTGTTAATGTTCATAACAGAGAACGTCTTCTCACACAAGTATGTCGAGCCAAACAAGCTCAGCATTTTCTTAGCAAATGTTCGAATCTCTTGGAACCTGTCTTTGTCCAGCTGGCGGTAAAAGTCGACGAGAGGCAGTTGTTGGTGGTGACCGTGACACTCCGCGTCACACTGCAGCTCAATGAGCTCCAGCCGCAGGTGGTCTGGAGCGTCATTAGGATCCACGGAAAAAGGAGTGGAAAAAAGTGTGATCTCCTTTTCAATAGCTGCAAAATCCCTGAAACGCTGTTGAAACTCCTCAGTCAGAGATGAGATGTTTTCTGCATACCTCCTCATTTGCGCACTGATATTGTTTTCTGGAAAACTGGTCATCATTTCCTGCAGTGATG
The DNA here is from genome assembly GCA_020510985.1 of Pholidichthys leucotaenia. Lineage (NCBI taxonomy): Eukaryota > Metazoa > Chordata > Actinopteri > Cichliformes > Pholidichthyidae > Pholidichthys > Pholidichthys leucotaenia. The sequence goes on along the minus strand of CM035836.1, from coordinate 296,352,679 downwards.
GGAAATGTGTGGTATTGGGCTGCGTTTGTGACAGGTGCTTTTGGAAAAGTGGCAGCTTTGTCCGAAAAGCTTTTATGTATGAATATAGTTGGCTCACCACTGCATTTTGCCCCTGAAGGCTCGTGTTCAGCGCGTTCAGATGTCGTGTTATGTCAACTAAAAATCCAAAATCAGCCAGCCAAACAGGATCGCAGAGTTCCGGCATCGGTTGTCCCTTTTGTGCCAAGAATAGTCCGATTTCCTTTCTGAGAGAGAAGAATCCCTGCAGTGCAGACCCCCGACTGAGCCATCTTATGTCATTGTGATACACAACACCTCCATATTCAGCGTGGATGTCGAGTAGAAACTGTTGAAACTGGCGGTGGCACAGGGCTCTGGAGCGAATATAAGTAATAGCCTTTATCACCAGTTTAAATCTTAAATCAATTAAATCACCCTTTATTGTCATTCAACTGTACAACCAATCATGTACAGTTGAACGAGATTGTGCTTTACCTATCTACTGTGTTAATCACACACACCCCAAGTGTAGAATCAGAGGGCGGCTGCCGTGCAAGGCGCCGCCACAAATTTCCCTCCTCCATTCCATTATTGCTGAGCACCAAGCTGGATGGCAGGAAGTTCCACTTTTTTATATGGTCTTCGGCATGACCCGGCCGGGATTTGAACCCCTGCCTCCCGGGTGTGGGGCGGATGCTCTACCAACTGAGCCACCACTCCGGTTTCATAACGGAGTGGTGGCTCAGTTGATGATAACGTTTGATGAAACGTTTCATCAGTTGATGAAACGTTAATGATAACGTTTCATAACGTTATCATATTTCAGATGTTTAGCACATAGAACTTGTTGGTGAATAGTACAGTGGAGTTTTATAGCTTTGCCGCCTTCTTCACTGACTTTTTTACAGACTAGCGTTGATAGCCCACTTTGCTCACCAACCATGGCAGGTGCGCCGTCCGTAATAATCCCAGTGATTTTATTCCATTGCAGTTTCATGTCATTCACGGTGGAACAAACAGCAGCAAACAAATCTGTTCCTCTGGTTTGGTCCTTAAGGCTCTGAAGGTCAAGTAGCTCTTCACTCACGTTCATTTCATTGTCCACTCCTCTCAAAAAAATCAGTAACTGAGCGGTGTCAGATGCATCCGCGCTTTCGTCGCAGGCTACCAAAAAAAAGATAAAACTCCACTCCTTTTGCCTCTAACTGTCCCTTGATGTTAGATGAAATTTCTTCAATCCTCCGTGCCACAGTGCTACGACCCAGGCAGACATTGGCAAACTCTTGCTTTTTCTCAGGACAAATTTTCTCCACCATTTTCATCACGCAGTCTTTAATGAATTCACCCTCAGTAAAAGGTTTACAGTGCTTGGCAATCAGCATTGCCACTTCGTAGCTTGCCTTTGTAGAATTTTCATTTGTGTCACGGGCTCTTGTGAACAAACGCTGCTGTGCTGTCAAAACAGCTTCCAGTTGCTTCAGTTTTTCAGCGCGTTCGTTCGCCGTTAGCATGTTTCGTCTGGTACTGCCTCTTAATATTGAACTCTTTGAAAACAGCCACAGTCTCTTGGCAAACTAGGCAGACACAGTTGTTTCGTATGTCAGTGAAAAAATACTCCGATTTCCACTTGTCCTGGAAACGGCGGCCCTCGCTATCAACTTTCCTCTTTTTATTTCCAGTTGCCATTTTAGAAATGAGCTAAAAACATACCACAGAAGTAAAAGTTCACACAGGGGTCACGCGACGAGAATGTGGCCACAGGTCTACTGCCACCCTCTGGTGAAATATAAAATTGCTGTTTTTGGTATGTATGTATTGTGGGAAACTGTGCTGGCGGGCCACATATTATTGATTTTATGACAGGACGCTTCGGGCCGGTGGAAATTTGGACACGGGCCGGATTTGGCCCGGGGGCCGGACTTTGGGCATGTCTGCACTACATTATACATCACACAGGCATTGTGAAAAATATTGCACTCAGTGAGCTTCAGAAGTTGGTAACCATAAAAAAGAGGATCAGAAGGGGCATTTACCTCACTCCATGATACAGCTCGTATAACTTTCTTTTGTAAAAGTTGTAATTTTTCAAGATAACTAGGGTATGTATTACACCATATAATATTACAATAATTCAAATGAGGCTCAAATAGAGACTGGTACAAAGTTAAAAGAGCTTCTAGAGGGAGGAAATGCCTCAACCTGAAAAATAAGCCAACGTATTTCAATAGTTTCTTTGTCAGTTCATCTATATGCTTTTTAAAATTCACAAATTCATCAACATAAATCCCCAGAAATTTAATTAATTCTACCCTCTCAATAGCTCTACCATTGTCATGGTCCGTGTGCTGACTCTGTCTGCACTTGGGTTGTGCGGTAGTTCCCCGTTCTCTCCTCCGGCGCACCTCTTTGGCCTCCGGGCTTTTATTATGACAGCGTCTCAACGATGCTTCCGGCTGTCAGGAGCGGAGCTCTGCTGGACGGCTGGATTCCAATCAGCTGATGATCTTTCATCAGCTGATTAATCTGTCATGCCCTATTTAAGGGAGCAGCTCTGTTTGTGCGGGGCTGCAACCTCGTCTGCCTTCCAGTCTGGTTTCCCTAACCCCGAAGCCAGTTCTTCCCAGCGTTCAGGTTCCGTCCTCACTGGTTATATGTAAGTGTCTTGTCTTTATTTATGTTTTGCCCCACGAGGCTCATTATTTTGTCATTCTGTCTTTATTTAATAAATGTACAAACTCAACGGCTGCCTGCAGCGTCTCATTAGCGGTTTGTGAGGGGTGCACCATAACAACCATTTATCTTGATATGTACATGTTCATCATTATTTTGGTTTCTGTTTGACCTAAATACAATCTATTTAGTTTTATATATATCTCAGAATAATTTGTTACATTCAAGCCAAATGGCCACCTTAATTCTGCACTTATCATCACTTACTGCAGGAACTTCACACTGGTCCGCAAGCAATTTGGATTCTATACCTTTCCACTCTTCCAGCATACTTTGGGACCTTAATTTCCAAATGGTAAATGGTGTTCACTTATATCGTGGTTTTTCTCATCCCTAGATGACCAAAGCGCTTTCCAGACCCTGCAGCCATGCACCGGCGTTGGCCTGACCCACCAGAAGCAACTGGGGGTTCAGTGTCTTGCTCAAGGACATTTCAACACGCAGACTGTAGACAGACCGGGAATCAAACCCCTGAACCTCCGATCAGTAGTTGGCCACACTACACCTGTGCCACAGCTGCACCCATGAGAGGGAGGAAGTGCCTCAACCTGACAGGACTTGGCACCTGATTTGGGGAGCCATATCATCTGCTGGTGTTGGTCCACTGGGTTTTATCAAGTAAAGTTGATGGATGCCAAAGGTATAAAGGCCTGTACATACTCTGCAAGAACAGAGAATTTTTTTCTTGAGGTGGCAGGAACAAGAACAAAGTTCATCCTGGCCAGGACGTTTCATACTTCACAAGAAACTCAAGTGCAGAACTCCTGGGAAATTCAAATTTCTGACCAATCACACAATAGTTCTTGGACATCAAGCAAGAAAAAAGTTCTGCCACAATGATGCTGCAAGAATTCCCAATCCAGGGCTGCAAGAACAAAATTATGTCATTTTGTTCTTGCGGCCCTGGGAGAGAGAACAAATTTCTCTGTTCTTGCGGAGTATTATAGGCCTTAATGAGAAGAAGAAGAAGAAGAATTTTCAGCATTTATTTCTGAACAGCTGGAAGCATCCCATCTGACAACCTAAAGCTGTAATTCTCTGGGTAATTCTCACTCTTTTTTAATGTCATTTGGAGCCATACTCAGACATTTAACAAATAATCAGATTCTTGACATCTGTTCCAAAATATGGTGGAAGTCAATAGAAAGTAAGCAGGACTGGGGTGATGTGGGTAATCTGCTGGGCTACATCCACCATTGTGGGAAGTTGTGCATATGCCATATACAGTGGTAGCAAATAGAAGTAGCTCCAACAGTCTGTAGTTTCTGGTGTTTTGTTTGTTTTTGGCATCGTGATGAGCGCAACTTTTGGTAAGGTAGTGAACATGAGCAATGGCCTTCTAGCGCTACAAAAAAAACCCCAGATATGGAGTCTGACACCCTGTTATACTGGTGAGGAAGCCATTCTGAGGCTGCAGCTGGATAGAGCAATTGTGTCATGCGTCAGGAGTGGACAGGAGCAGGAGTACAGGGGACTTGTGGATACCCCATCAGGAATTAGTACAGTAGGAGTTGCCTTCACCTTAACAACACTTCAACCAAAGAGATGGTAGTGTACTTCAGGAGATCTAGACCACTCCAACTGCCAGTCTCCATACAGGGGCGGGACAGTGATTGAGATTGAGATTGAGATTCAACTTTATTGTCATTACACATGTATGAATACAAGGTAACGAAATGTGACTTGGCATTTGGGCACGCTCTGCAGAGCGCATCCAAGGCCGGGGCAGCCGCTAGGCGCCAGTCATAAAGAAGAAAGGAAAAAAAGAAAAGAAATGATATGACACAATAGGTGAGAGAAAAAAACATGTTTTATCAAATTGACGCTTAATGAGTAAGCGAAATTTTGATTGCAGGCAAAAAAAAACCTCAATGCATATTTAGCAGACATTTAGTGGACAAATCACACAGCAGAGGGAGAGCAGTGTGTGTATATATGCATGTAGTGTTGTATGCATTGTGTAGTGTAAATGTAACAGTTGTTAGTGAGCAGCAGAGGGCGCCTCCTGGCAGTGGATAGATGTTGTAATCATGTGACTTATAAACAAGTCCAGAGTCCAGAGTCTATCTCTCTCTCTCTCTTGCTTGCAGAAGGCACATGGGCATTGTCCTTGAGAGTCCAATCCGCTGACGACAAACAACTGATTGTTGATTGTATGGGTAGACATAAGAGCCGGTTCTTCCGCTAATCTCAGTCAGGAGGAATGTAAACACGGGGCAAACAAGGTCAAATCAAATCAAATCAGCACAGTGCACTCAGAGAGTAGAATTTTGTCCTCACCCGTGTAATTCTGTGCTTCCATTATATATGCAGGCTTAAACTGTTTTTCCATAGAGAGCACAGGGCTTCAGATGTATTCCTTCACTGAATCACTGTCATTCAGTTCACCGTTTGCTGCTACTCGTGCCCTCCCCAACTGGTCGAATTTAATGAAGGAGCTGGCCGGGTCTGCTTTGAACAGCTCTCTCACTTTCCTTCAATTTCTGATGCATCAGGGAACTCCACAGCCAAAATTAGGAGTCCTGAGATCATAACCAATAATGTTTCCATAGACGCATGGATTCCAATGTCCATGAGTCTCTCGTAGGTTCCAATTCTTGGGCTCCCCCTTGGCCCAATTCTTGTTGAAAAATAGTGACAATAGCACATTTAAGCCGCTTCCAAATCCATAATTTCCGTTTAGATTAAGATTCAGCAGAAGAAGAGCGACTAAACACAGACAAAAACGCAACATTGCAAAAGCTGGGAATAGATCAGGAAGGCAGGGGAGGAGGGAAGAAAAATGCGACTGCTCTCTCTCAAGGCAAGAAGGAAAAGCTTCTTGCCTTGAGTGAGGGGCTGAACTAAAAAAAAATATCTCGGTATCTTATTGGATGAAAAGCTGGACTGGTCTCTAAACACTTATCTATAAAAAAAGACCTGCTTGTTCTTTCTGCAGAGGCTGAGGTCCTTTGATGTGTGCGATGAGATTGCTGCACATGTTCAGTCACACTGTGGTGGCCAATGTCCTCTTTTATACTGATGAACACCCAGAACACCAAGCAGTTTGAGAGGTTGGTGAAAAAGCCAGCTTGGTGCTTGACAAAAGGCTGGATCCATTAAAAACTGGGAAGGAGAGTGGCACACTGAACAAAATGAAAGCTATACTAGTCCAGAGACAAAAGAAGATGATGAAGGTGAAGGAAGAGGAGAGGTCACAATCAGCAAGCAGCAGTATGGTTTCATGCCAAGAAAAAGTGCTACAGATGCATGTTTGCTTTAAGAATATTGATAGAGGAGTATAGAGAAGGTCAGAAGGACCTGCACTGCATCTTTGTGAATCTAGAGAAAGCATATGATAGGGGGCCAAGAGAGGAAGTGTGGTACTGTATGAGGAAGTCAGAAATGGAAGACAAATATGTGAGGGTGGTGCAGGGCATGTATGAGGACAGTAAGAGGGTGATGAGGTGTGCTGCTGGAGTGACAGATGGATTCAAGGTGGGAGTAGGATTACCTCAGGGATCTGTAGGGACCAGGTGGAAGAGAGCCTGGAGAGGTGGCGGTATGCACTGGAGAAAAGAGGAATGAAAGACAGTAGAAGCAAGACAGAATACGTGTGTGAATGAGAGAGAGGCAGGTTTAATGGTAAAGATGGATAGAAAGGGCTGTCATTCTTTGCGACATGTGGGCCGAGTGTCACTTTTGCCATATGGGTGGGGTCAACCATCCAATGCAATGGAAAATACACAAGAAAGGTGAAGAAGAGAGTGCAGGCAGGGTGGAGTGGGTGGAGATGAGTGTCAGGGTGATATGTGACAGAAGGATAGCAGCTCGAGTGAAAGGGAAGATTTACAGGATGGAAGTCAAACCTGCTATGATGTATGGCTTGGAGATGGTGGCGCTGACAAAAAGACAGTCACTCTCATTGAGAGAGACTAGAAGGGGCACGATTAGAATTGAGTATATCAGAGGGCCAGCTCAAGTTGAACAGTTTAGAGCAGTGATGGGAATTCTGGCTCTCTTATGGCTCAGCTCTCTAAAAAGAGCCTGTCAACGATGGCCCTCACGAGCCATCAATAAGACGTCGAGTGCCAGCCAATGAGTTTGCATAATTTATTAATAAAGGACAAATGACAAAATAATGAGCCACGGTGGGGGGGGGAACACAACTAAGGTTCAACAGGAATACAGATACTTAGGAAAACACTTACAGGAATGGATGGTGGAAGAAGGAATGTTCGACGAGGTCGCAGCCCTGAGCAAACAGAGCTGCTCCCTTAAATAGTGATTGATCAGCTGATGAAATCATCGGCTCATTGGGATCCAGCCATCCCGCGGGGCTTCTGACAGCCGGAAACACTGCTGAGATGCTGTCAAAATAAAAGCCCGGAGGCCAAGAGGTGCGTTACAGAAGAGAACAGGAAACTACCGCACAACTCGAGTGCAGACAGAGTCAGCACACGGACTGTGACAGTTGCCCCGTTCACGACGCGGATTCTAGACGCGGTGGAACATCATGCCCCCCCCCTACCTGGAAGGTCCACAGGACCGCCCCAGGGAGGGAGGAGGGGAAAAAAGGCCAAGGAGGGCCAGAATCCAACCTAATCACAGAAAGGAAAAAAAAAACTCAAAATTACAAACAGAACCTCAGAAGACAAAAATGCAGGCACAAAATTGCAGCATGTCCCATAATAGGGGAAGAGAAAAAAAAAATCACACGGCACAGAGCAGCAATACATACAATTCCATGTACAAATACCACACAAGAGAGGAGGAGAAAAGGAGAAAAAAAAACCCATACGCTACCTGACGGTAACATACCATAGTACAATAAGGACAAATAGACGGGCACGTCACCAAATACAGAGTAAAAAAAAAACATGCACAGAGCGGAGATATAGGCCAAACAACAGGCACAGAAAACAACACTCAGATTACAGAGGAGTGGAAAAAATAACACGTTGAAGAGGAGCGATAACAGTTCCAAAAAAGTCCAAAACCCCAAACACAAAGCATCCCCAATTATACAGAGGAGGAAAAAACAGGGATGACGACAGGCAGAGCATAACGAAGGGAAAAAACAAGTTCAGGCGGTCTGCCTGCGTCTAGCGTCCAGATCGCCAATAGGGGAAAAAGGATTCCTTCGGGCGGTCCACCCCAGTCCCAGGCCCAGAGAGACGGAACCTCCAGCGGCCGAACCAGGTCCCCCAGTAGGAAGTACAGTACGTCGGGTGGCCGACCCAGAACGCCGAACCGGCGAAAAAGTTCCCCAGGCGGCCGACCCACATCGCCAGGCCAACAGGACCACAGGGGAGAGTTCGGAGATGGCCTCCTAATGGCGAGGAGCGACGAGGGAGAGCCGAGCCGATTATGGGAACCCCCTGCGGCACCCGATGGAGGGAAAGAGGGAACGGGAAAAGGATGAGGGACCAGTCCGGCGTCGCTCAGCGGAGAATCTGCAGCTCCACCTTCGAACGTCGCCAGAACAGGTGCTGTCATCCTGCTGGACCCCAGGTGAGCCCGCGCTGCACCCACGACGGACCCCGATCGGATCGCAGCTGCACCCACGATGGACCCCGACTGGGTCGGAACAGCACCATGCACGACTTCCAACCCCGAACCCGGAACCTTCAGAGCTGAGACCAGGACCGACTCATCACCGGCGACTGTGGGAGAAGGCTCAGGAGAGGGAACAGAACCGGAATTAGGATCACTGGCAGCGACAAAACCTGGCGAGACAAGTTCAGATGCAGTGGATGGCTGCACCCGGCTCGTCTCCCCGAGAGACAGGCAAAAATGCTCCAGAGAAGAAAGAAGGAAGACAAAGTAGAGCACTTGCCTGATCTCGAGTTCCGTCACCGTCCAGGACTTCGGTGATCCGGGCTCAGGACGAAGAAGGACATCCTCTGGCTCCCGCTCGGCTACGGCGGGCTCCACAGCCGGCATGATGTTCTCCATTGTCTGAGGACCCGCCAACGCTGACGTCCATGCCGACGACCCGCACGGCGTGGTGGCAGGGTGTCCTCGACCTGCTGGATCAAACCGCTCATCAATGGAGACCCAGGGACGTTTCGTCGTTGGCACAGGCTCCAAACTGCAGTTCGCTCTCCTCCTCTGCCCATGACGTGGCTGCGGGGCTGGAACCAGGCTCTCCAGGACCGCAGGCCTCCTCCCCGTCTGGCGGCGTAGGCCTGGCATCGCGGAACGCTCAACGGAAGGAGACACAGAGACAGCAGGTTTAATGTTAGAGGCTACAGCAGGTGGAGGGAGCTCAGGGGACTGCAAACCCCGAACTCCACCCCCAGGAGTCAGACAAGGCAAATCAGAAGAGCGAGGGGAAGAATGAAATTGCACTTGCCTTTCCTCCGGAGGGCCGGAGGGCCGATGGTGCCTGCTGTAGCGGGCTGAGCTCTTCCTTTTCCCCTCCGGATGGTGATGGAAGGCTCCTCGGGAAGACGAGGAGGAGCCACTCGCGATGGATCGAAGACGGGCCTCGCCGAAGCAGGACTCGTGGCACTCACAGCAGCCGGGGAAGGCGTCGAGGAGGAGGGGGGTGACAGCCGAGGCGATCCGGGCACGAGGAGCTGACGGGACAGCAGGGACAGATAAGATAAGATAAGATAAGATAAGATAAGATAAGCCTTTATTAGTCCCACAACGGGGAAATTCCAGGATTGCAACAGCACAGGGATAGCAACACTCAGAGCAACAATCAGAAGGCAAGAAAAAAAAAACAAGCAAGCAAGAGCAGCTAATAAACATATGTACGTATTACTATAAAATATATATATATACACACACACACAGACACACAGTGCAGAGCATTGTAGCTGGATGGAATAATATATGAATAATATATGACCCGGAGGGAGAGGCTGCGGGAATTCCCTCCTGACATGACGCAGAAGAAGCAGCTGACTGGGAGGCAGAGTTCCTCCGACGACCCGGAACTGGATCCGGACGGGATTCTCGCTGAGGCTTATTTGGAGCATGGCAACAATGCTTACTGGCTGATGGTGAGACGAAGATGGGACCAGGAACACATGGCACCTGGGCTGGACGGTGACAGGAGCTGAATCCCGAGGCGAGGAGCGGGGATGCCTCTCCGTTGGCCTCCTGCCCGGGTTACCCTCCAGTCCGCGGATGTCCACCCTCGTCGAGGACGCCGTACTCTTGGCCGCCTTCTTGATCAACTCTCGTTGCGCCACAATCCATGTCACCCTCTCTTTTCCTTCCGGAAAAGAGGTGAGGTGATACTTTAATGAAGTCCTCTGGGCGAGAAACAGGTAGTCGTGTGCCACATGGATGGGCATGAGGAGACGGGCCTTGGCCAGGTAGCTATCTATCTCCTGCAACCATTCAGGGCAAAACCCACACTTGAGAGAGGACATACTAATACCATACAAGCCCCAGCAAGGGAAAAAAACTCCAGCCCATGGCAAACTCACGGTGACTGACGTCTCGTTCTGGCTGTGACCTACTGTCAACGATGGCCCTCATGAGCCATCAATAAGACGCCGAGTGCCAGCCGATGAGTTTGCATAATTTATTAATAAAGGACAAATGACAAAATAACGAGCCACGGGGGGCAAAAACACAACTAAGGTTCAACAGGAATACAGATACTTAGGAAAACACTTACAGGAATGGATGGTGGAAGAAGGAATGTTCGACAAGGTTGCAGCCCTGAGCAAACAGAGCTGCTCCCTTAAATAGTGATTGATCAGCTGATGGAATCATCGGCTCATTGGGATCCAGCCGTCCCGTGGAGCTTGGCTTCTGACAGCCGGAAACACCGCTGAGACGCTGTCAGAATAAAAGCCCCTAGGCCAAGAGGTGCGCTAGAGAAGAGAACAGGAAACTATCGCACAACCCGAGTGCAGACAGAGTCAGCACATGGACCGTGACAGAGCCAGCTTTTTCAGCTCCCAAGTGGCTTCTCAGATGAAACACTGGAAAAATACTGGAGAGTTTAGGAAGCCATAGAGGAGTATAAAGCCAAAGATGTGAAGATACGAACTAGATCACATATGAAGGTAAGCTAATGATTGCTAATTCTAGTTTGCTACAATCATTAATAAGTCCCCATACTACATTGTAATGGTGGCAAGTTATCGCTATTAGGTATTAAAAATATGTATGCTTTGTGTGTGTTTCAGATGGCTCTCTTGTGGCAAGATTATCACTTCAAACTGTGGGTCTGGTTGTTCAACCGAGCCTCCCAGTGGTGGGATGTCACCCCAGCTTCACAAACGCACAGTAGTTGCAGAACTTCAGAATGTCTGAAGAAACGTTTAGCTTTCTGTGCAACAAATTGCTCTGATCTGTGTGAAAATCACAGAGTGTTGAGACATCATGGGATGTACCTGCTCCAGCAACACTCCAGCCTGTGGTGGAGTCGTGCCAAAAAGTGATCAGCTGCTAAAAATTGATCGCCGGGTGCCTACAGTTATGGGGTTGTATTAGCTGTAAAAAAAAAAAAAAAAAAAAATATATATATATATATATATATATATATATATATATATACAGTATATATATATATATATATATATATATATACCTTATTCCTGGTGGTGGCACTGTAGGAATGATTATGGATGGTTTTGGCTGCGGTAGTATTAAATCAGTCAGTTTGAGTGGAGTAGCAGGGGCATTTAAAATAGTGTTTTAAAAAGTTTTTCAAATTCATTTTAATGTATAGTCCACATACGTGTTTTCCACTCAAGTGGCAGCTAATTTCAGCACTTGTAGTTTTTGTATTTTTGAATGTTTTTGCGTAGTTCTGGTACTTGCTGCTATTCATGGTGTGAGGCTCTTCACAGATAAGCACAGCTAAATCTGTGGCTTCAACAGCAGTGAGTAGATCCTGCACTGAAAACTAAAGGATTGTTCATGTGATCGGTGGTACAGACACAGGACAGACACCAAGACAAGAGCCAGGTATGTTTTCACTTGTATGAATGTCACAGATCTGACGTTTTACCCCAAATTTAAAACGCCCAAGCACAGTGTTGTAGTTCTTTGTGGCTCTGACTAGACTCTGCATCTGCTCTGAGGTAAATTTGAATATATCCAACATATTTTAACAAAATGCAGCCGACTTTATTGTGGTGGAGACATTGATATTTGTGACCCGTGTTGGCAAAATGAGTCAGAATGTGCACCGTGTCATTACGAGCTACAGGCATGAGAAGTCATAAATCATGACTCTTTGTTTGGTAGCGGCAAAGTCCCAGGAAACCCCCAATGAGTGTCTGATATCATTTTAAAGCTTAGAAATTGTACTTTCCAAAAATACCTATGTTTTTGCAGAAGACGTAACTCCTAACCAATCAAATGCGAGTTTTCAACCTAGCTAAAATATAAACAAATTGTCTTTTTCTGGGTCACTTTTTGCACACTACATACAAATTAAATATCATTTTGAAGGTCTTTCAATACAGAATATGGAAATAAAGTTACATCAGTTTTGAAAATGCCCTTAAAGTGACTCATTTTACCAGCACGGGTCATTTGTTTACAGTGTTAGCATCTTAGCAGCAGTGCTAACTAACAAAGCTACTGTGTATGAGGCCACTTTATAAGGCCATCTTTCCATCCCTTGATAGCCATGGGAAGTGGTATGATTATGTTACTGTTTTGAGCTGCGAGAGGCTGTGTTCCCGCATTTCTGATGCCGAAGTCATTGTTTTTAACAAGGAAAAGTGTCCCATTTCAGTGACAACAATACATTCTAAACTAGAACCGGAAGTTGCTACCATAATTCATGCAAGGCATCATGGGGCCTAGGAATAAGGTGGATATATATTTTTTTTCAACAGGTAAACAGTACTGAGTTAGGTGTAATAATATAATATTTGTTAACAATTATGAAGCATTTTTAATGATGATCTGTGTTGGCCCTGTGATGGACTGGCGATCTGTCCAGGGCGTACCCTGCCTCTTGCCCAAAGATGCTGGGATAGGCTCCAGCCCCCCCGTGACCCGAAAAGGATTAAGCGGAAGAGGATGGATGGATGGGATGGATTTTTAATGATGCATTGTGGAGACCCAGCACACTGCGGAAGGACATTATCTCTCACCCATCAGGGCTGGAGGAAAAGGAGGACAATTGACATATGGACAGAGAGCCCAGGGGGGTAATCAGACTGGACTGTTATGTATGCGCCCCCCGAGGACGGAGAGGACATCCAGGCGCCAGCTCATGTCATGCTAATGATATGTAGTGACTGATGTTATTAGAGAACAATCACTATGCTAATGTGCCATGCATTCTCTCTGTCAGTATAACCTGTATAAAAGAGATGGTTACACATGCATCAGCAGCGCAGTAGCTCACCGAGCTACGAAGCGTTTCAGTATGTTGGAAGAAATAAAACCTTGTACCCTTCCAGCTCGTTGCCTCTCGCCTGTTCTATTACCTCCACACTGGTGACCCTGGACGTGCATGGTGCGTCTCTCGACTATGCCATTTTCTCCACACTGGTGACCTAACGGGAAATGGACTATCTCCCCCGTTGCTGCGCTGTGGACTCCCTCTTCATCCTCGCCGGAGCGGGCAGCACTGGGAATGAGACACACCATGATTGGCGACACAACCGAACTGAAGGAAACAGCCTTAACGTGGAAAAACGGCGCCGCCTGCGTTGGTTTCCATCAAGCTCCCAACCCTGACTCACCTCCAGACAGAGTTTCAGGAGTTTGAAACAGGAGTTTCAGAGCACAGAAGTCCCGTGTGCACACCGCAGGATTATGAGGACAGCGCAACTGGAAGCTAAGTGGCCGCAGCGCGTGCCACACACCAGAGACAAACCGGCTCCATTGACTGATACATCGTCTTCCGCCGCTGCACATCCTGGGGTCCACGGCCGATCGCCATCCTCAGAACCTTTAGGGCTGCCCTCACACCTAAAGCAGCTGTGCAGCCCGCACACAGGACTTTGTATGGGTTTCTCAGCTGCGGTGCACAACAGGAATTTAGCCGATTGCTTTCCCCAATGCCTTTAGGGCTGCTCCCGCACCTAAAGCAAAACTGCCAAGTCCCTCTCACAGCTTCAGTTGTTTCACAGCCACTTCGCATCCTCGGGGAATTTGGCCATTCGCCTTCCCCTCATCCTCGCAGGACTGCGCCCACACGAGGAGTCAGAGACTATTTTTTTTTCTCACAGCCACTGCAGACCACCGTCAGGTTTACCGGGAAAGTCCCTCACCCATGACTGATCCACACGCAATATTTGTACGGCCCAGACACTTTTGACGTCCTGGGCCGGCACTCCATAGATCCCCACCCACCTCCCCCTCGTCCTCCACATCGCTATGCCCGCATCCCTGCCCCAGAGACTGACCGATCGCCAGCTTTGTTCCTTCAGTGCAACACGCACCGGTCCTGTGCGCCCATGATCCATGGCCGTTCTACGTGTTGCAATTCGGAGCGGAGCAGACTGTATTTTCCACCACTCCCCCGTTCCCCCCACGGACTGACATGCCCTCCGACACTCCTCTACAGCAGGACAGTCCTACCGGAGCGGCAACCCCCGCTGCAGCTTCCACGGGCACCGACTGGAGCCCAAACGACCGGGGGGGTCACAGCCTCTTCTGTGTGTTCGGGGGGGGGGGGGGTGACCCAGCACATTGCGGACGGACATTATCTCACACCCATCAGGGCTGGAGGAAAAGGAGGACAATTGACAAACGGACAGAGAGCCCCGGGGGGCAATGAGACTGGACTGTTATGTATGCGCCCCCCGAGGATGGAGAGGACATCCGGGCGCCAGCTGATGTCATGCTAATGATATGTAGTGACTGATGTTGTTAGAGAACAATCACTATGCTAATGTGCCATGCATTCTCTCTGTCAGTATAACCTGTATAAAAGAGATGGTTACACATGCCTCAGCAGCGCAGTAGCTCACCGAGCCACGAAGCGTGTTTCAGCATGTTGGAGGAAATAAAACCTTGTACCCTTCCAGCTCGTTGCCTCTCCCCTGCTCTGTTACCTCCACAGTATTGTCATTTCCTGTGTTGCTGGCTGCTGGTGTGGTTTGCTTTGCGCTTAGCTCTTCTCACTCTCCTGAGGATTATTGCCTTTAATTGCACTTTAATTGCTTTTTTCCATCTACTGTCACCTCTCACTGCTGTTTAACAAGTCTCTTGCACCTGTGTGTGCACTCAATGTCACCTAATCACCCTTTTTAGCCTTTTGTTCACCTTTCATTGGTGTTTGTGTTAGCTTTGGGTAAGCCACTAGCTATGGCTGCTAGCTCTCTTTCCCCTTCTCCTCTGGTGTGCTCTCTATGTCAAATGTTTAGCTACACCTCTGCTCCTTTTAGTGATAATGGTAAATGTAATAAATGTCTTTTTGAGGCACTCGGGGTGAGGTTGTGTGATTAGGAATCCCGGCTCTGCTGCACTGAAACACCGTCAGAGGCAGTTAATAATGACAGACTCCCCTTAGCTGCAGTGGAGCACAGTAGCATAGGGCCTGCTAGCCGTCCCCCGTATCCACCTCTCCTGAGCAGCCAGGAGAGAACAGGTGGGTGATGGTGAGAAGGAGCATAGTCTCAAGCAAGGGCGTAACTTTGTTTCAAACATGGGGCGGGGGGGGGGGGGTTGAGATCTCTGCCCGTATAGAGAGCCTAAGTCATGCCCCCTCTACTTCTGCATATTGGACCTTAAATCGAAAAAAAAATCTCTATTGAAATGAATGGTAAGAGCAACACTGAAAAAAGTTACACATATATTTGTCAATTTAAAAGATAACTTTCCATGTAATTAAAGTTGTCGGCTGTCATATAATAACAGAGTAATATTTAGTTTTTGTTTAAACGACTAGCAGACAACTCCCATCACCCCACATCACTAAACACGGTTACATTTTAGTGGTGTGAAAAGCACTGATTTCTCATAGCATTGACCCCTGCACTGACAAACAAGTCACTAGCATTAATCTTAGCCTGACCCTTAGCTAAATCACTATACGGTGATAATAACAGCATGGATTTTCTTGACTGCTGCTCTCACCCTGTGTCTCTCTGTGAGGAAATCACAAGAACAAAAAGAAAATGTCAATCACTTATCAGGACAAGTCTAAAAATTCATTAGTTTGTCCAACAGAACATTATTTTGACGATCTAGTCAGCAGTCTGTTCTCTAAGGTGCAAAGTTCATTTTTTTTTTGTTGTTACCTGGTCACTTGTGCCTCCTGTGCTGCCTCACTCTCCCTCTGGTCACCTGGGCCATCTCTCTCCCTATCTCCCTCTCTCCCTCTTTGTTATCCCTGCTGCTGTCACTTTCCCTTTCTTGCTCCTGACATAAAATAAGCTCAATTAATGTTTAAATGGTTTAAGAGAGGTACTTCACTGACAGTTTTGGAAGATGTAATTCATGCAAGAATTTCTCACGTGAAAAACTTGGAAAGATGTAAATGTTTTCCCCCCTTCTTCCCTCTTAATAGCATCTTAACAGTGCTATCAGCAGGTGCATTAGGTCGTCTATTTTGATACCATCCATCCATCCATCCATCCATCTTCTACCGCTTTTCCGGAGGTCCGGGTCGCGGAGGCAGCAGTTCAAGCAGAGAAGCCCAGACTTCCCTCTCCCCAGCCACCTGCTCCAGCTCTTCAGAGGGGATACCAAGGTGTTTCCAGACCAGCTGGGAGACATAGTCTCTCCACCGAGTCCTGGGTCTGCCCCGGGGTCTCCTCCCAGTGGGACGTACCTGAAACACCTCAAGTGGGAGGCGTCCAGGAGGCATCCTAATCAGATGCCCATACCACCTCAACTGACTCCTTTCAATGTGGAGGAGCAGCGGTTCTACTCTGAGCCTCTCCCGGATGACTGAGCTCCTCACCCTCTCTCTGAGGGTGAGTCCAGCAATCCTACGGAGAAAGCTCATTTCCGCCGCTTGTATCCGCGATCTCGTTCTTTCGGTCATTACCCAAAGCTCGTGACCATAGGTGAGAGTAGGAACGTAGATTGACTGGTAAATCGACAGCTTTGCCTTACAACTAAGCTCCCTCTTCACCACAACAGACCGGTACAACGTCCGCATCACTGCAGATGCTGCTCCGATCCGTCTGTCGATCTTTCGCTCCATTTTCCCCTCACTCGTGAACAAGACCCCAAGATACTTAAACTCCTCCACTTGGGGCAGGAGCCTGTCCCCAACCCGGAGAGGACAATCCACCTTTTTCCGGCTGAGGACCATGGACTCGGACTTGGAGGTGCTGATTCTCATCCCAGCCGCTTCACACTCAGCGGAAAACTGTCCCAGCAAGAGCTGTAGGTCATTGCTGGATGAAGCCAACAGGACAACATCATC
Organism: Pholidichthys leucotaenia; assembly: GCA_020510985.1. NCBI lineage: Eukaryota > Metazoa > Chordata > Actinopteri > Cichliformes > Pholidichthyidae > Pholidichthys > Pholidichthys leucotaenia. The sequence continues at coordinate 296,335,647 of CM035836.1, read as the reverse complement.
TGCAAACAACAGAGATGAGATCCTGTGGTCACCAAGCATGACACCCTCCATTCCCTGGCTGAGCCTAGAAATCCTGTCCATAAAAATTATGAACAGGATCGGTGACAAAGGGCAGCCCTGGCGGAGTCCAACTCTCACTGGGAATGACTCCGACCGAGTGTTGGCAATACGAACCAAACTCTCACAACGGTCGTACAGAGACCGAATAGCTCGTAACAACAAGCCCGATACCCTATACTCCCGAAGCACCCCCCACAAAAATCCACGAGGGACGCGGTCAAATGCCTTCTCCAAGTCCACAAAACACATGTAAACTGGTTGGGCAAACTCCCACGAACCCTCAAGAATTCTTGAGAGGGTAAAGAGCTGGTCCGATGTGCCACGGCCAGGACGAAAACCACATTGCTCTTCCTGAATCCGAGGTTCGACCAACGGCCGGACTCTCCTCTCCAGTACCTTGGCATAGACCTTCCCAGGGAGGCTGAGAAGTGTGATCCCTCTAAAGTTGGAGCACACCCTCCGGTCCCCTTTTTTGAAGAGAGGAACCACCACCCCGGTTTGCCATGCCAAAGGCACTGCCCCCGACCTCCACGCAATGTTGCAGAGGCGTGTCAACCATGACAACCCAACAACATCCAGGGCCTTGAGGTACTCAGGGCGAATCTCGTCCACCCCCCGGGGCCCGGCCACCAAGGAGATTTTTAACCACCTTGGCGACCTCAGCCCCTGTGATAGGCGAGTCATCCCCCTCGTCCCCAAACCCTGCTTCCTCTGTGGAAGGCGTATCAGTGGGATTGAGGAGATCCTCGAAGTATTCCTTCCACCGTCCGACGATATCCCCAGTTGAAGTCAACAGTGTCCCATCCGCACCATACACAGTGTGGACGGGGAGCTGCTTTCCCCTCCTGAGCCGCCGAACAGTTTGCCAGAATCTCTTTGAAGCCGACCGAAAGTCTTGTTCCATGGCCTCACCGAACTCCTCCCATACCCGCGTTTTTGCTTCAGCAACCACCCGAGCTGCACTCCGCTTGGCCTGCCGGTACACCTCAGCTGCTTCGGGAGTCCCACAAGCCAACCAAGCCTGATAGGACTCCTTCTTCAGTTTAATGGCCCCCCTCACCACTGGTGTCCACCACTTGGTTCGGGGGTTGCCACCACGAGATGCACCGACCACCTTGCGGCCGCAGCTCTGGGCCGCCGCTTCAACAACAGAGGTGGAGAACATGGCCCATTCAGACTCCATGTCTCCAGACTCCCTCGGAATGTGGTTGAAGTTCTTCCGGAGGTGGGAGTTGAAGACCTCCCAGACAGGGGCCTCAGCCAGACGCTCCCAGCACACCCTCACTATACGTTTGGGTCTACCAGGTCTGAATGGCTTCCTCCCCTGCCATCGGATCCAACTCACCACCAGGTGGTGATCAGTTGACAGCTCTGCACCTCTCTTTACTCGGGTGTCCAAGACATACGGTCGCAGAACTGATGATACGATAACAAAATCGATCATCGACCTGCGACCTAGGGTGTCCTGGTGCCAGGTGCACATATGGACACCCTTATGCTTGAACATGGTGTTCGTTATGGACAGACTGTGGTTAGCACAGAAGTCCAATAACTGAACACCACTTGGGTTCAGATCGGGCAGGCCGTTCCTCCCAATCACCCCCCTCCAGGTTTCACTGTCATTGCCCACGTGCGCATTGAAGTCCCCCAGTAGGACAATGGAGTCTCCAGGAGGAGTACCCTCCAGCACCCCAGTCACAGACTCCAAAAAGGGTGGGTACTCTGAAACATCATTTGGTGCATAGGCACAAATGATGGTCAGGACCCATTTCCCAACCCGAAGGCGCAGGGAAGCAACCCTTTCGTCCACCGGGGAAAACTCCAATATAGAGGCAGCAAGGTTGGGGCGATACAAGAATACCTACCCCTGCTCATCGCCTCTCGCCTGGGGCAACTCCAGAAAAGGCCAAGCTCCAGCCCCTCTCCAGGAGACTGGTTCTGGAACCGGAGCTGTGTGTTGAGGTGAGGCCGACTATATCTAGCCGGTATCGCTCAACCTCGTACACCAGCTCAGGCTCCTTCCCCACCAGAGAGGTGACATTCCACGTACCAAAAGCCAGTTTAGAAAGCTTGGGATCAGTCCGCCAAGGTCTCCGCCTTTGACCGCCACCTAATCCACATAGCACCGGACCCCCATGATCCCTCCTGCAGGTGGTGAACCCACTGGAGGGCAGACCCATGTAACTCCTTCGGGCTGAGCCCGGCCGGGTCCCATGGGTGGAAACCCGGCCACCAGACGCTAGCCTTCGAGCCCCTCCCCCAGGCCTGGCTCCAGGGTGGGGCCCCGGTAACCCCATACCGGGCGGGGTACACTGAATCCTTGATATAGAATTTATCATGAGAGTCTGTTGGATCGTTCTTAGTCTGGCCCTTCACCCAGGACCAGTTTGTCTTGGGAGACCCTATCAGAGGCAAATTGCCCCCTGGACAACATAGCTCCTGGGATCACTGGGGCACGCAAACCCCCCCACCACGATAAGGTGACGATCCATGAGGAGGTATTTTGATACCATGTTCATCATTCTAGCCACAGAACTGAGGATAATGCAGCTGCTGAATGTGGCTGAGGCTTACCATTGTAGCTGTTTTTTACCAAGTAGATGAACTAAGGACATGATGTGTGATTTAGTCAGCTAGACTATGACAAAAGTAACAGTTATCCTGCCTACAGAGGCATTATGAACATAGCAAACCACACCTTAGGTGTGCTATGTTTCACTCATTAAATAAGATAAGATAAGATAAGATAAGATAAGATAAGCCTTTATTAGTCCCACAATGGGGAAATTCCTGGATTGCAACAGCACAGGGATAGCAACACTCAGAGCAACAATCAAGAAGACAAGAAAAACAAGAGCAGCAAATATACATATGTACATATAAATATATAAATATATAAACACACAGTGCGGAGCATTGTAGCTAGATGGAATAAATATATAAATATATATACACACAGTGTGGAGAATTGTAGCTAGATGGAATAAACAGCATAACCGTCTGCTTAGTTATCCTACATAGTATGAATATGTACCCATACATGTTGTCACCCTCCGTAGTGACCGATATTGTCCTAGTTGTATACTGGAGGGGACCATTGTGTAAGTCTATTGCGTCTTTTGCATTCAATACTATTAGGTCGTCACATTTTTTTGCTATCTCTGCGAGCAGCCCTGCTTAGGTTATACAGTCTGACAGCCGTAGGTAGGAAGGACCTGCAAAACCTCTCAGTTGCGCACCTAGGATGATGTAGTCTGCTGCTAAATGAGCTCCTCAGTGCGTTCAGTATGTCCTGCATAGGGTGGGACTCGGACTCCAGCAGAGATGACAGTTTAGCCACCATCCTTCTCTCTCCTATCTCCTCCACTGGGTCAAGGCGCTGCCCCAGGACAGAGCTAGCTTTCTTGATCAGTTTGTTCAGTCTCTTCCTATCGGCTGCTGTAATGCCACTGCCCAGCAGACCACTCCAAAAATGATGGCTGATGCCACCACCGTGTCGTAGAATGTTTTCAGCAGCGCCCCTTGTACACCAAAAGACCTGAGTCTCCTCAGTAGGAACAGCCTGCGCTGTCCCTTCTTGTAGAGTGCGTCGGTATTGTGTGACCAGTCTAGTTTATTGTTCAGATGAACACCCAGGTACTTGTAGGATGCCACCATCTCAATGTCTGTCCCCTGGATGTTTACTGGTGCTGTGAGGGGTTGTCCTTGCCTGCGGCAGTCCACCACCAGCTCCTTAGTTTTCCTCGCGTTGATCCGGAGGCAGTTCCGATGGCACCAGTCCACGAAGTCCTGGATGAGTCCTCTGTAGTCAGTTTCATCTCCGTTGGAGATGAGGCCGACGATTGCAGAGTCATCAGAGAACTTCTGTAGATGGCAATGTGTTGTGTTGTGAGAGAAATGATGATAAATCTGTGAAATTTGTGACAAAATCACCCTGGTATTAAAAACTTACTCTGGATTCATTATCACGACACTGAATTTTTTTTACAGTTTTCAAACTTAAGATTCACAAATTTACCTTTAGCAATTTTACCAGAAAAAAAAATGTACAAATTTAGGAAAAAATAGTATAAATTCACAAGAAAAAAGTAGCAACTTGATGATAGTCAAAAAATTATTTAAAAAAAAAATCTGAAATTTAAATTATTTTGCAAATATGTAAGGAAAAAGGCTTATTTTCCATGACAAATTTAAGAAAAATGCTACATTTTTGTGAGAAACTGAATTTAGGGGGAAAACAACATGGAGTAATACTGCGTTTTTATACAAAAAGTAGGCAGATTACAAGAAAGAAATGTCTGATTTACAAGAAAAGCTGTAAAACTATGACAAAAAAAGTTGCACACATGAAAGTGACATTAGAAACATCACAATGCTACATAAAACACTGATGAAGTTTACTAAGGGAGAAAAAAGATTGGAGTGAATACTTGGAGCCCCAAAAGTTGGTAGTGAAGACTGCTCTAACTTTCAGTGGGTTTATAATATGCTTTCTCTAGGTGCAGCACAGCATTCTGCAGAGACCCCTACTTGACAGGAAAAGCAACAGGTTGGAGGAGGTGACAAATGCTGCAAAAAAAAAAAAAAAATGCTGGAAGAAGCACTGCAACTTTTTAGCTGTTAATTTTTTTTTTAGCGCTCCCTTTATTGCAAATGGACCCTGAAATTCCGACAAACTCAAAAGATATAGTGTTAAGTTGATGAATCATACTAGGAGCTAAATCACTATACAGTGATAATAAGCCATCAATATCTCAGTGTTTGGTCACTGTCTAATTATTACCTCCACCAAGGAGGTTATGTTTTCATCAGCGTTGGTTTGTCTGTTTGTTTGTTTGTTTGTTTTTTAGCAAGATAACTCACAAAGTTATGGACGGATTTTCATGAAATTTTCAGAGATTGTCAGAAATGGGGTATCCTACAGATGATTAGATTTTGGTGGTGATCCGGATCACCGTCTGGATCCAGGAATTTTTTAAAGGATTCTTTTTTAAATTTATTTATTTAACATTGCGAGATAGGACCATTTTCAATATTTTTTCAATATTTTTTTTTTGTGCATGTTACTCTGCCAAAAAATCATCAGAACACTTGGAAAAAAAAAAATACAGGACAACATGCCCACAGGGGAACTGTGGTGCTTGGCGGAGGTCTGCGCTCTCCGAGTGCTTTTCTAGTTTGTGTAATGCTGTATGGTGATTAAATAAAATGGGAATGGAAAACTAGAAATGTGATTTTAAGCTCAATAATTAAATTAAATAAATAAATCAATGATGCTGTATTGTAGTGCTTTTGAACTCATTTTAACACGTGTAAAAAAGTTTATAAAAAGTTTAGGAATATGAAATGCATCTATTCTTTCATTCATTTATTTGGTGTTTATTTCTTATTTATTTGTGTAGATCTTCTGTCGTGCAGCTGTGGTATTTTAACAGAGGATAGAATATCTGAAAATGATCTGTAGGGAAAATAATCGTCTTTTAACATGGATATTTAAGAATAGCCTTCAGAGTGACTTAGTCTACAGTCAAAAGTGGTAAAACTTGCTTTTTAATTGAATTTTATAATTATCAAAATCATAACGCTTTAAAAATACAGAACAGTTTAAGGTTAACTTGAATTTTGTGGGGATGACAAGCAATATTTAAACACATTTATATTTAAGGGCAGGTGGTTGGAGTAGATTTTGTTTGTACTTGATAAATGTTCAGAGCTGCTAACATTTTGATGGGTACTGAAACACATAAATTTCACTCTAACAGCTGACGAACAAATCCATTCTGATCACATTTCATGAACGGTTAATACAATGTAAGGACAAAATCTGCATGAGAAAAGCTAATCATATCTCAGATCAGTTAAATCCTACCAGGCAGCAGTTATTCAGGGGTGTAGCTCCTATTAGCAAACTAGCAACCAGCTAACTTCACACAACAATTCACAAGCTAAATATGATATTTCCCTTGTTTTGGGCAGAGGGTTTGGTCCTTTTGTTTGACAAGTTCAACCAATTTAAAATGGTTTCTTGCCCTTGTGGAGCTCGTTTCATGTTCTCTCACTGAGCTGAATGGATTCCATACCAGCATCCCCACCTGCCGCCCTTACAACTGACACCAACTCAGTGAAGGCACAAGAACCGGTTGGGCAATATCAAGTCTGCAGCACGGGGGATACATTGATTATTAGAAATGTTACTTTTTGTTGCTTGAAAATGAAAAAAACGACAACTTCTTCATACTTGCTTGAGTTGTAGATATTTTTTATTAATTATAATTATATGATTATTGGGGGGCTATATTGGTTGGATTTGATTATTGAGGGGGTTAAAACCCCTCTTACCCCCCCATAAATTACGCCTATGGTTGCAAGCCCCTGGTTCACCACCAACGTGTTCATGTTTCTAATCGCTATTCCCCACTCAGCGACATATCCGCTGAGGGAAAAACTCTGATCATTGGCGACTCTATAGTCAGAAACGTGAACCTAGAGACTCCAGAAGCCATAGTCAAATGCATTCCCAGGGCCAGAGCAGGCAGCATCAAGTCAAATTTGAAAATGCTGGCTAAAAGTAACTGTAAATACTCCACAATTGTTATCCATGCCGGCATTAACAACATCCGACTCCAGCAGTCAGAAGTTACAAAACTTAGTGTGGAATCGGTGTGTTGCTTTGCCAAAACGATGCCGGCCTCTGTAGTACTCTTTGGGCCCCTCCCCAACCTGACCAATGATGACATGTTTAGCCATGTGTCATCCTTCAAAAGCTGTCTGTCTGTGTGGTGTCCTGCAAACAATGTGGGCTACATAGACAATTGGAACTCATTTTGGGGAGAACCTGGTCTTATTAGACAAGACGGCGTCCATCCCACTTTGGATGGCACATCTTATTTATCTAACAAACTGGCATCGTTTTTATTCAAAGTTTCAAAACCTTGACAAGTCAGAGTAGGGACCAGGAAGCAGAGTCGCAGTCTTACACGCCTCTCTGCAGCTTCTCTTCATCTGCCACCCCTCAACTTAGCCTCTGTTGTCCCCACCAGAGAATCATTGTCTGCCCCCTCCAAAGTAAATAAAAATATAATGTATAAGCATCCCAAAGTAATTAAACAAAAAGTTTGTAAAATGCAAATTAAACATGTAGCCTCTAAATCTAATGACTTGGCCTCTGTTCCTCCTCGTAATTTAAAAATTAAATGCGTTTTTTTTTTAAATATTAGGTCTCTAACTCAGAAGTCTCTGCTAGTCCACGATCTGTTAATTGATCATCAGAATGATTTAATATCCCTTACAGAGACTTGGTTAGGGCAGGAGGATTATGTTAGTTTAAATGAATCAACTCCCTCTGGTTACTTAAACTGTCAAAATTCCAGAAGTTCTGGTCGTGGAGGAGGAGTAGCAACAATTTACCATTCCAAATTACAAGTTAATGTAAAGCAAAAAACATGTCATAATTCCTTTGAGGGCCTGGTCCTCCGTATTGGGCATGCTAGCAATTTTAGGTTAAAACCAATTTTATTTGCCATAGTTTATCATCCTTCAGCTTACTCAGAGTTTTTATCCAAGTTTGCTGAATTCTTAGCGGACTTAGTGCTGAAATCCATCCATCCATCCATCTTCTTCTGCTTAATCCTTTTCGTGTCGCGGGGGGGGGGGGGGCTGGAGCCTATCCCAGCATCTTTGGGCAAGAGGCAGGGTACACCCTGGACAGTTTTATTACCTCCAACATAATGAGATGCACTCTGTAGCTCTTGGTGCTACAGTGCTATTGAGACATGTCACGCAAGCTCTTTTATACAGTGATACAGGAAGAGAGAATGCATGGCACATTAGCATATCAGTCAATACACATGATTAGCATGACATTGGTTGGCTCGAGGACACATGCATACAGTCCTGTCTGACTATCTCCTGTGGCTCTTTGTCAGTCTGTGAATTGTCCTCTGTATGCAAATTGTCTTCTGTTTCCTCCAGCCCTGCTGAGTGTGAATTAGCCAATCTGCAGTGTGCTGGGTCACCACACTATATAAATAAAATTGAATTGAATTAACCCAAAACAAACTTGATCTAAGATTAAAAGCAATTAAAACAATGCAGTCACAAGGTTACATGGAGAAATACATGGATTTACTGGATATATACATGTAGATACTGTATAAATATATACAGTCCCTAAAAATAAATCGCATTAGGGCAGCTCACTCCGCTTTTGGACGTCTTAATCATCGAGTCTTCAACAACCACGCACTGACTATCAAAACAAAGATCATGGTTTTCAAGGCTGTAGTTCTGTCTACCCTTCTCTATGCCTGCGAGACCTGGACTCTCTACCGTCGCCAAATCAAATGTCTTGAGCACTTCCAACAGCTGAAGCTTAGACAAATCCTTAAAACCAAATGGACAGACCGGGTAACAAACACCGAAGTTCTCACCCGCGCTGCACTACCTAGTGCTGAAGCTACCATTATTCAGCACCGTCTCCTCTGGGCAGGCCATGTACAACGAATGGACTCAAATCGTCTACCGAAAATTCTGCTCTATGGAGAACTCACCTCAGGAACAAGACCACTAGGCAGACCAAAACTGCGCTTTAAAGACCAACTAAAGTCCACCTTGGCCCAAACCAGCATCCACAGATGGGAACACCTAGCAAAGGAAAGAATGGTACGGAGAGAAGCTATCCACAATGGCACTATAGCCTTTGAGAGAAGCAGATGTGCATTTGAGGAGGAGAAGCGAAGAAGAAGGAAGGAGCGCTCGCAGCAGCCGCAGCCTCCACCGTCACTTCCCTGCGGTCTCTGCCCATGCCTCTTCCATCACTGGCTCGGGCTACAGAGCCACATCCGTCACAAGCACAAGTGATTTCTGGAACGGGAGCAACCCTATGCTCGGACACGAGCTGGAGCCGCCGCCGCCGCCGCCGATATACAGTATTCTCTGCATCAACAATGTACTATACGTGTACTCATTTTGTATTGCAAGATTTTTGACAAACTTTCATACCTTTTACAGATCTGTCTCCACTTTTGTTTTGTTTGTGAAAGTTACCAACAAGTGACATAAATTAAATGCTAAAAGATTGGAAAAGCTGTCTAAGAATAATCCAGCAGTTTGAGAAACCACTTCTGGCTTGGTGTAAATCTGTCAATAGAATTATGAACCATAAAGTAGTTTGTGTTAAAACATGTTAAATCCCATTAAACCCTAACCCATTATTAGGAAATACAGATGCTAATATGGCACAGAATTTCTCCATATACTGGTACTATCACTAAAGTGTGCAGCGTCTTCTGCACTGGCACTTCCAACAGTACAGTCTTCAGTAAATAAAATAATTGTTTTTGGTTACTTTTTCTTAAAAATGAGCCATTATTTTTAACGTCACTGATAAATGTTTGATTTGCACTATTGACTCTTTGGGGCAGGGGTTAATTTGGCTTGTTACACCGGCACTTTTTTCCGCCTCCGTGTGCACAGATAAAAAACAGTAACAGTGACTTTACAGCCCCAATTTACAATAGATTCCAGCCAGTCCACACATGAAGGAGCATGTATTTCTGTGTCTGTGATTCAACTTTAACCTTGTTTATGCCCGTTTATTGTTAGCATTAGAATTAGGTAAAAGTATATAGATAAAATATTATCCTTAATTTTGTAGTTAAGGAAGTTTTAAAATGAAATGTATAAAACACACACAAAAAAATAAAAAATGAACACAAAGCCTCAAAATCAGCCCCACCTTCCCTCCCCCCCTCCCCTCTATCGCCCATATGTAATCCTGAACCCATACCTGCCTTTTTGAATCCTTAAAACTTCCTTTTATTCTTCCCTCCCATCCCTCCTGGGCTGATCTTACCTGTGTCCTTTTTCAGGACCTGGTGCTCCACTGTATTCAGGCTGCATTCTAACACATCACCAGAAAGACTCTCGAACTCAAAAACATGATCGAATGCATGCTAAACTTTCTTTCCACCTACATCTGCTTAGGCTTTGGCATGGTAAGTTAAGATAAGATAAGATAAGGTAAGATAAGATAAGATAAGCCTTTATTAGTCCCACAATGGGGAAATTCCAGGATTGCAACAGCACAGGGATAGCAACACTCAGAGCAACAATCAGAAGGCAAGAAAAAAACAAAAAACAAGAGCAGCTAATATACATATGTACATATTACTATAAATATATATATATATACACAGACACACAGTGCAGAGCATTGTAGCTGGATGGAATAAATATATAAGTATATAAAAACACAGTGCGGAGCATTGTAGCTAGATGGAATAAATATGTAGATATATAAACACACACAGTACGGAGCATTGCAGCTAGATGGAATAAATATATAGATATATAAACACACCCAGTGCGGAGCATTGTAGCTAGATGGAATAAATATATAGATATATAAACACACCCAGTGCGGAGCATTGTAGCTAGATGGAATAAATATGTAAATATATAAACACACACAGTGCAGAGCATTGTTGCTAGATGGGATGAAACAGCACAACTGTCTACTTAGTTATCCTACATGGTATGATTATGTACCCATGCATATTCTCACCCTCCATAGCGACTGGTATTTTCCTAGTTGTATGCTGGAGGGGACCATTGTGTAAGTCTATTGCATCTTTTGCATTCAAAACTATTAGGTTGTTACGTCTTTCTGCTATCTCTGCGAGCAGTCCTGCTTAGGTTGTACAGTCTGACAGCCGTTGGTAGGAAGGACCTGCGAAACCTCTCGGTTGTGCACCTGGGATGATGTAGTCTGCTGCTAAATGAGCTCTTCAGTGCATTCAGTATGTCCTGCATAGGGTGGAACTCGGACTCCAGCAGAGATGACAGTTTAGCCACCGACCTTCTCTCTCCTATCTCCTCCACTGGGTCAAGGCGCTGCCCCAGGACAGAGCTAGCTTTCTTGATCAGTTTGTTCAGTCTCTTCCTATCGGCTGCGGTAATGCCACTGCCCCAGCAGTGGCATTACCGCATTTGTTCAAAAAGTTCAACTTTTTTTGAAGACTGAATTCTTTAACATGATCAAGTAGAGTAGTTTGACTAATGTTAAGTCTGAGCATGTTAATCCAAAAGTGCTTGAAGTGGAATGACACAGGAAATAAGTATTGAACACACTTGGTGAAATTCATTTAATATTTAGTAAAAAAAGCCTTTGTTGGTAATAACAGCTTCCAGATGCCTCCTGTATGGAGGAACTAGGCACAGGCATTGCTCAGGAGTGATTTTAGCCCATTCTTCCACACAAACTGTATTCAGATCTTGAAGGCTCCGTGGGTGTCTTCTATGAACTCTGATCTTTAGTTTGTTCCATAGATTTTCAAATGGATTCAGGTCAGGTGACTCACTGGGCCATTATCGGAACTTTATTTTCCTTCTCTGGAACCAGTTGAGAGTTTCCTTGGCTGTGTGTTTGGGCTCATTGTCTTGCTGAAATGTCCACCCTCATTTCATCTTCAGCATCTTGGCAGATGGCAACAGGTTCTTATCAAGGATGTCTCTGTACATTTGTCTATTCATCTTTCCTTCAATTATATGAATTCTGCCTGTACCATGTGCTGAAAAACGCCCGCCACACCATGATGCTCCCACCTCCAAACTTCACTGTTGGTGTGGTGTTTTGGGGCTGATGTGCAGTGCCATTTCTCCTCCAAACATGCTGTGTGTTGTGGCATTCAGAAAGTTCAATTTTGGTCTCATCTGACTAGACTATAATCTCCAAGTATTTTACTGGCTTGCCCAAATGTTGTGCAGCAAACTTTAAACAAGCTTCAACATGCTTTTTCTTCAGCAATGGAGGCTTGCGAGGTGAGCAGGCATAGAGCCCATGTCAGTTGAGTGCATTACTTATTGTTTTCTTTGAAATGGCAGTACCTACTAACTCCAGGTCTTTCTGGAGCGCTCCATGAGTGGTCTTTGGTTCTTGGATAACTCTGATAATTCTTTTGACTCCTGTCAGGAATCTTTCGAGGAGCTCGTGGTCGGTTTATGGTAAAATGATGTTCTTTCCACTTCCAAATTATGGCTCCAACAGTGCTTACTGGAACATTCAAATCAACTTTATTTATATAGCGCCATTTCACAACAATCAGTCATCTCATAGCACTTTCAACTGTAGGGGAAACCCCCACAATTGCAAAAAGACCCTAGCAATCAGGCGATCCCCTGTGAGCAAGCACTTGGCAACGGTGGAGAGGAAACTCCCTTTTCAGCGGTTTTGAAATGAGGCTGGAACCAATGCCATCATTATATTTTGCAACAATAAGGTTGTGAAGGTCTAGAGAGAGCTGTTTGCTTCTACCCATCATGAGTTCTTTGTGGTGTGACAATTTGATATTCACAGACCTTTTTAAAGGCTATCAGTCAGGACTTAACCAGCTGAAATTAATTTGCACTGATGGGGAATGGTATGGCTTCTTAAATTCTGATGGATTTCATCTGGTTTCTTGGATTTCTTTGCCTTTTTGCACTTTTTCTTCATGCGTTCAATACTTATTCCCTGTGTCATTCCACTTTATTAAATATAACTTGTTTTCTGAACACAGTTGCCTTGATTTCTTTGTATGTATGGATTACTTGGGTTGTTACTAATATCTGGTGAGAATCTCAGGTCAATGGCTGCATCAGAAATATGTTTAATGAGAAAAATGATGTGTTCAATACTTATTTTCCACTTTGCACACACACACACACACACACACACACACACACACACACACACACACACACACACACACACACACACACACACACACACACACACACACGAGGAAAATAATTTGATCCCCTGCTGAATTTGTAAGTTTACTCCCTTACAAATAAACAGTCCATAATTTTTATGGTAAGTTCATTTTAACCTCTTGCACTCCGGTGTACTGCGGGCGGACACGTCTCTGCGTCCTAGAGCGCACGAGGGCGCACGAGGGCACACGAGGGTGCTGCGTCCTAGAGCGCACTGAAAGAAAAAGCTGCATTTCCGTTCTTCCACTACAGACTCAGCCGCGAACAGAAAGCCAAAGGAGTGCTTTGATTGGTTTAGATGTGATTGACCTCTCATTCGACTAATAAGAGCCTTGAATTGGGTTTTTGAAACCTTGAAGAACCAATGACTGAAAACCTAGCAAGAAAGACCCGCCTACCAATGGCTGCGAATACAGCCAGCCAATTGAAGCACAGAAGTTCGAAAGCTGTTTTGTGTAAGGCTGGGTGACACACAGGCGTTCGCCAGTCTTTTTTTCTTACTACTGTTCTTATTTGTTTTGAAAAATCGTTTGCCAAAACCGCAATCATGGAAGTGCAAAACCGCAATAATGGAATTATGGTTTGACCGGGTTGCGTGACCAGAACCACAAGTCCGTAACAAACGGACCAGCGTCATGTTCGTCTGACAATGAGGAAGAGAAGTTCGCCAGCTACACTGCTGTTGTGGACAGGTAAGTGTTATAAGCTAAATTATTCTTTAACCCTGAAAATTGTAATCCAAATGACTTTTGACCAATCGGTAAATTACAACTGTGCGTTATTGCAACATAACGGCTCCGGTCCGGTCCGGACGGCGCACGGACCGTGTCCAGTCCGTGCGCCGCGTCCGGACCCCCCCCCCCCCCGCTACTCTTCTGTAGCGGATTGCAGATATTATTGCAGATATTTTAGTTCAGCTGTGCGTAGTAGACCGCGGCGCCCGTCATGTGTCGATGGACGATGTCCGTCCTCTGTAGCGGGGGGGGGGGGGGAGTTGTTATCTTCTACATTACAGATATTTTAGTATAATTTTTATTGCACTGTAGGTTATTTTTTCTTGTAAAAAAAAGCCACACATTTTTTACGTGGCATTCTTCTTTGTGTGTGGGGGCTTGTTTGTTCATTCATTCATTCATGAATGAATAAATAACCCCACCCCACCCCCCCACACACACAGCCCTTCACCTTTCATTAGAGCCCAAGATGAAGCTTCTATATTGAATCATTCAAAAGTTACAGACGTTTTTCCAAACTGTGCCATTTGGCACAATTTGGCACAGTTCAAAAACGCCTGGGAACAAACTAAGAAAAAAGCTGTGTAATATATTCATTTTTTGTGGTATTGCTACAAAATTTTGACCTCAGCTGGATAACACTTGGTTCCACATTTCTGTTGCATTTTCCAGCCCGGATCTGAAGCTGTGTGTTATTTGCAAGCATTTGTATCCAAAAAAACACCCAGGCGAAATTTATTTTCTTCAAGTTCAGTATGTTTAGATGGCTGTTACTCAAAGTGTCAAACTGTCAAAGTGTTTTCTTTTAAATGAGACCAACCCCATGAAGATGCTGCAAAGGGTTGAAGAACAGCTTTTGATTTACTTTGGGTACGTTATTTTTTGGCGTTTTTAGGGAAATTGACCAGAGTGCAAGGGGTTAACAGAGAGAGACAGAATGTTATGTATGACCTTGTTAACCAAAATGTTAAGGGAACCAAAAGGAGGTAACAAAACTTGGTTGCAACACAAAACCCACTCAAAAATAAACACAAAGGGACTGATTTTGCCAAACAAAAAGTGATGATTTATTTACAGGTGAATAAAAGCTAACAAAGGATAACTAAAGAGGAAACTACAAAAAACTTAAGGGTTCTCCCAGGCCAAAATACAGTAACAAGCAAAACCCCCACGCTTTCTAGAAAAGAAAACTACCCTAGTGAAACTTAAAATACAAAAACTTGCCTACCTGGCTTACCACAAAACATGAGAAAAATGAGGTAAAAGAAAAGACAGAGAACCCCTTCAGTCATTCCTTTAACAACAGTTGTCAACACATTTAAGTGCATAGGCACTAATCAGGTCTCAAACTACTAAGAGCCTAATGCACAGGTCAGAATAGCACTTCCACAACCCCAAACACAGTCCACACACGACTAAAGCCCAATGGTCAATTAACCAGCAACACTGGGTTAAGGGACCTATAATATGCTGATCTGTAATGAATAGATGCAGAGCAGCTGTAGAATCCCAGGTGTGGTTCAGGGTCCCCTCAGGGGTGTGGGAGAAGCTGTACAGGAGAAAAAAAGGGAGGAAAGAAAGGTCTCTCTCTTCCAGGAAGAGAGAGATACATTCAATACATGCCACACAGAATATCAACAAAAAAATTCTGAAAAAATATTAAATAAGGGTTATAAATTAATTTGCATTTGACTGAGGGAAATAAGTATTTGATCCCCTACCAACCAGCAAGAATTCTGACCTACACAGACAAGTTCCATGAAGCACATAAATTAGTCCTGTCCCTTTCAGAAAGTACTGCTAATCTCAACTCCTCATGTGTATAAAAGACTCCTGTCACAGAATCAGTGTCTTCAATTCAAACTTCACCACCATGGACAAGACCAAAGAGCTAAAGGACATCAGAGACCAGATTGTAGACCAGCACAAGGCTAAAATGGATAGACTGTGTCCTTGCTAAAAGGGAGGTTTTCCTCTCCACCATCACCAGGTGCTTACTCACAGGGATCACCTGATTGTTGGAGTCTTTCTGCATTTGTGGGGCATTTGCTCTATTGCTGTGAATTAGTGCTATATAGGTAAAGTTGAATTTACTTATTGTTATTTAGGTAGTGTTCTCACAGTGTCATAATGAAGCTGCTGCAGGAGGTGACCATAATCACTGGGCACAATGGGTCTTGGTGTTAAAATTAAGACCACACCAAGTAGGACCGAGACTACAGTGACCAAGACTTTAAGAGCTTGAGACCAAGTTTACATTATGTATGTAGGACAATATTCATTACACTCACAATGCAACATTTCAACCCATTCTGATTTAATATTGAAGACTATGGTGATAGGTTTTGAAATTTTGATGTGTGTCCCATATGTCCGTGTTTTAGTGAATGAAACCTTTACAGAGAGGAAGAATTACAGTATGTCTTATTTCAATTGAAGAAGAACTGAGGGGCTGCATCATGTCAGTATGAGATCAGTGATTATATTAATGAATTATAAATAGTACAAGTTGTTGTTTTTAAGTGTAGAAATTGAGTATAAAAGAAAATTGGTCTATTTTAGCATAGTGGCCTTACTGTTATTAATCTGCTACTGATCCCACTGTGGAATTTGGTTTCCACACAGTGTGTGTTACTGGTGGTGGTGGTGTATCAACCAGGAAATGCCCATGACAATGTTTAACAAAATAATGTGCTGACTGCAGTTACTAACACACACATTCAAAATGCATTTTAACAAACATTCACACACAGTTCCTGCTCACAGAAATGAGTATCTGGCTCATCAAACATCTACTAATGACTCTGTTCGCTGGCTGTTATTGTGGGCAAGTAAAAGTTTAACATGTGGGTTTTCACTATTGTGCTTTATCGAGGGTAAGCCGTTTCCATTTCTGCATTTGGTTGAGTCTTGGGGGCAGTGGATTCTTTAAAGTGTGTGCTCTAGCATGTCTGCCCCCTTTGAAAAGGACTTTCAATTTGACATTCATGCATAAAAGCCTTTGATTTTGATGCTTTACACACCAGTCATTCTGACGTCAGTTTTTGGGTAGTGGTGGCCTAATGGTTAGTGATATCGACTGGTGATTGGAAGGTCACCAGTTCAATCCCTGGACCGGCAAGATCAGGTAGCATAGTTATACCTCAGTGAAAAGGAGGCATACAGCAATTGGTTAGTGTGGCTGTGTGCATCAGTTTCAGCTCGCCCAGTGAAAATTAAGTCAAACTAAAGGCTTGTATCATTGCATCACCATATTTTCCTCAACTTTTAATTTGCCAGAATTTCTAAATAGCACTGTTTTTGAAATAAGCACAAATTTAATTCACCATTTCTGTCAATGCTGCAGCAAAAAAAGGTATTGTAATAACTATCCCGGCCCAGTAGAGGTCAGAGTGCCATTTTTTTTTACAGCCGCCCATGCCACAGGCACCAAGGCATAGCACCTTGGTGCTTTCATTATAAAAGAAAAATCTTGGTTTATAAGTTTGTTTGTCTCATTCACACATAAGACCGGCTGTTTATCAGTGTTCACTACAAAAAAACAAAAGTAAATATTAAATAAATTCAGGAAAAGTTGTCAGAATATTCGCAGATAATCAATGCTGTATTTCCGTGGCATCAAATGACTGCAGTTTAATATAAATTTAAGGTATTGTTTACCCTTCCATGGATCGTCACCCTGTCATAGTGGAGGGGTTTGTGAGCTCTAATGTTTCCTGGAGCTATGCTGTTGGGGGTAACTTGCTTGTTTTAGGGTCCATCCATCCATCTTCTTCTGCTTAATCCTTTTCAGGTCGCGGGGGGGCTGGAGCCTATCCCAGCATCTTTGGGCGAGAGGCAGGATACACCCTGGACAGATCACCAGTCCGTCGCAGGGCCAACACAGAGAGACAGACAACCATTCACTCTCACAGTCATACCTAAGGACAATTTAGACTCCCCAGTTTGATGCCAATTAACCTAACTTGCATGTTTTTGGCATGTGGGAGGAAACCGGAGAAATCCCGGAGTAAACCCACACAGACACGGGGAGAACTTTGGCTCAAACAATGACGGATGGTGCAATCTGACACTGATGTACCTTGACCTTGGAGTTCACCATGAATGTGTTTAGAGGTTGTTCTGGGCTCTTTAGTTACCATTCATATTATCCGTCTCTGCCTGCGGCCACATCCAGGGAGGTTGGCTACAGTCCCGTGGATCTTAAATTTCTGAATAATATGTGCAACTGTAGTCACAGGAACATCAAGCTGCTTGGAGATGGTCTTATAGCCTTTACCTTTAACATGGTTGTCTATAATTTTCTTTCTAATCTCCAAAGACAACTCTCTCCTTTGCTTCTTCTGGTCCATGTTTAGTGTGGGGCACACCATGTCAATAAACAGCACAGTGACTATTTGTCACCCTTTAAATAGGCCGACTGACAGAATACAAGTTTGTAGACACCTGTGATGTTAATTAGAGGACACATCTTGGTTGAACATGTCCCTATGGTCACATTATTTTCAATCTTTTCTAGGGGTACAATCATTTTTGTCCAGGCCTGTTCCATGAGTTTGTTTTTTAAAATAATTCTGTTGAACCACAATTCAAAAGCATTGTCTGATTTTCATTGGTTAATTTTCATAGAAATTTTATTTATTACCACTTTTGTCAAATTCAAGTTATTTCTGTGACCATTGTGGGTTTTTCTTTCATTAACAGAGGGGTACCAACAATTTTGTCCACGGCTGTATGTGTGTACACACACATGCACCCAAGCACCTCAGAGCACCAACGACAAACAGCAACAAACAAGAGGCGGGGCATGTGTGTGTGATGCACTGGCACATACATATGCACATGCTTCAGAGCATCCACTAGTTATGCGTACAATTTTGGTGTTTTAAAAGCCAATTTTTAAGATGAGTGTTTAGTGTGGTATGTTTTCTGATTGCACATGGTATATTATTCCAGATCCTGAAACCCCTCACTGATAGCACAGATTGAGCAAATGTGGTGCATCTGTGGGAAACCTTAGTCTCCTCTAGTGATTCCTCTGGTGGTTGTACAGGTGACAGTCCTCAGTTTAACATATTCTCCCAGGGGAGGAAGGGCATAGCCATTTAATATTTTATAAACTGAACAGGCAAATTTGAGAGTTTTATAATAGAGAGTTTTATTGTGTTTAGTCAGCTTCATGTGTGCATGTTACATGCAGTTTGTGTTTTGTAAATTTGTTTTTATAAGGATGTCATCATCTGACAGCAAAACAAATCTACCTGCGGATATAAATAAAGTAACCTAAACCTGAATCCCATTTAATATAATACACAGTTGGTATTATGACTATTTTCTTTGCCTCTCAAAGAATTTCTTGTAGACCCCATGTTGTAAACATAAACATATGAACATGAGAGTTCAGCAACACAAGAGATCTCCTGTAAACCTTTTATAAGTTTCACTCATGAAAAGACATCATTCTAAGGATTTTTGAATAAACATTGGATCAAATTTTGAAATAAAATCAATTAGATATGGATTCTTTGATCCTTTGAATCCACCTCTAGATGCGGTCGAGAACAGCGGGGAGCTACAGGGTCAAAAACAATCCCCTGCTTCCCCGCTGGAAGTGGCACAAGCAGGCCAGGGGCCACACACACATCCATTTGTCTGGCACCTCCGGACCATAGCGAGACCACCACACACACACAAAACAGTCTCCCTCCCCCATCCCCTCACCCATCCATTCATACCAGCAGGGCCCCAGGGACGATGCGAGTGCCACAACCTAGGCTGCCAACCAAACCCCAAACCCAGAGCATTAGGTCGGGGGAGGGGGGGGGCAGAGGCAAACCACCCCCTGCTCCAACATCAAGCATGTCAGCCAGAGTGTGGAGTGAGGTATATGGGTGCACACATGTGTGATATGGTGAACGTGGGGGCAGATATGCAGTATGTAAAAGGTGGTCATGCATGTACTACTAAAATGCAATTAGAATTGGTGGGAATGGGGTGGTGGAAGCCCCGCTGCAACCCCTCAGTGTCTATGGTGCAGTTAAAATTGATGCAAGGGTGGCTGTGCGGTGTTGCAAAGATGAGCCCTTCTTACAGACAACACAGCACAACCGCACCCCCGAACCCTAAATATACGAGGTGGGATGTGTGGACCACTCAGCATGAGGGAGGGGGAGGATGTGGAGGGGGATAAGTAAGACTGGGAAGGAGACGGCCCTGTTGAAGCCCCGGTCCCTAGCAGAAGCCACAAACTGGCTCCAGAAGCCACCCCAAATCCCGTCCAAGGATGAGGGCCGTAGACTATGCAGCCCCGGGCCCACCACCGCCACGCCCCAGAGCACCTGCCAGCATCACAGGGTAGCAACCACCCACCCCCACCCTGGGGGCACTAGATGTACAGGCCCATCCCAGATTCTAGAGTGCACCCACACACTAGTACCACTTCTTCCGGCAGGCTCACTCCCGGACATAACTATGTAATCAACTCTAACAGAGCAGCTGGTTTAGTATGGTGACTACAATCTTCAGCAAAGTACTACAAAATCCCTGGTTGTGCTGACTGGTGTCACTGAGCTAATATGCTAATACTACCGGTACCCAACTCATGCTTACCAAAATAAATTTCAGAATAGGCTAGAATGACATGAGATAGTGTATTATTGACTCTGGATTATGAACAAGATGGAAACACGGATGTCTGGTGGGCGACTAGAATACACAGAGAAGAGCTCTAAAACCACTCGCAGCTAACTCATTAGCTAAGCCAGCTAAACTAAATCGTAGCTGCATGAGTTCCAAGGCTCATGTGGGAAACTTCCCTTCCTCTTCTCTGAGGGATTATGAGCATGCCAGACTAGCCAGGAGGCAGGTCTTTATCAAGTCAGTTAAGTTATGACACGATAACCTCACGGACGGTGACAGCAAATCCAAACCAGGCGTTTCAGGCAAATTTGTTCCGAAGGTCCCTAGGCGGGAGCTGTGTGGAAAAAAGAAAGATTTAGACCAGATGTAGAGCACCATAAGGTTATTGTAAATATTCTACTGTGTGATTAGAAAAGAAAAAGTATGCATTTCTGACATGAAATCACAAGTTAATTACGCTGCTTTAAATATGTGGTCCATAAGAGTTACTGTTTGTTCATTCACAGCTGAGTGTCCTCTTGGTTTGTCCCCAGGAGAACCACCTGCTTCAGAGAGTGTTAAAGTGTAACCCAGCCTGCCGCTCCACCCTCTTTCAAAGAAAGCAGTGTGGAGTAATCTCCAACCTTAATCACACGGACATTGTGGAGGGGAAAAAAGAGGCCACAGTCTTTTCGAACCAGCTCCACCAAATGGTGTGCCAATTAATTCCCAATTCAGCCACACAAAGCAGCCAATTTGTATGTTAAAGAAGAATGTAGGGAGGAGAGCAGGGCAGTTGTGGTTGGACATTAGGCCAAGATGTATATGTGGTCCTCCTTCAGTAACAATCTGCTGCCCTGTGATTGGTGGTGTTTTGATGGTGTGCCATGTGGTGGGACAGGCAGGCCTTTTAGGACATTTCTGATAGAGACACAGCAGGGAGGAGGTTGGGAGTGTAGGATGGCTACATGTAGACCTCAGAGATCAGAGTGAGACATGAGCCTTAACAGTTTTTCCTTTGTTCCTCATTATCTGCTTAAACACACGACTTCTTGTGGTACACTGCTGTTATACGCTCTACCCTGGTGGTCCCAGCAGCAGACAGATGGTCAAGAGCTCTCACTGTGGGGAAGTCTGATCCACTACTTTCTCTTGTGTGAGATGTAGAAAAATCCAGTTATATGCAAGAAGCTAATTAACAGACTAGACAACTCCGATAAACTGTCACTGGTGCTTCATTATTTCACAATTAGCCAGCATGGTGTGTTATTTCTTATATGCCTAATCTCAATTTGATTTTCAGTGTTGAACCTGTGAAGACTGTAACTACTGTATAGTCTAGTGCTGTGGTTTGTTATATATTAGGTACTGTTTGGAACTTTAGGGAGTTCATTTATTGAGAGCTTTTGGTAACTGCTTTTGGTATTACAAAGGAATCCAAGTGAGTGAGTATTACTGAAAATATAATCCAGGAGTGCATTTCCCAAACTATACACTGCATCATTCAATTACAACCGTTTCCCAAAACGTCCTGAGCAACATCGGACTATCTTAGTTTGAACTACATTGGTTTCACCTAACATAGTTCAAACTACAGTGATTTGGAGAAAGTTATTATACTTCAATCATATCCAAAGGCAGTCGCCACTTGTGCTGTAGTCGAGACCTCATCAAGACCAGAGTCTCCCAACACCAAGACTGTGACCCCGGCACTGCTACTCTCCCCGGCGTCGCCAGCATGGGGTAAATCCTTGGCACCTGAGACCGCTGCGCCGCGTTTCCTATTCTGCTGAGGCCCAGGCTCCAGCTCCAGTCAGGATTGGCTTGGTAAATGCCAGATCGCTGGCAAATAAAACTTACATCCTGAAGGATTTCATCAGCTCTCACAAACTGGATTTCTTTTTTGTTACGGAGACCTGGCAGACTGTGGGTGAATTCTCTGCTCTGTCCAAAGTTTTACCCCCCAGGTTACTGTTATTTTAATTCTCCGCAAACATCAGGACGAGGAGGAGGAACGGCAACCATTTACAAAAATGAGTAAATGTAAGCAGTGCTTCTTACCCTCTCCATTCTCCAGCTTTGAATTGACTTTCTTTGAGGTGGGTCGCTCAAACTTGCTGCCGTGTGCTGTCATATACAGACCACCCAAATATAATAAGGACTTTTTAAATGACTTTGCCAATTTCTTGGCTGGTATTGTTACAAATTATGATCATGTTCTTACCGTTGGAGATTTTAACATACAGTGCATATATGTTGTTCTGATGAGCCGCTGGTGAAAGACTTTTTAAATATCATTGATTCTCTTAATCTGGTGCAGTTCGTGACTGTGGTGCTACTCACGAGCACGGACACACGTTAGATCTTGTCATCTCGTATGGCCTGTCTGGTTTTAATTTAGAAATCTGTGACACTGTATTGTCCGACCATATGCCTGTATTATCTGAGGCTGATCTGTCATGCACTGCTGCTAAAACTTGCGCTCCTGCTCAGTGCTTCCGGATTTTTAACCCTTCCACTACCGGTCAGTTCTCCGCTGTTTTTGACCAGCTCTGTGTCCCTCCTGACTCCAGCTCATCTGTGGAGGACCTCAGCTCCTGGTTTCACTCCTCCTGCCAAGCCATCTTGGACTCTGTGGCTCCACTGAAAATCAAGCAGCCTCGATCCAAACCTGAGCCGTGGTTCAATGACAGAACTCGTGCAGTCAGACAAGAGTGCTGCAGAGCTGAACGCAGGTGGAAGAAGGACAAACTGCAGGTGTATTGATATGTGAAGTTCATATGGAGTCACCACTAGAGGGCAGTATGACCCCGGCCATGACCTGACTATAAAAGGAGATGTACATGTGCTACTGTGTGGTTAGTTGTTAGTTGCTGTTGAAGTGACAAGTAAAAAGTCCTAACTGACACCCGGTGTGTGCGCCTCGTCATTACATGTTCCAGGAGAACATTACATGGTACCAGGAGAAAATTACATGATACCAGGATATAAAACTACGAACCGACGACGAAGATGAACGCTCTTCGACAGCCGGACGAGTTAAAGTTGACCGGTAACGTCAACGAGAACTGGAAAGTATTCAAACAGAGTTTTGAACTTTATTCGCTAGCTATCGGTCTCCGTGACGAGGAGAGGAAAATAGCATTACTGCTAACAGTAGCAGGGCGAGCGGGGCTAAATGTGTTTAACACATTCGTCTTCACGGAAGAAGAAAAAGGCAACTTCGACGCCGTGATGAAGAAATTTGACGATTATTGCACACCGAGAAAGAATGAAACGTACGAGAGGTATGTGTTCAGAAAAAGACTTCAGAAAGAGTCAGAGTCCATCGAGCTGTATGTCACAGACCTACGGTTGAGGTGTCAGTCATGCAACTTTGGAACATTGAGTGAGTCAATGATACGGGACCAAATTGTAATTGGGGTCCAAGACAACAAATTGCGGATGCAATTACTGAAAGAGACTAACTTAACGCTGGAGAAAGCGATACAGATTTGCCAAGCGTCTGAGAGTACAAAGGCACAATTAAAGACTTTTAGCAGCAAGGAAAAAGAGACTGCTGAGGTCGGTGCAGTGCAGCGCGCGAAGCCGAAAGGAACGTTGCAGGCAAGAAAAAGGGAGGCAAACCCAGAGCGTGCGCGCGGGAACTGTGAGCGGTGTGGAAGGCAACATGCGCTGAAACAGTGTCCAGCATTCGGGAAGGAATGTCGCAAGTGTGGCGGAAAAAATCACTTCGCAAAGACCTGCTTCTCAAAGAGGAGGGTGCAACTCGTGGAGAAAAAGAGCGACAGCGAGGAGGATCAGTTTTACGTGGACGCCATCGAGGGAGAGACGAGCGCTGACGAATGGATAGTGTGCCTGGAGATGAATGGCACGGACATGTCACTGAAGCTCGACACAGGTGCGCAGGTAAACATCCTGCCAATGAAAGATTTTAAAAGACTGAAAAACAAGCCGAAAATAAGAAATAAAAAGATTAATCTGAGAACATATGACGATAAGCCAATACCCACTAAAGGAATGTGCAGGGTTACACTGTCAAACAAAGGTAAAACAGTGAATGCATTGTTTGTACTTGTTGATGGAAATAGACAAGCAATTTTGGGTTTAAAAACATGCGATCAGCTAGGTCTGATCAAAAGGGTGAATGTCATTGATACAGACAAGGTGACAGCACGAGAAAATACAGAGGCTACAACAAGTAAGCACAAACACACTGACTGGGTGAAAGAATACAAAGAGGTGTTCAAAGGAATAGGCCGCCTACCAGGCAAACAAAAAATTAGGCTGAAAGAGAATGCAGAGCCAGTCATACATGCAGCAAGAAAAGTGCCAATAGCTCTTAAAAAGAGGCTGAGAGAAACACTAGACTCACTGATAGCAGACGGAGTGGTCAGAAAAATAGAAGAACCAACTGAATGGGTTAACTCACTAGTTATAGTGGAGAAGCCAAATGGAGATTTGAGATTGTGCATAGATCCAAAAGATCTAAATAAAGTAATACAGCGGGAGCATTACAGGCTACCAACAAAATCTGACATAACCAGCACAATGAGTGGAGCAAGTTACTTCACAAAATTAGATGCCAAATCTGGGTTTTACCAAATAGTGCTAGATGAGGAAAGCGCTAAATTGTGCACATTTAATACGCCATTCGGAAGGCATTGCTTTCTACGAATGCCGTTCGGGATTAGCTCAGCCCCTGAAATTTTCCATAGAACTGTGCAGCAGTTGTTTGACGGAATAGAAGGGGTGGGAGTTTTTCTTGATGATGTGGTAGTCTGGGGAAAAACAAAAGAGGAGCACGACGAAAGGTTGGCTAGAGTTCTCACACAGGCGCAAAAGTCAGGTATGAAACTGAATAAGAGTAAGTGCCAATTCGGGGTACGGGAGATTACATACCTGGGAGAGAAATTATCTGGGGCAGGCGTGCAACCAGATCCGGAAAAAGTGCGGGCCATAGCAGAGCTGCCAGTACCGCAGAACAAAAATGACTTGCAAAGAGCCCTAGGGCTAGTCAATTACATGGGGAAATTTATCGCAAATTTATCAGCTAACACAATAGCTCTAAGAAGCTTGTTAGAGACCAATACAATGTGGCAGTGGATGGCAGAGCATGCCAGAGAATGGGAGTGGCTCAAAAGCAGTCTAATAAAGGAGCCAGTGTTAAAATTCTATGATCAGGACAAACTGCTAAAAGTGTCCACAGATGCGTCCAAAGCCGGCCTAGGAGCTGTGCTATTGCAAAAACATGACACAGAGTGGTATCCAGTCGCATACGCATCGCGCACCATGACAAGCGCAGAAAAAAATTACGCGCAAATAGAGAAAGAGACTCTAGGTGCAGTGTTTGGATGTGAGAAGTTTCATGAATATGTGTATGGACGGTCAGTAATACTAGAAACAGACCACAAACCACTGATTGCGATCTCACAGAAGCCACTGGGTGACGCACCACCGCGCATCCAGCGTCTAATGTTAAGATTACAGAAATATGATTTGAAATTTGAGTTTACACCAGGCAAGCAACTAATTGTAGCCGATGCGCTGAGTAGGGCTAGCTTGAGCAACACCAGCAGCACAACAGAGGAAGCTGTGCAAATACATGTAGACTCTATTAAGGCACACATGCCAGTGTCAGATGCAAAATGGACGAAGATAGTGAAAGAAACACAAAAAGATGAGAAACTAAAAAGAGTAATGGAACAGATACATCAGCCAGGACAGGTTATGATTGACAAGCCTTACCAACACTTTAAAGGTGAACTGTCTGTGTTAGATGGGGTTCTGTTAAAGGGTACAAGGATAGTCATACCTACCTCCATGAGATCAGAAATGGTTAAATTAGTGCATGAGGGGCATTTGGGTATTGAAAAGTGCAAAAGACGTGCACGTGATGTTTTGTATTGGCCCAACATGCACAAGGACATTGAGGCATATGTGCAGCGCTGTGACATTTGCCAGCGCCACAGGTATCAACAGCCAAAGGAGCCTATGAGGCCCCATGAGAAGCCTCAAGGGCCATGGAGAAAAGTGGGCATGGATCTATTTCAGCTTAAGGGCAAGGACTATCTGTTAGTCATGGACTATCATTCCACCTACCCAGAGTTTGCAGGGTTGAGTGACACAACAGCAGAAAAGGTGATTGCACATACAAAGACAATGTTCGCACGCCATGGAATTCCAATGACTGTTGTGAGTGATAACGGACCACAATTCACGAGTCAGTGCTTCAAAGACTTTGCAGACACATATGGGTTCAAGCACGTGACCTCAAGCCCTCTGTACCCACAGTCGAATGGGTTAGCAGAGAAAGGGGTGCAAATAGTGAAGCGCATACTGAAAAAGGCTGCAGACAATGCAGAAGACCCACATCTGGCGATCCTGAATTACCGAGCATCACCACTGGAGAATGGACTGTCCCTAGCAGAAATGCTCATGAACAGAAAACTCAGAACGCGACTTCCATCAGCATCTCAAGTGATGGAAAAGAGAGATGTGAGGCGTGATGAGAGGCAAACTGAACTGTACAACAGAACAGCACGACCTCTGAGACCACTTGCACATGAGGACATAGTGCGAGTGAGATGTGATGGAGAATGGGGACCGCTGGCAAAAGTGGTTAAAGAAACAACTCCCAGATCATATGAAGTCATCACAGAGCATGGGAAAACAATGAGGCGAAACCGACGTCACTTACTGAAAGTGCCTCAGACAAAAATGAGAGTCACAGACAGTGAAATAAGCGACATGCCAATTTACAGCCAAACCGAACAACCAGAAATGGCTGAGAACCAGAACATAGAGACAGACACTAACGAACAGACTGAGGTGACACAAATCAGAAGATCACAAAGGCAAATTGTGAAACCGAAAAGATTGATTGAGGAAATGTAAGGAGTACTGAAAAAAAAAAAAAAAAAGTGTTGATGTTGAATTGTAAACAGAAAAGAAAAAAAAAAAATTGAACTTGTGATTCAGAGTACAAGGTTGAAAGAAATGTAAATAGAAATGGAGTTTATTTTGTATATAGAAATTTGAGAAAAAGTTTATAGTTGGACATGACCTTTACTAGAAAAAAAGGGAGATGTATTGATATGTGAAGTTCATATGGAGTCACCACTAGAGGGCAGTATGACCCCGGCCATGACCTGACTATAAAAGGAGATGTACATGTGCCACTGTGTGGTTAGTTGTTAGTTGCTGTTGAAGTGACAAGTAAAAAGTCCTAACTGACACCCGGTGTGTGCGCCTCGTCATTACATGTTCCAGGAGAACATTACAGCAGGTGTCACTGCAGATTTTAAAAGACTGCTGGCGTCAGTATCAAAATACTGTCAAGCAGGCAAAAAGCGAATATTTCGCTCATATTGTTTTATCCCATTATCATAATCAATGTGTTTTATTTAACACAATTGACTCTGTTCTTAACACCCCACAGACTGACTGTTTGGAGCCTCCTCTGAGTTATGTAATGATTTTATGCACTTTTTTATTGATAAGGTGGCCACCATCAGGGCTCTCATCTCAGCTCCTGCCTCTGATTCCTCTGTCTGTCCCTTGTTCTGCTGTTTTTAGTTAGTTTGAACCTGTGACTCTGTCGTTTTTAGAGAATGTGGTTGGTCACATTAAGCCCCCAGGGTCTCCCTGTGATGCTGTCCCTCCTAGACTTTTTAAAGAGGTGCTTCCCAGTATAGGCCAGTCAGTTCTCGCCATCTTGAACAGCAGCCTGTCATCTGGTGTGGTTCCTACAAATTTTAAACATGCAGTAGTGCAGCCCTTGATTAAGAAACCTGGTCTTGATCATACCAAGTTGGCACATTTTAGGCCTATTTCCAAGCTGCCATTTTGCTGTCTATATGCAGCTGAAATGTTTTCTGGATGAACACAGTATTTTGGAGGTTTTTCAATCTGGTTTCAAAGCTCTTCATAGCACAGAGAAAGCCTTGTTAAGAGTTTTTAATGATATCCTCTTAGCATGTGATTCAGGTGAATATGCTGTTCTTGTGTCACTTGATTTAACTGCTGCCTTTGACACAGTGGACCATCATGTTTTAATTTCCCGTCTGCAGCACCTAGTGGGCGTTTGTGGCACTGCTCTCAATTGGTTTAGGTCCTATCTGGCAGACAGGAGTTTTAAAGTTAGCATCTCTAGGTTTGAATCCTCTTCTGCATCTCTGCCAACGGGGTCCCACAGGGGTCAATTCTAGGGCCCATGTTTTTTTCTTTGTACATACTTTCGCTGGGTTCCATTTTTAAAAGGCATGGTATCTCCTTCCGCCTGTATGCTGATGACTGTCAGATATATGTCCCTTTAAAACAAAAAGCTGCCTCATCAGTAAACCCACTCCTGGCATGCACTGAAGGCATCAAGTCTTGGATGGCCCTAAACTTTCTAAATTTTAATGATAAGAAAACAGAAGTGATGGTGTTTGGACCCAGTGGCCCCTGTGAGTCCCCTCCTGTAAACTTGGGCCCCCTCACTCCTTGCGTGAAACCCACAGTTAGGAACCTTTGTTTTATCATTGACAGTGATTTTAAATTAGACACTCAGATTTGTTCCGTGGTAAAATCCAGCTTCTTTCATCTAAGGCGTTTAGCAAAAGTAAAGCCCATTCTCTCTAGACCACACCTAGAAACAGTATTCCATGCTTTTATTTCATCTTGGCTGGATTACTGTAACACACTTTACGCTGGTGTCTGCCAGTCATCTCTCTTTCGCGTCTGCAGCTGGCTCAAAATGCCGCTGCTCGTCTTTTAACAGGTACATGTGGAAGAGATCACATCACACCCATCTTAGCTTCATTCCACTGGCTGCCCGTGCATTTGAGAGTTCATTTTAAAATTATTTCATTTGTCTTTAAATCCTTGAACGGTCTGGCGCCTTGAGCTTCTGCATCCCTATACTCCCACCCAGTCCCTCAGGTCAGCTGAACAGCTGCTTCTGGTGGTGCCAAAGGCGAGGCGGAAGCTCAGAGGGGACAGAGCCTTTTCGATCATGGCACCCAGGTTATCGAATGATTTACCCCTGGACATCAGACAAGCACCTTCACTGTCCATTTTTAAAACCCATCTTAAAACACACTTACTCCCTGGCCTTCGACCCAGTCTGAGACATTGATTTTATTGACTGAAATGGATTTTTATTTATTTAACCTTTTATTTTATTTTATTTTGACTGTGGTTCTATATTGTTTTTGTGTTAGTGCCCTGCTTCCTGCTTTTATGTTTTCTTGCTGTACAGCACTTTGTGTAGCGAGTGTTGCTTTTAAAGTGCTTTATAAATAAAGCTGATTGATTGATTGATATGCAGAATCAAAAATGGTTAAAATACGAGCAGCATAATTATTATAAGCAAGAATTGTCATGACTCAGTGCAAGTGAGGCTCAAATGCAGAGCTGCCAGAACGAACACTCAGACTTGGAAATAAAAGTCAGTTTATTGAAAAATAAAACACTAAATAAAGGTGCACAACTGGGGAAAAACGCAACACAAAAACGCACACTTAAATACAGAAAACTGGTGCCCCCTGGAGCACACGTAGTCTATGGGAAAGAGCAGACAGAGATTATTAGGGAAGAGATCTCCCCAATGAGAAAATAATAGTGGGAGAGCACCCTTACTCAGTGAGTGGAGGAGCCCGGCAGGGAACTCCTGCATGGACCAGAGGGACAGAGGGAAGGCGGTGACCCGGGTGGTCGTCCGGCATCTTCTTGGTCAGGTGAGCGTGATCAGCTCCAGACGGCATACCGGCGGGTGGCAGCAACCTGAGAGACAAAGGGACAAAGGAGTGAGAACACAGGTCAACCAGAAAGATAATAAAAAACAATGCTTAGACGTTTTCTGAGGTCCATCTATGCATCCATCCATCCATCTTCTACCGCTTTTCCGGAGGTCCAGGTCGCAGAGGCAGCAGTTCAAGCAGAGAAGCCCAGACTTCCCTCTCCCCAGCCACCTGCTCCAGCTCTTCAGAGAGGATACCAAGGCGTTCTCAGACCAGCTGTGAGACATAGTCTCTCCTCTGAGTCCTGGGTCTGCCCCGGGGTCTTCTCCCAGTGGGACGTGCCCGAAACACCTCAAGTGGGAGGCGTCCAGGAGGCATCCTAATCAGATGCCCATACCACCTCAACTGACTCCTTTCAATGTGGAGGAGCAGCGGTTCTACTCTGAGCCTCTCCCAGATGACTGAGCTCCTCACGCTATCTCTGAGGGTGAGTCCAGCAATCCTATGGAGAAAGCTCATTTCAGCCGCTTGTATCCGCGATCTCATTCTTTCGGTCATTACCCAAAGCTCGTGACCATAGGTGAGAGTAGGAACGTAGATTGACTGGTAAATCGACAGCTTTGTCTTAGAACTAAGCTCCCTCTTCACCACAACAGACTGGTACAACGTCCGCATCACTGCAGATGCTGCTCCAATCCATCTGTCAATCTCTCGCTCCATTTTCCCCTCACTCGTGAATAAGACCCCAAGATACTTAAACTCTTCCACTTGGGGCAGGAGCCTGTCCCCAACCCAGAGAGGACAATCCACCTTTTTTCCGGCTGAGGACCATAGACTCGGACTTGGAGGTGGTTCCACCCATAGGACCCGGCCGGGCTCAGCCCGAAGGAGTTGCATGGGTCCGCCCTCCAGTGGGCTCACCACCTGCAGGAGGGATCATGTGGGTCCGGTGCTATGTGAATTAGGTGGCGGTCAAAGGCGGAGACCTTGGCGGACTGATCCCAAGCTTTCTAAACTGGCTTTTGGTACGTTTTCTGAGGTAGCAAACCCAAATAATCCAGCAATGGGCTCTTCTTTTGTTTAATAGCAGATGGCAAGCAACTTATAGGTGCATTTCCGCCACCTTCTGGACTGGAGTGTGGAGCAGAACAGGCATGACACCACCCACTACGTCATACCTTCTTTACTAACCCTGTTTGACCTAAAAATCTAAAGATGGCCCTAAAAACCGCATCCCCTGAATTTTTCTGCAGTAGATCCCTAACATTTAGTCTAGTCTGACTAAAGTCTAGTCCACTTCCTTCTTGCTTCTATTACATTCCCTCATATCTCCAACTTTCTTTTGAATAGTATATAAATGACGGCCCTTACTCCCTCGATCCCACTCTTCCTGCATTTCCTTTTCCATTTCTACCTTGACTATGCTTTTAATCTCTGCCTTACTATATTTTACCTCCATACTTATTTCTGCCTTATGAGTAGCTCCTTTTGCGTATCTGCCAATTCATTACCTTCTATACCAATATGTGCTTGAATCCATAGTGCCTGGACTGTTACTCCTGTACTCTGAATTCTGTATAATGTTTGTACCATTTCGAATATTATGTCCTGTCTCGAATCTGATTGGATGTTCTGAATACTTATTAGTGCACTACTCGAGTCTGAAACTATTGAAACAGTTTTTGGTCTCACCTCTTCTACCCAATTTAATGCCAGCTGTATAGCCAACAAATCTCCTGTGTAGAATGCCATTTTGTCATTAATTCTCTTACTCATTACAAAGTCTAGTTCTGGGATTACAAATGCTATTCCAACTTTATGGTATGGTGACTTTGATGCATCTGTGCAAATTTTAATATGCTCTAAGTAATTTATTCCAATATACTTGTTGACTATATTCCTAGTTAGATTTTCCCCCTTTCCCCCATAATAGTTTTAGATCTACTTTAACCCCTTCCCAGCATCCATGGTGGAACCATAGAAAGCGGCACTGAGGGGCTGATTTCTTTGCCAACTAAACCTACTTCTCTGACCCCGTTATCTATTATCCACCCAAAACTGTCCACTTTCCCCTTAATTATCTCTTGACTGGTGTGATGATGCTCTGCCCAGGATGACTGATGTCATTTCCTTTTAAATTAGCCCAGTGTAATAACGAAAGTCGTTTCCTTCTTAATTCCAATGGCATTTCACCAATGTCCACCTGCAATGCCGACACTGGTGTGGTTTTCACTGCTCCAAAGCACAGTCTTAAGGCCTGTTATTGCACTACATCAAGTTTTTTTAAGTAACGATTTAGATGCTGACTCATAATGCTACCATAGTCCAAGACAGATCTGATTGACCGGAGTGGTGGCTCAGTTGGTAGACCGGAGTGGTGGCTCAGTTGGTAGAGCATCCGCCCCACACCCGGGAGGCAGGGGTTCAAATCCCGGCCGGGTCATGCCAAAGACCATATAAAAGTGGAACTTCCTGCCGTCCAGCTTGGTGCTTAGCAATAAATGGAATGGAGGAGGGAACTCTGTGGCGGCGCCTTGCATGGCAGCGGCCCTCTGATTCTACACTTGGGGTGTGTGATTAACACTGTAGATAGGTAAAACACAATCTCGTTCTGCTGTACATGATTGGTTGTACAGTTGAATGACAATAAGGGTGATTAATTAAAACATAGACCTTTTTCAAAGCTGTTCTATTCGCTCCCCACCCCTTCTCCCTCAGACACCTCATAATGGTCAATATTTTTTTGTACTTTCCTAGTATTTTCTCAACATGCATTTTCCAGGTAATCTTCTTGTCAGACCAAATCCCTATATATTTAAAACACTACTGTCTCTAGCTTTTGCTCATACAGTTTGAGATTATGCTATCAACTTTTTTTCTAGTGAATAAAAGTACCTTTGTTTTTGCCACAGAAAACCTGAATCCCCATTGAAATGCCCATGCCTCTACTTGTCCCATTGCTTGTTGCAATTTATTAAATATAAATGTTATGTTCCGCTCCCTTTTCCACATAACTCCATCATATGCAAACAATGAAAACCCCACTGACCCATCTTTTACTAAAAACTTCATTTATCATAACTGAAAAAAGAATTGGGCTTATGATGCTTCCTTGAGGTGTTTCGTTATCCATCAAGTAGTTCTCACTATATTGTTTTCCTATTCTCACCGAAATCTGATAAAAACAACAAATCTGATAAAAACCTAACTGCTAGTTGATCAGAGTTTCCAATGTGGGGGAAAGCGGCTGTTTTGTAGCAGTTCCTGATGTTTGTGTACACATGATCTAGTGTATTATTGCCCCTAGCAGCACAGTTCACATGCTGTTGGAATTTAGGTAAAACAGACTTGAGGCTCGCCTTGTTAAAATCACCTGCAATGATGATAAAAGCATCTGGGTGAGCTGTCTGCAGCAAACTGATGTTGTGATACAAGTCACTCATAGCCTCTCTCACATTAGCACCTAGAGCAACATAGACTGCTACAATCAAGACAGCCGCCAACTCCTGCGGCAGATAAAACAGTCTGCATTTCACAGTCATGTACTTGATGTTAGGGGTACAATGAACGGTGATCACCTTTTCATCCTGGCACCACAAGTTATTCCTTTGAAAGGGTCATGAAAAGTTAGAGTGCCAAAATAATAATTCATATTTTGTTTGCATTCTTATGAACAAATATGTTAAGTGTTAAACTGCAAATCAAAGTGTTAAGCAATCACAATCTGATAAACAGGAATCAGGCGTGGCCTCAGAGCCCTCTTCGTTCTTCATTCCGTTAGTCAGGTCTATTGCATTAGTTACACACCCAAATCAACACACACACATTTTCATAATACATCTTAGGGGATAGTTAACGTGAATAGCGAATGGCATGTTCACGTCATTTAAACTGGCCAGACGGTTGCATACAAGTCCATCCTATTGTATGGGGTTGGCCCAACCCATGAAGTCAAATTTAAGTTGTACCCGGAAGTTGGGATCAGTCTGACGATGTTCCTGAAGGAGCTGCGTCCCACTGAACCCAGCGCTGCTTGCTTTACATGTGACCTTTGAATAAATGTTGCATTTCTGAACTGAAGAATTCTCCGGCTTATTCTTGGATCTTTCAAAGAATCGTGGGTTTTAACAATTTTGGTGCCTGTGACCCGGATTGAACTATTCTGAGACGAGTGCGGAACAGATCAGAAGGACCCTTTCTTAGACGACCGTGGCGCCCGAATAGAAAGGTAAGCAGAAAACCTTTTACACGAATTTCTGCACTTTGGCCACACTAAATTTACAGTTGTCTGATTAAGGGGTATATCCAATCTCCAAATTTTATAACTAAATTGGGGTCACATGTAAAGTCTGAACAAACAGTTTCACGCAAAGGAAAGTGCATGTGTCCTATTAACAGTCTGATTTAGGGCGATCACGATCAGGACGTACAATTCACGGGTGTATAGTCCTCCAAATTTTAAAGCATTTTGGAGTCAGTCTGAACCAAAATAAATACAAGACTAGGGAACCGCAGTGGTCAATGATCATCTGTGTTCGTCTCCCAAATTAAAATAGCCAGGATTAGGAAGCTGATGTCGGGGGGAGCCATTTAAAGTGTTTGACCTGATGCTGTTAGGGAGCGAAGCCACGCTTGTTTAAATCAGTATAACACTGAGCTTTATGATACGGTACCTCTTGTACTGGTGACCTGCCGAGGTTTAGTGAAAGTGCCTGCTACATACAATAAACAAGTTGGTGGGGTATTCTGGGAGCAGTCTGATCCAGGATCAATAAAAGACTTGGGGGACAACCGCCGTGTCTGTCTTCCAAATTAAAATAGCCAGGATTAGCCTGATGCCAGGGGGGAGGATTTAAGTGTCCGACCCGATGCCGTTAAGGAATGATGCCAAGTGGGTGAAGTATTTCGGATGCAGTCTGTTCAGAAATGATTACGAGACTTAGAACAGCAGTGATCAACAATCACCCGTGCTAGTCTCCCAAATTAAGGGAACCAGGGCCAGCCTGGTGCCGGTACTGGGAAAAAAAACAAAACAAACCCTTTTGTTAATTTACAGTACAGCGCAAGAATCTTTTAACCATCAAAGACCATTTTTGAAAAAAATACAGTGGGAGATGGCTGCCGCGGGTTACCACCATGGACCATGTTACCACCACGGTCCACCATGGACCAGCTGGCAAACAAACTCAAGAAACTCAAGAAAGACTTTAGGGACCAGAAAACAGAACTTGAGCGTAGTGGCAATGGGAGACCCCATCAAAATCCCCATTTTGAGCTCCTAAACTCCGTGCTTGGTGATAGGCCAGCTAATCAATCAACGGGGGCCTATAACTCATCAACAGCGTCTGCCATTCTAACCCCAATGGATGATGCCGCTGAACAAGCCTCCCTAGACGTTACTGGTAAGTATTTGTTGTTGTTGAAATGTCAGAAGAGATTATATATAACACACACACACACACACACACACACACACACACAGATGTAATGGCCAAAGTGCGAGTATTGTTTGCTCTTGTGCTTGTATGCAAACAAGCCAATACTGTACTGTAACATCAGTTACAGTTACTAATGATTAACCATCATTAGTAGTTTGTACTACAGTACTACAGCAAAAATGTTAGCGTCTTGTAGAATAATTTATTAAGTATCCAGCGGAAAATATGCAGTTTTGGTTTCGTATTGATACTGTGCACTCTTCACTTCCGCCTCCCAAAGAGAGCAGACGCTTTTTCTTTCTCTCCAGCTCTGGCTCTTTATCTCTCTCCTCCCTTAACTGACTGGATCCC
Source organism: Pholidichthys leucotaenia (assembly GCA_020510985.1). NCBI lineage: Eukaryota > Metazoa > Chordata > Actinopteri > Cichliformes > Pholidichthyidae > Pholidichthys > Pholidichthys leucotaenia. The sequence continues at coordinate 296,299,968 of CM035836.1, read as the reverse complement.
AGCTTGCTATTGTCTGTCTGCGTGTCCCTACTGCTGACTATCGAACGAAATTATGGATTTAATAAGCTGGGCTTTGAACGCAATTGACACTATTTTTTCAACGAGGAAAAGTGCCCCGGGGGAGGCAGTTTGCCCCGCAGGAACAGCGGCCGCGGGCTATTTGAAGGACACAAGTAATTGGAAACTCTTGTGCCTGTGTGATCTCTCTATCGAAGATGTTGAAGATTTATACATCTTCGTAGCAATGGTCATCGGAATCTTACTGATTGGATCTGGGATTGTTCTGGTGTACCGTAAATTGATGAAGATGGACGGAGCCTATCAAAATGCTGACCCGGCGAGGCTTAACCATCAAATTGACTAATTGGGCAGGACTCTGACAGCGGCTAATGGAGAACTGTCTAGGAAAATGGATTACATCATGATCACGCTGAGAGCCGTCCATGAAGAATTCAACGTCCAGCAATGAAGGATTTAAGTACTGAATCTGTAAGAGAATATAAAGTTTCTTTCTCTGAAGTCAGCACTATTCAACTTATTGACCTGCCCTTACAATCAAGTCCTCCAGATTATCTGCAGTTTTTGTTTTCAAAACATGTGAGCTGCATTGACTGTCATGGACAGCCAGCTGTCTGGCAAACTTTTTCCATCTGCTGTGCAAGGACACAAGCGCCAGACGCTAGACACAACATCTCCTGCTGAAGAGACTTTGTTGTTCTTAACTGATACAAACACCCTCACTCAACACCACACTCACACTGACTCAATAAACTGATGAGAAGATTATTCATTCACTGCTCTCTTTGTGTCCTTGTATAGATTCTATTGTCTGCTACTTGTGCATTGAGAGCTTTTTTTCTTGTAATCATAATATTGATCATTTATGACCGGTATTCTGACAAACAATGCTTTTTTGCTCTCTCCTATTGTTTATCCTTTTCCTCCCTCATGCTTCCTGTTCCTAGTCTGCTGACAGGCGCGTTACCGACGCTGTCGCGTCACCGGAAATGCCACCTATGTTGTTTTCAGTGTCAAGTCAAATCCCTCGTATGTTTATCAGTTGTTTACTGTGAATGTACTTGGCAATAAATCTTTTCTGAGTTCTGAGTTCTGCACGTGGATTGCAGCAGTGTTTGTTGTCCCGATCTATGCTAGTAACATGGCCATTTAACCTGAAAATGCTTGTTGCACAAAACGAGTGAGACAAAACTTTTTTTTTTTTTTTTTTTAAGAGCCATTACTCAATAAGCTGTTTTGGTTTTGTATCAATACTGTGCATGTGGGCTGCAACGTCTGTTGTCCCAAACTGTGCTAGTAACGTTGCCAATTATCCTGGAAAAGCACGTTTGAGAAAACCACACCAAAAACCTTACCTTTTTCTCAGTCTTTTAATCTTCTAATCTTATTTTTTTTTTTAGATATACCCATTACTAAATATGTCTTTTTTTGTGTGTGGTATCAAGACTGGGTATGACTGGGTGCCTTGCACTTGCTATTGTTCTGATGCTCATAACATGGCTAGTTGTATTGATCAATACTGTATATGCCTACACATTTCTTAATGGAAGGCTTGAGTTGTACATTGCACATACTAAAACACTTTTTTACAGATCCAGACTTGACACGTGGTTGAGGAATAACCACCTCCACCAGCTACAGCCGTGTCCTCCTTGGGGTCTTGTGCATCTTGTCAGACCAGATTAGGAAATAAATGTTCAGATAATGACCCATTTCACATAGAGTACACAAAAGTTATATGCTTGAATTCAATGTTCCGATGCCACTAACATCAAATGGATGTTAAATCAACACATTCTGTCATGGGTTGACGAGTCCCAGTGTTGGGCAAGTTACTAAAAAATACTAAGTACAGCTACTAGTTAAATTAAAATAGTCATGCAGCCGTCATGCCATAAATGACAGATGTACAGACCTTTGACAAATGTGCAAAACATTATTGATCTATATTTTGACATGAGAAAGTAATGCATGCTGATGGTACTGAAATCGTCCCAATGTCATGCAACAAACCCAAAACAATGACAAAAACACCTTCGATATCTTTAATAAATCGTTAATCCTTAGGAAGCAAACAGTTATTATTTAGTTAGTATCGTGACTGGAAAACATATGGACTATACATTAAAACCAAATTAGAATTAATTAGAAAAAAGTAAAATGCCATTTTTTTATGCCCCACTCCTGCACAGCTGATGTGATTTAACATTGTTTCAGCCCAAAACTGGTAGTTGCCTGAAGTAGTTTCTACAGCAGCACCCTCACAGGTAAGCTCTATATTCATTTATTTGTGACACCTTCTCTATTGGTATCAACAGAACAAGTGACTTAACAGAGCAAATTCACCTAACTGATGCATTGCTGCATTTTCACACAGTACTTTTGTTACAAAGCCTGTTACTAACTAAGTAGTGGTGTAACTCCCAACACTGATGTTCTTCTTCTCTATCCCCTCACCCCCCAGCCAGTCGCAGCAGATGACTGCCCCTCCCTGAGCCTGGTTCTGCTGGAGGTTTCTTCCTGTTAAAAGGGAGTTTTTCCTCTCCACCGTCGCCAAGTGCTTGCTCACAGGGGATCGCCTGATTGCTGGGGTCTTTCTGCAACTGTGGGGGTTCCCCCTACAGTTGATAGTGCTATGAGATGACTGTTGTTGTGAAATGGCGCTATATAAATAAAGTTGAATTGAATTGAATTGAATTGAATTGAATTGATGATTCCTGCATTTTCCTGTGTGTGGTTATTTTATATTGCTTCTTAATTTTGTACTTCATTACAGGGAAACAGAGGCAGGATACAAGCGTAGACCTCCTTCACTCCCTGGAGAGGTCTGACGACAGACAGCAGGAGCAGAGCAGGAGGGATGAGGAGATGACCTCCAGGGTGCTGCAAAGCATGGAGCAAACAGCCACCCTTGTTGGTTTGCTGGAACGTGTTGTGTCTGTGGTGGAAGGACAGCAAAACGCAGTGTCACAGCATTGATTTTCTGGCTCTGCGCAAATTTTAATATGTTGTCATATTTTGCGGTTTATTTAATAAAACCCGTGTTTCCTTAAGTGTTGTCTTGCTGCTTCCATATTAAGCAATTATGCGCACAACAAGCATGCATGAAGTGTCTCACTTTTCAGGATAGACTGTACAAATCGCTATTATGTTACAGTGAGGGGAAGTACTAATACTGAATCACTGCAGTAAAGTCAGTTTGTCAGCTATTTTGTAAATATTTGGGTTTTATGGGCTTTATTCATGCATTGACAATTTTGTTTACATTTCTCCAAAGAACAAGCAGCAACAAACTAAATCTATGGAACTTTTTCTGCAGAAAAATTCTAAAATGATAAATGCGTCCTTATTTGTTTGACAATGTACCATATGATGTTCTGTTACCTTTGGATGATATCGTTTGTGGGGGGAAGTGCATTTAATTTATACACTTTAGAGTATTTCTCTGTTCACCCCTACAGGAGTAAAAACTTGAATCAGTATTTTAACCAGAGTAGATTTTAACACATGTAACTCTGTACATGTGCCTATAAAACAAACATAACATTAAAACATAAATAAACCATAAATAATGTAAATGCACCATAAATGTTAATATATTTTGAAAAATGGTAGTTGTCAGTGGGTGAATAAAGCCCTCACAAACCAAAGAGCGAGCAGCAACCAACTAAATCTATGGACCTTTTCTGCAGAAAATGTTCCAAGTTGCTTGCTTAAAAAATGATAAATGACATTTGTTTTGGCAATGTACCATATGATATTCTGTTAGCTTTGGACAAGCTATTATCATTTATGGGGGAAAGGACTTAATTTATACATGAGTATTTCTCTCTTCACTCCACATGAAAAAACAAACCTGAGTGAAGTAATTTACCCAGAGTAGATTGCCAAACATGTAACTCTGTACATGTGCCTTTACAACATATAAATCTAACATGGAAACAGAAATACACCATAAATACTTTTAAAAAGGACAAGACCAATTGTAAGCTGAGATTTTTAAATTTATTTATGCTTTCTCATTACTTTACATGCTACGGTTTGTATATACTTGTCATTTTACATTTGTACATGACATGGGAGGCACTTAACAGGTTATTGCTCACCACCATTGAAGTACTGCATTAAAGCTACCCTAATGTCATCCTTGTCTACACTGGCATTGTCAGGCAGTGGTTGAACTTGAGGCTGACTGTGATCATATGTGTCTGGGAGTCCAAAGTTGTCACCATATTCCTCACAAATGTTGTGAAGTATGCAGCAGGTGAGCACCATTTTCTTGCACAGGTCCAGTTTGCAGTCATTCCGTTTAAGGAGGCACCTCCATCGTCCCTTCAGGTGTCCAAAAGCCATTTCCACAACTGAGTGTGCACGGCTCATCCGGTAGTTGTCACGCTGTTCTGGGGTAAGTCTGCCTGCGTCCGAAAAGGGTTTCATCAGCCACTTTTGCATGGGGTAGGCTGGATCACCAAAGAGATAATGCTCAATGTCAGTACCAGAGATTGGGACTTTGTTTTGCTCCATGAACTGGCCATCACCTAATCGTTCCCACAAATCTGACTGACGGAGGACTCTGGCATCATGCACACTCCCTGGAAAGCAGACACACACATCCCAGAAAAGCCCTTTCCCATCCACAACCGCTTACAGAACTATTGAATGCCATCCTTTGCAGTTGTAGTCTCTTGCATACTCTTGTGGTGCAATTATTGGAATGTGGCTGCCATCTATAGCAACCACACACTGTGGTGCTCCCCAGCGGTTGTTAAAAAATGTGGCCATTTCAATTAACCTACTGACATCAGGATTTACTATATGGTTAGGAAACAAGACCTTAATGGCAGCATCACAAAATTCCTGGACACAGTTAAACATGGTGGCCTGACCTATCCCAAAAAGATGGCTGATGGTTCGGTATTCACCACCACTAGCCACTTTCCAGATGGCAACTGCGACCCGCTTCTCAACTGGGATACACAAGCTATAATTTGTGGGGTTTTTTGGAAAGGGAGGCTTTTGTCTGATCACAAATGTACTTGAAAGACTCCTGGGACATGTGGAAGTTTTGTACAAACTGCTGGGCGGTGAAATCCGGAACAATGGAGTCCCACCAGTTACTTGACCGAAGATGTGCCCAGGTAACATGCGACCTCCACTTCATAATGTGCTGTAACACCACCTATTACAGAAATTACATACAGTAAATATAGGTTTAAAGGTGCAGTCATTGCTGGCTCATTGAGCTACACGCTTTAAGTAACAACTGCTGATCACAGAAATATTGATAGTTACCTTTCTCACACGCTCTCGCTGTCCTCTCAGATTACGAAGTAGGTGAAAATAGTTGGTTAGAAGCAGATGGACATGACGTTGCCATTTGATAAGAGAGGCTTTGAAGAATAAAAGCAGCACTGACAAGAGAACACGCCTCTCCATATTGTTGACAACTCCTCTTCACTTCGTCCTTCTTCTGTGGTGTTCTGCGGGGTTGCATAAATGTGCTTCACACTATGTAATGATGTAGCCCTGACATAATCCCCGACTAGCCCCATATCGGTGGAAAACCAACTGGTTCTTATGAGGCACTACAGTTGAACTGGTTAAGCACTGGCACCAGCCCCTGAACCGAACTAGCACTGGCTCTTATTTTGGTGGAAATGAGGCTTCTGAGGAGAATGTTTGAAGTAACAGCATTAAAATGGATCACTAAATCAAGGTTGTAAGGCTATTCTTGCGTGTTTAAAGCTGAATTTAAGGAGACGGCGCTCCAGTTTCTTTGAAAAACAAGTGTGGTCTGTGGACAATAGGCTCCGGGGCCACCTTGCGCATTTACAATTGCACATGGCAGAGGCAGCCATGTGGCATTCAGTGCACATGTGCGGGTAAATGCCATCTTGAACCACCTTCAAGCTACGTCACAGTGCCTCCATCGTGTGGCCAACTGTAGGAAGTGCATTCTTTCATAAATCTACTGCCAAATAGAGCTTCAAATCTTCCTAATAAATTTGGAACCTTCTCGCTCTGGCTGAAAGGAAAGCTTTAAGTCTATGCACGGCGAAATAAGAAAGCCCTCCCACGCCCGCCAGTGCAGGTTTGATGTAGTGTGGCAGGGGCTGCCCAATCAGCTGGAGAAAAGAGGTTCAACTTTAATTTGGGCAGAGGGGAGAATAAGGAGATTTATTCCTACTTATACAATAAAAGTGTAGAAAAATCCTAGGATGACAATATATAAAAGTGGGATAATTTAAATAAAGAAAAAAGGAAAATTTAAAAAATAAATAAATAAAATAAATAGAATTTGTGGAGATGATCATTGTGGGAGTGGATGTTATATGCCGAGAGTGGAGAAACGTAGGGAGAGAAAACCTTGTTATGAGGACGTAGGAATAGGTTTGTTATTTTCATGAAAGTGTGGGGTGAGTCATCCCTCATTTGATATTTTACAGTGTGTGTGTGTGTGTGTGTGAAGCAGTCAAGACTGAGAATTTCACATAGCAAGGCAGATCTTGAGTGATTGTGTGGAGACAGGGGGGTTGGATTAGAATAGGGGGAGTGCAAGCAGATACAGTACCACTGTTGTTCTGAGTTAAAACGTGTGTTAAGACTGGCGTGAAGTCCCAGCTAACAGGCGCACAGAAGGCTAGCTTCTGTGTAGAAGCTTCCTGTTGGGGTCTAGACACATGGACAATACGTCACTCGGTAACAGCAAGGGGTACAGGTAATACCTGTATGAATTGTTGCAAAGAACAATGGTAGGCCTGTAAGCCCGGCTCCCTGAGGTCAGCATTATCTCAGACTGTCAACAATGGCTCTCACGAGCCATCAATGAGACGCCAAAAGCCAGCCGATGAGTTTGCATAATTTATTAAGGAAAGACAAATTACAAAATAAAGAGCCACGAGGGGCAAAAACACAACTGATGCTAAGACTAAGACACAAGATGCAGAGTCTCAGGGAAAACACACTGTGAAGAATGATAGACGAGGGAATGTTTGACGGAGGGATGTTTGACGAATGATCGACGAGGTTGCAGCCTGGAGTAAACGGAGCTGCTTCCCTAAATAGGGCTGACAGATTAATCAGCTGATGAGAACATCATCAGCTGATTGGATTCCAGCCGTCCCTGCGGAGCTCAGCTCTGACAGCCGGAAGCCCCACCGAGACGCTGTCACAATAAAAGCCAGGAGGCCATATGGTGCGCCTGAGAAGAGAACGGGGAGCTACCGGACAACCCGAGCGCGGACAACCCGAGTGCGGACAACCAGAGCTCGGACAACCAGAGCGCGGACAGAGTCAGCGCTCGGACCATGACACAGACAAAGGCTAGATGGTTGACAAAGGTGCTGGCCGCTGATCAAAAGAAAGGAAGAGAGATTTGTCAGATGGGCGAAACAAATGCAGGAAAGAGGAATGTTTGAAGGGTGTGAAAATAGCCCCCCAAACCAAGGGGACCTCACTACGTTTATGAAACAAGCAAGGGGGGGGGCATGAGGATGCAAGTAGTAAACACCAGGAGGCCAGTATATTTTGAAGGGGGAGAACAGGAAAGGAGTTAAAAAAGAGCAGGAGAATTTTTGGCAGATTGTCAATGTTTTTTGGGGGGAAATTAAGTTTACCCTACAGAGGATGTTCCCTATGCAGAGTTCACCTCAAATGTCAGTTCAAGCCAATGCCTCTCCACTGACATCAATAGCCTCTATCACAAAGGTAGAAATATGGCCTAAGACTATTGGACCACCTGCTGATAAGCCAACAGCTCCCCCTCTGTGTGGAGAACTAAAAGCACCCCTTCCTCCTTATGCGGGGGCACAAGCTCTATCAGACAGGTGCCAAAATCACATACAAACTACTGTCTCAGCACAGGTGCTGATTGAATTTACTCAAACACCCATGCTAATGCCCCCCCCCCCCGGTGGTGATTAAAAATGGACTGTTACAAACAGCTCCGGCCCAGGGAGGGCAAGGAGATACTGAGCAAACTAAAGTATTTTTAGAGACAGCTGGGGAACATGCTGTTAATACCTCTGATAATACAAGGGCAAGATCAGATTGTACTTTTGTCACCAGGTCATTAGCAGAGACAGCCACTGACCAAGGCACACCCCCAGAACATGCCCTCACTTCAGCCTTTGAGGACATAGGACTAAATCTATATGATGCCGCCTCTAATAGACACAGCCCACACATAGCAGCCTGTAGGCTTGTTTATGGTAACGTACATGCATGTATGGATAGGAGCCACGCGCACCGAGTGAGGCAAATGCCATTGACCACAACGACGTCAACCAGAGGCCGTGTGACCACAAACTACACCCCATTCTCATGCCAAGACACAGCCTTGATAAAATCTCAGCTGTCAGATATACATAATGGTGGTGTGCCATAGATCAAAGCTTTCCTTGAGGCCTGTGCTGGAACAGCACTGGCTCTGGGAGACTTTAGACGGGTATTCGCTTCCTGTACTTCCTTGGGGATGCTGCAGGAGGTGGAACAATTAGGATGTACACATTTGGAAAGGGATGAATCCCCGTTGTCAGCAGTAGTGTATTTATTGTGGCCCATAATCCGTGAAAAGTTCCCCATTCAAATGAGATCAGCCGAGCTGTATGACATCCCACCTAACGACCACGAGAAGGGTGCCACATACTTACTCCGAGTGAGAGATTTATGGCAAGCTAGGACAAGTGAGGACCCAGCCACGAATGGTACAATTGAAATGCTCTTTAGGGGAGCAGTAGAAGCCCCACTACCCGCCATCATACAGAAAATATTGAAGCAAGTGGTTGGACTCTCCAGCCTACCATTCACTATTTGGTCAGCTCATGTTGGTCAGTACATTGATAATGAGATTGATAAATGTGAGCAGGAAAAGAAGGAATTAGTTTCTCTGCAGTCACAAGTAGCGAAGGCACAGTTGAAAGAGATGAGAGATAAGGTGAACCAAAATAAAGCCTCTGCTAAGCAGATGCCACAACAACCCACCCTCCATCAAACTCTCTGCAACCACCCCAGGACATCACATCACAACAATATGGCACAAGATTTCATTGAAAACAGGATTGGGAAGTTTCCCGGTCCCGGGGGCTCCATGGAAGGAGATAGTCATTGACTTCACAGACATGGGGGCGGATCATAGGACACAGGGTAAAAGGTATTTGCTCGTTTGTGTCGACCCCTTCTCAAGGTGGGTAGAAGCCACCCCCACCAAAACAGAGAAGGGGAAGGAAGTAATCAGGTGGCTCACAAGAGAAATCATCCCGAAATCTGGGATACCTGAAGTGATAAGATCAGACAATGGTACCCATTTCTCTAACAAGGACCTATAGCAGGTCGAAAGAATGTTTGGGATCAAATATAAGTTTGAAGCCGTTTACCACCCTTCTTCACAGGGGTTAGTAGAAAGGACAAATAGGACAATTAAGGAGGGTTTGGCCAAAGTCTGTGCAGACAAAACTTACCTGGGTTGAGGCTGTACCTATTGTATTGTTCAACCTCAGTTCCACCCCTAATGCCACCCTGAATGTCAGCCCACATGAGATCTTGACAGGAAGGAAGATGTCTTTCCTATTTACTACTGCCCTCACTGACTCACCACCTGTGCTAGTGCAACATGAGAACATGAGTGAATATGTCAGCCAACTGAATAATACTGCCATGAGTATCTCCCAATAGATCGCTGAGATCCTTACTAAGGAGCAGGACCACGACACATCACCTGTGGAGGTGGGCGATTGGGTTTTGAGGAAGGTACACAAGATCAACTGGTCCTCCACTAGATGGAAGGGACCCTATAAGGTGGCCGAAGTGACATCACACTGTAAAGGTGTGGTTGACGAAAGACAGGTTGAGTAATTGGATCCATAAGACTCATTGCACACCATCCAGAGATCCAACAGACCGGACAATGACAACCATAAAGACAGACTTGGACAGGACATGAGGTGAAGATGATGCAACTTCACCCAATCTCAGAGGACTTGGGACAGGAACAAAGGGGGGCAGAGATGAATGATCAACTTTGTAGAAAACGACCCACCGGTTGGGAAGGATGGAAATGTAGTTCGACGTGCGGGGTAATAGTGGTGACAGTCATTACCATCATGGCTATGGGTTCCACTATATAGTTACAACACAGACAAATAGGAGGATGCCGACTTGACAAACCACAGCACCAACATTGACTTTCCGACAAGATAACACATCTACTATCCGAATTGACTTTTGTGATATAGTTGTGAGGGATGGGCAGATCAGGGACAGTTACAAAGGGCAGACAGATACATTTGTATTATTTATAAAGGATCTAATGGGTGGAGTGACAACTGTCGAGAATGGGGATGGGTAGGATGAAACACTGGACCCCAGTCACGGGGTTACACCCCATGGGAAGCACAACGACGAGTCTAATGGACAAAATCTCTTACAGTGAATGTCACTGTTAAAAGGCACATCCCCCCCCACCCAGGAAAATGTAACCCTGGAAAGTGCAACCCTATCTTTATTACATTAAAAAACCCATGTGTGTCAGATGCGGGCACTTTTGCATTAGGGGCTTAGGTGACTGGGACAGACCCAGTGGGAACGTTCAACCTACAGATTAAGGGAGACCCAAGCAACGACAAGACCGATGACTGGCAGATGATTAAGGGTAGACATGGGGAAGAGAAAGAGATTACCGTCCTAACCCCACAGGAGATACCTGTTACAAAAACTATAGAAATTGAGACTGGGTTTGCACAGAAGAATTATTGGTTAGACTGGATAAGTAGTACTGCTAAATCTTTAACAACAGATGATTGTATTGCCTGTTCCTCTTCACGCCCGGTGCTTCTAACTGCCGTCATTCTCCTACAATGAAACCTATTGTATGATGAATTTGCACATGACCGAACATCCTGAGTCTAAGTGTAAATATTTAGAAGCCCCGTACCCACTGACGCCACAAGGAACACATCCACCTATCTTTACTCCAGTAGAAAACAGCTACACCTGCATCACAAAATACAACCTCATCAGACACCCACTAGGACACTTACCTGATGACTGGTGTGCAGAACTAATTAATGCCACAACATGGTCAAATGCCACCAAACTTAATTATGCCCATTCAGATGTCTATTGGTACTGTGGAGGCTATAAATTAAGGAACCCCCTTCCCCATGACTGGTCAGGCACCTGCACCATAGTGTCCTTAATAGCACCCGTTAAGGTAATTCTCCCATCAGTATCTGATATCAACCTATGGCAGCAAGCCAACTTCGATCCACTGTCGAACCCAAGATGAAATAGTTTGCAGAAGCACAACTAACCCTTTTGACCTGTATGCAGGCTCTCCTATGTACATTGATACTATAGGGATACCCAGAGGTGTTCCTAACCAATATAAATTAGTAGATCAAGTAGCATCTGGGTTTGAGTTAGTGATACCCTACATCAGACCAATAATTACTGCCAGTAAGAATCTAGATTGTATTAATTACATCCATTTCAACGTGCAAAGGCTCAACAATATGACTAGAGATGCTGTTACTGGTTTGCATGAACAGTTGGCTGCAACTTCCTTAATGACCTACCAGAATAGGATGGCATTGGATTTCCTATTGGCTGAAAAGGGTGGTGTATGCTCTATGTTTGCACAGGATTGCTGCGTTTTTATCCCCAACAATACAGCTCCAGATGGGTCTATAACACATGCCTTATCAGGCCTAAGAACCCTGTCCGAGGAATTGGCAGACCACTCAGGTATTAACGACCCACTAGGGAATTGGCTAGACCGAATGTTTGGTAAATGGGAAAACCTTGGTCACCTCGATATTTATGTCATTGGTAGCAGCAGTGACTACTCTCACCTTATGTGGATGCTGCTGCATACCCTGTATCCACCACTTATGTCTAAAATGCATCACCTCCTCAATTAATGAGAAATTCCCTGCGCCACCTGGCTATCAGATGGGGCAGTACCCAGAGGAGGTAGGTTCCCCTCTCTGAGCCGGAGAAGGAGGAACTGAAGATCCCAAGATGGAAGACGATGATGAAGAAGACCATTGCGCTATTACGGACTATTTGTAAACACAATGTGCTACTGATAATACATGATTCATACATAGCTCACCACACACACACACGTAGGAGTGTGAGACTTATAGTATTATTGCGTTATTATTTACATCATGCTAGCTGCGATTAGGTAGTCAGGATAATTGTGAAGGTTAGAAGCCCTAGAGGCCCGAATACAACTAGCATGGATAAGGATATCTCCTGACTTTGAACGATTTTGTTTGCTACCTGCTTACACTGCAACACATAGGTCTCATTACCCAGCTCACTCATCACAACAAACCTACTGCTAAACACATACAGTAGGTCTCATTATCCAGCTCACTCATCACAACCACTGCTGGTAACTTGCACATACAGACATGGACAAAATTGTTGGTACCCCTCTGTTAATGAAAGAAAAACCCACAATTGTCACAGAAATAACTTGAATCTGACAAAAGTAGTAATAAATAAAAATTCTATGAAAATTAACCAATGAAAATCAGACAATGCTTTTGAATTGTGGTTCAACAGAATTATGTTAAAAAACAAACTCATGAAACAGGCCTGGACAAAAATGATGCTACCCTTAACTTAATATTTTGTTGCACAACCTTTTGAGGCAATCACTGCAATCAAACGATTTCTGTAACTGTCAATGAGACTTCTGCACCTCTCAGCAGGTATTTTGGCCCACACCTCATGAGCAAACTGCTCCAGTTGTCTCAGGTTTGAAAGGTGCCTTCTCCAGATAGCATGTTTCAGCTCCTTCCACAGAAGTTCAATAGGATTTAGATCAGGGCTCATAGAAGGCCACTTTAGAATAGTCCAATGTTTCACTCTTAGCCATTCTTGGGTGTTTATAGCTGTGTGTTTTGGGTCATTATCCTGTTGCAAGACCCATGACCTGCCACTGAGACCAAGCTGTCTGACACTGGGCAGCACATTTCTCTCTAGAATACCTTGAATACCTTGATAGTCTTGAGATTTCACTGTACCTTGCACAGATTGAAGACACCCTGTGCCAGATGCAGCAAAGCAGCCCCAGAACATAACAGAACCTCCTCCATGTTTCACAGTAGGGACAGTGTTCTTTTCTTGGTATGCTTCATTTTTGTGTCTGTGAACATAGAGCTGATGTGCCTTGCCAAAAAGTTGCAGTTTTGTCTCGTCTGTCCATAGGACATTCTCCCAGAAGCTTTGCGGCTTGTCAACATGCAGTTTGGCAAATTCCAGTCTGGCTTTTTTATCATTTGTTTTCAACAGTGGTGTCCTCCTTGGTCGTCTCCCATGAAGTCTACGTTGGCTCAAACAACGACGGATGGTGCGATCTGACACTGATGTACCTTTACCTTGGAGTTCACCATGAATGTGTTTAGAGGTTGTTCTGGGCTCTTTTGTTACCATTTGTATTATCCGTCTCTGCCTGCGGCCACATCCAGGGAGGTTGGATACAGTCCCGTGGATCTTAAATTTCTGAATAATATGTGCAACTGTAGTCACAGGAACATCAAGCTGCTTGGAGATGGTCTTATAGCCTTTACCTTTAACATGCTTGTCTATAATTTTTTTTCTAATCTCCAGAGACAACTCTCTCTTTTGCTTCCTCTGGTCCATGTTTAGTGTGGGGCACACCATGTCAATAAACAGCACAGTGACTATTTGTCACCCTTTAAATAGGCCGACTGACAGAATACAAGTTTGTAGACACCTGTGATGTTAATTAGAGGACACATCTTGGTTGAACATGTCCCTATGGTCATGTTATTTTCAATCTTTTCTAGGGGTACAATCATTTTTGTCCATGCCTGTTCCATGAGTTTGTTTTTTAAAATAATTCTGTTGAACCACAATTCAAAAGCATTGTCTGATTTTCATTGGTTAATTTTCATAGAAATTTTATTTATTACCACTTTTGTTAGATTCGAGTTATTTCTGTGACCATTGTGGGTTTTTCTTTCATTAACAGAGGGGTACCAACAACTTTGTCCACGTCTGTAGCTGACAACCATACACTCATAGGCTAATGGGAGATCACTTACACCCGTACACTGTCAACTACAAATGTAGTGAATAAGGATGAAATGGTACAGGCTCAAGCCATTGCAGAGACAGCCCCTCAGGCCATTACTGATCCTGTCCTGGCCGAGCCCTTTGTGTCGGCACCCCAGCAAAGGTGTACAGTAGGGTGCGGGGGAAGTGCATACAAGGGAGCACCAGACCATCACGCCCACCTGGAGACGTGTGCCTGCAACGTAGAAAAGGAGGTAGTGGGGCTAGTGACAGTACAACTTCAGTCCCTAGAAGAATGAGCGACTGGTACCAATGCGCACCCACCACACCTCCAGCACCTGGGGTGTAGTCAGGTCAGCCACACGGAGGAGACAGCATTTTCTGATACAACGCTACCCCTCACAGTGGAAGACAAGGCCTATGCAGCTACAGTGGGCACAGGGGCTCGAGGTTCATCAACACCAGCCTCCCTACCTCTGTCCACTGATTATACACCAGTGGGTGGCAACCCTGGGACAGTATCACTGAACTGTTCACTGGCTGGACTGGATGTTGTCTACTCTTCACTGATTATACACTGACTGCCCTATAAACCTCATGGGACGAGATGTGCCTCTGAGAGCAAGGGCACACATTTGTTTTGCTTCTAATGGTACCGGTGTGTGACTACGAGATGGGACTGTGCTCCACAGCTATGGATACAGGAAGCAGACACAGAGGAAAGTCAAACCCCTGTCGCAACAGTGTGATGGCTGCAGCTGAATGATGCGAGCCTTGGCAAAGGTCAACTGGTGGACAAAATGTTTCATGGGCTTCGTGGATTGACCTTGTTCGACCTTATGACCTCCACATGATCCACTCCACTGTACAAAGAACTACTCACATGATGATCGGGGGAGACCTCCGTGGGGGTGCAGGACTTGGTGAGCAAGGACAATTATGTGAATTCACAAGGAGTCACTGCTGCAGTTCATCTGGACAAAGACGTGTTGCCTCGGTATGCCCTCTTAGACATCACTGCACCATGCTGGGGGTGTCTGTAAGGGAGGAGGCAAGGGTACCAGAACCAATGGTGCAAACTTATCTTGACTGACTGGGTTGACACACAATGTAGGGACATACCTTATTCACCATCTGATGATCGCTAGCATATCTCACACCATGTATGGTTGACATGATAAAATCATGTCAAAAGGGGGAATGAAAGGGTCATGAAAAGTTAGACTGCCAAAGTAATAATAATTCTGTAGGCAATCTCCCATTATGCTCTACACATATTTTGTTTGCATTCTTATGAACAAATATGTTAAGTGTTAAACTGCAAATCGAAGTGTTAAGCAATCACAATCTGATAAACAGGAATCAGGCGTGGCCTCAGAGCCCTCTTCTTTCTCCATGCCGTTAGTCATGTCTATTGCATTAGTTACACACCCAAATGAACACTCGCACACATTTTCATAATCCATCTTAGAGGATAGTTAACGTGAATAGCGGATGGCATGTTCACATCAGAGTTAAACTGGCCAATCAGACGGTTGCGTACAAGTCCATCCTATTGTACAGGGTTGGCCCAACCCACGAAGACAAATGTAAGTTGCACCAGGAAGTCGGGGTCAGTCTGACAATGTTCCTGAGGGAGCTACATCCCACTGAACCCAGCGCTACTTGCTTTACATGCGACCGCTGAATAAATGTTGCATTTCTGATCTAAAGAATTCTCCGGCTTATTCTTTGATCTTTCAAAGAATTGGGGGTTTTAACACCTTCCCCTTCAACAGATTCTGTGTCATTCTCTGTCCCTATACATATCCATATGGGATAATGGTCAGTTACCCACAGTGCTCCCCTTCAATACTTTCCACGTACTTACTGCTGCCAGAGATTGTGACACCAAAGTGAGATCAAGCACAGATTCAGTGCCTCTTGCTAAATTCACCCGTGTACCTGACCCATCATTTAAGCACACTAGCTCTTTTTCGTCCTTAGTTTTTTCAATAACTTCCCCATTTGAATCATCCTGATCCCCCCATAATGTGCTATGTGCATTAAAGTCACCACACCATACAATTTTCCCTCTCCAGTTACTTAATACCGATTCCAGTTTACCTTGACTTAACTGTTTGCAGGGATTGTAAAAGTTTATAATTTTTATACTGCTTTCCTTTGTTCACACTTCAAAAACCATTACTTCCAAATCTTGTGTTGCCATTATCTGCCTGTATTTAATTCCCTGCTTGACAAAAATTGCACCCCCACCCCCATTCCCATTACTTCTGGCCATTCGAATTGTAATGTGTCCACTGATAATGAACTCTAAAGTTGGTTTAAGCCACGTTTCTTGTACACAAATGGGATCCGGTTTTATTTCTAGTTTACTAATGTATTCTTTAAACTCCTGTCCATTAGCTATTAAACTTCTTGCATTCCACTGAAGTATCTACAGTATAGGATAATTTGTTGGCTTCCTTCTGATGTTCCTTCTCCCTGACTAAGACCTACATGTATTTTTTCCCAGGATAAATCCTTCACATTTAGAAACTTTGCAGCTGCCTTAATAATCTTGATTTTTTTTTTTCTGTTTTGGTTTTGGCCTGCTCTGAACAATTAATGACATAAGCCAGAAAGAGAACTAGCTTATCTGCTGCAAGCCCAGTTTGTTGACTAGAAGTATTTGCCTCCTTATCTTGAACAACCTTTTCCCTCCTGCTGGCCCTACCTACAATCTTCACTGCCTCGGCATATGTCACTCTTTGTTCTGTTCTTACTTGTATTTCAATGGCCTGCTTTCTCACTGTACAACCCCCATAAGCTGCTGTGTGATTCCTCCCACAGTTGCAACACTTAACCATGCTGCTGCTCCGACACTCCCCATAGGCATGCTCTTCCCCACATCTTCCACATCTTGGTTTGCTTTTGCATACTGAAGCAATATGGCCATATCACTGGCATTTAAAGCATCTAAGTGGCGGGTGAACATATGCTCTGACATTGAAACACATGTACTCCACCATAATCTTGTCAGGGAGAACCTGGTCCTTGAATTATAATAAGACTGACATACTGTCAACCTTTTCCCCATTTCTAAAAGCCTGCAGTCGCTTAATTCCTGTCACTGTTCCTCCTTTTATTAACTTCTTCATTTCGTCCAGGTTTTCTTTCAAAGGTATCCCTGATATTACCCCCCTGACACCAGTTCTCTCCCCAACTACTTTCCTCTCCGCCATTTCTTTTTTGCACACTGCTTGAAGTGTAAGTGCTTTGTTCTTTTGTTCTGCATTTTTACATTTAACAAAGACTTCCATCTCTCAACACTTTGGCCACTTCCTAATGCTTTTTTCAGTCCAAGGGTTAACGTTATTGGACTTACTGCTGGGATATCATGTCCTGGTTTAAATTTCAAAATGATCTTGAACTCTTCTGTCATTATCCTCCTACGAACCTCATGGTTTTCCTCATCGTCAGTAAGTGCCCACTTACTAGCAAACATCCTTCCACTACCCTGCTTTCTATCACCCTTTTTCCCATGACATGGAACCGGAATCCATCTGAATTCCATACCTTCCTCGTCAGAACCCCCATCACTACTACCTGCCATTCTGCTCCAGTCACAGTCCAGATTATGACTGTCTGACAAAGTCGCCAAACAAGTGTACAGAATTCAAACTGACCGCCTCTCAGCACTTCCCGTACCCAGCCAGCGGAGAGCTTCTTCTCCTGCCTCTGCTCGGCCACCTATTCTCTCCAGACGTTTGCTCTTTTTCGATATTCGCTATAAGACACAACTCGAGGAAATGAAAGGTCTGTGATTGCAGCGACGGGCTCTTATCTTGGTTTGCCGGTGGATTGCAAACAGCTTATAGGTGCATACCACCACCTACTGTACAAGAGTGTGCAGCATCATGTCACATTATTCTAGTTCCTATGAAAGCTATATTCTACTTATAAGCCCAGTATCATTTATAAATCTAAATAGAGCGTTTCTGGTTTCTCTTACTCCCTCGCCATCTGATCCCAGAACCCCCACTAAATTCCAGTCCTGCCTCACATATCCTCTCCTGTAGTGCTTCTCGTTCAGCTGAATACAATGAGCAGTTAAAGAATATGACTGACATTTTCTTTGCAGCCACAGTGTACACAATCATTCCTTTTCCTATAAAAAATAATGTACTATTTAAGTTTATGTGATCCACTCGGAGTCTTATCATGATGACCTCCTCCCTTGTAGTTCTCTCTATAGTTCATTGTTGAAACAGATTTTTGAATCATAAATTAGGCCCTGCCTTTCTGAGCCTTCTCCCACATCTCCTGCCAAACCTCCATTCCAGGCTTCTTAATAATGGTTTTATCCTCTCCCTTTCCAAGTGACACAGTTACTGTTATATCTTTCCTCGGAGCTGTTTTGGCAAGTTTATCTGCATATCCATTTCCTTTTACCCCCTTGTGTGCTGGCACCCAGCAAAACTGTATGTGTATACCACACTGGTGGAGTCTCATCAAGCTGCAGTTAAGTTCAATTAAAAGATCTTCTCTGCATGAACTTTTTGTTCAAATGCTTTCTAACACAGCGAGGGAATCAGAGCAGATCACCATCCTGTCAGGTCTGACTTCCTCCATCCACTGCAGAGCCGTAATAACAGCCACCATTTCTGCTGCATACACTGAAAGCTGGTTTGAAAGTCACTTGGATATCATTATTTTAAAATCAGGAATAAAGACACCTATTCCCACATGAGCTTGCTCATTTTTAGAGCCGTCTGTGTATACTTCCAGATAATTTTTACAGTCATTTCTTAAATAGTCCTGTTTCAAAACCTATTTCAGTCAATTGCCAATTTCTCTTTCCTTTTCTTGGATACTTAAATCTATCTTAATTTCTAGAAATAACCACGGGGGAACACTGCTCACTGGGGTAGACTTGGTGAACTGTATGGTCTCCATACCATACGCTCTAGCTTTATTATTAATTGTCCAGCCAAATCCTCTCCCCTTGAACTTTGAGTACTCCCAGCATTCCTGAACAGACTTGGCTGTTGAATTTTCCTCCGCACTTCCTCTTAGCTTTAGCCAGTATGCCAGCGCAAGCTTCTCTCTTCTCAGTTGAAGCGGTATTTCCCCAGCTTCTATCAACACTGCTTTTATAGGAGTAGATTTAACAGCTCCAATACAAATTTGCAAAGATCTATACTGGACTCTGTCCACCTTTAGCAATAGTCTTTGTTGCTGCCCCATACACAATGCATCCATAGCCAGTGGCTGATCTCATTACTGCTTTGAAGATACTCATAAGTGATTGTTATCTGCACCCCAGTTGTAGCCCGGAACAGCCCGTAGCAGATTGATTACTTTTTTGCATTTTGCTTTCAACTTTGTAATATGAACTTTCCATGTATATTTACTATCTAGCCATAGTCCCAGGTATTTAAACTGAGTCACCCTCTCCAGTGGCTGACCATATAGTGTCAGCTTGTCAACGCCAGTCTTGTGCCTGTTTGTAAAAATCATATAACAGGACTTGCTGTTAGAAAGTTTGAATCCCCACTCAATTGACCATTTCTTTGTTATTGCTTTCTTTAAATTTTCTAGCACATATGACTCAGTCCTTCCGAGACCTTATGGCCCCGTCGTCCGCATATAATGCTGATCTGATGCTAGCACTTAGATCAGCAAAAATGTCATTTATGATGATTTTAAACAATGGACTAATTGCACTCCCTTGTGGTATACCATTTTCTGTTTTAAACTCTTTGGAAGTTTCTGACCCAACCTTGATTCTGATTATCCTGTCAGTTAAGAAGTCCATTATCCAATTATAAGTTATTCCACCTATATTCAGCCTGCTTAAGTTAATAAGTTGTCCTTCTCTCCACATAGAATCATATGCTTTTTCTATGTCAAAATAAACAATTGTCATCGGCTCTCTCATTTTCAGGGCCTTTTCCACCTCATTACTAACTCGAACTAAGGCATCTATTGTAGATCTTCCTTTACGAAATCCATTCTGATAGCTGTTCAGTAAACCGCTTTGCTCCAATACATGTGAAAGCCTGGAAATTATCAATTTTGCCATCCATTTGCATAAATGTGATGTCAAAGTAATGGGCCTCTAGCTACCTGGGTAAACTGGGTCCTTTCCTGCCTGGTTGAATGGGAGAATGATTGCTCTTTTCCATCACTTTGGCAGTTTTCCATTCTGCCATATATTATTAAATAGTAAGAGAACAAGCTTAAGTGATTCAACAGGTAGTTGTCTGAGCATTGTGTAGCATAACTGGTCCTCCCCTGGGGCTGAAAATCCTGTACGTTGTAATGCTATTTTAAGCTCTGACATTGAGAAGTCCATATTTAAAACTGTCAAGTCCTTCCCCGCTTCTCCCTTACATTTTTATTCTCTCTGAGCATACACTCTTTTGCCTATGTGTGTCATCCAGGTGGTCACCACTATGCACTGCAGCAAAAGCCCTCCCTAATAGATTGGCCTTCTCCTTATCTGTCACTGCAAGTGTCTCACCATCAACTAGTGTTGGAATAGATGACGACTTCATTTTCCCAGACATTTGTTTAAACATGGACCGTATGTCTCCTAACTTTATTTCTCTGCCACTTGCTGAACAAAAATCTCTCCATGATTGCTTTGTTGAGTTTCTGACTATCCTCCGTTCCACAGCCCTTTTCCTCTGGTAATCTATAAGATTTTCTTGTGATAAGCATTTGTTTAACACTCTTAATGCTTTGTTTCACTGTTTGATAGCTCTACTACATTCCTCGTTCCACCATGGCACCACTTTCTTTTTTCCAAAAGTTGTTATTTTTGGGATGCTCACGGCTGCAGCATTTAGAATATGATTTGTGACTTGGTATGTGCATTCCTCTATGCTCCCAGTAAGTGATACCGATTGTGTCGACTCCTCACAACAAGCCCTAAACAACCCCCAATCTGCTTTATCAAAACACCATCTAGTAAAAATACATTGATCCTGTCTATATACAGTTTTATTAATTTTGGTGAGTACCGGGTAATGATCACTGCCTACAGTAGACCCTTTTAAAACACACCACTCACGTGCATTCACCATGCTGTCTGACACCAGTGTGAGATCCAAGCATGACTCCTTGCCCCTGTGCACATCTATTCTTGTACCCTGACCATCATTAAGACAAACCAAGGATCTTTCATCCAACATTTCTTCTACTATATCCCCGTTACTGTCATTGTGATCACTACCTCATAAACTGCTGTGTGCGTTGAAGTCTCCACACCATATTTCCTTTCTATGTGACGCATTACCCGCTCTTTTAGCATGTCCATAGTTAGCAACCTACCTGGATTGTAAAAATTAATTATTTTAGTATTTATATCTTTTCTAGGACTGCAGATTTCAATTATGACACACTCTACATTACCGGGACCAGGAACCACCCTATATGCCAAACCTTCTTTAATAAAGGTAGCACATCAAATCAAATCAAATCAAATCAAATCAAATCAAATCAAACTTTATTGTCATATTGCTGTACATACAACTGTAGTGCAGGCAAGATGAAATTGCGTTTCTCTCGGCATCCATATAAGAAGCAGCATGATTTAAGACACATTCCCACATAGCTCCCCCCCACCCCCACCCCCCCATCCATTCACACATCCCTGAGACATACTTGGGGAAAAAAAAGAATAACTAACTATAATATACAAAATGTCCGTAGGTGCAGTAGTGTGTATGAGAGATTCCGGGTCAACTGTTCAGCATCCTGACAGCTTGTGGAAGGAAGCTGTTGATCAGTCTGGTGGTTCTGCCTCCGATGCTCCGGAATCGTTTACCAGATGGAAGAAGTTCAAAGTGTTTATGCAGAGGGTGAGAACGGTCCTTGACAATGTTTAGTGCCCTGCTCCTACAACAGTTCTGAAAAAGTTCTTGGACAGAGGGGAGGGAGACTCCAATTACCCTCTCCGCCCCCTTGACTATCCTCTGCAGGGCTTTTTTGTCTGACATACTGCAGCTGGAGTACCATGTAGCAATGCAGTACGTCAGAACACTCTCCACCACACCTCTGTAGAAGGTCCTG
The DNA here is from genome assembly GCA_020510985.1 of Pholidichthys leucotaenia. NCBI lineage: Eukaryota > Metazoa > Chordata > Actinopteri > Cichliformes > Pholidichthyidae > Pholidichthys > Pholidichthys leucotaenia. Next base: position 296,277,837 of record CM035836.1, on the reverse strand, counting down.
AGGATGCAGATGGGGAGAGAGGCCTGTTTGAGTTTCCTCAAGAAGTGCAGTCTCTGCTGAGCCCGCTTCCTGATCTCCAAGGAATTCTTGCTCCAGGTCAGGTCCTGCGAGATCTGCACTCCGAGGAACTTGATGTTCTCCACTCTCTCCACTAAACGGCCGCCGATGCTGAGGGGGGCGTGCTCAGGCTGCGACCGCCGGAAGTCGATAATCATCTCCTTCGTTTTGTCCACGTTGAGCACCAGATTGTTCTCCCTGCACCAGCCCTCCAGGTCTCTCACTTCTTCCCTGTACATTGATTCCTCATCCCTCTGGATAAGTCCCACCACCGTGGTGTCATCTGCAAACTTAATAATCTGGTTCCCCTCGTGTCTGGATACACAGTCATGTGTTAGAAGTGTAAACAACAGTGGACTGAGTACACAGCCTTGAGGGGATCCGGTACTCAGCGTGACAGACTTGGAGATGTTGTTTCCAACCTGGACAGACTGAGGTCTCTCAGTCAGAAAATCCAGGATCCAGAGACATGTGGCGGTGTTCAGACCGAGAAGGAGTAATTTCTCCATCAGTCTCTAGGGAATAATGGTGTTGAATGCTGAACTGAAATCAATGTACAGGAGTCTGGCGTAGGTGTCTTTCTGGTCCAGGTGGGTGATGACAGAGTGTAGGGTGGTGACTATAGCATCCTCCGTGGAGCGGTTTGAACGATATGCAAACTGGAGCGGGTCGTGTGATGCAGGGAGGCAGGCTGTAATGTGTGGTTTGACAAGCTGCTCAAAACACTTCATCACAATTGGTGTCAGTGCAACAGGACGATAGTCATTCAAACAGGACACCACCAGTTTCTTTGCCACCGGTACAATGATAGAGGTCTTGAAGCATCTGGGAACGATGGCCTGACTCAGGGAGATGTTATAAATGTCAGTCAGGACATCCGCCAACTCACTCGCGCAGTCTCGGAGCACACGTCCCGGAATGTTGTCTGGACCTGCAGCTTTGCGTGGGTTGACTCTGGTTAGGGTCCTCCGTGTGTCCGCTGTGCTGATGGTAAAAGCTGGTCCGACCGATGGTGGGGGAGGGCCAGCCCTCCCTCTGATTGTCGAGTTTGATGCTTCAAAACGTGCAAAGAAGTCGTTAAGCCTGTCTGGAAGCGAAGCGTCGTCATCATCGACCCCCTGCCTAGGCTTAAAGCCCGTCAGTGTCCAAACTCCCTGCCACATCTGCTTGGTGTTCCTAGTGTCACAGAGGTGTCCCTGGATTTTCTCCGCATAGGCGCGCTTTGCCGCCTTAATTCCCTTAGAAAGTGCAGACCTGGCTGAGCGGAGGGCGATCCTGTCCTTCGCTCTGAAGGCTGCATCTCTGGCTGTGAGCAGCGAGCGCACCTCTGCAGTCATCCAGGGCTTATGATTACCCCGCATAGTGATGGTCTTCACTGTAGTGAAATCCTCTGTGCACTTCGCGATGTAGCTGGTGACCGAATCAGCATACTCCTCCACATCTGTCCTGTCTTCCTGGGAGGCTGCTATTTTGAAGACCTTCCAGTCTGTGTGCTGAAAACAGTCTTTCAGTGCAGGGGTTGCACTCTCTGGCCAAATCCTGATTTGTTTCACTGCTGGCCTGCTGCGCTTCAATAAAGGTTTGTAGGCAGGCACCAGCATCACGGATATGTGATCAGAACGGCCGAGATGGGGGCGGGGTATCGCTTTATATGCATCTGTGTTTGTGTACACTAAGTCCAACATATTCTCTCCTCTGGTCTTAAAGTCTACACATTGTTTAAACTTGGGGAGCACAGTCTTTAGGCTGGTGTGGTTAAAATCCCCCGCAACCACCACAAAACTATCCGGGTGTGAAGTTTGGATTTCACTGATTGCATTGTGCAGTTCCCCGAGTGCCTTCTTAGCATTAGCTTTAGCGTTAGCGCTCGGCGCTATGTAAACACCGACTACAAACACGTTGCTGAATTCCCTAGGCAGATAATAAGGCCGACAATTTACAATAAGGAACTCCGCCAACGGAGAGCAGTGTTTAGACACTAACGTGGCATTAACGCACCAGTTCTTGTTAACATAGATGCATAGCCCCCACATCCTCCCCCAGTTTGATTGTTACTTCTGTCATGTCTTATAGAGCTAAACCCAGGAATTACAAAATCTAATTCTGATCGTAGCCAAGTCTCTTGTTCACATATTACATCTGGAACATTAGCAAACTCAAATATACTTTTTGAACTCTTGCCCATTGGCTACGAGGCTTCTTGCGTTCCACTGTAATATGTGTAGAACCATAATGAGAGTCCTAATCCTCACCACGCACATTTCCTTCAGTTGCTGTAAGTAATGCATGTATCTGGTCTGCCTTGATGTCTTATGTCCAGGAATTTCACTGCTGCTCCAACAATTGTTCTAATCCTATTGCTTTTCTTTTTCAGTTGCAAGGTAATATTTATGGTGTGGCAAATGAAGGCCACAGACTTTGCTTTGCCCACTACCAGAGTATCATCTCTAAGCTTACAATTGTGAGTGCATGCTTTCTGAATTGCCATTGGGTTTATAGTTTGGGTCTGAGTTCCTGTTGCAATGCCACCCCTGACAGCTGTACCTGGTTGGGCCACTTTCACAGCACTGAATAGGGTTGTTTTGTCTTTCCTGACTTTCTTTAGAGCATCAGCATATGAAATTTTGTTCATAATCTTAACTCTTTAGGCTCATCGATGGGCTCTCCACACACTTGCTCTTAAATATGCTGGGTCATCAGGACACAGCAGATGTGTAATCACGCAAGTGTGGCTGATCCTCCTGAGCCGGGAAGACAGGAACAGGAGGGGGGAGCACGCTTGCCTGATCATCACATGAAACATAGGATACTAAGTTTAGTGAAATATAGCTTACCAAATAGGCTGCCAATCCCTCTTTATATTGTTGGTATACAACAGTGTCTGGAAGTACACAGATACCATTAAGAGGTGGTGAGAGTGGTTAGGTAATGGGCTGTCATACAAGATACCCAGAGCATATCAGAACTATGCATTAATATTTTCTAGTTGAGCCAAAAGCTTTGATTAGCCCAGGATTAGAGCAATTTTTTAGGCTCGTTACAACCTATTTAGAGGGAACTAAAGGAAGTTACATAAAACTTGGTTGCAAACCCACTCAAGACGAAATGAAAGTAAAGGACTAGTTATGTGCTGAACAAGACTGATGGTTTATTTATATATGTTTTTGTGAATATAACAAGATAATTCAACTAAGGGAAGAAGCGGAAAAAAAAAACAGGCTTCAGGGTTCTCACAGTCCAAAACAACAAATAAATCCCCGTTCTTTCTAGAAAATAAAAGTACTAATTTAATGCAACTGAAAATACAATGCTTGCCTTCCTGGCTGTCCACAAAACAAGAGAAAAGGGAGCAGTTTTATAGGGAGCATTCTGGATTTTATAAAGACAGAGGTGGTGATGTACTAATGAGTGATGAGAGTGTACTGAGAAGATGGAAGGAGTACTTTGAGGAGCTGATAAATCAAGAAAACTAGCTACCTCCATCAAGGCTCTTTCTGTCCCTCATCAAAATGTAATGGATTTGTGTGTAGGCCTAGAGCCACTTCTGGTGAAAATGTCATCCAGATCCATCCAGTAGTTTTGCAGTATTGCTGCTAACACACTGTGAGATGATAAGAGCCTTGGCTGAGGTATGCATTCTCAGATCATCACCAAAAAGTAATGGGTTTGTCTCCAGCCCAAGGACCACCGTTTAAGGTGTGACTTTGTATGTCCAGATGCAGAACCCCTGTGTCATGAACTGATGCACAGATTATGAGACTCATCAAATAATCATAATCCAATCATTAATTAAAACTTAGCTTAGTACTTGCAAAATTCTTAAGCTCAGTTATTTATTCATAGTTCCCACATCTCTGTCAAAACAGTGGGTGGTGCTCCCCCAGTGTTAGAATGAGGTAATGCAATAGCTATTAATTATTAATTCTAGTTATTAACTATTGAGACTCATATATAGTTATTGCTTTAATGCTGCATTTCTAATATTGCCCCTGTGTGATGCTACATTAATTAATGGTTCCACCATGTGATGCTACACCGGACTGTTGAGTGACTTAAGTCATACATCAAGCAAGAATGGGAAAGAATTCCACCTACAAAGCTTCAACAATTAGTGTCCTCAGTTTCTAAACACTTGATGAAAGGAAAGGTGATGTAACACAATGGTAAACATGACCCTGTCCTACCTTTTTTGGGAACATGTTGCAGGCATCAAATTAAAAATGAGTGAATATTTGGAAAAAAAAAACCCCACAATGTTTATCAGTCTGAACATTAAATATCTTATCTTTGTAATGTATTCAACTGAATATAGGTTAAAAGGATTTGCAAGTCATTGTGTTCTGTTTTTATTTACATTTTACACAATGTCCCAACTTCATTGGAATTGGGGTTTGTACAGTCACATTGTTTGCACATTCCACACCAGGACAAGAGCACTGAAAAATGAAATTCTCATCATATATCCCCTTTAAGGTTTACTGTTGTCCCTTTACTTGTCACAGATTGGGAAAATGCCAAAAGAAGAAGCCATCAATATGGTCATTCATTCCATACAGCCAATCATCTATCTATTGTCATGGATGGCCCTCGCGAGCCATCATAAGACGCCACATATCACCGGTGAGTTTGCACAGTTTAGTAAAGGAAAGAGAAAGATGACAAAATAACGAGCAACGGGGGGCTAAAACACACTACAACGAATAACTCAAACTATGACGAGCACGAACAGATTACAATGGAATACATTTACAATAGAGGAAGGGTTGTGATGTCGAGGATGTCAGACGAGGGGTTGTCTGACGGGGGATATCCGACGAGACTGCTGCAACTTTTGCCTCTCAGCTGCCCTCTTAAGTAGGGCTCCAGGTGGAGCAGCTGATGAGGCGATTAATGTAGCTCAGCTGTCAGCTCTGACAGCTGGAAGCCCCTCCGAGCGCTGCCATAATAAAAGCTCGGAGAGCCAGAAGGGACACACACATGCCAGATGGGAGAAAAATACTGCATGGCCCGAGTGCGGACGAGATCGGCGCTCGAACCGTGACATCTATAAATTCACGAAATCTCTGTGTGTTTGTCTGTTCCACACATGTCTCTTGAACCATTTGTCAGACTGGCTTAAGACTTTAAACGTGTTTTGCTGAGGTTACGAGGGAGTGCATCCCCAAATATGGAGTTGCTCAGTCAAAATATGTAATTTTTATCAATAAAAGTTTAGCCACAACTCTGTCTTGTGCCCAGGCTTCTAGAAGTGTGGGCGGGGTTTAGTTTCGGATTGATTCCTACTGATTGGATAATATGTGGCATGACAGCATCAGTAAACACAGCGCTCCGTATGCAAAACAAGGAAGCGAAATGCGACAAATTTGACTAGAAAAAGATAATACTTAAGATTTAATGCTTAAAAAATTATGCCATAATGTTGCCGTAATTGCGTAGGTCTGATGGATAATTTGGCATGGAGAACACGAGGTGTGTGAGTGCACTGGGGGAAGGGGCGGTGGAGCAGCAGCTGAACCGCTGGCACCACGGGTCAAGCAACGGCTGAGACTCCCGTTAACCAGGCAGGCTGGGCTTGGGTCTCTGCAAAGAACTGCGATCCACTGGTTCAGCTGCTGCTTCTCCAACACCGGTGTCCGACCGGGCACTCCACGATCATTCATGGGGAGGGACACCCAGCTGCTCAGTTAGCGGTGGACGGGAGTCCCTTTGCAGGACCGTGACTCGCAGGACCACGACTCGCAGTCACTGACGGTGCTCCTCTTGGTGTGCTCGCACAATTATTAAAAGTTAATTATTAAAAGTTCATAATTGTGGAAAAGAATGCCCAGATCAACTGCATATGAATGAATCTTTATTTTGGATAGATTAAAAGTAAAGATTGAAAGAAAGGAACAGAATAATATAACAAAGGGGAAAGAAAAAAAAAACACCTTACAAGGTGAAATTAAACAATAACTCCTCTGATTATACAATTCAACATAAGTTATCCGAAATGGGTGATGGCTGAAGCCGCAGCTTATATTGCCCACCCATATTCCATCCATGAATTCAAAAGAAAAACAAGTGTTATGACCCGAGCGCCGGTTCTGATCGCGCTCGGGCTAAGTTATGTCTCGCTGCCGGCCTTGACAGCTGCGGGCTGTATTCTGGCCTCACCGGGCTCTTATTGTGAAAGTGCTCGGTGGGGCTTCCGCCTGTCAATGGCCGGTCAGCTGATTGTCATTACCGTCGTTAGTGCTTCGCCCTTTTAAGCCCGGCACTGGCGGCGGTAAGACGCAGGAGTATCAGTCAGTATTCTGTCAACGTCTCGTCTCGTCTCGTCTCGTCTCGTCTCGTCTCGTCTCGTTTTGCTGTTCAAGTCTGGGTCTACGCCTCGCCATGTTTGGGAGTGCCGTGAGACCTTCATGTCAGGTTCGTGTATCATAGTCATGTCACAGTTAGCTCGTAGCGGCTGGGTTAGCCCTACGAGCCCAAGTCTCGTCATGTGTGTGTTTAGCCCTAAGGGGTTCATAGTTGTATTTTGTCACGTCTGGAAATAAATTAACATCTTAGCCAAACTCCCTGGTGAACTCTGTGGTGTCTCTTGGTGATCCGCGAGGATCACCACATGACAACAAGAGCGATTACAATTCAGAACAAAGACAAAACGTGACAAAAATCTAAGCAACAACACAACACAGACTGGATATGGCAATCCTTATGTGATTTTACATGTCATCTTGTATATATGTTTGGAGTATTTCTTCCTTTAGTTTTTGTTTAAATTGTCCAAGCGTTGTACATGATTTTAATTCGGGTCCAAAAGCGTTCCACAATCTAACTCCTTGCACTGAGACAGTGTTGCTTGGTGGTAGTTCTCACTGAAGGTTTTTGAAATATACATGTTCCTCTGAAATGATATTGTTTCTCCCTTATTTGGAACAACTTTTGGATATTTGCGGGCAGTGATAGATTCTTCACTTTAAACATTATTACTGCAGTTTTAAAATCAACCAGATCTTTCAGCTTGAGAGCTTTTAATTTAAGAAAAAGTGGGTTTGTTGGTTCCCTGTGAGCAGCTTTGTTTATTATTCTAATAGCTCTCTTCTGAAGCATAAAGACTGGATATATGTTTGTTTTATATGTATTTCCCCATACTTCAGTACAATATGTCATGTATGGGAGTATTAATGAATGATACAAAGTATATAATGTGGGTTGATTCAGCAAATATTTCACTCTGTGTAGTATTGCAATTGATTTAGATATTTAACTTTAATATAATTAATATGTGACTTCCAGCACAGTTTATTATCAATTACTCCAAGAAATTTAGTTTCGGATACCCTTTCAATCTCTACACCATTTACACTGAGTTTAGATACTAAGTTGTTGTGATGGTTGTTAAAAACTATAAATTTTGTCTTACTTAAATTGAGCGTTAATTTGTTTGAATCAAACCACAGTTTAAGCTTTCCTAATTCCTTTCCGAGTGTATCCAAAAGTTGTTCCAAATTGCTTCCACTGCATAATAAATTAGTGTCATTGGCAAACAATATTAAATCCATTTTTTCCGAAACTTTACATATATCATTTATATACATATTTATATACATATTGAATAACAATGACCCTAAACTTGTGGGACTCCACAAGTAACCTTCAGTAATTGTGAGTTTTTGTTACCAACACATACAGTTAGGCCCAGAAATATTTGGACAGTGACACAAGTTTTGTTATTTTAGCCGTTTACGAAAACATATTCAGGATACAATTATATAATCAATATGGGCTTAAAGTGCAGACTCTCAGCTGTAATTTGAGAGTATTCACATCCAAATTGGCAAGGATTTAGGAATTACAGCTCTTTAATACGTAGCCGCCTTTTTTTCAAGGGACCAAAAGTAATTGGACAATTGACTCAGAAGGCTGCAAAAAAAAATAACAAGGCTGCATGGGCTCTTCCCTCGTTAACCTGTCATCAATTAAGCAGTTAAAAGGTCTGGAGTTGATTCCAGGTGTGGCGTTTGCATTTGGAAGCTGTTGCTGTGAACACACAACATGCGGTCAAAGGAGCTCTCAATGGAGGTGAAACAGACCATCCTGAGGCTGGGAAAAAAAAGAAGAAATCCATCAGAGAGAGAGCAGAAATATTAGGAGTGGCCAAATCAATAGTTTGGTACATTCTGAGAAAATAAGAGTGCACTGGTGAGCTTGGGAACTCAAAAAGGCCTGGACGTCCATGGAAGACAACAGTGGTGAATGATCGCAGAATCCTTTCCATGGTGAAGAACAACCCTTCACAACTTCCACTCAAGTGAAGAACACTCTCCAGGAAGTAGGTGTATCAGTATCTAAGTCTACCATAAAGAGAAGACTTCATGAGAGTAAATACAAAGGATTCACCACAAGGTGCAAACCATTAATCAGCCTCAAAAATAGAAAGGCCAGAATTGACTTTGCCAAAAAACACCTGAAGAAGCCAGCCCAGTTCTGGAACAGCATTCTTTGGACAGATGAGACTAAGATCAACCTGCACCAGAATGATGGGAAGAAGAAAGTTTGGAGAAGAATTGGAACAGCTCATGATCCAAAGCACACCACATCATCTGTAAAACATGGTGGAGGCAGTGTGATGGCATGGGCATGCATGGCTCCCAATGGCACTGGATCACTTGTGTTTATTGATGATGTGACAAAAGACAGAAGCAGCCGGATGAATTCTGAAGTGTATAGGGATATACTTTCTGCTCAGATTCAGCCAAATGCAGCAAAGTTGATTGGACAGCACTTCACAGTACAGATGGACAGTGATCCAAAACATACTGCAAAAGCAACCCAGGAGTTTTTTAAAGCAAAGAAGTGGAATATTCTGCAATGGCCGAGTCAATCACCAGATCTCAACCCAATCGAGCATGCATTTCACTTGCTCAAGACAAAACTTAAGGCAGAAAGACCCACAAACAAGCAACAACTGAAGACAGCTGCAGTAAAGGCCTGGCAAAGCATCACAAAGGAGGAAACCCAGCGTTTGGTGATGTCCATGGGTTCCAGACTTCAGGCACTCATTGCCTGCAAAGGATTCTCAACAAAATATTGAAAAGTAACATTTTACTTAGGGTTATGTTTATTTGTCCAATTACTTTTGAGCCCCTGAAATGAGGAGCGTTTGTATAAAAATAGCTACAATTCCTACATGTTTAATCATATGTTTGTTCAACCCCTTGAATTAAACCTTAAAGTCTGCACTTCAATTCCGTTGTAGTTGTTTCATTTCAAATCCAATGTGGTGGCATGCAGAGCCCAAATCATGAAGATTGTGTCACTGTCCAAATATTTCTGGGCCTAACTGTACATACTGATACCTGTTCTTTAAGTAACTCCATAACCAGGCCAGTGCTACCCCCCCTAATACCTTAATTTTGTAGTTTCTTTAATAATAAATTATGATCCACTGTATCAAATGCTTTTTTAAGATCCAGGAATACCCCAACTGAATATTCTTTATTTTCAACAGCAGTTGATATTTTTTCTATAAATTCTATTAGAGCAAATGCAGTTGTCCTCTTGTGTCATTTATGGACCTTATGTACTGTATATTATATGTATATTATAGTTTTAGTCAGTTTAAAGTATATATTTCTCTTAGTTACTTAGATTCACTTAGCCATTTTAATTGTTTTATATGTATATACATAGGCAGTTATTATCATTTTAACTGCAACTGTAATAAGTTAACATTACTGTAATATCCAAATGCACGGTGGCGCAGTGGTTTAGCACTGTGGCAGCACAGTTTTACCCTCGGCCGGGGGATCGCGGGGATCATGAGATCGTGGGTTCGATCCCAGCCCCCGACCAACAGTGAGCTGTGTGGAGTTTGCATGTTCTCCCCGTGCTGCGCGGGTTTACTCCGGGATTTCTCCGGTTTCCTCCCGCACACCAAAAACATGTAGGTTTAGGGCGCTCGCGCACGCAGCGACCAGCAGCTGGTGGCTTGTCACCAGACTGCAAACCAAGTCTACCTACGGGTACAAATAAGTAACAAAAAAAAAAAAAAAAAAAAAAAAAATGTGTCTTAGGGATGTGTGAATGGCAGTCGGGGTGAGGGGTGTGTGAGTGTTTTTAAATTGTTCTTTTTACAATACGGATGCCTCGAGAAACGCAATTTCATCTTGCTTGCACTACAGTTGTATGCATAGCATCATGACAACAAAGGCTGATTGTGTCTGAACCCATATTGCTGCTCATACAATAAATTATTCTTCATTATGAAGTTGTCAATTCTCTCACAGAATATTTTTTCAAGTATCTTGGAAAATTGTGGCAATAGTGAAATTGGTCTATAGTTTGAAAATTCCCCTCTGTCACCCGTCTAGTTTATCAGAATTACTTTAGCTATTTTCATTGCATTGGGAAATATACCTGTTTGGAGAGACAGGTTACAAATATACGTCAGTGGCTTCACTAAGCATTCAATGATAGCTTTGACTAAGAGCATGTCAATACCATTACATTCCATAGATGTTTTACTTTTAAACGATTTAACAATTTCAATGACCTCTCTCTCTCTCGTCTGTGTTCTTTATGAAAATGGAGTCTTTTATAGCAATGTTTTTGCTTATTGTATCACCTGTAGGTGTCGTAATGGGTATTTCTCGAGCCAAATTAGGACCAATGTTAACAAAAAATGTATTAAATTCATCTGCAGGTGAGACTGCATTCATACTGAGTCGTGTGTGGTTTTTTTTGTTTTTTTTTTTGAAAGATTGGTTGGGTAGCTTGTATTTCTGTTTTTATTTCCAAGAATATTGTTAAGTATTGTCCATGTATTTTTAATATCTGTTTTTCTCCAACTCTTTACTGTAATAGTCTCTTTTACTACATCTCATTATATATATTAACTTATTTTTGTATGTTTTATACCGCTGCTCTGCTTCTTTTGTCCTTTTCTTTAGAAAAGCTTTATATAATGAATTTTTCTTTTTACACGCTTTTTGTAATCCTTTGGTTAACCATGGCTTGTCAACAAATTTCTGTTTAAGCTTTTTCTTTACTAATGGACAATTTTTTTTCATAAAGAGTGGTTACAATGTTCATAAATGTGCCATAGGCTTCATTTACATCTGATACATAGACTTTTGTCCAGTCTTGCTTCAGCAGGTCTTCTTTAAAAGAACTGATTGCAATTTGTGATTTGTATCTGAAAGATTTTCAAGTTTTTTTTCTGTATTGACCCCGGTGTGGCCATGGATAAGTGCAAAGACTGACAAATGATCACTTATGTCATTTATCAATCCACTTTCTATTTTCTTATCAATAATATTAACAAACAAGTTATCAATAAGTGTAGCAGTGTGAACTGTGATCCCACTGGGATGTGTTATTGTGGGATATACACTACTGTTCAAAAGTTTGGGGTCACTTAGAAATTTCCTTATTTTTGAAAGAAAAGCATTGTTTTTTTTAAATGAAGATAACTTTAAACTTATCAGAAATACACTCTAATATCTAATATACATTGCTAATGTGGTAAATGACTATTCTAGCTGCAAATGTCTGGTTTTTGGTGCAATATCTACATAGGTGTATAGAGGCCCATTTCCAGCAACTATCACTCCAGTGTTCTAATGGTACAGTGTGTTTGCTCATTGCATCAGAAGGCTAATGGATGATTAGAAAACCCTTGTGCAATCATGTTAGCACAGCTGAAAACAGTTTAGCTGGCTAGAGAAGCTATAAAACTGACCTTCCTTTGAGCAGGTTGAGTATCTGGAAAAAATTATTTCAAATAAAAATCATTATTTCTAACCTTGTCAATGTCCTGACTATATTTTCTATTCATTTTACAACTCATGGTGGTAAATAAGTGACTTTTCATGAAAAACACAAAATAATTGTCTGGGTGACCCCAAACTTTTGAACGGTAGTGTATGTGGCACACATATTTGAGATGCTTAGGCTGCATATGTATATCACTGTTACCTCATGTCTTAGAAGGAACAATAAGTCTGGACCTCCTGGGATGACAGGAGGGTGTGAAATGTGTCTTTAGAAATGGCTCTGAAAAGACTTCCCGACCACCAGGGTTTAGGTGGAGAAGAGAGGACCCGGGGGGTGGGGGGGGGGGGGTGTATTGTCTCTGGGGAGTGAATGACAATGTGATTCTGTACTCTGATGTCCTGGGTATAAAAAGGGGAGATGTGGGAAGTTGGTTCTCTCTTATTTTTGATCAGGATTTGTCCTTCAATTCACATATTAAATTTGTTTCTAAGACTGCCTTCTATCATTCGCGTAATATTGCAAAGATTAGGAGCATCTTGTCTCAGAGTGATGCTGAGAAACTGATCCACGCTTTTGTTAGCTCGAGATTAGATTATTGTAATTCTTTATCAGGCTGTCCTAAAACATCTTTAAAAAGTCTTCAGCTGATCCAAAATGCTGCAGCAAGAGTTTTAACAGGTACTAGAGAGATCATATCTCTCCGGTTCTGGCCTCCCTTCATTGGCTTCCCATAGAGTTTAGAATTAAGTTTAAAATCCTTCTTCTTACTTACAAAGCTCTAAACAATCAGGCTCCTTTTTATTTAAAAGATCTGATACTACCGTATTATCCTAACAGAGCACTACGCTCCCAAAATGCAGGATTACTTGTAATACCTAGAATCTCCAAAAGTACAATGGGAGGCAGAGCCTTCAGTTATCAAGCTCCTCTCCTGTGGAATCAGCTGCCAATCTGGATTCGGGAGTCAGACTCGATCTCTGTTTTTAAGAATAGGGCTAAAACCTACCTTTTTGATATAGCCTACAATTAGGGAGGGATCATGTGTTTCTGAACCCTCCCTTAGTTATGCTGCTAATAGGTTTAGTCAGCCGGGGGACCTCCAGTAATGCACTGGGCCTCACTCCTTTCCTCACTCTCTATGAAATATATATATATTTTTTTTTTTTGCTGGTCATTAACATCTGTTTGTTCTCTCCCATAGATTGAGTCCCCATCGTGCTGTTTGCTCTCTACATGTCTGTTGTTTTCTTCTTCTCTATCCCCTCACCCCCCCAGCCAGTCGCAGCAGATGACTGCCCCTCCCTGAGCCTGGTTCTGCTGGAGGTTTCTTCCTGTTAAAAGGGAGTTTTTTTCTCTCCACCATCGCCAAGTGCTTGCTCACAGGGGATCGCCTGATTGCTGGGGTCTTTCTGCAACTGTGGGGGTTCCCCCCCCTACAGTTGATAGTGCTGTGAGATGACTGTTGTTGTGAAATGGCGCTATAAGATAAGATAAGCCTTTATTAGTCCCACAACGGGGAAATTCCAGGATTGCAACAGCACAGGGATAGCAACACTCAGAGCAACAATCAGAAGGCAAGAAAAAACAAGCAAGCAAGAGCAGCTAATATACATATGTACATATTACTATAAAATATATATATACACACACACACACACACACAGACACACAGTGCAGAGCATTGTAGCTGGATGGAATAAATATATGAATATATGAACACACAGTGCAGAGCATTGTAGCTAGATGGAATAAATATGTAAATATATAAACACCCACAGTATGGAGCATTGCAGCTAGGTGGAATAAATATGCAAGTATATAAACACACACAGTGCGGAGCAATGTAGCTAGATGGAATAATATGTAGATATATAAAAACACAGTGCGGAGCATTGTAGCTAGATGGAATAAATATATAGATATATAAATATAAACACACCCAGTGCAGAGCATTGTAGCTAGATGGAATAAATATGTAAATATATAAACACACACAGTGCAGAGCATTGTTGCTAGGTGGGATGAAACAGCATAACCGTCTATTTAGTTATCCTACATGGTATGATTATGTGCCCATACATATTCTCACCCTCCATAGCGACCGGTATGTTCCTAGTTGTATGCCGGAGAGGACCATTGTGTAAGTCTATTGCATCTTTTGCATTCAAAAAAAAAAAAAAAAAAAAAAAAAAAAAAAAAAAAAACTATTAGTTTGTTACGTCTTTTTGCTATCTCTGCGAGCAGCCCTGCTTAGGTTGTACAGTCTGACAGCCGTTGGTAGGAAGGACCTACGAAACCTCTCGGTTGTGCACCTGGGATGATGTAGTCTGCTGCTAAATGAGCTCCTCAGTGCATCCAGTATGTCCTGCATAGGGTGGAACTCGGACTCCAGCAGAGATGACAGTTTAGCCACCGTCCTTCTCTCTCCTATCTCCTCCATCGGATCAAGGCGTTGCCCCAGGACAGAGCTAGCTTTCTTAATCAGTTTGTTCAGTCTCTTCCTATCGGCTGCAGTAATGCCACTGCCCCAGCAGACCACTCCAAAAGTGATGGCTGATGCCACCACCGTGTCATAGAATGACTTCAGCAGCACCCCTTGTACACCAAAAGACCTGAGTCTCCTCAGCAGGAACAGCCTGCGCTGTCCCTTCTTGTAGAGTGCGTCAGTATTGTGTGACCAGTCTAGTTTATTGTTCAGATGAATACCCAGGTACTTGTAGGATGTCACCATCTCGATGTCTGTTCCCTGTATATTTACTGGTGCTGTGAGGGGCTGCCCATGCCTGCGGCAGTCCACCACCAGCTCCTTAGTTTTCCTCGCGTTGATCTGGAGGCAGTTCCGATGGCACCAGTCCACAAAGTCCTGGATAAGCCCTCTGTACTCAGCTTCATCTCCGCTGGAGATGAGACCAACGATCGCAGAGTCATCAGAGAACTTCTGTAGATGGCAATGTGTTGTGTTGTGTGAGAAGTCCGCAGTATAAAGAGTGAACAAGAAGGGAGCCAGCACCGTTCCCTGGGGGGCCCCCGTGCTACTGATGATCGTGTCGGAAACACAGTCCCGGGTTCTCACAAACTGAGGCCGGTTCGTGAGGTAGTCCAGGATCCATGATGACAGGTGCTGGTCCACCCCTGCGCGCAGCAGCTTGTCCTTCAGGATCATCGGTTGGATGGTGTTGAAAGCACTGGAGAAGTCAAAGAACATGATCCTCACCATATTCCCGGGCTTCTCCAGGTGGGACAGAGAACGGTGAAGGAGGAAGATCACCGCATCCTCCACCCCAATGCCATGCTGGTAGGCGAACTGGAGTGGATCCATCGCTGGTTCCACCAGGGGGCGGAGATGAGCAAGGAGCAGTCTCTCCAGGGTCTTCATCAAGTGGGACGTCAAGGCCACCGGTCTGAAGCTGTTCAGGTCTTTGGGGTGGGAAGTTTTTGGTACAGGTACCACACAAGATGTTTTCCACAGCTGTGGTACCCTCCCCAGTTTCAGGCTCATGTTGAAGATATACGTCACAATCCCACACAGCTGGTCTGCACAGGACTTGAGGAGCTTTGCGCTGATGCCGTCCGGTCCCGACGCCTTCCTCGCCTTGATCTTCCTCAGCTCCGTCCTCACCTGGGTCTTGGTCAGGGTCAGGATGGGGGGGCTGTGTGTTGGGAGTGGGGGGGGGTGTCGGTGGAGTGGGGAGTGGGTAGCAGGACTTGATTTCTTAGAGGCAGCAGTGGTTGTTGTGCAGACAGGGGGGAGGGCGGTTGGTCAAATCTATTGAAAAACAGATTCAGGTTGTTCGCCCACTCCCTGCCCCCCGTGGCCTGGGGGGAGGTATTCTGGAGCCCCGAGATGGTTTTGAGGTTTCTCCAGACCCCGCTGATGTCGCTCTGTTGCAGCTTGTCCTCCATCTTCTTCCTGAAGCTGTCCTTGCCTTCTCTGATCTTTCTCCTCAGCTCCCTCTGTACGGACTTCAGCATCTCCCTGTTCCCCGACCTGAAGATCCTCTTCTTCTCTCTCAGAAGTGTTTTTATCTCAGGGTTGATCCAGGGTTTGTTGTTTGAGTGACGCCGTATGGTCTTGGTGGGAACGGATTTGTCCACACAGAAGCTGAGGTAGCCCGTGAAGGTGTGAATGAGGCCATCAATGTCCTCACCATGTGGATCGCAGAGCTGCTTCCAGGCAGTGGCTTCAAAACAGTCCTTTAGAGTGTCCATTGTCTCCTCAGACCATAACTCCACAGTGTGCATGGCCGGAGGTTGTCTGTGCACTAGGGGTTTATACACCGGTCGGAGATGAACCAAGTTGTGATCCGATCTCCCAAGTGGGGGGAGTTGTGATGAGGTGTACGCCTCCTTAGTGTTTGCGTAGAACAAATCCAGTGTTTTATTGTCTCTAGTGTGGCATGTGACATACTGGGTGAAAGTGGGCAGAATGGGAGACAGTGAAACGTGGTTGAAATCACTATATAAATAAAGTTGAAATTTCTGTTTGAGAAAATGTTGGAGACACGTGATTGTTAATAAACCTGAATTGAGAAATAAATTCAGCCTCTTCATTTCACGCTCTCCACAGTGTAGACTCATACTGTACATAGAATTCATGAACTCTGTAATTACATTTTGCTGAATATCATATGTAGCCACATGCACGGTTTGACTAAATGATGACCATCACCAAAATGGACACAAAAGTGCTTAATAACTCATAAAAGATCACACAAATAAGTGATCTGACAAAAAATAAACAAGCGGTTCTTAAACAGTGGCTAATATTGGATGTCCCATTCATTTTCAATTATTCCCTAATTAATATTCACAGTCAAATAAATCTCAGTTCAGTCCCTTTCATATTTGTCAAAGTCTAACATGTGTGATTGCCTACATATAGACTGCACCTCTGTATTCCACTTTCAAACACAGCTTATACGGCCAGACACGACCTGGCTCAAAGGCACGCTAACTGATGGCAATAAAAAAAAAAAAAAATTTCATTAAAGTGGAAAAAAAGAATGCATTGAGTGAGCTTTTGGCCTGAGGCTGATTTATCATGGAAAACAGCTGAGCTCTGTGGTTTCTGTGATCAGCTGATTGGATCCACTTTTTTTTTTACCAAAGGTTAAAAAAAACATGGGAAGGCCCTACAACCTTTGCTCTATGAATGTGGGACGTACCAACCACACACTGGATAAATTTTCAGCATGAGGCACATATCTTTTCCAGTTTACAAAACTTTTCATTGGGTCTGAGGTGTGTGAAAAGAACTGCATTTTGGATAACGTTTAGAGGGCCAAAAATGCAATGGTTTAGGTGGAATAATCTTGCATCAATAAAAAAACAAACGCTTACAACAGAGCCGCGGCGCTCACATTGTTAGTCTTTGCTGGTCACGCCCTCAAGGTTCAGATTATTTGGCCTCAGTATTGCCCCAGTGCAACGCTATGAGCACGGCCTCAATCTCAGCATTAGTTTTAAAAAACCTTTTAATAACAAAATATTACTAAAATATAAACTGATGCACAACAATGGGTCTCAAATATTTGTAAACTTGTCCTGTTATAGTACTGCATGAGTTTATTGATGATACACAGAAGAAATTCAATATTACACTGAACTCCATCACTGAACAGTGATAGAAGCTAAAATAATTATGACTGAACAACTCCCATTCCTCAAAGTGAAAACACACTATTATCTTGAATATAAGTGATAAAAGATCACACAAATAAGTAACCTGACAAACAAACGAGGGATCTGAAACAGTCGCTAATATTGGATGTCCCATTCATTTTCAATATTTAGGTATTCTGTAATTAATATTTACACAATCAAATAAATCTTAGTGCCATTTACTCCCTTTTACATTTGTCAAAGTCTAACATGTGATTGCCTACATATAGGCTACACCTCTTTGTATTCCACTTTCAAACACAGCCTACATTTGGGCCTGTAAAGCCTGATTGGGATACCCGTTTCAGACAGGAATGCTTGGTTCTACGGGCATGCACTAGTGTACAGTAGAACAAAGTTACATTTCTCCTATCTACTGTATTGATATGTGAAGTTCCTATAGTCACCACTAGAGGGCAGTATGACCCCGGCCATGACCTGACTATAAAAGGAGATGTACTTGAGCCACTGTGTGGTTAGTTGTTGGTTGCAGTTGAAGTGACAAGTAAAAAGTCCTGACACCCGGTGTGTGCGCCTCGTCATTACATGTTCCAGGAGAACATTACATGGTTCCAGGAGAACATTACATGGTACCAGGATAAAACTACGAACAGACGGCGAAGATGAACGCTCTTCGACAGCCGAACGAGTTAAAGTTGACCGGTAACGTCAACGACAACTGGAAAGCATTCAAGCAAAGTTTTGAACTTTATTCGCTTGCTATCGGTCTCCGTGACGAGGAGAGGAAAATAGCATTACTGCTAACAGTAGCAGGGCGAGCGGCGCTAAATGTGTTCAACACATTCGTCTTCACGGAAGAAGAAAAAGGCAACTTCGACGCCGTGATGAAGAAATTTGACGATTATTGCACACAGAGAAAGAATGAAACGTACGAGAGGTATGTGTTCAGAAAAAGACTTCAGAAAGAGTCACAGTCCATCGAGCTGTATGTCACAGACCTACGGTTGAAATGTCAGTCATGCAACTTTGGAACATTGAGTGAGTCAGTGATACGGGACCAAATTGTAATTGGGGTCCAAGACAACAAATTGCGGATGCAGTTACTGAAAGAGACTAACTTAACGCTGGAGAAAGCGATACAGATTTGCCAAGCGTCTGAGAGTACAAAGGCACAATTAAAGACTTTTAGCAGCAAGGAAAAAGAGACTGCTGAGGTCGATGCAGTGCAGCGCGCGAAGCCGAAAGGAACGTTGCATGCAAGAAAAAGGGAGGCAAACCCAGAGCGCGCGCGCGGGAACTGTGAGCGGTGTGGAATGCAACATGCGCCGAAGCAGTGTCCAGCATTCGGGAAGGAATGTCGCAAGTGTGGCGGAAAGAATCACTTCGCAAAGACCTGCTTCTCGAAGAAGAGGGTGCAACTCGTGGAGAAAAAGAGCGACAGCGAAGAGGATCAGTTTTACGTGGACGCCATCGAGGGAGAGACGAGCCCTGACGAATGGATAGTGTGCCTGGAGATGAATGGCACGGACATGTCACTGAAGCTCGACACAGGTGCGCAGGTAAACATCCTGCCAATGAAAGATTTTAAAAGACT
Source organism: Pholidichthys leucotaenia (assembly GCA_020510985.1). Classification (NCBI taxonomy): domain Eukaryota; kingdom Metazoa; phylum Chordata; class Actinopteri; order Cichliformes; family Pholidichthyidae; genus Pholidichthys; species Pholidichthys leucotaenia. The sequence goes on along the minus strand of CM035836.1, from coordinate 296,258,801 downwards.
GAAAAACAAACCGAAAATAAGAGATAAAAAGATTAATCTGAGAACATATGACGATAAGCCAATACCCACTAAGGGAATGTGCAGGGTTACACTGTCAAACAAAGATAAGACAGTGAATGCATTGTTTGTACTTGTTGATGGAAATAGACAAGCAATTTTGGGTTTAAAAACATGCGATCAGCTAGGTCTGATCAAAAGAGTGAATGTCATTGATACAGACAAGGTGACAACACGAGAAAATACAGAGGCTACAACAAGTAAGCACAAACACACTGACTGGGTGAAAGAATACAAAGAGGTGTTCAAAGGAATAGGCCGCCTACCAGGCAAACAAAAAATTAGGCTGAAAGAGAATGCAGAGCCAGTCATACATGCAGCAAGAAAAGTGCCAATAGCTCTTAAAAAGAGGCTGAGAGAAACACTAGACTCACTGATAGCAGACGGAGTGGTCAGAAAAATAGAGGAACCAACTGAATGGGTTAACTCACTAGTTATAGTGGAGAAGCCAAATGGAGATTTGAGATTGTGCATAGATCCAAAAGATCTAAATAAAGTAATACAGCGGGAGCATTACAGGCTACCAACAAAATCTGACATAACCAGCACAATGAGTGGAGCAAGCTACTTCACAAAATTAGATGCCAAATCTGGGTTTTACCAAATAGTGCTCGATGAGGAAAGCGCTAAATTGTGCACATTTAATACGCCATTCGGAAGGCATTGCTTTCTACGAATGCCGTTCGGGATTAGCTCAGCCCCTGAAATTTTCCATAGAACTGTGCAGCAATTGTTTGACGGAATAGAAGGGGTGGGAGTTTTTCTTGATGATGTGGTAGTCTGGGGAAAAACAAAAGAGGAGCACGACGAAAGGTTGGCAAGAGTTCTCACACAGGCGCAAAAGTCAGGTATGAAACTGAATAAGAGTAAGTGCCAATTCGGGGTACGGGAGATTACATACCTGGGAGAGAAGTTATCTGGGGCAGGCGTGCAACCAGATCCGGAAAAAGTGCGGGCCATAGCAGAGCTGCCAGTACCGCAGAACAAAATTGACTTGCAAAGAGCCTTAGGGCTAGTCAATTACATGGGGAAATTTATCCCAAATTTATCAGCTAACACAATAGCTTTTAGAAGCTTGTTAGAGACCAATACAATGTGGCAGTGGATGGCAGAGCATGCCAGAGAATGGGAGTGGCTCAAAAGCAGTCTAATAAAGGAGCCAGTGTTAAAATTCTATGATCAGGACAAACTGCTAAAAGTGTCCACAGATGCGTCCAAAGCCGGCCTAGGAGCTGTGCTATTGCAAAAACATGACACAGAGTGGTATCCAGTCGCATACGCATCGCGCACCATGACAAGCGCAGAAAAAAATTACGCGCAAATAGAGAAAGAGACTCTAGGTGCAGTGTTTGGATGTGAGAAGTTTCATGAATATGTGTATGGACGGTCAGTAATACTAGAAACAGACCACAAACCACTGATTGCGATCTCACAGAAGCCACTGGGTGACGCACCACCGCGCATCCAGCGTCTAATGTTAAGATTACAGAAATATGACTTGAAATTTGAGTTTACACCAGGCAGGCAACTAATTGTAGCCGATGCGCTGAGTAGGGCTAGCTTGAGCAACACCAGCAGCACAACAGAGGAAGCTGTGCAAATACATGTAGACTCTATTAAGGCACACATGCCAGTGTCAGATGCAAAATGGACGAAGATAGTGAAAGAAACACAAAAAGATGAGAAACTAAAAAGAGTAATGGAACAGATACATCAGCCAGGACAGGTTATGATTGACAAGCCTTACCAACACTTTAAAGGTGAACTGTCTGTGTTAGATGGGGTTCTGTTAAAAGGTACAAGGATAGTCATACCTACCTCCATGAGATCAGAAATGGTTAAATTAGTGCATGAAGGACATTTGGGTATTGAAAAGTGCAAAAGACGTGCACGTGATGTTTTGTATTGGCCCAGCATGCACAAGGACATTGAGGCATATGTGCAGCGCTGTGAGATTTGCCAGCGCCACAGGTATCAACAGCCAAAGGAGCCTATGAGGCCCCATGAGAAGCCTCAAGGGCCATGGAGAAAAGTGGGCATGGATCTATTTCAGCTTAAGGGCAAGGACTATCTGTTAGTCATGGACTATCATTCCACCTACTCAGAGTTTGCAGGGTTGAGTGACACAACAGCAGAAAAGGTGATTGCACATACAAAGACAATGTTCGCACGCCATGGAATTCCAATGACTGTTGTAAGCAATAACGGACCACAATTCACGAGTCAGTGCTTCAAAGACTTTGCAGACACATATGGGTTCAAGCACGTGACCTCAAGCCCTCTGTACCCACAGTCGAATGGGTTAGCAGAGAAAGGGGTGCAAATTGTGAAGCGCATACTGAAAAAAGCTGCAGACAATGCAGAAGACCCACATCTGGCGATCCTGAATTACCGAGCATCACCACTGGAGAATGGACTGTCCCCAGCAGAAATGCTCATGAACAGAAAACTCAGAACGCGACTTCCATCAGCATCTCAAGTGATGGAAAAGAGAGATGTGAGGCGTGATGAGAGGCAAACTGAACTGTACAACAGAACAGCACGACCTCTGAGACCACTTGCACATGAGGACATAGTGCGAGTGAGATGTGATGGAGAATGGGGACCGCTGGCAAAAGTGGTCAAGGAAACAACTCCCAGATCATATGAAGTCATCACAGAGCATGGGAAAACAATGAGGCGAAACCGACGTCACTTACTGAAAGTGCCTCAGACAAAAATGAGAGTCACAGACAGTGAAACAAGCGACATGCTAATACCCAGCCAAACCGAACAATTAGAAATGGCTGAGAACCAGAACATAGAGACAGACACTAATGAACAGACTGAGGTGACACAAAGGAGATGCTCACAAAGGCAAATTGTGAAACCGAAAAGACTGATTGAGGAAATGTAAGGAGTACTGAGATGAATGAAAAAAAAAAAAAATGTGTTGATGTTGAATTGTAAACAGAGAAAAAAAAATGAACTTGTGATTCAGTGTACAAGGTTGAAAGAAATGTAAATAGAAATGGAGTTTATTTTGTATATTGAAATTTGAGAAAAAGTTTATAGTTGGACATGACCTTTTCTAGAAAAAAAAAGGGAGATGTATTGATATGTGAAGTTCCTATAGAGTCACCACTAGAGGGCAGTATGACCCCGGCCATGACCTGACTATAAAAGGAGATGTACATGTGCCACTGTGTGGTTAGTTGTTGGTTGCAGTTGAAGTGACAAGTAAAAAGTCCTAACTGACACCCGGTGTGTGCGCCTCGTCATTACATGTTCCAGGAGAACATTACATGGTTCCAGGAGAACATTACATCTACAACGTTAATCACATGGAGAATCAGAGGGGTCGCTGCCATGCAAGGTGCCACCACACACAACTTCTCCTTTCCCCATTCTATTACGCTGAGAGCCAAGCTAGAAGGCGGGAAGTACCATTATACATGATCTTTGGTATGACCCGGCTGGAACCTCCCGGTTGTGGGACAGATGCTCTAACACCTAGGCCACCACGCTGATGTTTTCTTTCTAAACTAATCTTGATATCAGCATGCATGAATGTTGGTCAGTGAGCCACTTAACAGACAGAAGACACTCTCAGCAGCCATCTTCACACTAGATGAGCTGTGATAAGCTGTCATTTCACCATAATTGTTGAGCAGTAGAAGCCAGATTTACCACTTTGTCAGTCACTCTGGAAAAATCACTGTAACACAGAAATGTACCTGGGAATTAACATAAGCATCATTACTGTGGCATTTCAAATTGGCTTTGAACATCTATACTAATATTTTTTTTTCATTTTATGGCTTCTGGTAGTTGAGGTTTTAAAGAGAATCAGAGGTTAATTCTTTCTTTACCTTCCAGTGTCTGTCACTGTCTGGCTAATTTAGAAATATGAACAATACTTTTCATGCACTTAATCATAAAGCTTTGTGAACCTCCAGATCAAGGTTATTAATAATCAGCTACTCGTGGCGAGGAAGGGGGGATAACAGGACTACCAGGTATGTGAAGGTTCTCTGGACAATTCTCTCACACTGCTGCATTTAATACGCTTAATTTGCTTAATTTTATATTTCACAGTTTACTGCTGCTTGTTTAATCCTGATATTCAAAAGTAGGTGAAAGTCTTCATGGGGAACTAACAGGTTCATCAGTAGATTATTTGAATGGTTTAACCTCAGTCAGACCTCAGACGTGTAGCTCTCAGCAGTATTTTTTTTTTATTTGGCAGTAAACATGTCTGTTGTAGCAGAGGTGCATGGACCCCCTCCTGTGATTTATGGGTGTTCTAACAGCAGGAGAGCTCCACCTGCACAAACACTGTCCCTGACTGTTGCTCACTGTGCTAACAAGACTTGCAGCAGATTCCAGCACACAGCCATCTCATGAGCAGCACGCTTCTTGAATACACTTACTATATTACTGTTGGGATTGGGAAACTGATACAAGAGTTTTCTCTAACACTTTCTATAGTTTATATGTTTCTGCTCCACAAGCAGTTCAGTGAAAGAGAATTTCACCTTCACTCTCTTCATGTAATGCTGGCTGCTCAGCCAGTTTATTGATTTTACTAAAAGAAAAAAACATGACAATGTGATAATGTATTGAAAATATAAACAAATTTAGGAATTATGAAAAATATAAATCAAACTGTGACTAAAAAAGAAGCAAACTACAAAGAGACTGATTTACTAATCCAAAATAACATTTACTAAACTGAATGGACTTTCTTAAAAATTGTATATTTCTTTAGTGGACATTTTGCATGTGATTTTCTAAGAAAAAACTACATGTTTGAGGACAGGTGCAAACAGGTGGAGGCTGGGTATTTATATAGGGATGATTTATTACATTACCACAAAGAGAGGACATGCCACCAAAGAGACAAGAACAATTAATTAAGTGAATTAGACACCGTGAAAAGACATAAGGTGGAAAACAAAGTAAAGGGGTTTTTCAGTAACACATTGCCAAATATAACTGGTGGAGAAGTGAAAAGGATTTCTCAAATATAGAGGAGCAAGTGTCATGCACTGTCTGTGATACACAGCGGAGTGTACCGGAGATTATGATCCAGTGAGCACTGTCATCCATGGCACAATCCTGCTGTGTTCTTTGTTCTAGTCATCATTTTGGTTCACTTTAGTTTCAAGTTGAATGATTTTTTTTTAACAATTTATAAGTGATTTTGGGTGAATAAATTGGCAAATTAACCTTTCAGTATATGTGAAATAACATTGCCTGTAAGGAAAGTATAGTCTTACACCTTCTGTGGCTCTCTGTTTACATGCTGTTGTGTAGGATTTATCATTTGTGTGGACAGTAAGTACAGTATATTCACACAAGCATTTTTGTGAATTTGAGAATAAGCAATGAAGCAACAGGCTTTAGTTCACAAAACTGAAATAAGGTCACTAGAGATGCCACACACATTAATGAGAAGACTGAGTCAAGACCATATACATACTGTATATACAGTATATAGGGGTGTGCCATATCATATCATCCACGATAATACCAGCATAAATTTTGATACCGGTGTAAAAACAAATATTGCGATATTTGGGGTCTGCTGCGTGACGACGTCACAACACTGCCAACATAAGTTACATGATGGCAAAACAAACATGTCACGGAAAGGTGCTGCTCTGTTTGCATCCAGTTGGGTGGGAGTATTTAAGTTTCACTTTCTTTTTTAGACTGCTGCCATGTTAAAAAAAAAAAAATGGTGCAGCAATGTGGATATTTGCATATGTGCATTTTTTCTGTACGTCAACAACACTGCTGGAATGGTGTTAACGTTGGACAATGTTCTGCCCAAAGTCTGTATTTTCATTCCATTTTGGCAGCTTCATCTTTATTTTATTCAACTACCCAAAGAGGGAAAAAAAATCATCCGTTCAGTGCGATGAGAGCCAGAAAGCCCCAGCAGAGGTCAGTGCAATGAGAGTTACAATGCAGGTAAAGTAATTCAGTATAAAACCTGACATCTGTGTGCACTTAAACTGTAATGATTTATAACATTTTCTTGTAGTATTCGATACAGAACAAAAAATATTTTAAACTAAATCTGAGCTGTTTATAAATGGGAGAAATAAGAGTTTTTGTTTTGTTTTTACCTCCGCCAGGGAGGAGCTTATGTTTCCAGCGTCGTTTGTTTGTCTGTTGGTTTGTCTGTTACCAGCATAACTCAAAAAGTTAGGAACGGATTTTGATGAAATTTTCAGGAAAGGTGTGTAATGGCATGGGAACAGATGATTAGATTTTGGTGATGATCTGAGAGTACATACCTTTGCCAAGGACTTTGTTTGTATTTGTGCAGCAGAATTACACAAAAACAACTGGATGGATTTAGATGAAAGTTTCACCAGAGGTGATTCTTGGGCTAGAGAGGAACCCATTATATTTTGGTGATGATCTGAGAATGCATACCTCAGCCAAGGCTCTTAACTTCTCACAGTGTGTTAGCAACAATACTCCAAAACTGATGGACAGACATTGATGCAGTTTTCACCACAAGTGGCTCTAGGCCTACACAGGAACCCAGTACATTTTGGAGGTGATCCATAAAAGATGGAAGGAGCCTTGGCTCCTTGCTCTCTCTGAGTGCTTTTCTAGTTTCTGAATATATTTCAAGTTCCTTCTCTGAGTAAGTGTAAGAGTGCTGAAATAAGCCTCTTTAATTGACTTATACAGTTAGGTCCATATATAATTGGACAGTGACACAAGTTTTGCTATTTTTACTGTTTACCAAAACATATTCAGGATACAGTTATATAACCAATATAAGCTTAAAATGCAGACTTTCAGCTTTAATTCAAGGGTATTCACATCCAAACTGGAGTTACAGTTTAGGAATTACAACCATTTTTATACAAAATCTCCTCATTTAAGTTGCTCATAATTAATTGGACAAATTAACGTTACCATAAATAAAATGCTGATTTTTAATACTTTGTTGAGAATCCTTTGCAGGCAATGACCGCCTGAAGTCTGGAACCCATGGACATCACCAAATGTTGGGTTTCCTTCTTTGTGTTGCTTTTCCCAGCCTTTACTGCTGTTGTCTTCAGTTGCTGCTTGTTTGTGGGTCGTTCTGCCTTAAGTTTTGTGTTAAGCAGGTTAAATGCATACTTGATCAGGCTGAGAGCTGGTGATTGACTCAGCCATTGCAGAATATTCCACTTCTTTTCCTTAAAAAACTTTTGGGTTACTTTTTTGCATTATATTTTGGGTCATTGTCCATCTGTACTGTGAAGTGCCATCCAATCATCTTTGCTGCATTTGGTTGAATCTGAGCAGACAGTATATCTCTATGCACTTCAGAATTCATCCGGCTGCTTCTGCATTCTGTCACATCATCAACTAGAAAAGTACTCATAGAGCGCATACCTCCGCCAAGGCTCCTTCCGTTTCTCATGGATCACCTCCAAAATGTAATGGGCTCCTGTGTAGGCCTATAGCCACTTGTGGTGAAAATTGCATCAAAGTCTGTCCATCAGTTCTGGAGTATTGTTGCTAACACACTGTGAGAAGATAATCACCAAAATATAATGGGTTCCTCTCTAGCCCAAGAACCACCTCTGGTGAAAATTTCATCCAAATCCATCCAGTAGTTTTTGTGTAATCCTGCTGCACAAATACAAACAAAGCCCTTGGTGGAGGTATGCACTCTCAGATCATCACCAAAATCTAATCATCTGTTCCCAGTGCCATTACACACCTTTCCTGAAAATTTCATCAAAATCTGTTCATAACTTTTTGAGTTATCTTGGTAACAGACAGACAGACAAATGCCGGTGAAAACATTACCTCCTTGGCGGAGGTAATAAACACTAGTGACCCAGTACCATTGGAAACCATGCAGGCCCATGCATCACACTGCCTCCACCATGTTTTACAGAAGATGCGGTGTGTTTTAGGTCATGAGCTGCTCCAAGCCTTCCCCATACTTTTGTCTTCCCATCATTCTTGTACAGGTTGATCTTGGTTTCATCTGTCCAAAGAATGTGGTTTCAGAACTGAGCCTGACATGTTTCGGGACCCAGGAGACAGACACTGACACGGGCAAATTAGTGAACAATAATCTTTATTAGAGTGAAAGGGTGTGTAGTGCAAGTGTGAGAGCGTGGATAGTATCCTGGTCACTGGAGCTGAGCACCCTGGACGGAGACCCGGCAACCTTGGAACATATAAGCACAGACAATTACTTCTGTCCCACGCGAGTGACAAGCTATCAGTAGTGAGGCTTACTTGGGAGAAGCACAGGTTACGTCCTGCTGAGAACCAGCGGCCGTGCAACGTGGAGGTGAAGGCGTCCGTGAACGTGCTGAGGCTTCCACCTGTGGCTGTGGCGAGGACAGGTCTTCCAGAGACTCCGGCTGTGACTCCACAGACCGGGACGATGACAAACCAGCTGATGACAAGACCAGTGATTCCACAGAACGTGGTGACGATGATAATCCAGATGATGACAAGGCGAGTGATTCCACAGAGCGTGGTGACCATGACAATCCAGATGATGACGAGGTGAGTGATTCCACAGAACGTGGTGACGATGACACGACAGATGACGATGACACAAACTCCACCGGTAACGGTGGCCAGTACTCCTGTAACTGATACAGTAATAATTCAGGAATTTGTGGAGCAAGACGTACCGGTAGTCATGGTGATAGCGAACCGCTACGTGTGCGTGTTGGCGTTACCCCGTCAGCTGGGGACGCAGGTCCGCCGCCAAGGGAGTCCACCTGTGCACAGGGGTAGAGGTTAGGAGTAGAGTAGCAAACAGTTCTCTTACGTGCTTGACTTTGAACAGAAGTCCTAGACAAGGCAAGAGAAGTTCTTGACGAGGCCAGAGAAGTTCCTGACGAGACAGTTCCTGACGAAGCAGTTCCTGACGAGACAGTTTCTGACGAGACAGTTCTTGACAAGACAGTTCTTGACGAGACAGTTCTTGACGAGACAGTTTCTGACGAGACAAGAGAATACCTTGACGAGGCCAGAGAGCGGAGTTCTGATTCCTTCTCTGACGAGGAGGACAGACGACTCCGTGCCGGGCTGTCAGCAACAATGGCTTTTAACAGCTGCTGATTAACACCTGTGGATCTGTGCGCAGCTGGAGTTAATGATGCCAATGACAGCCCAGAGGCCGCCATGACAGAGCCGGCTTCTTGTGATTTTTTTTTTTTTTTTTTTTTGCAAAGTCTAACCTGGCCTTTCTATTTTTGAGACTGATTAATGGTTTGCACCTTGTGGTGAAATGTCTGTATTTGTTCTTGTGAATTTTTCTTTCTTGTAGACTTACATACTGACACATCTACTTCCTAGAAAGTGTTCTTCACTTGGGTGGATGTTGTGAATGTTATGTATGCAAACCTGGTGCTGAATGAGGCAGAGATGAAGATAGCATTTAACACAGCTTTATTGATGGTATGGAACAGCAGTACACAGCAAGCACCTGCATGGGCATCCGGCACAAGAGGAAGTGCCATGGCAGCTTGTCCCGCTATATAGGGCAGTGCGGTGACGCGACAGGAAGTCAGTGTCACCACACTGCACTTCACAATAAGTGCCGTCATGACAGTGAAGGGTTTTCTTCACCATGGAAAGGATCCTGCGATTAACCACTGTTGTCTTCTGTGGACAGTCAGGCCTTTTTGAGTTCTGGAGCTCTCCTGTGCACTCTTTTTTTTTTTCTCAGAATGTACCAAACTGTTGAATTGGCCACTCCTAACATTTCTGCGATCTGTCTGATGTATTTCTTCTTTTCTTCACCCTGAGGATGGTCTGTTTCACTTTGATTGAGAGCTCCTTTAACCACATGTTGTGGATTCACAGCAAAGGCTTCCAAATGCAAATACCACACCTGGAATCAATCATCTCCAGACCTTTTACCTGCTTGATTGATGATGGATTAATGAGGAAATAGCCCATGAAGCCCATGAAGTAGCGTTTGAGTGAGTTGTTCAATTACTTTTAATAATAATAATAATAATAATAATAATAATAATAATAACAATAAGTTTATTTATAGAGCACTTTTCACAGACAGTCACAAAGTGCTTAACATGATAAAAAAAACAAAGCAAATAAAAATACAAGCACAAGAGACAGTAAAAAACAAAGAAAACAAATTAAAAAGCCAGGCTAAAAAGGTGGGTCTTTAGTAGCTTCTTAAAAACATCAGTGGAAGGTGCAGATCTAAGTTCAAAAGGTAAAGAGTTCCAAAGTCTGGGAGCAACAGCAGCAAAGGATCTATCGCCTTTGGTTCTGAGCCTCGTTCTAGGAACTACCTGTAAGTTCTGATTAGAAGACCTGCAAGACCTGCCGGGATGGTGTAGATGGAGCAAGTCACTAATATAAGAAGGCGTCTCATCATGAATGGCTTTGTAAGTAAGAACAAGAACTTTAAAATCAACTTTATAATTTATAGGAAGCCAATGCAAGAAGGCCAAAACGGGAGTGATATGACAGAATCTACTGGACTTGATCAGTAATCTAGTAGCAGAATTCTGGACCAACTGTAGGCGATGTAGAGAGGATTTACTAAGGCATGTGAAAAGAGCATTACAGTAGTCCAAACGTGAAGAAACAAAGGCATGAATAATAGTTTCTAACTGACTGTAGGAAACCAATGACCTAATTTTGGAAATATTCATAAGGTGGAAAAAACAACTCCGGGTCAGAGATTTGACATGCTGATCAAAATTCATTGATTGGTCAAAAACTACACCAAGATTTTTTAGATTAGACCGTATATTGGAGCTTAATGAACCAATGCTATTAACCATCACAGGAATTAGATTATCAGATGCTACAATAAGGACTTCGGTTTTGTTAGCATTAAGTTGCAAAAAGTTATTAGACATCCAGTCCTTAATTGCAGACAGACAATCATGAATAATTTTTAAACTGTCAACATGGTCAGGTGAAAAAGAGAAAAAAACTGTAAATCGTCAGCGTAGCATTGATAAGACACACCTTTAAATTTGCTGATGATAGAACCAAGAGGCAGCATATAGAGGGCAAATAAAAGTGGACCCAGAATAGAACCCTGAGGCACCCCACAAGTTAAAGGAACAGAGTCGGATGAATAAGAGCCAACAGCTACAGAAAAACTCCTACCAGAAAGGTAGGAGGAAAACCAATCCAGGGCTTTTCCAGAAACCCCTACCCAATCTCTAAGCCTTTGTAACAAGATACAATGATCAATAGTATCAAATGCTGCAGTAAGATCCAACAACACTAAAACGTAGCAATTACCAGATTCCGATGACATTCAAATATCATTTGACACCATGAGAAGAGCGGTCTCTGTTGAGTGTTTCTGACGAAAACCTAACTGAAATTTGTCAAAAATATTGTGTTCAATCAGAAAGTCAGTAAGCTGCTCGGCAACAACTTTTTCTAAAATCTTAGAAATGAAAGGATGCTTAGAAATTGGTCTGAAGTTTTTAAAAACAGATGGATCAAGGTTTGTTTGTTGTTTTTAAAGTGGCTGCACAACTGCATGTTTAAAATACGAGAGGATACAACCATATTCAAGTGAACGGTTAATGATATTAACCAAAGATGTACCCACTGAGCCAGTTATCTCTTTTAACACTGAGGTAGGCAAGATATCTGAAGGGCAGGAGGAGGATTTCATGGAACTCACCAACACTAACAAATCCTCAGAAGAAATTGGGGTAAAATCACTTAAAAAGGCCTGTCTGTTGGGACAATCAAGGATTAGGGGAGAGAAATGAGAAAAACCAGTCCTAGCAGCAGTAACCTTGTCAACAAAGAAGGAAAGAAACTTGTTACAGTCATTAATTGAATAAATAGAGGGAGCAGAACTGACAGGATTAACTATACTGTCTATTGTGCTGAAGAGGATCTTTGGATTGTTAATATTAGGAGATGATTTTGGAAAAATAAGAAGTCCTTGCCATTTTAATCATATTGTTAAATTCAATCAACAGTTCCTTTAACCTCTTGCACTCCGTTGTACCGCGGATGGGCAAGTCTCTGCGTCCTAGAGCGCCCTCGTGCGCTCTAGGACGCGTGATGGAGATGGTGATGTAGGTGGTGTATGGCGTCCAAGCGCGCACTGAAAATAAAAGCTGCAGACACAGCCGCGAACAGATTAATTCATCTGATTGACCTCTCATTCGACTAATAAGAGCCTTGAATTGGGTTTCTGAAACCTTGAAGAACCAATGACTGAAAACCTAGCAAGAAGGACCCACCTTCCAACGCTGTGAATGCAGTGAGCCAATTGAAGCAGGGAAGTTCGCGAGGTGTTTTTTTTAAGGCTGGGTGAAGACTGCTGCAGCGGATCAAAAAAGGACCCGCAGGAAGAACCCCACAGACCCAGCAGCATGGAGACCACCCACAAATGCAACCTGTGTGACAGGGAGTGCCATTCGCGCATCGGCATGTTCGGCCACAGGCGGTGCTTATTTTGTTTTTGTTTCAGCAGAGTAGACGTTATGATTTCTTCCATAGTCATAGACCGACGGAGGCTGACGACGAAGGCTGAGTGACACACACGCCTTCGCCAGTCTTTTTTTAATTACTACTGTAATTAACTACTGTCCGCCAAGGTCTCCGCCTTTGACTGCCACCTAATCCACATAGCACCGGACTTCCATGATCCCTCCTGCAGGGGGTGAACCTACTGGAGGGCGGACCCATGTAACTCCTTCGGGCTGAGCCCGGCCGGGTCCCATGGGTGGAAACCCGGCCACCAGACGCTAGCCTTCGAGCCCCTCCCCCAGGCCTGGCTCCAGGGTGGGGCCCCGGTAACCCCATACCGGGCGGGGTACACTGAATCCTTGATATACAATTTATCATGAGAGTCTGTTGGATCGTTCTTCGTCTGGCCCTTCACCCAGGACCAGTTTGTCTTGGGAGACCCTATCAGAGGCAAAGGGAAGGAGGGGGAAGGATTATTTGGGGAAGGAGCCTGAGCTGGTGTACGAGATTGAGCGATACCGGCTAGATATAGTCGGCCTCACCTCAACACACAGCTCCGGTTCCGGAACCAGTCTCCTGGAGAGGGGCTGGAGCTTGGCCTTTTCTGGAGTTGCCCCGGGCGAGAGGCGACGAGCAGGGGTAGGTATTCTTGTATCGCCCCACCTTGCTGCCTCTATATTGGAGTTTTCCCCGGTGGACGAAAGGGTTGCTTCCCTGCGCCTTCGGGTTGGGAAACGGGTCCTGACCATCATTTGTGCCTATGCACCAAATGATGTTTCAGAGTACCCACCCTTTTTGGAGTCTGTGACTGGGGTGCTGGAGGGTGCTCCTCCTGGAGACTCCATTGTCCTACTGGGGGACTTCAATGCGCACGTGGGCAACGACAGTGAAACCTGGAGGGGGGTGATTGGGAGGAACGGCCTGCCCGATCTGAACCCGAGTGGTGTTCAGTTATTGGACTTCTGTGCTAACCACAGTCTGTCTATAACGAACACCATGTTCAAGCATAAGGGTGTCCATATGTGCACCTGGCACCAGGACACCCTAGGCCGCAGGTCGATGATCGATTTTGTTATCGTATCATCAGACCTGCGACCGTATGTCTTGGACACCCGAGTAAAGAGAGGTGCAGAGCTGTCAACTGATCACCACCTGGTGGTGAGTTGGATCCGATGGCAGGGGAGGAAGCCATTCAGACCTGGTAGACCCAAACGTATAGTGAGGGTGTGCTGGGAGCGTCTGGCTGAGGCCCCTGTCCGGGAGGTCTTCAACTCCCACCTCCGGAAGAACTTCAACCACATTCCGAGGGAGTCTGGAGACATGGAGTCTGAATGGGCCATGTTCTCCACCTCTGTTGTTGAAGCGGCAGCCCAGAGCTGCGGCCGCAAGGTGGTCGGTGCATCTCGTGGTGGCAACCCCCGAACCAAGTGGTGGACACCAGTGGTGAGGGGGGCCATTAAGCTGAAGAAGGAGTCCTATCAAGCTTGGTTGGCTTGTGGGACTCCCGAAGCAGCTGAGGTGTACCGGCAGGCCAAGCGGAGTGCAGCTCGGGTGGTTGCTGAAGCAAAAACCCGGGTATGGGAGGAGTTCGGTGAGGCCATGGAACAAGACTTTCGGTCGGCTTCAAAGAGATTCTGGCAAACTGTTCGGCGGCTCAGGAGGGGAAAGCAGCTCCCCGTCCACACTGTGTATAGTGCGGATGGGACACTGTTGACTTCAACTGGGGATATCGTCGGGCGGTGGAAGGAATACTTCGAGGATCTCCTCAATCCCACTGATACGCCTTCCACAGAGGAAGCAGGGTTTGGGGACGAGGGGGATGACTCGCCTATCACAGGGGCTGAGGTCGCCAAGGTGGTTAAAAATCTCCTTGGTGGCCGGGCCCCGGGGGTGGACGAGATTCGCCCCGAGTACCTCAAGGCCCTGGATGTTGTTGGGTTGTCATGGTTGACACGCCTCTGCAACATTGCGTGGAGGTCGGGGGCAGTGCCTTTGGCATGGCAAACCGGGGTGGTGGTTCCTCTCTTCAAAAAAGGGGACCGGAGGGTGTGCTCCAACTTTAGAGGGATCACACTCCTCAGCCTCCCTGGGAAGGTCTATGCCAAGGTACTGGAGAGGAGAGTCCGGCCGTTGGTCGAACCTCGGATTCAGGAGGAGCAATGTGGTTTTCGTCCTGGCCGTGGCACATCGGACCAGCTCTTTACCCTCTCGAGAATTCTTGAGGGTTCGTGGGAGTTTGCCCAACCAGTTTACATGTGTTTTGTGGACTTGGAGAAGGCATTTGACCGCGTCCCTCGTGGATTTTTGTGGGGGGTGCTTCGGGAGTATGGGGTATCGGGCTTGTTGTTACGAGCTATTCGGTCTCTGTACGACCGTTGTGAGAGTTTAGTTCGCATTGCCAACACTCGGTCGGAGTCATTCCCAGTGAGAGTTGGACTCCGCCAGGGCTGCCCTTTGTCACCGGTCCTGTTCATAATTTTTATGGACAGGATTTCTAGGCGCAGCCAGGGAATGGAGGGTGTCATGCTTGGTGACCACAGGATCTCATCTCTGTTGTTTGCAGATGATGTTGTCCTGTTGGCTTCATCCAGCAATGACCTACAGCTCTTGCTGGGACGGTTTGCCGCTGAGTGTGAAGCGGCTGGGATGAGAATCAGCACCTCCAAGTCCGAGTCCATGGTCCTCAGCCGGAAAAAGGTGGATTGTCCTCTCCGGGTTGGGGACAGGCTCCTGCCCCAAGTGGAGGAGTTTAAGTATCTTGGGGTCTTGTTCACGAGTGAGGGGAAAATGGAGCGAGAGATCGACAGACGGATTGGAGCAGCATCTGCAGTGATGCGGACGTTGTACCGGTCTGTTGTGGTGAAGAGGGAGCTTAGTTCTAAGGCAAAGCTGTCGATTTACCAGTCAATCTACGTTCCTACTCTCACCTATGGTCACGAGCTTTGGGTAATGACCGAAAGAACGAGATCGCGGATACAAGCGGCTGAAATGAGCTTTCTCCGTAGGATTGCTGGACTCACCCTCAGAGATAGGGTGAGGAGCTCAGTCATCCGGGAGAGGCTCAGAGTAGAACCGCTGCTCCTCCACATTGAAAGGAGTCAGTTGAGGTGGTATGGGCATCTGATTAGGATGCCTCCTGGACGCCTCCCACTTGAGGTGTTTCAGGCACGTCCCACTGGGAGGAGACCCCGGGGCAGACCCAGGACTCGGTGGAGAGACTATGTCTCCCAGCTAGTCTGGGAACGCCTTGGTATCCCCTCTGAAGAGCTGGAGCAGGTGGCTGGGGAGAGGGAAGTCTGGGCTTCTCTGCTTGAACTGCTGCCTCCGCGACCCGGACCTCCGGAAAAGCGGTAGAAGATGGATGGATGGATGGATGTTATTTGTTTTGAAAAATCGTTCGCCAAAAACCGCAATCATGGAAGCACAAAACCGCAATAATGGAATTATGTTTCAATCGGGTCGCGAGACCAGAACCACGAGCGGACCAGCGTCGCGTTCGTCTGACAATGGGGAAGAGAAGTTCGCCAGACACTGCTGTGAAGAGGTAAGGGGTTATAAGCTAAATTATTCTTTATTCCTGAAAACTGTAATCCAAAATGACTTTTGACCGATCGGTAAATTACAACTGTGCGGCGCACGAAGTCTGAACTTCGTGCGCCGCAGTACACGGTTTGTTTGTCGCGTCCAGACCGTGAACGCCCCCCCCCCCCCCAGCTATTCTTCTGTAGCGAGGGGGGTGAAGCCGCGGTGACTGAGCTGCTGTCCCACATCCCACATGAGGCTAATCCGTCATGTAGCGATGGACGATGTCCATCCTCTGTAGCGAGGAGGGGGGCAACCCCCCCCCCCCCCACACACACAGACACAGCCCTGAGTGTGACCTTTCATTAGAGCCCAAAATGAAGCTTCTACATTGAAGCATTCAAAAGTTACAGATGTTTTTCCAAACTGTGCCATTTGGCACAATTTGGCACAGTTCCAAAACGCCTGGGAACAGCCTGAGGAAAAAGCTGTGTAATATATTCATTTTTTGTGGTATTGTTACAAAATTTGGACCTCAGCTGGATAACACTTGGTTCTACATTTCTGTTGCATTTTCCAGCCCGGATCTGAAGCTGTGTGTTATTTGCAAGCATTTGTATCCGAAAAAACACCCAGGCCAAATTTATCTTCTTCAAGTTCACTATGTTTAGATGACTGTAACTCAGTGGCCGGAGCACTTAGAGAGATTATGACTGTTTTGCCAAAAAATTCAGTGTTTTCTTTTAAATGAGACCAACCCCATGAAGATGCTGCAAAGGGTTGAAGAACAGCTTTCGATTTACTTTGGGCATGTTATTTTTTGGCATTTTTAGGGAAATTGACCCGAGTGCAAGGGGTTAAGGTACAACCAATGCACTTCAAGTGTAGAGGACCTTCACAATCTTTCCACCCTCTGACATTTATGTCTAAAACAACAGAGATCTTCATTTAACCAAGGGGATGAATTAACAGCACAGACAGTCCTGGTTTTAAAGGGAGCAACTACATCTAAGATGCCTGAACAGTGTGAGTTAAAAGAGCAGACCAGGCTCTCAGTGTCTTCATTAGAGGATAACACCACACTGCTGTCGAAGGCAGCAGAAAATTTCACAGCTGACAAATGATCAATCATATGAGAGCATTTTACACGCTTGCCAGTGTAACAGTCTGATTTAACTTTCAAATTAAAAAGAACACAAAAATGGTCTGACACAAGAAGCTCCTTAGTCTGAATGTTGTTCACACTAAGACCAAGTGTAAAAACAAGATCAAGTGTATTTCCTTTGATATGCATAGGGACAGAAAGACACAAAACAAAATTAAATGATTCAATGATACTCAAGAAATGAACTGCAAAACTATCACTGGGATCGTTAACATGAATATTAAAATCTCCAAGTAATAAAATCCGCTCAAATTCAATAATAGAAGTTAAAAAATCACTAAACTCAAATAAAAAAGAGGCATTAACTCCTGGAGGGCAGTAAATTAAAACACAATAAAATGGGTCTGAAGAGCTGATTTTTAAATTTTAAATTTTTATTTTACTTTTGAGTTTTTGTTTAAAAATGGTTGCAATTCCTAAACTATAGCTCTAATTTGGAGGTGAATATTCATACATTAAAGCTGAGAGTCTGCACTTTAGCTGTTTTGATAAACAACTAAAATAATAAAATGTGTCAGTGTCCAAATATGGATCTAACTGTACATTCTCAATTGTCTGGAATTAATTCAATTCTCAAAAGTCCCATGAACAGAAAAAAATGTTTAAACAAGACTTAGGTTGAAACTCTCCCTTCCTGTTTTGTCTTCTCATTTTTTCCCACGTATGTAAAAAAGGTAAGGGGATGGGATTGCAACCGTTTGTGAAATAAATGTAAATCTGCAAATGCCTTTATTGTTACATTTAAGGGAGATATATCTTTGCAATCATACTAACTATGTATCACAAATACTGTAAACAAATCCTGGTCCTGAATGGCTTTGATTTAAAATCCCAAGTCCGTTTTGTCCAAGACCAAGTAAAGATGACTGCGATTCCAAGACAAGACCATGAAAATGTTATCTCAAGACCAAGACCAGACCATCTTGAGTGCTACAATACTACAGTATGTGTAAAAGCATGTAACCAATGATCATTGCTTAAATGCATTGTTGTAGGTCCAGATTCATATATTTGCCTTTCATGCAATTAAAAAGTTAAACTTACCACTATAAGGCTGGATGGTCATTTTGTTCTTTGTCCAGAGAATTCAGTACCCATTGCTTCTAACAAAGATCTGGAATACTGATTCCCCTGACCACAATACGTAAACACAGTCCCAGATAGTTCAGAGCCCAGAGAAGTCAACACCTCTTTTGGACATAGTTAATACAAGGCAGTTTTTTTCTGCATAGTAAAGTTTTAAATGACATTTGTGAGTCAAACTCTGTACTGGGGAGTTTGACAAAAATCTGCAAAAACAATCCCTTGCCTGTGTGGATATACAGTATTAGCTATTGGTGAATGTCTGTTCTTGATCCAAATATGTTGCAAGGAGAAATATGTGCAGAAATACCCCTGCACTCTTACTTTAAGAATAACTGGGCCTCATGCAAGGACCATGTATAACAACAAATTTGTTAGTAAACGTGATGTATGATCAATTTAAATGAGCTAGTGGCATTCATCAAACTTTTAGTATTTTGAAATTTCGTACAGGCAATAACAAAATTTATGAGTGGTGGAGACCAGTTGTAAGAGTTATGTGTAGGGATGTTAATGATTAACCCCTTGCACTCTGGTCAATTTCCCTAAAAACGCCTAAAAATAACGTACCCAAAGTAAATCAAAAGCTGTTCTTCAACCCTTTGCAGCATCTTCATGGGGTTGGTCTCATTTAAAAGAAAACACTTTGAATATTTTGGCAAAACAGTCATAATCTCTCTAAGTGCTCCTGCCACTGAGTAACAGTCATCTAAACATACTGAACTTGAAGAAAATAAATTTCACCTGGGTGTTTTTTTTTAGATACAAATGCTTGCAAATAACACACAGCTGTCAGATACTGGCTGGAAAATGCAACAGAAATGTAGAACCAAGTGTTATCCAGCTGAGGTCCAAATTTTGTAACAATACCACAAAAAATGAATATATTACACAGCTTTTTTCTCAGGTTGTTCCCAGGCGTTTTTGAACTGTGCCAAATTGTGCCAAATGGCACAGTTTGGAAAAACATCTATAACTTTTGAATGATTCAACATAGAAGCTTGATCTTGGGCTCTAATGAAAGGTGACACTCAGGGCTCTGTGTGTGTGTGTGTGTGGGGGGGGTTGTTTATTCATTCATGAATGAATGAATGAACAAACAAGCCCCACACACACAAATAAGCATGCCACGTAAAAAATGTGTGGCCTTTTTTTTTTACAGGGAAAAATAACCTACAGTGCAATAAAAATTATACTAAAATACCTGCAATGTAGAGGATAACAACAACCCCCCCCCCCCCGCTACAGAGGAGCGCGGCACACAAAAAAACGGTCCGTCAACGGTCCGTCATGTGGCAATGATGCACAGTTGTAATTACCGATCGGTCAAAAGTCATTTTTATTACTATTTTCAGTGATAAAGAATAATTTAGCTTATAACACTTACCTGTCCACAACAGCAGTATCGTTGGCGAACATCTGTTCCTCATTGTCAGACGAACATGACGCTGGTCCGCTTGTTACAACTCGTGGTTCTGGTCACGCGACCCAGTCAAACCATGATTCCATTATTGCGGTTTTGCGCTTCCATGATTGCGGTTTTGGCGAACGATTTTTCAAAACAAATAAGAACAGTAGTAATAAAAATAGACTGGCGAACGCTACCGTTACACACAGCGGCTTACACAAAACAGATTTTACGCACGGGACGCACGCTTTCAATCGTCAAACTTCTCTGCTTCAATTGGCTCATTGTATTCGCAGTCGTTGGTAGGCGGGTCCTTCTTGCTAGGTTTTCAGTCATTGGTTCTTCAAGGTTTCAGAAACCCAATTCAAGGCTCTTATTAGTCGAATGAGAGGTCAATCAAATCTAAACCAATCAAAACACTCCTTTGGCTTTCTGTTCGCGGCTGTGTTTGTAGTGGAAGAACGGAAATGCAGCTTCTTTTTTTTTTCAGTGTGCACTGAGACGCACAGTGCGCACTAGGACGCACTAGGACGCAGAGACGTGACCGCCCGTGGTATCCCGGAGTGCAAGAGGTTAATAGACTTTCAATTAATTGTCAATAAGGATTTAGTCGACTAAGTTAAAGCAGTTGTCAATTAATTGATAACTCAGCAGTCCTTTTCAATGGGAGCTTATTCTATGAAATGTAGTGGCTTTGCCATCCAGGCGGGGGTGCACATGGTCACCCATTGCTGCATTTCAACCAAAAAACCAGAAGAAGATGCTAAGCACCCCTCCCCCCACCCCAGGCACATGTGCTGTGCAGGGCAAAAAAAAATAAATTCTCCCTTCAGAGTTACATCAGAGACGTGGAGAATCACAACAAGGTCCAATGTTCCAGCGTCCACCCACCTACTTCAAATCAACTGGGTGGATAAACAGACTGCAGCAGGCTACATCAGCGCAAAAACCTATCTGGGACGGGAAAACAGACCGGAATCAAGTCACCACTGAGGTAACAGACAACAGAGGAGCCCAGATTGTACTGAGTTTGCCTGGATTTCCGGGGTACTGTGATAATGTTTAACATGCAACAGATAAGATATGCCTTTATTAGTCCCACAACGGGGAAATTCCAGGATTGCAACAGCACAGGGATAGCAACACTCAGAGCAACAATCAGAAGGCAAGAAAAAAAACAAGCAAGCAAGAGCAGCTAATATACATATGTACATATTACTATAAAATATATATATACACACACACAGACACACAGTGCAGAGCGTTGTAGCTAGATGGAATAAATATGTAAATATATAAACACCCACAGTACGGAGCATTGCAGCTAGGTGGAATAAATATGTAAATACTGTATATAAACACACACAGTGCGGCGCAATGTAGATGAAGCAGCTCACAATTTATTTTCATGTTAAAACAGTCTACCAGTGCATCTCAATAAATTAGAACATGACAGTTATTTATTAATATAGCTAAAAAAAGATAAACTTTATGATACTGGTAGTAGTTTTAAAATAAATAAAAAGTCATGACATTTGTAATTTACCGAGATGTATCAGCACATGGTACACACTACACATGGCACGTGGCAGCATGCCACCATCAGTGTGTGAATGGGTGGATAGCAGGATCTGTAAAGCGCTTTGGTCATCAAGAGATGAGCATAAAAGCGCTATATAAGTGAATGCCATTTACCATTTACACAGTGCAAAATTGGTTAAACTACAAAAAATGTTATTGTCTGTAGTTAAAAAAAATGCAAATGGTACAATAAATCATTCAGGAATAGGATGTTCATCTTTTATTCAGTATATGAAAAAACAGCAACTTTTTAAATGTTGGACTGTATTGTACTGAGGAAAATTCAGATTCTCAGGAAAAATGCCACTTATCAATTAATTGTCAATCGAATGATAAGGTGAATCAATTATCAATTAATGAATTAATCAATAATTTGCATCCCTAGTTATGTGCAAATAATCTGCTCTTAGTCTAACCTCAGTTTTCACTAAATGGCTCTATATTTTGTCTGAATTAATTTTAAGAGTAAAAGCCCTGTAAACTACATTAATTAACAGGATTTTATACTTTGAAGTTATAATTGTAAATGCACTCACAAAACATCCTAATCAGTTTAATTTGACAGCAATCCCCTTGTTTAACAAATATGGCAGTATTATGGCACTAATTAAATAATTTCCTTACTAGCCCTAAATCCCACCCCCACCAACCACCACCACCACCACCCATTTTTTTATGCATCGCAGGCTTGAAATACAGAAATGATAACAAATGACATAAAATGACGTGACATCTATATGTTATCTTGGCGATAATATACAGATGGGCAGTGAACTAAAACTATTTTCACCAATTGCTCGTAGTGATCAGGCTCCTAAGTAAAAATTAACTTTTGTCCGGATGCTTGTGGCGGTCCTGGAGGTGTTAAAAAGGTCACAGCAGAGAAATGGCCCATGACACCATCCAGCAGGTGGCCTTCAGACTGTCTGGCTGCATTACTGGGTTGGTGGAGGGTTTAGGAGCCAGGAGTCATTTGGACTGACCCACACTCTCACACACATATGCTTACTTCCATACACCTGCTGCATTTTGAAATAACAAATGCACACATTTGCATGCAGGAATATTGCTAACATTAGGCAGGCATGCTGCGCATGCAGTTGGTGTGCGAAAGAAATATTTGAAGAATAGGTTTGCACGGAGTAAAAAAAGAAGTGGAGGAAAATCACAGTCTGTTAGTTTCAGGCCTCTCTGATGACCTGGCATTAATGACTGGTGTGTGTGGAGACTGACACTGACATGACAGGCCCTGCCTACTGCTCCACATTCCTTTTTTGGGTGACAAGGTTGACAAATTCCTAGTCAGGGATTGAGACATCACTGTCACTGACAGTGACAACGGGCCGCCACGGCATCATCTGCCCTTTAACAATCAACAGCAGTTCTCATGCTCTTATAACTGCCTCAGCTTCTTGTTGTTGCCACTTGTCAGTTTCTCATATTTTCCAGAAAGTGTTGGTTCTGTTAATCAAGCAGTATGCAGAAAAAAGTCTTTCCTCCTGCCTTCTTTCTGTGATCAATTTTTGTTGGGGAACATATTGGTTGGTTGGTTGATGATTTTTAGATATGACAATCCAGCACTGAACTAGTTCTTCAAAGTTGAAAAAAAGATGGTTTGGGGTTTTAGGTTAAAATAAATACTTCACTATAGTCATACCTTGCAGGATTTACATTCCTATGAAAGGAACAACAGCTGATTCTAATTAATTTATGGTATTTTCAAGACAATGTCCCTTATCAAAAGTGCATAGAAATCGGTGTACATCTTGGATGCAAAAATGATGATTGAATAAGTTCCATGTGGTATATGTGAAACACGGATCTGGTGAATCTCACTGATGAAAACTGATGGTTGGAAACCATCAGTTTTCACCATTTGCTTTCTAAATATTACATCCAGTGGCAGTTTTAGATATGGGCCATATGGGCAGCTGTCCAGGGTGGCATTCCCTTGAGGGTGCCAGGAGAATCAGAAAAATCATTAATCATTATGGATCTTTTAATTAATAAAAGATCCATAATTATTTGTGCTGAGCGTGTATTTGTGGCAAATGGGCGACCTCCAAGAGTATCTGTCTGTGGCTGGCAGACTCCACAGGTCAAACTCCAGTATGGTGGCCATTCAAAGTGGAGCAAAAAAGGGGGAAAAAACCCCCCATTAAAATAAGTTTTGTGTTAAATTATACAGCGGTTAAAATTTCAAAACAGTGATGAGCCCTAAAACAGCAAGATTTGGTTATTACAGCTTATGTTATGTGACATATTTTTTTTTTTTCAATGTGCTGTAGTCGGCTTCAGTTTAGTGGCCACATGAATTAATTTCAGGGCTGTGCAAAAAAAATTTTTTTAAAAAAAGGGCACATGGGATAAGATTTGTTAACAATATATGTCAACTTTATACCTTACCTAGTTGGTATATCTATTTTACTTTAACACCTACACTCACTGACATGTTTAATACCACAGTTTTGTTTTTGGTTTTTTTTTGTTTTTTTTACAAATTATCAACTCACACAGAGACCATGATCTTCATCATTAATTATGTAAAGGTCAGTGACAAAAAAACTGGGCAGCGTCAATTGAAAAATAACTATCTATTCAAAATAAATACATTGCAAAAATCTGAAAAAGCTTTTCTTTCGATAAATAAAATATTAAATCTTCATTCAAATGTATAAATCTTTGCAAAAAAGTCCATTCCCCTTGTCAGCAAAATGAGGCAAAACTATCCCCTCTGTTAAACTGGCCCCCTCCACCCCTATAAAGACTGCAAGAATAGTTTATACAGGATAACGTAGTACAGGGATGAGCAACTGGCAGCCCACCCCCTCATCCACTGCAGCCCACCAGTCCATTTCCAAAAATCAATTATTTATTTACTGTATATCACGTTTGGAACTACATTCTTAAATGCCGTTATAGAGTCCACCAGCAGAGGGAGCTCTAATCAAAACCTAGTGCAGCTCTCTGCAAGTGATAGAGCAAGAGTGAGGGAGCCACTAGCAGGAGCAGCAGTGACAAGCTGTGTTCTGATCGCCTAATAGTGTACTCTGAAGTGGACTGCACAGGGTATCCGCCATATGAACTGAGATTCCAAATCGAAGGGAGCGAACGGTCTTCAGTTCAAAGGGAACTGAAAACTGTGTAGGGACAAATCATCCATCCAGGTGGATGCCCTCAATTTCCCCTCTGGGGATCAATAAAGTATACAAAATCAAAAAAAAAAAAAAAAAGTAAGCAATGGTACATCACTTCACCAGAAGTTGACAAGAAGATTACCCATAAGCCACTGCGCCTCAAATGAGTAAAGCAAGCGATTGCTGCTAACGTTATTAACAAGCTAAAATGATGTTGGTTGTTGTTTATATCAACTGATAGTAATAAAAATATAAAATTTATTTTATATTTGTATAAAATAAAATTTATTTACCACTTTACTGCTTGGTGGTAGAAGATGGATGGATGTAATCAGATTTGAGACAAAATGATTTAAAGAAAACTTCTTGAATAGCAAACAAAAATAACAATCTCTTGGACTTCCGGTTATGGCTGCCACGTAGGACAGACATGTCTCGCTCTGCTCTGCTCCTGGAGAAAAAAAATCGGCAAATAACTCTCTCATTTGGGACAGAACGTATCCCAGCATTTGGGCGAGGATATGTCGGCGAAGTCTAAGGCTGGAAAACCAGGAAAAGGAAAAAGCGAGCCGCCGAAACAGTCCAAATTAACGGACTTTCAGGTCTGTGACGCAGCAAACAAAACTCCATATATGGCGGAGGAGGCTGGCAACGGTGCGATATCTGCGGGGAATGGCGCAGATGCGCTGATGGCTGCCATGAGTTCAATGAGAGCGGACTTTTCCTCTAGATTTGATGGGATTATGACAGCGTTGGAAGGAATAAGAAAGGAATTGGGTGACTGTGTAGAACGAACGGCGCAGATGGAGCTCCGTCTCGCTAGTGCTGAAGATGACGTCACCCGTCTTCAATTAAAGGTGCGCACTTTGGAAAAAAAAAATAAATCTCTGGAAGATAATATTTTGGATTTGGAATCTCGGTCGAGACAGAATAATTTGAGGCTGGTGGGTCTTCCAGAGGAATCAGAAGGTCGGGACGTAGGTTCCTTTCTGGAAAAGTGGATTCCGGAGGTGCTGGGCAGCGAGGAGTTGCAATCAGCAGTGGTTCTGGAAAAAGCACATCGTATTGGCCCACGGAGAGATAAGGGACCGCCGAGGACCTTAATTATGAAGTTTCTTAGCAACAGAGACAGGATGAAGATCTTCAACGCTGCACGTGCTAAAGGAGAGATTAAACACCAGGACCAGCAGGTGCGGTTCTACCCAGATTTGGCCACAGGAATCCAGCAATTGAGGAAGCAGTTTGATCCCGTACGTAAGGAGCTGCGCAACCTTGGGATTCGTCATGGTGTAATCTATCCTGCGAGACTGCTGACCACGTATGAGGGCAGAACCCACATCTTCAAGACCCCAGAGGAGGCGCAGGAGTTCATCAAGAAGATCAAAGAAGAAGAAGAGACTGGTGGGAGCTAAGCATGAACAAAATATAAGGTAGAATAATTAAGCATTTGCACAGGCATCTGACTGACTGGAAGTAAATAGTAAGTTTACAAAATATAGATTGTATTATATATTAAAAAAAAACAAAAAAAACAAAACAAAACAAAAACAAAACAAACAAAAAAAAAAACTATGATGTACAAAGTTGTTAAAAATTTTGGAGTTAAGTTGGAAAACTACAGAGGAGAGTTAATGTTACGTCATTAAAAGCAGTAGAGTTAGGGTGATTGGGAGGATGAAGAAGGAGTGGCTTAGGCTGTTCCCCGTGGGTGTGGAACGGTCGATGGCTATATCGGGAGACAGAATTTTTCTTTTGATTTTGGGGGGTTTGCCACAAGTGTGGGAAGGGGAAATTTGTTTGTGTGTAGTTTGTAGGATGAATGTTCAACCACTCATGTTTTTGCTTCTCTGTATGAGCATGTTTACACTGCAAGGTAATCCCAAACTCTCTATTGATCATGGACCAAAGTGTTAATCTTAATTTAACTTCATGGAATTGCAGAGGTCTACAAAATTTAAAAAAACTTAAACAAGTTATGAATAAAATAAAGGACATGGGTTCAAGAATTGTGTTTTTACAAGAAACTCATCTGATAGAGGAGGATGTTAAAAGAATTAGGAGTAGATGGCAGGGAAGTGTATTCACCTCTTCATTTTCATCCCGAGCCAGGGGAGTTATGACTCTCATACATAAATCAGTTCCTTTTCAAGTGAAAAATGTAATTGGAGACAAATTTGGAAGATATGTAATCATTCAAGGTTCTTTGCTATTAGAAAATATAAATCTTGTGAACTTATATGGTCCCAATATAGATGATCAGAAGTTCTTTGCTAATTTATTTCTCATCTTATCATCACTTACAGGGCAACATATAATAGCAGGGGATTTTAATTGTACATTGAATCCAGGTGTGGATAGATCAACAGGACTGGATTGTACGCACATTGGATGTAGGATGACTATTAATCATTTTATGAAAGAATTGAGATTGTTAGATATATGGAGAGAAATGAAACCACAAGTTAAAGCCTATTCTTGTTATTCCAGTACCTACAAGACATTCTCACGTATTGATTATTTTTTGATTTCCACAGAATTAAGGTCCAAGATTCAAAACTGCTTTTATGATAACATCGTGATCTCTGATCATGCACCCTGTTGTCTAATATATGTAGATAAAAAATTGACAAAGGAATCAGGTAGATGGCAATTTCAGCATAAATGGCTTCAGGATGAGGAATTTGTCAAGTATATAGAAAAACAGATAGACGAGTTCTTTGACATCAATACTACACAAACATCAGCATGTGTAAAGTGGGAGGCTTTCAAAGCTTTTATTAGGGGACATATTATTAGTTATACAGGATCAAAATCTAAGAAGACTCGAGAGGAGAGAGCTAAATTGGAACATAAAATAAAAAGTCTTCAGGAAGAAGTGTATGCAGGAAGTGACCCAAGGTTGGAGAATGAATTACTGATTTTGAGAGCTGAATACGACAAAAAATCAGCGAATAGAGCTGCCTCGAGTCTTCTAAGATTGAAACAATCTTTTTATGAACAAGGTGAAAAATCAGGAAAATTATTAGCATGGCAGATTAAACAATTGGAAATTAAAACACCAATTACCAGTATTATAAGTAACGGACAGGTAGTTATAGATCCTTTAGAAATTAATAGAGCCTTTAGAGATTACTATGAAAAATTATATGATACCAAAAATGAACCTGATTTAACAAAACTAAATGGGTTTTTGAACGAACTATCTATACCGTGTATTCCAAATGAAAACAGGGAGATATTGGAGTCTAAAATTAGTCAAGAAGAAGTTGGGCTAGCCATTGATAATATGAAATCAGGAAAAAGTGCAGGACCAGATGGTCTTCCAGTTGACCTTTATAAAAAATTTAAGAATAAATTAATAAAACCTTTTTTGGAAATGGTTTTAGAAGCATTTCAAAATAATAATTTACCATCATACATAAATAATGCCTTAATTATACTGCTGCCAAAACCAGGTAAGCCCTCTAATAAATGTGAAAATATGAGACCAATAAGCCTATTAAACGCCGACCTTAAGATAATCTGTAAAATTTTAGCAAGACGAATACAAGAAATTTTACCAAATATTATTAATCGAGATCAGAATGGCTTTATAAAGGGTAGACAAGGCTTCCATAATGTAAGAAGACTATTTAATATTATTTATTTTAATAAAGAAGCACCGGATACAGCTCTCCTATCATTGGACGCCGAAAAGGCCTTTGATAGAGTTGAATGGTCCTTTCTTTTTGAAGTCCTACAAAGGTTTGGACTTGGAAATAATTTCATAAAATGGGTTCAAATAATATACAATAATGCTACAGCAGAAATCCTAACAAATAACAATATTTCAAAACCAATAAAAATCAATAGAGGATGTCGACAAGGCTGTCCACTTTCACCTTTACTGTTTACTATGGCAATTGAACCTTTAGCGATAGCGATACGTTTACATTCACAAATATATGGAATTAAAGTTGGACCAACAGAACATAAAATCTCCCTGTACGCCGATGATATAATTTTGTTCATGTCGAATCTAAAAAAATCAATTCCAACCTTGTTGAATTTAATAAAGAATTTTGGGGAAATATCAGGATATAAAATAAATAAAACTAAATCTTCAATATTAATGCTAAATGAGACCCAGAGAAATTACCCAGCCCCTGAGGTAAATCAATTCAATGTTGTAAATCAGTTTAAATATTTAGGAATCCAAATTATGCCTAAGCTAGAATCAGTCGCCAGTGTCAGCTATGAAGCCTTAATGTCAGATATCAATGAGTTAACTCAGAGATGGATGTCACTACCAATGTCGATGATCGGGAGAATCAATATACTTAAAAGTAATATTTTACCTAAAATACTTTATTTATTTCAATACATTCCCTTATCACCACCTTTAGATCTATTCTCAATAATAAAAAAAAAGTTAGTGGAATTTATATGGAACAACAGGAGGGCTAGATTACGTTTGTCTTTATTATATTTACCATTTGATCGTGGAGGTCTGAAATGTCCAAATTTTATGTTGTATTATTGGTCGGCACAACTGAGGTCTATGACATATTATTTTTCATCAAATGATCTCCCTCACTGGACTGAAATGGAATCATACAATTTACCTTTACCTCTTCCCATATTCATATACTCAGATTTGGCAAAAAAATTACAAAAACAAGTTAAAAATCCATTTGTAAAGCATATGATCAAAATATGGTGTGAAGCTAAAAACTATTTAAAAGAACCACAGTTATTGTCATAATTTAGTCCAATATGGGGTAATCAATATTTTAAACCAGGGAGAGCGGACGCTGTATTTAAAGTATGGAATTTAAAAGGGATACAAAAGATTCAGGATTTATATTTGCCATGTGCAGACAACATAATGTCTTTTGAAGAGCTGAGGATCAAATTTAATCTCAATAGAACACATTTTTTTAAATATCTTCAACTTAGAAACTTTATTCGATCAAATCAAAATAAAGCTCTCACTCGACCTATTTATTCATCCTTGGAAAAAATGATGATGAAAGATAGTAAAAGAAAGGGTATTATTTCAGAGTTTTATAACTCATTGACACTATCTTCAAGTGAAAATTCACTGAAAAGATTAAACTACTGGAAAGAAGATCTGCAAATTGAAATTTCAGAGGAACAATGGGAATTGGCTTGTACAGAAGCTCAAACCAAATCAATAAATGCACGCCTTAAATTGATACATTTCAAATGGTTAATGCGGATGTATGTTACACCGGAGGAGTTAAATAGATATAACAAAAATATACCAGATACATGCACAAAATGCATGGAAAGTAAAGGAACCCTATTTCATTGTTTATGGGAATGTAGATTAATAAGAATGTTTTGGGAAGAGGTGAGGGTAACAATTGAAAAAATAATCTCAAAACAAATCATATTGAATCCTAAACTGTTTTTGTTGGGTCTGTACCCAGAAAAGCATAATTTTAATAAAAGTGAAAGAACATTCATAGACCTCAGTTTGCTTAATGCCAAAAAATGTATTGCACTATTATGGAAAAAGACTCATAGACCAGATGTGACTCAGTGGTTAAGACAGATGTTAACAAACCTTCCATTAGAAAGAATAACATATATACTGAAATCAAAGGAAATTGTGTTTGAGAATATATGGAGACCTTTTATTGATTATGTAAAAAATTTAAACATAACTCTTGAAGAAGAAGGTGAATGATGTGTGTGGACCTTGTAAATTCCAAACTGGTGAACATAATATGTATACTTATGTATTGGATTGTCTAGACTAAACAGAGGAGCATTGTTGAAGACTTGATTTTGTTGGTGGTTGTTGGTGTTTTTAGTGCATTTTTTTTTTTGTAGTACTTTAGTGTTAGTGTTTGATTGTTTGTATCATGTTTGTTAAAAAAAAAAAAAGGTTCAATAAAGATATTGTGGAAAAAAAAAAAAATAACAATCTTGCATAAAACATTTCATCTCAAAAGCAAAACTCCTGACTTCAACCAAATTTGCTATAAAATTCTTTGATAAAGTGTTTTTTTTGTCTTCGCTGCCCAAACTTTTGCATTTTTCTTGAATTTCCTTTGGTTCTGACTCCTGGTTTTTTTTCTTGCAATTTTGGCACAATCCTCACACAGATTTGTGCCAAAACATTTTAAAGAAAACTTCTTGAATATCAGACAAATAATAAAAAAAAACAATCTCGTATAAAATATTTAATCTCAAAAACAAAACTTGAGACTTTAAACAAATTAGTTATAAAATTCATTGATTGATAAAGCCGTCTTTTGTTTTCACTGCCCAGACTTTTTCCTTTTTTCTTGAATTTCTTTTGGTTTTGACTCCTGTTTTTTTACTTGCAGTTTTGGCACAGTCCTCACATGGTGTGGCAATAGTTTGAAAGCAAACTTCTTGAATAACAATCTTGCATGAAATATTTCATCTCAAAAGCAAAACTTCTGATTTTAAACAAATTAGTTATAAAATTCATTGTTTGATAAAGCATTCTTTTGTTCTCACTGCCCAGACTCGTCCTCTTTTCCTTTGGTTGACTCCGCTTTTTTTGCTTGACATTTTTGGCACATTCCTCACGCGTGGGGTGGGGTTCGTTCCCATTGGCTAATTGTTTTTGAGTGGGAAGTACTCAGGGGGATCAGTGACCCGGAAGTTGTAGAATGCAAGTGGTGGGCAACAGTTTGAGCGGTCAGCAGTATTTTTCAGTGCAACAAATTCATATTTCACTGAGATTTATATTTTTTTTATACTGTACGTTTCTGTCATGAACTCTCCGTGCACTTCTCCAACAGCGCACGGAGGAGGAGAAAGGATGAGGATTTAAACGCTGGGTTCACCACACACACATTTATTAACACACAACTAAACATACAGACACAGAACAGCTTGGATACACGTTAGAGTTCTCTAGGCCACCCAACACACACACACTGGAGGTATACAGCGGCGGACAGCGCACAGACTGATACTCACAATGCGAGGGCAGGCCGAGTCGTCACAGCAAAAATCCAAAACACACAGACCGTCCTTAATGACGTGACGGTGGACAGGGAAAACGACCATCCAACGTGTACAGTGATCCAACGGCGTCTGTCTAGCAAAGAGCTCCTTTAATACAGATGCTGCTGGCGTGACAAATAGGGAACACCTGGGCGAGGCACGGACAGATGATTACCGGGGACTGGAAACAGCTGATGAGCCAGAAGGAGAGCGAGGGGGCGTGGCTGGGCCGGCAGCCTGTCAGCAGCGTGAAAGAAAAGAGATGACAAATGCTGACTAACAGCTGCCGGTCAGACAGTGGCTAGGGACATGGAAAAACGTTCCAGAATACATCAAAATACCCATCCCCAGCAAAGCCAACCCCACAAAGAGATCAAGACCGAGCCAGGGAAAGCCAAGCCGGCTCGGCACATGACAGGGCCCCTCCTTCTAGGGGTGGCTACCAGACACCCACCGTAACATCATCAGAACCCCCCCCCCCCCAAATCCCCACAGACAAAACAATAACACACAAACCCAGGTGGGAGGTAGGGGGAACTGGAAAGGAGGGAACACAATACCCTGCCCAGGGTCCACAATCACCCCCCCCAAGTCCACGGGTGTTGGGGCTCAGGAGGTCGCCCAGAGTCCCAGGCCCAGCAGAAGTTCCGGTGGATGGAATCCGGCAGCCTGCCAGAAATCATGGGCCACCAGACCCGGGGAGTCAATTCTTCTGGCTGCCGGCCCGCATTGCTCAGCCACCAGGACGGAGGGGGTGAAGCAGGAGGCGGCCTGCACACCGGAAGGCTGACCGGAGGGCAACCGGACTGGGGAGAGGGAACCTCCACGGCATCCTCAGTAGCACCCGCGGTGGGCCCCGACTGGGCCAGCTCCACTGCACCCACAATGGACTCCAGCGGGAGCCTAACTGCACCCGCGGTGGCCCCTGACCGGGCCGGCTCTACTGCACCCACAGTGGACTCCAGTGGGAGCCTAACAGTGCCCATGGTGGCCCCTGACCAGGCCGGCTCTGCTGCACCCACGATGGACTCCAGCGGGAGCCTAGCAGCACCCACGGTGACCTCCGACTGAGGCTCAGCAGCACCCGCGGTGACTTCCGGCTGAGGCTCAGCAGCACCCATGGTGGACCCCAATTGGGCCAGAGCTGCACCCACGGTGAGTGGACCAACCCGCAGGAGCATCAGGCTGAGGAGACAATCAATGGGAGGAGCCCTGACGACCCTAGCAGGAGAAGCTGGAGCAGCGACATCCTCCTTCGACAGGACCGGACCCTCGGTGACCTCCGGCGGCGACACACTCTCTCCGGCAACAGGAGAAGAAAGATGGTTAGGGTCGCCGGTGGCGGCGGAGCCCGGCAAAGGAACCTCAGACGCAGCTGTGCACTGCGCCCGGCTCTCCTCACCTAGAGCTAGACCAGACCTCTCTAAAACTGTCATAAGAAACACAAGAGAGAGTACTTGCCTGAGCTCGAGCTCCACCGCGACCCAGGACTCCGTCGATCCCGGCGATGAACACTCAGGCCCAGCCGCCAAGAGGTCCAGCTCAGGCTCCCAGTCCGCAGCAGACACCTCTGCAGCTGGCAAGATGGTGACAGCAGTCCTATTAACTTCCTGCAGCAGCTCCAATGCAGGAGACTCCACCGGCGTGGCTGCAGGGGGATCTCTCCATGCTGACTCCGGGAATGGATCATCCAAAGCCACTGGCTCCTCCACAGTCTGATGGCCCTGACCTTGGGCCAGCTGGCCCTCAGGGAGAATGGGAGGAGACACAGAGGGGAGAAAAAGCGATTGAGTATTTATTGAGGAGAGGACCCAGCAGACTGCTTAAACTGGGTCTCTCCCTCGGGAGATAGGCAAGATTTAATACTATTAGATGGAATAGGTGGATAATATACTCACCTGTCACCCTGGTCGTTGGTTTTGACAGCTGCAGATAGCAGACAGACATCCCTCTCCGTGTCAGCGGTGATACGGCCCTCTTCAATGGATGGAGGCGGAGCCGCCTCCGTGGCCACGGAGGTGGGCATTCCCGAGGCAGCCCAGTCTAACCTTGCAGCAGCTGAGAGGGTGATGACAGCTGACGAAGAGGGGGGCCTCTCTCGGCGTCTCGATGCGGGATGACGCCGTCTGTGGGAGGTTGGAGCTGGAGGAGCCGGGACGGGAGCGGGCGTCTCGCTCTGGCGGGAGGTAGGAGGAATGGAGCCCCGGTAGCGCTTGACCCTCGACGCAAACTCAGTCTTCCTAGGGGATTTCCTCACCCCTTCGCCGCACTCACGCTGCAGCACTGCCAAACGGTTAATTCTCTCCATTCCCTCAGCGTGCTGAGCGAGCTGAGGGCACCACCGGACCTCTGTCTCCGCCAGACCTCCGTACCAGAGAATGTCCTCCGGGGTAGAATAAATGCTGGCTGACGCGATGAGCCCGTTGATGTCCATTAATGCCTTGCAGACCTCCCATCCCAAGCTTAAAGGATAGCTGCAGGGCGCCGAATCCATGGCCCACTCCAACACAGCTCAGTCTCACAAAATGATACAAAAAGGAGAAAAGGAAAAAAGGATGTGTGGGTGTACCCACTAAATCCTATAATTCAGCTGGAACATTCTGTCATGAACTCTCCGTGTGCTTCTCCAACAGCGCACGGAGGAGGAGAAAGGAAGAGGATTTAAACGCTGGGTTCTCGGGAAGTACTCAGGGGGATCAGTGACCCGGAAGTTGTAGAATGCAAGTGGCAGGCAACAGTTTGAGCGGTCAGCAGTATTTTTCAGTGCAACAAATTCATATTTCACTGAGATTTATAAAGTGAGTATTGGTTTTTTTTATACTGTACGTTTCTGTCATGAACTCTCCGTGCGCTTCTCCAACAGCGCACGGAGGAGGAGAAAGGAAGAGGATTTAAACGCTGGGTTCACCACACACACATTTATTAACACACAACTAAACGTACAGAGTTCTCTAGGCCACCCAACACACACACTGGAGGTATACAGTGGCGGGCAGCGCACAGACTAATACTCACAGTGCAGGGGCAGGCCGGGTTGTCACAGCAAAAATCCAAAACACACAGACAGTCCTTAATGACATGACAGTGGACAGGGAAAACGACCATCCAACGCGTACAATGATCCAGCGGCATCTGTCTAGCAAAGAGCTCCTTTAATACAGACGCCGCTGGCGTGACAAATAGGGAACACCTGGGCGAGGCACAGATAGATGATTACCAGGGACTGGAAACAGCTGATGAGCCAGAAGGAGAGCGAGGGGGCGTGGCTGGGCCGGCAGCCTGTCAGCAGCGTGAGAGAAAGGAGATGACAAATGCTGACTAACAGCTGCCGGTCAGACAGTGGCTAGGGGCATAGAAAAACGTACCAGAATACATCAAAATACACATCCCCAGCAAAGCCAACTCCACAAAAAGATTGAGACCGAGCTGGGGAAAGCCAAGCCGGCTCGGCATGTGACACTTTTCTGTATAGTGCCAACTTGTTAGCTTTAGCAATGTTAGCCAGCGAAGTAGCCTTAGTTCAGTCAACTAACATGACACGTAGCTCAGCTCTGAGCCAGTGTTAAGTCCTTAATTGGGAGGGGGGGCAAGATGGCAGCTGATGAATAATTTCTAAACTCTACTCTAACATTTAGCAACTTGCTTTTGCTTGCGGTTGTCCATTGAGTCCGATGATGATGTCCACTTCTATCGATGAGTCCTTTGATGGCTGTGTAGTCCTATCCTGGACCCACATGTCCTGTTGCAGGTAGGGCATGTAAAAGTTGTGGTAGTAGCAGCAGGGGCTGCAGGTGCATTCCTCCTCAGTCTTCTCTCCTGTCTTCTGGCTGTCCTGTCCTCCTCCATCATACGGGTCCCCACAAGGCACTGCTGTCGCCAGGTGTTCCGGTCAGCAGCAGCCTCCTCCAGAGCCTCAGGTCTGATCCTGCACTTCTTTAAGGCCATCTTTAGCTGGTCCTTGTAGTGCTTCTTCTGCCCTCCAGCAGAGCGTCGACCATGGTGTAGCTGGCCATATAACACCCTGCGAGGCAGCCGGTTTGGGGGCATCCTCACCACATGTGCCAGCCAGCGTAGCTGGTGCTGGGTGATCGTTGCCTCAATACTCCTACAGCTGGTCTTAAAGAGTATCTCAGAATGAGGCACATGGTCACGCCAGGTGATTCCAAGGATGCGCTGAAGGCAGCGTATATGGAACCGCTCTAGATCCCTAATGTGGCGGCTATAAGTCACCCAGGATTCACAGCTGTAGAGGAGAGTAGTGACACAGACTGCCTGGTAAACAGAGATCTTCGTTTGGAGATGAAGGTTCTTGTTCTGGAAGACCCGATGCTGGAGTCTCCCAAAAGAAGCTGATGCCTGCCTGATCCTGTTCTGGACCTCACTGTCAATGGTGTTGTCTATAGAGCATCTGAACTTTTAGCGACTACAGCATCTACATCAGCTGTGACAAAAAGTGGTAATGTCAAATTACCCAGCGTGTAAACATAAAAGGGAAAGTGTCCCTGATAGTTCTTCAAGAAAGACTCCTGAGATAAAGAAAGGAAAGATGGAGCAAGAAACTGCAGGTGTCATCATAGCAGACCTAAAGCTAGCTATCAAGGAGCAAGGCAGTGCTATTGGAAAATCCATAGAGGACCTTAAAGCCTCAGCCCTTGCATCCCCAGCTCCATCCAAACAAAGTCATCCTGCGTCGAAACACCGGGAGAAGCCCTCTTCATCTTCTGCGGTCGCCTTCCCTCCAGCTGCTGTGAGGAGTGCCAGAGCTACCCCGGGAATGCCCACCTCCGTCGCCATGGAGACGGCTCCCTCACAATCCATTGACGGGGCCAAAATCTCCAGTGGCACGGAGGGGGATGACTGTTATTTACCTGCAGCTGCCAACATCAGGAACTGGGATGACAGGCAAGTGGTTTTCATTCCATTCAGTCAAATCACTATAAACCTTGTCTGTCTCCCGAGGGAGAGGCCCAGTTTCAGCAGTCCGCTGTGTCCTCTCCTTCAGCTGCAGATGCTGATTTTTTTCCCCGTTCTCTCTGTGTCTCTTCCTTTTCCTCCTGAGTGTCCGCCGGCCCCAGAACATTACCGCCGGACGATGGAGGAGCCCGGGGCCCCAGAGGATTCTGCTCCGGAGCCAGCACGAAGCTGTTCCCCAGCAGTCATGCCGGAGGAGTCGCCAGCGTTGCAGCCACTGCCGGGGAACAACGGGACTGCAATGACCATCATGCCTGCTGTGGAGGTCACCACAGCAGAGTTGGAGGTTGAGCCCGGACCTCCATCTTCACCCGATCGTCGAGTCCTGGACAGCGATGGAGCTTGAGCTCAGGCAAGTGCTCTATTTTGTCTTCCTCTTTTCAGTTTGGAGCAATCTTGCCTGACTCTTGGTGAGGACAGCCAGATGCAGCCACTCACTGCATCTGAGTTTGCCTCGGTGGGCTCCGCTGCTGCCGGCGACCCTGACCAATCCTCTCTCTGTTCTGTGTCCGAGTCCTCTTTCAGGGTCACTGGAGAGAACCCAATGCTGCTGGATGAGTCTGTGAGTCCAGGCTCACCACCTGAAGACGCCATGGGTGCAGCTTCCCCTCTGCCCAAGGCCGTCATCTGGGTTCCACCTCCTTGGGTTGAGGCTCCGTGGGTGCTGCGTCCCAGCCGGGGACCATCGTGGGTGCTGAGTTCCAGCATCAGTCCTACGTGGGTGCTACGCTGCTGTTCGGGTCCGCCATGGGCACCGTGCCTCAGCCTGGGGTCCACCGCGGGTGCAGCGGGTCAGCTCAAGAATGCTGTGGCCTCCTCATCTTCCCTGTCTGACACCGTGGGGGTAGCCATCCTACGGTCTGGACATTCACCAGGGAGCCTCCCGGTGGGCAGGCCGCCTCCTGCTCCACCCCTCCGGTCTTGGTGGCTCAATGGCGCTGGCTGACCGCCGGAGGGACTCACTCCCTAGGTCAGGTGTCCCATGTGTTCTGGCAGGCCGCCGGACTCTGTCGACCTGACCTTCTGCTGGGCCTGGGGCTCTGGGCGGCCTCCTGAGCCCAATGCCCATGGACTTGGGGGGGGTTAATTGTGGGCCCTGGGCGGGGTTATTGTCTTCACTCCTTCCTTTTCCCCCTACCTCCCATCCTGGGGTTATTTTTTTGCTATTGTTC
Organism: Pholidichthys leucotaenia; assembly: GCA_020510985.1. Classification (NCBI taxonomy): domain Eukaryota; kingdom Metazoa; phylum Chordata; class Actinopteri; order Cichliformes; family Pholidichthyidae; genus Pholidichthys; species Pholidichthys leucotaenia. The sequence continues at coordinate 296,221,253 of CM035836.1, read as the reverse complement.
CTGTGGGGGGGGGGGGGTCTGGGATGTTATCTTGGGTGTCTGGGAATCCACCCCTTAAAGAGGGGGCTCTGTCAGGAGCTGAACCGGCTTGGTTTCCCCCGGCTCAGTACTGACCTCTCTGTGGGTTTAGGTGCTACTGTATACTGTATGTGCTTATTATGTATTCTGTGCTGCTTCCTTACCCATAGCCACTGCTTTCTGGCCGGCAGCGGTGAGGCAGCCCTTTTGGCTCACGCTGTTGTGAGCGCTGTCTGACTGTCTGCCGGTCCGACCACACCCCCTCTCAGCTGTTCCCACTCCCGTATGCCATCTTCCTGCTCCTTGTCCAGGTGCTGGCAATTTCATCATCACCAGCAGTGCGTGTACTTAAGCACCTTTTGCCAGTCACCTACTGCTGGGTCATTGAGAATTATCCTCTGAGCATTATCTACGACTTGTGTGAAGTCAGCACTTACGACGCTTTGCCCTGGTTCTCTCGCGTCCCCACAGCAATAGTGGCTGTGGGACGCCAGCGTGGCTACACGCTTCTTCTCCTGCGTTCGCGGTGCGATGCTGGCCCCCTAACGCTAACTGTAAGTGTTCCTGTGTGTTTTTGTTGTGTGTGGACTGTGTCTCACGACTTGTTAGCCATTCCATGTTTGCCGTGGTTCTTGTGTGCCCTTGAAGCGAAGTCGGCTCTGGGGCGCACCTATGGCTAACACGTCCCCTCTCATTCGTTTGCTGGGTGATGCCGGCCCAGGAACGCCAAATGTGTCTTCGCCTTTTTGTATGTTCTCACCTTTTTGGGACTGTTTGTCTTCATGTTTAATAAATGTGTGTGGTGTAACTCCAGCGCGTAAATCCTCATCTTTTCACCCTTCACCGTGCGCAATGGAGAAGCGCACGGGAGGGTTCATGACATTATTTAAACAACATTAAGGAAATGATGCCTTTTTCTTGAGTAAAGTTAGCCTCACCTTTTATAACTTAATTTATTATTCATTCAATATATAAAAATGTTTGTGTTATTGCCATATTTTATATGGAGTATTTTATTTGGTGTAGTTTTGAGGAGCTGGAGCTGTTTTGTTAAAAGTGACACCACCAGTATTGTGTGTCCATTATCATTATTACTCATTTGTATCACAAATTTTAAGCTAACTAGTAGTTTTTCCACTATCCCATTAGATGAAATGACACACTGTTGTCCTTTTACATGGCCAAAAATAAAAGTAGGCTAATTAAAGCCCCAGAAGAGATACATCTTTATTGAAATAAATCGCTTTTAACATATGGGGGGGCGGGGGGAGCTGAAGAGTTCATAATGGTCAAATTTGACCAAATGTGGTTTATCCCACCACCACCCCCCCGGTATGTTTTGGTCAGTGAAACAACACAATATTGCAAATTAAATTTTCTCTGAGGAAAACAGCAGTTCTTTGTGGTAACAGTTTAAAGTCGTGACATGAAATTTGACATAAACTCATACACTGATAAAAACGTAGCACAGCCATGAGCCATGCGCCATGATTTCCTGTCCTTAGAATCAGAATCAGAATCAGAATCAGGTTTATTGCCATTGTTCATGTAGTACACAAACTAGGAATTTGTCTCGGTACAATGCTGCAACATTAAACATGATAAGATAAGAGAAATAAACTATACATGTAATAAAGTGTAGGATAAGATTAAGTGATACTGGTCAACAGTTAAAATATATATTAGCCAGCAGCAGATACTGTGGAGAACTATATAGTGCAGTCGGTAATGCAGGAAGAAAACAGTGATGATTGACATGAGTCTGGTTGAGCTGCTGTACATGGTGCACGAGAGTCACTTAGTGTTCAGCAGTCTAATGGCAGAGGGGAAGAAGCTGTTCATGTGACGGGAGGTTTTAGTCTGGATGGACCGAAGTCTTCTACCAGAGGGGAGGGGGGCAAACAGTACGTGACCAGGGTGTGAGGGATCGGCTATGATCCGGCCAGCACGCCTCCGGGTCCTGGAGAAGTAGTGAGATGTGAATATATGGTAAATATTACAAAGATACATGCATACATTTTGAATGGCAAGCAGATGTGGACAAGCACTATTATTCAGAACCAGGAATACATCAGTGTTCAGTGCAAGTAGTCCATTGGCTCTTAGGATTTAAAAAAAAAAAAAGATTAAACAGTTAAATAGCATATTCCAGAGTGGTGGCCTAATGGTAGAGCATCCACCCCAACAACCAGGTGGTTGTGAGTTCATACCAAAGACCATCTAAAAAACCAACAGATAAGCAGCAAAGAACCAAAACGGATGCCAGGAAATCAAAAATACCCTGATGTGGGTAATCCCAGGACCAAAGAGTAAAAGTCCAATCACATATTTGTTCCAACCCTTGACTAACTCAGCTGATCCTGATAAGCACACCTCTTCAAGATCTGTGCTTATCAGAATCAGCTGGGTTTTTCAATGGCTGGAACAAATATGTGATTGGATTTTTACTCTTTGGATTACCCACCTCTGAAAATACCAAACTGAAATCATGATATTTAAAAACGTGGTGTCCAAGGGAGCTGTATCTTAACTGTCATGTTTCTCTCTCTGTAGACCTATGTCCATTTGTGGGTCCCAAGCAGACCTGCAGTGCAATGCAGTTCCAGGTAGGCCAGTGTCTGATATATTGTAACAGGTTAAGATCCTGCTAGTCACCGAGAATGGCTTTACAACCCCTGAATTGCAAATGTTTTCATATTACAAGCTTTATTTGTCATGTACACATGTGGACAAAATTGTTGGTACCCCTTTGTTAATGAAAGAAAAACCCACAATGGTCACACAATGGTAACTTGAATCTGACAAAAGTGGTAAAAAATAAAAATTCTATGAAAATTAACCAATGAAAATCAGACAATGCTTTTGAATTGTGGTTCAACAGAATTATTTTAAAAAACAAATTCATGAAACAGGCCGACCCACAGTGATCTGTGCGGAGTTTGCATGTTCTCCCCGTGTCTGTGTGGGTTTACTCCGGGATTTCTCCGGTTTTCTCCCACATGCCAAAAACATGCAAGTTAGGTTAATTGGCATCAAACTGGGGATTCTAAATTGTCCTTAGGTATGACTGTGAGAGTGAATGGTTGTCTGTCTCTCTGTGTTGGCCCTGCGATGGACTGGCGATCTGTCCAGGGTGTACCCTGCCTCTCGCCCAAAGATGCTAGGATAGGCTCCAGCCCCCCCGCGACCCGAAAAGGATTAAGCGGAGGAAGATGAATGAATGAATGAATGAATGAAAAAGGCCTGGACAAAAATGATGGTACCCTTAATATTTTGTTGCACAACCTTTTGAGGCAATCACTGCAATCAAAAGATTTCTGTAACTGTCAATACAAATATCAATACAAATAAATGTCAATACAAATGAGACTTCTGCACCTCTCAGCAGGTATTTTAGCCCACTCCTCATGAGCAAACTTCTCCAGTTGTCTCAGGTTTGAAGGGTGCCTTCTCCAGACGGCATGTTTCAGCTCCTTCCACAGATGTTCAGTAGGATTTAGATCAGGGCTCATAGAAGGCCACTTTAGAATAGTCCAATGTTTCGCTCTTAGCCATTCTTGGGTGTTTTTAGCTGTGTGTTTTGGGTCATTATCCTGTTGCAAGACCCATGACCTGCCACTGAGACCAAGCTGTCTGACACTGGGCAGCACATTTCTCTCTAGAATACCTTGATAGTCTTGAGATTTCATTGTACCCTGCACAGATTCAAGACACCCTGTGCCAGATGCAGCAAAGCAGCCCCAGAACATAACAGAACCTCCTCCATGTTTCACAGTAGGGACAGTGTTCTTTTCTTGGTATGCTTCATTTTTGTGTCTGTGAACATAGAGCTGATGTGCCTTGCCAAAAAGTTGCAGTTTTGTCTCGTCTGTCCATAGGACATTCTCCCAGAAGCTTTGTGGCTTGTCAACATGCAGTTTGGCAAATTCCAGTCTGGCTTTTTTATGATTTGTTTTCAACAGTGGTGTCCTCCTTGGTCGTCTCCCATCAAGTCCACTTTGGCTCAAACAACGACGGATAGTGCGATCTGACACTGATGTACCTTGACCTTGGAGTTCACCATGAATGTGTTTAGAGGTTGTTCTGGGCTCTTTTGTTACCATTCGTATTATCCGTCTCCTCATGCGGCCACGTCCAGGGAGGTTGGCTACAGTCCCGTGGATCTTAAATTTCTGAATAATATGTGCAACTGTAGTCACAGGAACATCAAGCTGCTTGGAGATGGTCTTATAGCCTTTACCTTTAACATGCTTGTCTATAATTTTCTTTCTAATCTCCTGAGACAACTGTCTCCTTTGCTTCCTCTCGTCCATGTTTAATGTGGTACACACCATGTCACCAAGCAGCACAGTGACTACTTGTCACCCTTTAAATAGGCCGACTGACTGATTACAAGTTTGTAGACACCTGTGATGTTAATTAGAGGTCACATCTTGGTTGAACATGTCCCTATGGTCACATTATTTTCAATCTTTTCTAGGGGTACCATCATTTTTGTCCAGGCCTGTTTCATGAGTTTGTTTTTTAAAGTAATTCTGTTGAACCACAATTCAAAAGCATTGTCTGATTTTCATTGGTTAATTTTCATAGACTTTTTATTTATTACCACTCTTGTCAGATTCAAGTTATTTCTGTGACCATTGTGGGTTTTTCTTTCATTAACAGAGGGGTACCAACAATTTTGTCCACGGCTATAAATGTAAAGCTTGAGCTTGTCTTGTCTGTATAGGTAGTTGTCACTTGATATAATAAACATTTAAGTCTGCTGTGTTGTAAGATAAGCAGTGTGTATACAGTCTATCCCTTCTTAGGTGATTCTATATATAAACACATATTTTTGCCTGCTCACTATTTGGGGTTGTCACAGCAGACCATGGGTCTGCATATTTGATTGAATTTTTATGCCAGATGCTTTTTCTGATGCAGCCCCACCCATTTCACTGGTTTTATACTTCCCCCTGCAGCTGGGCAGCCAATATGTAATGTAATGAAATTTGATTAGTTATTTTAAGCTGACTTGGCAATGTGATGTCTGTGTCTGCAGGAGCAAGTACGGGAAGAAAGAAGAATTCAAACAAGATTCCATCTGATTCTCCGAAATGAAACACTCGATTTGGATTACCTCTTGGATGTTACTAGGCAAGAACTTTCCTTGTTAACAATGGCATCAGATCATTTTAGCATCCTATCAGAACTCATGAACAGTCTTAATGAGTTGATCAATATCATTAGCTTGCATCGATCTACTGAGGAGACATCAATTAATGAGACATATTGTAACTGCAGTTGCAGGAAATCTGGGATGGCCATGTCTGGAAATTGATCCTAATGATCTTAAAAGTCTCCACCACACTTCCACTGAAATATTTAGCCAAATTGTGTGGTGTCTCAAGAAGAATGCTGGACCGGCGAATGAAAGAACATGGCCTCTGTGTTCGTGGATGCTACTCTAAAATATCAGATGATGAACTGAATCGTGCTGTGAGGTCCATAAAGTTGTAACACTTTTCTGTTATCTAGAGACTATTACTAAAACAACAAGGGATGAAATGATTACACACTTTCTAGGCTGGTATGGTTTTGTGGGTTATTATTATAGTTTAAAGTGCACAACAAATAATGAATATACAACAATTCTAATTATCCCGTATTTACACACCCACAATGTATTTGCACAAGTTATATTCACACCAAAATAATTCAATTTAGTGTTCCCCTGTCCGTAAGTGTTCCCAATCTTTGCCGGCAAAAAAAAAAGAAAGTGTCCCCATAAAGTCACCCAAAATCAAACAGGATGTCACTGTATGATTGTCCAAAAAACCCCTGAGCTCAGTCAAAATGCAGTTGGAAAAAAATGAATGCATGAAGAGACACAAGCAGGAACAACCTCACCGGCTTTGGGTCCGCTGCCCATCTCGTCGGTTATACAGCGAGAGCCCCCGATCCAGCATCCTCCTCCTGAGTCAACCCTCTTGCCGTTTCCCGGCAACGAATGTGCCGTCACCTGCCGATCCCACATAGACTCCCAGTGGGACGACGCTCCTCCGGGCTGTTCCTACAGTCTCTTTAAAGGCCTTTATTTTCCTTGACCATATGACATACCACAACAAAATAACGAGTCCAGTTGACCACAAAATACAGAGAGTTGCAAAAGATGAGCATTGTAGCTAGATGGAATAAACAGATGGAATAACAGATTAAGGCCACCAGACATACAGGGTGCCTGGTGGATGCGCTTCAGCCCGGCGAAGGGAATGCCTAGTGCTCCAGAGCTACTGTCGGCACAGGGAGAAAGGCAAACATGAAACTTACGGTGCTGGAGCGATCCGGGGGCTGTCTGTGCAGTCTGGTGGATGAGGGAGAAAGGCAGAGTCAGCCGCTAACATCAAGGGATTTACCGAACTTGAAATGACAGGCTGAAAAAACACATAGGTAGTGAATACACATACGTGGAGAACTAGCTGCCGTGTATGGAGGTGAATGACAATGACAATCTGTTTCCACAAACGCAGCGAATAAATAATCCTGATGCTAACGAGGAAACACTGCCGGTGTGAGGAAGTGTGGGCTGAACATAATTGAACCTGGTGTGTGAAAGAACATGTATGAGCGTGTGAACGGGAATGAATGGAGTGTGTGCATGTGTGTGTGTGTGTGTGTGTGTGTGTGTGTGTGTGTGTGTGAACAACCGTAGTGAAGCACAGCTGATGGCACTTGACAGGAGGAGGGGGCATGCCCGAGTTGTTAGGGAGCGAAGGATCCAAACAGCTCCCTGACATGCCTGACAGGAAATAGGGCAAGAAATAACAATAAGTCAGAACTGGGTTTGGAACAACCAAACCCAGATTCATGACAGACTCCTTTGTTTAATATGTATAAATTAAGGACTACACATGAATAAACTGATTATTGACCAACATGTTTATTTTATTAACACAAGAACCATCAAGATGGTCTGATAGAGACTCTGGGATTTTATTATGTGAATAATTTTGTTTTAACAAAATCTACAGGTCTCCCAGTCCATGACTTTTCATAAATACTGTATGTGCATTTTATCTTTTCTGAAGTCTGGAACATAATAAAATTAAACACAGGATTTCACTTATTCCTCGGACAGCCACAGCAGAGACTACTGTGACTGAGTTACTATGATGTTGCAATGTCGGGGGACACTATAGATCTGTGCTTTTTATTTTGTCCACTCCAGGTAGGATGGGCTATCCTATTTTGTGGATATGATTTCATTGTTTAGGAAAGCTTTTTCATTTTATTTATTTGACCTTTATTTTACCAGGTAAAATATTTAAGAGCAGTTCTCACCAGGTACAGTATGTCCTGGTGTGTCATCGTATGTACTTAAAGTTTGCTGTTATTCTTGCTTTTAATCCTATTTGTGGAGAGATTTTGCCTCGAGATGTAAAGTGCATTATAGCTGAAATAAATTATCATTTTAAAGCTATATATAAACAAATGAAGTTTTTAAAAAAAATCCTCTGCTGGCTGATGTCCAGTGCAGCACAACACCAATCTCTGTGAGATCGTTTCTGTTCATATTAATCTGTTCTGTCATGCCAAATCAAGTCACGCGCCGGGAGAAGCTTCTCTCTCTCTGGCCATGCGCCCTCGGTTCTCGAGACACCGTCGATCACTGTCATCGGGCGCAGTTGAATTAAGACAAGCTTTTTTTGGGCGTTAAATCCTGGCGCATTTAGCAAGATACTAGAAATGGTGTTTTGTAAGTTTTAACCTTCTGAAATGTGTCTATTGGTCACATGATTATTGAAAAAAATATCAAAACTTCTCTTAAAAAAACACAGCCTTTAAGAAGCTGTTTTAATTCTTCTAGGTTTGTTTCAGAATATCACTAAAAGGTAGATTTCAGTAGCCTTTATTCCTGCCTGCTGTTCTATGAATGGCCAGCCCTGTCATGTGCGGAGCTGGTGTTTCAGCTCCACCCATGATTTGTGGCTGTATCTTCTGATTTGTTGTTAATTGGTTCCAGCTGGCAGGTCGAGCCCTGAGCCTAGGCCCTTGCCAGTCTACAGCCATACCCCTCTCTCTGCCAGACACTCACCAGCTGTTAGTTATTTTCTCATTTGTTCCTGCCCTCACACACACACATGCATGCACACACATATACTCATACACCGACTCCCGCTGCACACCTGCGTCCACTTGTCACTCATTAGTCTGGCTGGTATTTATTGAGTGACAGTGGGGGCATTCAGTGTCGTGACATAGGTCTACACTACACAGTTCAGTCTGTAGTCACCGGCTTATGTTATTCCCTGGAGCTGTTGGCACCCTTTTCCTATGGACTTCTACGGTGTTGTTTCCCCAGAGCCCTCTGAGCTCCGACGCCCCATGTAAGTCTCCTGTTTCACTTGCCCTTCTTAATCCGCTGCCCAGTTCCGCCCTGGGAGCGCGTGGGGGCTTCCTGTTTTGCCAACTGAGCTTGGGCGTCCATCGCTTGTGTGCCAGACTGTGTAACCATTGAACATTTTCTTGTATTTTGTGTATTTTTGAGTTTCTCCTTTCTGTTAATAAACATGTTCACTTCACCTGCGTTTTGGACTTGTATTAATTCAATTGTCCGTTGCGAAGTTAAGCAGCAGACATGACAGTATGCCATGACCATGTGAGTCCAAGCGGTGAAGTGGCGTGACATTTTTTACCTCCGCCAGGCCGAAAAGGCCAGGAGGAGGTAATGTTTTTGCCGGGGTTTGTCTGTTTGTTTGTCTGTCTGTCTGTCTGTCTGTCTGTCTGTTGGTTAGCAAGATAACTCAAAAAGTCTTGGACGGATTTCCATGAAACTTTCAGGCGTTGTTGGAAATGGTACAAGGAAGAACTGATTAAATTTTGGGGATGATCCGGATCACCGTCTGGATACAGGAATTTTTTAAAGCATTCTTTAACACTGTGACATACGGCTATTTTCAACATGTGCGCAGGCGCAATGGAGGGCGCTGGTCATCGTGTCTGACCAACATAAACTCCGCCTTCTTCAACGTTTTAGGCACAAAAGCACGCGGAAAACACCGTGCCTGTGTTTGCGCGACGCTGCAAAAGCTGAGACGGGCAGCTGTCCGCCACCGGATTATTTGGCAGAAATTCCCCGGGCAGCCATAGGCGCTGCGCAAAAACCAGCTGCTCGGCAGCGTGCTGTGTGCCTGTGTTTGCGCAACGCTGCAAAAGCTCAGACGGCCAGCTGTCCGCCGCTAGATTATTTGGCAGAAATTCCCCGGTCAGCCATAGTAGCTCCGCAAAAAGAAGCTCTCTGCCGGGGAATTTTCCAAATCATCTTTGGCCGCGGAGCGCAACTCCAATAAAGATAAAGATTAGATGTACCACGAAGGTCGAGTGCAAGCAAGATGTTTGTGTCTGTGAACATTCCGTCTTTTGGCGAGTTGATACGTAACGATGTTTACAGTTTGATGACAAGGTTGAAGCCATGTAACAATCATCTTATATCAGCAATTGTCAACTCGTCACTCACACTTCAGCATTTGGAAGTGGTGGCGTTCCATTTTATACTGAGTCCAGTATTGTATGTTATTGTTGTTACAAGACCGCCGACTGTCTGCTGATCTGTATATACTTTTATTTATTTATTTATTTTCTACTCCTTTTAGTTCTGCATTTAATATGAACCCTGAGTTTGAAATAAACGTTTGAATTTTGAATAAAACCCACGCCAACCTGTCTACCTAATTGGCATCCGTCAGTGAAGCCCTCAGTGCTGCTTTCAGTGATCTAAAATGCTCACATAACCCATTGGCCTGTGGGTTGTATGCAGTTGTGTCATGACTTCTTTTGTTTTTTCTTTTGAATTCTTGAATGGAACATGGGTGGGCAATATAAGCTGCGGATTCAGCCATCACATATTTCGGATAACTTATGTTGAACTGTATAATCAGAGGAGCTATTGTCTAATTTGACCTTGTTGGATTTTATTACCCCCTTTGTTATATTATTCACTTTCTTTTAACCTGTACTCATAATCTATTCGAAATAAAGATTAATTCATTCGTTCATTCAATTGCAACGCCCCCAGCCTGGGAGTTTGCAGATGCAGGACATGGACACAACACCAACACTTCAGTTTATTACCTCCGCCAAGGAGGTAATGCTTTTACTACTGAACCACTAATCCTATCATTGTGAATCCAATTGCTACTCAGATGTTTTCATGGTCAAGGAATCTGACAACGTACACACAAACACGGTATGGGGGGAACTGTGGCGCTTGGCGGAGGTCTGCGCTCTCCGAGTGCTTTTCTAGTTCATTTTTGTGGGGGGGGGTTTCAAATACCTGTTAGGAGCGTGATGTCCTCAAAGAGCCGTTCCCACACCGGCAGAAGTGGATGGGCAGCGGGACATCCCAGTGGAGTGGAGCAGCAGGCAGCCTGGTTAATCTGGGAACTGCCGGAGGATGCTTGCGACGCCTACGGCCCCAGGGAAAGACTGGACTGCCTGAATGGCGCGTTAAGGATCCTGGGGGCTCATCAGGGCCTCTGGAATTACCCCGAATACACCAAACTCCTAGCCGCAGTCTGCATGCTTGAACAGGCTTTTCCCGACCTGAAGAGAAAGGCGTTCCATACGAACCCCGAGCAGAGACGCTCTTCTCAGCTGGTGGCCATCTTTTCCTCCGCTCCTTCACCAGCTCCAAGATGGCCGCCACCAGGTCGGCAGCACCGACGTCATCCAGCCCCGGATTCCCGTAGGAATCATCCAGCCCCGCCAACTGCTTCTTTACCTGCACCGAGTCTGGTTATTTCCGCAGCGGATCCTCATGTCTCAGCAGTCCCATCTGCAAGATCCTCTTCCACATCCGCTGCAACTCTCCCCTCCTCGGTGTATCCGCAGACGGTCGAGGGGCACTTGTCTTCCTCACCGGTGGCTCCCATTCTTGCGGCAAGAGGGGCGGCTCCTCAACAGTCTATAGAGGGGCCAAACACTGCCTTTTCCGGACGGGAGGATGATGACGCCCAAACAGCAGCAACCAACATTACCCAGGGAGACAGGCAAGTTAATTTTCATTTGACTCCTATTAATAATGAAATGTCTTGCCTGATTCCCAGTTGGGAGACTCAAGGAAAGCAGTCCCCTGAGTTCTCCTCACCAGGTGCTGTTTTGAACTGTTCACCAGCCCTCTCCATGCTCTCTCCTATCTTCTCTGAATCTATGCCAGCACCAGAGCCGAACCAGAGGGACCAGGAAGAGCCAGAGGTTTGGGAGGATTATTTCCCCCAAGTTAATGGTGAGCCAAAACCCAGCCACCATGCCGGAGGAGTCACCAGCGTGGGTCATGACAGCTGGAGAGATTAAGACTGCTGAGACCATCATGCCTGCTGCGGAGGCTGCTGCAGCAATGTCAGCACCCGAGCTGAACCTCCTGGAGGCTGAGCCTGGGGAAACATCACCCGGATCGTCGGAGTCCTGGACAGCGGTGGAGCTTGAGCTCAGGCAAATGTTCTCTCTTGTCTTTCTCCTTTCTATAATAGAGCATTTTTGCCTAGCTTTAGGTGAGGAGAGCCAGCTACATCCGTACGCTGCACCTGAGCTCGCCTCGCCGGGCTCCGCCGCTGCCAGCGACCCTGACCCTTCCTCCTCTCTGTCTGAGTCCTCTTTCAGGGTCGCTGGAGAGAGTCCATCATCACTCCTTGGCGGAGGTAATAATGACATCAAATTAAAAGGAATGCATTGCAAGTATTTATAAAAGTGTCACAAGTATTTTTAAGTGTCCTCTTTGTTGACTTGATGTCACTTGGTCCTGTTCAATATGATATAATGTGTTATTTAGGAGTCGTGCGCCTCGTTGGCCATTTGTTGTTAAGCAATCATTTCCTTCGCCAAGGAGGTAATGATTTTGCCGGGGTTTGTCTGTCTGTCTGTTTGTCTGTCTGTCTGTTACCAAGATAACTCAAAAAGTTATGAACGGATTTTGATGAAATTTTCAGGAAAGGTGTGTAATGGCATGGGGAACAGATGATTAGATTTTGGTGATGATCTGAGAGTGCATACCTCCACCAAGGGCTTTGTTTATATTTGTGCAGCAGGATTACACAAAAACTACTGGATGGATTTGGATGAAATTTTCACCAGAGGTGGTTCTTGGGCTAGAGAGGAACCCATTATATTTTGGTGATGATCTGAGAATGCATACCTCAGCCAAGGCTCTTATCTTCTCACAGTGTGTTAGCAACAATACTCCAAAACTGATGGACAGACTTTGATGCAATTTTCACCACAAGTGGCTCTAGGCCTACACACAAACCCATTACATTTTGGAGGTGATCCATGACAAACGGAAGGAGTCTTGGCAGAGGTATGCGCTCTATGAGTGCTTTTCTAGTTAAAAATGATTTGGTTTTATTGGGGAGCGCTTGGTGGGCGTTTGGTGTCCCATAAAAATGATTTCATTCATTACTGGTCCCGTTAGGCTGTCTATGCTTACATCACCAATCTCACAAACACACAGAACAACGTGCCGAGGTATCAAAAAAGGACGATTTCAGTGCATTTCTATGGTAATGTTAGTTAGATTTAAACAAAGAAAATGTTGAAATGGTGCACAACTGGCTCATGTAGCCATCACCATCTTATGAAAGATGGTGTTAGCAATCAGAATACAAGTTTTTTTAGATTCATATCAGCCAGCAGAGATTACCAAAGGAGGATTTTGTGGGCTGCCTTTTCATATGAGCTGGCTGAGGGATGATATGACCCATGTCTCCGTCTGGCCACAAATGGAGATTGCTCCTGCTGTAGGTATGTCTGTTTACCAAACTATGACTCTTATTTATCATTAAAAGTAACTTGCCAACACTTAAAGTTAAAACTAACATGCGAAAAACACCTGAATTTGCATCAGAGAGAGTTAATAGCTAAAATAGCATTAGCATAGAAACACGTCAGCTTGGTAGAAATATTAATTCCAATCTGAGCTGTTTATCAGCCTCAGAGTAAACATATTAATGCTGCAATTAAACTAGTTTAAAAATAAGACTGATACTCACCTGCTGACAAATGGACCGAAGCTCTGTAGAGCTGAAACAAAGTGTCGGGATTAACAGGGCGAACGAGTGTAAATAAACAGAAGGTAGGGAGACGGGAGGCTGTCTTTTCTCTGAGCTCTGGTGGATACATTTTGTAAAAATCAATGTTTGTTGATGATGGCGGCGCGCATGGACGCTGCGGCCCCTCTAGACATCAGTGAGTGTCAGAGTTTTGAGACGTACATTCTGTAAAACTTACAACCGTGAGACCTTATTAAACATCAAGGTAATGCACGCTGCAAGAATTGCAGCGCTCGGGTGTGACTTGGACATTCTACGCCAGCATGGAATACTATTGGAGGTTTCGCTGCCAGCTACCCGGGAGAGGAGGAAGTGTAAGTGGCGCGAACGCAAACAAAGGAGAGGAAAGAGAGCCAGGATTCATGCTAGGCTAAAAGCTAACCCCTCCAGACCAGCAGTACCGTCGCTCCTACTTTCCAATGTACACTCCCTCGAAAACAAGCTGGACGAGCTGCGTCTGCTGAGAGAAACCCGGAGAGAGTGGAGGGACTGCTGTGTGTTTGCATTTACAGAGACACGGCTCCACGACAACATCCCTGATGCAGCCATTCAGCTGGAAGGGATGACATCGTTCCGGGCGGACAGGGAGGCTGCTAGCTCCGATAAGAGCCGGGGGGGGGGGGGGGGCTATGTATTTATATTAATAAGAACTGGTGTGTTAACGCTACGTTAGCAACTAAACACTGCTCTCCGCTGGAGGAGTTCCTTATGTTGAATTGCCGGCCATTCTACCTGCCGAGGGAATTCACCAACATGTTTGTAGCTGCTGTTTACATAGCTCCTAGCGCTAATGCTAAAGCTAATGCTAACGAGGCACTCAGAGAGCTGCACGACGCTATCAGTGAATTTCAAACTTCCCACTCGGAGAGTTTTGTGGTGTTTGCGGGGGATTTTAATCACACCAGTTTAAAGACTGTGCTCCCCAAGTTCAAACAATGTGTGGACTTTAAGACCAGAGGAGAGAATATGTTGGACTTGGTGCATACAGTACAAACTTCCCAGATGCATATAAGGCAACATCTCGCCCCCACCTCGGCCATTCTGACCACCTATCCGTGATGCTGGTGCCTGCCTACAAACCTTTACTGAAGCGCAGCAGGCCAGTAGAGAAACAAATCAGGATTTGGCCAGAGGGTGCAGCCTCGGCACTTCAGGACTGTTTTCTGCACACAGACTGGGAGGTTTTCAAAATAGTAGCTTCCCAGGGAGACAGGACAGATGTGGAGGAGTACGCTGATACAGTCACCAGCTACATCGCGAAGTGCACAGAGGATGTCACTATAGTGAAGACTTTCACTGCACGGCGCAACTATAAACCCTGGATGACTGCAGAGGTGCGCTCGCTGCTCACAGCCAGAGATGCAGCCTTCAGAGCGAAGGACAGGATCACCCTCCGCTCAGCCAGGTCTGCGCTCTCAAAGGGAATTAAGACAATGAAACGCGCCTATGCGGAGAAAATCCAGGGACACTTCTGTGACACAAGGAACACCAAACGGATGTGGCAGGGAGTTCAGGCGCTGACGGATTATAAGTCTAGGCAGGGGGTCGATGATGATGACGCTTCGCTTCCAGACAGGCTCAACAACTTCTTTGCACATTTTGAAGCATCAAACCTGACAATCAGAGGGAGGGCTGGCCCATCTCCACCATTTGTTGGGCCAGCTATCGTCATCAACGCAGCAGACACACGGAGGACCCTAATTTTGTTTGCTCTCTACATGTCTGTTCTTTTCTTCTTCTCTGTCCCCTCACCCCCCAGCCAGTCGCAGCAGATGACTGCCCCTCCCTGAGCCTGGTTCTGCTGGAGGTTTCTTCCTGTTAAAAGGGAGTTTTTCCTCTCCACCGTCGCCAAGTGCTTGCTCACAGGGGATCGCCTGATTGCTGGGGTCTTTCTGCAACTGTGGGGGTCCTCCCTACAGTTGATAGTGCTATGAGATGACTGTTGTTGTGAAATGGCGCTATATAAATAAAGTTGAATTGAATTGAATTGAATTAATTAGGGTCAACCCACGTAAAGCTGCAGATCCAGATAACATCCCGGGACGTGTGCTCCGAGTCTACGCGAGCGAGTTGGTGGATGTCCTGACTGACATTTATAACATCTCCCTGAGTCAGGCCATCATTCCCAGATGCTTTAAGACCTCTACTATAGTACTGGTGGCAAAGAAACCAGTTGTGTCCTGTCTGAATGACTATTGTCCTGTTGCACTGACACCAATTGTAATGAAGTGTTTTGAACGGCTTGGCAAACCACACATCACAGCTTGCCTCTCTGCATCACATGACCCGCTCCAGTTTGCATATCGTTCAAATCACTCCACGGCAGATGCTATAGTCACCACCCTGCACTCTGTCATCACCCACCTGGACCAGAAGGACACCTACGCCAGACTCCTGTACATCGGTTTCAGTTCAGCATTCAACACCATTATTCCCCAGAGACTGATGGAGAAACTACTCCTTCTCGGTCTGAACACCGCCACATGTCTCTGGATCCTGGACTTCCTGACCGAGAGACCTCAGTCTGTCCATGTTGGAAACAACATCTCCAACTCTATCACGCTGAGCACCGGATCCCCTCAAGGCTGCGTACTCAGTCCACTGTTGTTTACACTTCTAACACATGACTGTGTATCCAGACATGAGGGGAACCAGATTATTAAGTTTGCGGACGACACCACAGTGGTGGGACTTATTCAGAGGGATGAGGAATCAATGTACAGGGAAGAAGTGAGAGACCTGGAGGGCTGGTGCAGGGAGAACAATCTGGTGCTCAACGTGGACAAAATGAAGGAGATGATTATCGACTTCCGGCGGTCACGGCCTGAACACGTCCCTCTCAGCATCAGCGACCGTTTGGTGGAGAGAGTGGAGAACATCAAGTTCCTCGGAGTGCAGATCTCGCAGGACCTGTCCTGGAGCAAGAATTCCTTGGGGATCAGGAAGCAGGCCCAGCAGAGACTGCACTTCTTGAGGAAACTCAAACAGGCCTCTCTCCCCATCTGCATCCTCAGGACCTTCTACAGAGGTGTGGTGGAGAGTGTTCTGACGTACTGCATTGCAACATGGTACTCCAGCTGCAGTATGTCAGATAAAAAAGCCCTGCAGAGGATAGTTAAGGGAGCTGAGAGAGTAATTGGAGTTTCCCTCCCCTCTGTCCAAGAACTTTTTCAGAACCGTTGTAGGAGCAGGGCAATGAACATTGTCAAGGATCACTCTCATCCTCTGCATAATCACTTTGAACTGCTGCCATCTGGCAAACGATTCCGGAGCATCAGAGGCAAAACCACCAGACTGATTAACAGCTTCCTTCCACAAGCTGTTAGGATGCTGAACAGTTGATCCAGAATCTTTCATACATACTACTGCACCTTATGGACATTATGTATATTATATGTATATAGTTCTAGTTAGTTTCAAGTATGTCTCAGGGATGTGTGAATGGCTGTATTGGGGTGGGGGGTAAGGGTGTGTGTGAGTGTGTCTTAAATTATGTTCTTTTTACTTATATGGATGCCTAGAGAAACGTAATTTCATCTTGCCTGCACTACAGTTGTATGTACAGCAACATGACAGTAAAGGTTGATTTGATTTGATTTTGATAAACCTAAACATGACAGCTTTTTGAGGATTTCCACAGCAGGTACAATTTATTTTCTATTATTGGAGTGTTCCACCAATGTACAGCCAAGCTGGTGTATTTATTCATCGTTACAAATATCAGTAAGTATTGTTTCTGGACACTGTTGAATCATTCTTCCACATACTGGCTGGTAGACGGTAGGGACACTTTTTGAGCTTATAAGTTTAAAGTTTTTGATCAGATCTGATCCGATCTTGCGGTGAAACCTTATCATAATATTGATATGCCGTATTGTTTCAATGGTAAACTGTCAGTTTTTCTTACCGCTGTGCTTTGCACATTCATATGCAAGTATCTGGATGTTTAGACAGCCCTATGAAAAATATTTCCTACAATCATTTAAAGAGTTGAAAATACAACAGCATACAGGAGAGAAACAGATTTTTAACTCACCGGTTACCATGTCTTTACATGGATCTGGATAAATCTTCCTGTCATCACCTATGGTGTAGGTGTAGTGTGGCCGACTACTGATTGGAGGGTCAGGGGTTCGATTCCCGCTCTGTCTGCAGTCTGCATGTCGAAGTGTTCTTGAGCAAGACACTGAGCCCCAGTTGCTCCTGCCTGATGGGTCAGGCCAACGCCTGTGTATGGCAGCTCTGCCACCATCAGTGTGTGAATGGGGGGATAGCAGGATCTGTAAAGCGCTTTGGTCATCTAGGGATGAGAAAAAGCGCTATCTAAGTGAAAGCCATTTACCATCAAATCCAGTTTGTTTTTTTTTTATTTAAGTTTTTGTAAAGGGTATACAGGTCATTACAGCATTGCATTGTTTACATTTTCATCACATGTTCCCTTATTTTTTGCTATGACAACATTGGTAGGATAGTTATTACAACACCCCCCCTTTTTTTTCAATTCAATTCAATTCAATTCAACTTTATTTATATAGCGCCATTTCACAACAACAGTCATCTCATAGCACTATCAACTGTAGGGAGGACCCCCACAGTTGCAGAAAGACCCCAGCAATCAGGCTTTTTCTTTTTTAAGTGAAAGAAAAAGTGAAATTAAGGAGAATTAAATAAAAACAAAACAAAACAAACAAAAAAACGAATAAACAAACAAACAGAACAGCAAAAAACAAACAAACAGAAAATTAAGTAAATAAAAGTAAAAGAGCATCTGAGTAGTGTTGGAACAAAGAGCGGGACCATTATTGAAATGGTATTTGTCAAACATTAGATCTAATGGAAGACACATATGCGATCCAGGGTTGCCAAAAGTTCATGAACCCATCCATGTCCTGTCTCAGTGCGAATGTCAACTTTTCCATCGAGTAAATGTCTTGAATCACGTTAATCCAATCTTCAGGTGTAGGACAGTCCTTCAGCATCCATTTTTTAGTTAGGGCTTTTTTACTTGCCAATATTAAAACATTGAATAAGTATTTATCTCCTCGTCTTTCCAGTGAGTCCGGTAATAAACCCAAATACAAAGTTACAAAAGAAAAGGGAACTGTTATTTTGAATATTTTCCCCAATATTGTCTGTACGTTGGTCCAATATTGGTGGATAACTGGGCATGACCAAAACACATGAAAATGATTTGCAGTCTTTTCACCACACAAGCGCCAACAGTTCAACCCCTTATGGGTAAATTTGTTTTGTGCAGGTGTTCTGAAAAATCTTACCAAATTTTTCCATCCAAATTCTCTCCACTGCAGGGAAGAGGTACTTTTCCATTGCTGTTTATTTAGCTTTTCCCATATTTCCAATTGTAAAGTGAAATTCCCCTCTTTTTCCCATCTCTCTTTTATATATGATGTGTTGTCTCCTTTTAAGTCTTGAAGACCTTGATATATTTTAGAAATGTATCTGATCCCTGGGATCCCTTTATATGCCATTAAGAAGACCTTCAGAACACCTGACTGGGCCCTTTCCAAATCCTCCTTTTTAAGTATATTGTTTATGTGGTGTCTAAGCTGAAAGAACCTGTAAAGATCTTGATTTATTAGACCTTGTTTTTTCAAATCTTCAAAACTTCTTAAAGTTTGCCCCTTAAAAAAATCGTAATATTTTATCAGCCCTTTCTCTTTCCACTCTTTAAATCTAGTGTCTGTTTTATTGGGGGTAAAGTCTTGATCATAGGCAATCCATTGCAGAAGTCGATAGGGCTCTTTAGCTTGATTCTCTCTGACTATCTTAAACCAAATTTTTAGCGGGGTCTCTATCCACGGGTTGGTGTTATTCAAGAGTTTAGTTAAGGCATTGTTCCCTATTATTGCCTGTAGGGGGATGTCACTTGTTATTTGGCATTCCATCTCCTTCCATTGTGCAGTGTAGACTGGGTTACATATCTCTACTAAAGTTTTAATTTGTGCAGCTATAAAATAGTCCCTGATATTTGGCAGCGCGAGCCCACCTTTGTCTTTGTTTAGCTGTAGGGTTCTATATCTGATTCTAGGTCTCTTACCCTGCCATATGAATCTTGAGATCCTTCTGTCCAGCTCCTGCCATGTTTTTTTGGGAGGTTCTACCGGTATTGTTTGGAAAAGGTATAGAAGACGTGGAAGTATATTCATTTTGACTGCTTCAATTCTTTGTGCAGTACCTAAGAATGGTATCATATTCCATCTTGCTAGGTCAGATTTTATTTTAGTCACCAGTGGATCATAGTTTAGTGTTATAATTTTGTCGAGTTGTTTCGGGATATTGACCCCCAGATATTTCATAGATTCCAACTCCCAGTTAGTTTTGAGTTCATTTAGTGAAAAATGATTTGGGTCATAGTTGAATGTTAAGACTTGGGTTTTATGCATGTTTAATTTGTACCCCGATAAATCTCCATAGTCTGAAAAAACTGAGATTAGTTCTGGTAGAGAAGTGTCTGGCTGCCCTAGGTATATTAAAATGTCATCAGCAAAGAGTGCTATTTTATGTTCCTTCTGACCAAGTGTAATACCTTGAATTTCTTGATTTTGTCTTATCCATTGGCTCAGAGGTTCTATGAAGATTACAAAGAGCAGTGGAGACAGGGGGCAGCCCTGACGACATCCTCTTTCCAGCTCAAAAGATGATGATAAATTACCGTTAATCCTTATTTTAGCTGTTGGTTTTTTATATAATGCCTGTATAGTTCTAATGAAGTTGTTATGAAAATTGAAACTGGATAAGATTCTATATAGGAAAGACCAGTCAACCGAATCGAATGCTTTTTCAGCATCTAATCCCAATATGACTGCATTTAAGTTATATTTTTTTATATGATGAATTATGTGTAAAGTGCATCGAATGTTGTCTTGTGTCTGTCTTTGTCTTATAAAACCTGTTTGGTCTAAGTGAACTAAGTCTGTCAGTATGTTTTCTAACCTTTTGGCAAGGATAGTGGTAAAAAGCTTATAGTCCTGATTTAATACACTGATTGGTCTGTAGTTGGAGCATTCTAGTTTATCCTTTTCAGGTTTAGGTATAACTGCAATGACCCCTTCTCTCCAGGAGGGGGGGATTTCCCCTGTGTGGAGGACGTAGTTAAATGTTTTCAGGAGGAGAGGAGATAGTTGCTGTTTAAAGGTTTTGTACCATTCTGCTGTATAGCCATCTGCTCCTGGGGATTTGTTAGCTTTAAGTTTCATAATTGCTTTTTCCAATTCTTTAGGTTGTATTTCTGACAGTAGTGTTTTATTTTGTGAATCCGTAAGTTGGGGAAGGTTTAATGTGTTTAGTAATGTCTCGGATGCGTTTTTATGTTTTTTGTGGGAGTATAAGTTCTTGTAGTAATTCTCGAAGCTTTTAAGAATATCCTGAATTCTGAATTTTATTTCCTTTGATACTGGGTCTCTGATTTTGTAGATTGCTCTTTCCGTTTGTTGTTTCCTCAATTTATAGGCTAGTAATTTTGCCGATTTACTGCCTGCTTCATCGTGTTTTTGTTTCAGAAATGTAAGTTTCTTCTGGATTTCTATTGTGTAGATCTCATTTATTTGATTTTTAATTTCTTTAATCTTGAGCGAGCCATTAGACTGAGTGTTGTCTTTGTGTTCTTTTTCTAGGTTCTTGAGTTCTGACTCTGGTGTGATTAGTTTTTCTTGTCTCAGTTTCTTTTGGGTTGCCAGTTTTGCAATAATTTTTCCCCTTATTACAGCTTTGCACGCATCCCACAGTATTAAAGGAGATACTTCTCCATTATCGTTTTCTTCCAAATATCTGAGAATATCTGATTCCAATTCATCTTTCAGTGGTCCTTTCAGGACACTTGAATTCAACCTCCAGGAAAATGTATTATTTGTGTATTTTTGGATGTTTAAGTCCATATAGATCGGACTGTGGTCGGAGAGATCCATCAGTCCTATTTTACATGTTTTTACTCTTCCAATGTCTCTATTAAACATAAAAAAGTAATCAATCCTTGAGTAAGATGAATGTGGCGTTGAATAAAAAGTATAATCTTTTACATTGGGGTTGAATTCCCTCCATACGTCACAGATTCCCATTTCTTTTAGTAGCATCCGAGTATTCTTACTTTGGGTGTTATTTTGATGTGAAGAATTACCTGTCGCATCCCAGTATGGATTCAGTCTTAGATTGAAGTCTCCACCACATATCACTAAACCTTGGGCTTTAGTTATCATTAGGTCAAATACATTTTTATAAAATTTCCATTTAGCCCCTGGTGGTGCATATACATTCAGCAGGGTGATATCTTCTCCCTCTAGCCGCCCAGTTACCAAACTGTACCTCCCTTCTTTATCTTTGTGTTCTGATTTTTTTTCAAATGTAATTTTGGTTGATATCAATGTCGCTACTCCCCTCCTCCTCCCTGATTTATATGAAGATGAAGAGATCATTTTAAACCCTTGTCTATTGAGTTTAGTGTGTTCCACATCTGTTAGGTGGGTTTCTTGTAAAAATATTATTTCTGCTTTGTCTTTTTTCATTTTGCGTAGAATCTTGGGTCTTTTAACTGGATTCAGGATCCCTTTTACATTATATGAGGCTATTTTGGTTACACCCTGTTTCTCCATTGTATTTTCTTATTTAGTATAACAGTGTGGTGGCCCTCTTTTTTGCTACTCAGAAACTGAAAGAACATTAAGAACATAAAAAACATTAAGAACATAGTGTACGAAACTTTAAAACAAAAAACTGTCAAAAAAACTTCCTGAGCTGGGGTCTCTTTAAAGACCCTGTAAGAGCCCTGATGGAGTGTAGGCTCTGAGGGAAATTCCTCAAACTCTGTTACGTGTTGAGGGCCCTCTCTTACCCCTGTAAGTTGTCCCATGTTTTTAACGTGAATTTCAGATCCCAATCCGAATTTGTAATGATTTTTTTTTTTTTTTTTTATGCCTATAACCTATGAGATTGTGTGCACCCTCCCACCCCCATCACAGCAAATATTCACTCTAATACAGTATTTGTTAGTATGGAGAGAACATGTGGGTCATTGTTACATTTCTATTTTAACATGATTTTTTTTTCCCCCTTTAAATTAAGAAGACATTTGTTTCTAATGCTATAACTGCTCCATGAAAGGTTTTACCACATGCTGATTCTGCATCTCCTTTAATGTTTGTTACCTTGTAGGAGGGGGGGGGTGGAAGTGCAGAGTGACTGAAAAGAAAAAAAAACAAACAAAAAGATCGCTATTCCTTCCTGGAACTGGAAAGCTTATCTTTGTAGCTCTGGGGCTGGGTTTCCCGCTGCTGGCCCGTGGATTTTGAAGGTCTCTGAGTGGACCACGTTTGAGCTCTGATTTTCTCGCTCAGATCCGCTGCGGGTTTAAACACTGTTACCGGGAGTCCTCTCCTTGCCATGTCAGTTGTTGCTTCTTCCGCTGAATTATAGAGACATGACTCTTCACCGTAAAAGACCCTTAGCTTCGCCGGAAATGGCGCCTGAAAGCGTAGATTCTGTTCCCGTAAAACCTTTTTGGCGTCGTTATATTCCCGTCGTTTTTTAAGAACCTCAGGGGCGTAATCGTGCTCCACGAAGACATTTCTCTCATGATGCATAAATCCTTTTTTCTGCCAAGCCCGTCTTACAACCTCTTGTTTTATTTTGAAATTGTCGAATCTTACCACCACAGAACGTGGGGGCGCTTCCGGGGCTGGCTTTGCGGCTAATGTACGATGGGCTTTTTCTATCTTCAAATCGGTGGTTTGTGGAATATCCAACTTCTCTCTCAATAAGGATTCCACGCATTCCGCCACTGTGTTGAAACCATCTTCAGCTCCTTCTTTCAGACCGTGAATTCTGATGTTATCTCGTCTCTGTCTTCCTTCTTGGTCGGTTAGCTTAGCCTCCAGCCATGACTGTTTTCTGTGTAAATCCAGCACAGAATCTTCAAGCACTTTTACTCTTTCTTCAGCTTCCAAGATTCGGTTTTCGGCCTGGTCCATTCTGCTGTTCGCCTTTTTTAGATCCTCTCTGAATTCAAGAAATTCGGCCCGAAATCGTCGTATTTCGTCAAATAGCGATTTCAAGCTAATCCTTTTGTTAGCTAGGCCCAGGTCCTCGTCTTCTGAACGGAGGTCCTCCGGTTCAGATTCTGCAGCCGCTGTGTGTCCTGACCTGGGGAATGTCAGTTTCCTCTGCTTGTGGTTAGGCATGGTGTTATTGTCTTTTGATTTTTAATCTTCCAAAAATCCGTTAGGTCTGATTTTGAGGATGTTTTCCTTGGATTGAGTCTGGGAGTTTCAGCGTTAGGTTGCTATCACCATGGCGTCCCCAAATCCAGTTTTAGTGTAGTGGTTGGAAATTGCAAAGCCAAAGGCTAGCATTGCTAAACAGGTTAGCTCCACTGGTCCAGGACTGCTGAGCGCTGTTCAGCTGTATCCTGACTTCTTTATAATGTCCAGTTTAGGGGAAGGCCTTGGACTGTTTTTTTCCAAAGATGATGTTCAGATTGTAGTTTCCTAAACTTGTAGCAAGTAAATACTGCAGGATATGAAGACCTGTTTTATTCAGCCCACTGAAATGCATCATACTGGGACGTTGTCAAAAGATGGACTGTGATTGGTTAGAGGTTCACCTCCTTTGTATTATTTTTCTTTTCTTCAACGCAAGGAGATAGTGAATTTCTCATAGCAACAAATATAAACTGATTTCTGATTGGCTAAATAATTTCAGAAAGTATTCTCACCTCCTTAGTTACAAAAACTAACTCATTTCTGAATGGCTGATTAATGTTCCCACACTGGCAAGCTCGTTTTTAACTCCTGCAAACTTCTGACAGGATTCTGACTACATGTTACACAATAATATATAATATCAAATACATTTATTATCACAATGTTTGAATAATTTCTTCTCCTTTTCTTCTCAAATTTCTGAGGAAGCTCCACCTTCCTTGCCTCCTCCAACGAGCAGCCGCTGAACAGAACAGAAAATTCAGAAGTGGAAATTGAAATTATTATCAGCAAGTGAAGTGAAAAATAATAAAGTTGTGTGGTTTGGCTGCCACATAACTGGCATTAAAGGCAGAATTAGAGCCACAGCTGGAAGAAGATCACTGCTGAGTCAACAGTGTTGGCGCAGCCAGCTGAGGTTTATAATTAAAGTTTATATAGCCATGATGTGAATCGTGTAGCAGAGGTTATATTGTCTACTATATAACACTGCAGGGGTGGTCTGAGCAGTAACTGGGATTGACAGACCATCTATGCTTAGCGTTTTAGTTCTGAGGAAGGAGCAAATTATATAAGATTTTTTTCTTCTTGCTGCTATTTTTGATACATGGACTATATTTTGACTATTTGTTTATCTTATTTTTTGATTGACTTTCTGTCATATGTTTTGTCATGAATAAAATAAAATGAAAAATGACATATATAATTACAATTCTTTAGTCTGAGGTTAAAAAAAAAGGAGTCAGACTCTGACCCAGGCAAAGAAGAGAGCAATTGTGTTATTACAGGCATAAGTTGGGGATAAGTGAATAAAGTGATTGACAAAATGTTGTATGCCACATCATTTTAAAAGCATAATTACATTACATTTTACAAGCTAAGGTCCTGTTGTGGAGAAAGGAGGCAGGCAACGAGCTAGACGACACACAGACACTTTATTCTTTCTCCAACATAACTTGCAGCAAAAAAAGATCCCGGGTCTCTGTGCATTCCACTTTTATATCTTTAATACCATGCATCGAGACCCGGAACTTCTGACCATCATACATTATGTTTAGAACAAAGCCTGTGTGGCACATTAATATGACATAACGCTGGCGCCGCTCTCACACACTTCTTCTCCCAGCGGCTCCGGCATTTACTCCTCTCCCTGGGAGGCGCATAGTCCTTACGGTCCTGTCTGATACCCCCCGGTGACACCTTCTCTATTGGTCCATTGTTCCCTGGGTGGAGAAGTCCAACACCATGCCCCCACACAGCCCCCAACACCCAAAAAGGGCACTAACCCCCCTGTCCTTTGGGCTTGAGCTAGCGCCCATAGAGGCTGTAGCGGGGGATCGCTGATCCAGTCGAACCGCCCTGCTGGCGGGGTGTACAGGAAGGCATCTCAGTCTGTGGAGGAAAAAAGGGAGGGGGAGAAAACACATCAACTTCGCGAGCGCAGGTCCCTGCTGAGGGATCACCAACTTGCGGAGCCACCAAAGGTGGGCGGCCGTGCCGGGGTGCCTGGGCCAACACCACCTGCTCGTCTGCAGCACAAAAGTGGGCTTCAGCCTGTTGATGCAGATGGTCTTCCTACGTCCCCCCAAGTCTAACACAAAATGCTTCGCCCCAGGTTCCAACACCCTGAACGGTCTTTCGTACGGTGGGCGCAGCGGGGTCTGGTGTGCATCGTGCCTGACAAAAATAAAAATGGCGTTCTGCAAATTTTTTGTGACGAAGGTGCGGGGAAAACAATGGTGGGCCGGGCCCAGTATATTAAAAGCCTCCGTACTGTGCAAAAATTGCACGGGTGGATCAGCCTCGGTGCAGGGTTTTCTGGTAAAAACTCTCCAGGGATCTGCAGCGGCTGAGAAAAAACGAGTTCTGCCGGGGAGGCTGCCAAATCCTCCTTAGGTGCGGAGTGCAACTCTAAAAGAACCCAGGGCAGGCGGTCGACCCAATTTGCATCCGTGAGCGAAGCTCTGAGTGCTGCTTTAAGCGACCTATGACCTATAACCTTGCATAACCCGGTAGCCTGGGGGTTGTATGCAGTAGTGCGGTGAATTTTGACACCCAGGCTCTGGGTCATCATGGACCAGAGTTCTGAAACAAATTGTGGGCACCCGTTAGAAGTGATGTCCAACAGGGATCCGAACTGTGTGACCCAAGCTGACAAAAAAGCAGAAGCCACTTCTGCGAGCGTGGTAGAAACTAGCAGAACCCCTTAAGCCAGCGCGTGGTGCAGTCCACGATTGTTAAGAGGTGCGTAAAAACTTGCGACGGCGGGAGGGGTCCCACCAAATCCACGTGGACGTGGTCAAACCTCCTGTCTGGGATTGGGAATGGATCGAGGGGAGCTCTGGTGTGCTTTTGCACTTTGGCCCACTGGCACGCGATGCAAGCTGCAGCCCACTCTTTCACGTCCTTGCACAAGCGCGGCCAGACGAATTTGACCCCTACTAGCTTCACCGAAGCGTGCACTCCCGGATGCGAAAATGAGTGGACCAACTCAAAAATGCGACAGTGCCAAGAGCTCAGAACCACCGGGTGCGGGCGGTCGGTGGAGACGTTGCAGAGCAAGGGAGGGCACCCTTCTTGCACCACCCTGCTCTCCAGCCTTAACCCAGTAGGCGCAGACTGGAGCACGCAAATGTCTGCGTCCCCGGCTTGCTCCGCGGCCATCGCGGGGAAATCTATTTCCATGTAGACCGGGGAGACTAACACACACGACAGACAATCGGCTATGATGTTGAGCTTACCAGTGATGTGTCGAATCTCAGTAGTAAACTCCGAAATTGCGGCCAAATGCCATTGCTGCCGGGCCGACCACGATTCCCAGACCTTGGCCATCGCGTACGTCAGCAGCTTATGATCCATGAATGCAGTGAACTCGCGCCCCTCTAACCAAAACTGGAAATGGTGCATCGCCAGGTGGAGAGCCAGCAATTCCCTATCAAACGTGCTGTATTTGCATTTGTTGTTGCGCAAAGTTCAACTGAAAAATGCCAGCGGCTGCCACGAACCTGAGACGCACTGCTCCACCACTGCCCCTATGGCAACATCAGACGCGTTTGTAGTGAGCGCTATCCGTGCAGACGGATCTGGGTGGGCTAACAACGCGGCATCTGCAAGTGCTGTTTTGGCATTAGTAAAAGCCTGGACTCACTTGGGCGTCCAGTCGATGGCTTCCGCGGGTTTCTTTTTTTTAAGCGCGGCATACAACGGCTGCACCACCTGGGCTGCCTGGGGAAGGAAACTGTTAAAAAAATTAACCATTCCCCAAAAGTCCCGTAGTGCTTTCACGGTCTGTGGGCACGGAAAGTCTGACACAGCGCGCACCTTATTTGGTAACAGAATCCCGCCCTCTGGTGAAATGCAGTGGCCCAACAAATCAATCTCTGGCACACCGAACTGGCACTTCGGCAGTTCGGCGTGCCAGTTCAGTATGGAGCCTGTGCACCTCCATCCTCTGGAAAACCACCTTGAGATGGGCGCTGTGCGCCTCCTCGGACACACTAGCTATCAGAATGTCATCTAAGTAGACAAAAACGAAGGACAAGTTGCGAAGCACTGCACCCATCATCCTCTGGAAAGTCTGCGCTGTACCTTTTAATTCAAACGGCATGCGTAAAAACTCGAAAAGGCCGAAAGGAGTTATTACCGCTGTTTTGGGAATGTTTTCCGCACGCACCGGGACCTGATGGTATCCACGAACCAGATCCACTTTCAAAAAAACACGAACCCCGGCTAGGTGCACAGAAAAATCCTGGATGTGCGGAATGGGATAACGATCGTTTTCTGTGGTGTTATTCAAGCACCGGAAATCGCCGCACGGTCGCCAGGACCCGTCGGCTTTAGGCATCATGTGTAGCGGGGATGCCCACGGGCTGTTGGAGCGCCTGATGATGTCCAGCTGCTCTAAGTTGGCAAACTCCTCTCGCGCGCTGGCCAGTTTAGCTGCGTCCAAATGCCAAGGTTGCACAAATACTGGCGGGCCTTTTGTCGTTATAAAGTGCTCGACCCTGTGTTTCATTACCATAGCCGAAAAAGTCGGGACCGTGAGTGCCGGGAACTGTGCGAGCAAATGTTAGTACTTACCCCCTGGAGCTATAATGTTAGCCAGTGTTGCTGACCCAGCTCCCTGAGCTGTGCAGGGCAGTGAGGTAAAAGAGACAGCGTCCACTAATCTCCCATTAGCAACATCGACTAACAACCCATAAGCACATAAAAAATCGGCGCCTAAAATTGGGCCGGAACATGCAACTATCACAAAGTCCCACTGAAAGTTGCGTCCGTGTAAACATATCGTCAGTGTCCGCTCGCCAAATGTCCTGATGGTGGATCTGTTGGCGGCCGTGAGCTTGGGACTGCTGAGTTCTGCCACCCTGTCTGTGTTGACCGGCCAGATGAGGCTCTTCTGGGAGCCAGAGTCCACCAAAAACAGTCTCCCCGAATGTGTGTCTGTGACATAAAGCAGTCTGTTCCTATCGCCATCAGTTGAAGCTGCCACTGAATTACGAACGTGCTGTCTTTCCGGCTTCTTGAATTGGCATAGCAACAGGCAGCGTTGGGCATTTGAGCAGAAACGGCGATGATAAAAACAGATCACCCCGTTCCTTCATCTTCTGGTGTCCGTCCCGGTTACCATGAACGGCTCCTCGACCTCGCTGGAGTCCCTTATGGATGCCGGTGCCACTGTCTGCATGCTGAGAGTTCGCCAAAATGATGCGGTCCGCTTCCTGCGCCAGGGTGCGGTAGTCCTTAGCAACCAGCTGCGGCGAGTTGGCCAAGCTCGCCCTTGCTGTAGCCAGTAGGTTCCTGAGGAACAAGTGGGCGAACAGAAAAGATTTGTCGTCCTTCCCCCTCAGCGCCAACATGCTCTCCATGAGCTCCAATGCTGATCTGTCCCCTAATTCCGAACGCGTTAGGAGTCTCTCTGCGCTCTCACTATCAGAAAGGGTGTTGCACTGGAGAAGTATCCTCTTTAGCACTTCATATTTTCCTTGGGCCAGTGGCTCCTGGAGCAGGCTTGTTACCTGTTGCGCATCCAGCGTAGCAACCACGTAGTAATACCTGGTATCGTGCGAACTGGGCTTCCATTTGCAAGAACCACTCGGTCGGGTTGTGAAGCCAGAAGTCTGGGAGCTCGACTGAGACCACGCACGCGGTGCTGGTGCTCTCCCTCCAGGCAGTCTCCGGGGTGGTGCTCGGCTCGCTTTCCATGGCACGTCTTAGGGTCACCAATGTGGAGAAAGGAGGCAGGCGAGGCAACGAGCTGGACGACACAGAAACTTCATTCTTTCTCCAACAAAACTTACAGGGAAAAAAAAGATCCCGGGTCTCTGTGCATTCCTCTTTTATATCTTTAAAACCATGCATTGAGACCCGGAACTTCTGACCATCATACATTATGTTTAGAGCAAAGCTTGTGTGGCACATTAATATGACAGTAACGCTGGCACCGCTCTCACACACTTCTTTACCAGCGGCTCCAGCATTTTTCTCCTCTTCCCGGGGGGCGCATAGTCCTTACGGTCCTGTCTGATACCCCCCGGTGACACCTCCTTTTTCAGCCCATTGTTCTCTGAGTGGAGATCTCCAACACCACGCCCCCACACTGTCTCCATTTGGCCTATGTGGCTGCAAATAATGCCACCCAGTTATCCAGTGCAGAGTTCCTCCTCCTAATTAGTTCCTTTTCTTTTTTTAATCTCAATGCTTAAACCAGTCTTATGTCCAATGCTCTGCACACCAACACACCCACCCCAACCTCCATGTTATACTTCTTGTGTATACAGCGGGGAAAATAAGTATTGAACATGTCAACATTTTTCTCATTAAACATATTTCTGATGGAGCCATTGACCTGAGATTTTCACCAGATAACTAACAACCCAAGTAATCTATACATACAAAGAAATCAAGACAACTGTATTCACAAAAGTTATATTTAATAAAGTGGAATGACACAGGGAATAAGTATTGAACATGCTTGGTAAAATTAATTTAATATTTAGTAGGCCTTTGTTGGTAATAACAGCTTCCAGACACCTCCTGTATGGAGAAACTAGACGCAGGCATTGCTCAGGAGTACAAGTACCAAGTGTTCACCTGAACAATAAACTGGACTGGTCACACAACACCAACGCACTCTACAAGAAGGGACAGCACAGGCTGTACCTCCTGAGGAGACTCAAGTCCTTTGGAGTGTGGGGGGCACTCCTGAAAACCTTCTATGTGTCATGACTCACCGCTCATCAGCGGCGCCAGCTGCGCGCACACCTGCTTCTCGTCAGCGGCGAGGTATTTAATCCACTCTGCCCTGGGCTTCGGCCTGAAGCCGTCTCTCTACTTCGGCATCGCTTGCTACAACGGTACTCTCGCCTACGAGCAAAACAATCTGGGTAAGCTCCCCTTACCTCCTTTCCTCCAGCCTTCTCCCCTGTGCACAGGTGGACTCCCCGGCGGCGGACTTCCTCATCTCGCCGCTGCCTCCGCGCTGCTGCTACAGGCACTCCTGGTCGCTGTCTCCTGGGCTCCGCCCTTGTCGACGCCAGCCACCTGTCCTAACCAAGTAAGCCAGCAAGACTGTAATAATCCTCTGTGTTGGTGTGGTGCCCATTACCCTTCTCCCTCTGCTTCCTCCCATAGGGTTGTCCGGCTGAACGGCTTCCTGCCCCCGTGCCTGACGCAGACGCCACCACCAACACATCCTTATTCTACAGACACGCAGTCACACACCCTGTTGTTAATAAAGCTATTAAATCTACCCTGAGCCTGTGTGTGTGTCTCCTGAGCCGTGCACTATGTCACTATGATTCTGTGGTGGCAACAGCCATCACATTTGGGGTGGTCTGCTGGGGCAACGGCATCATGACAGCTGACAGGAAGAGACTGAACAGGCTGATCAAAAAAGCCAGCTCTGTTCTGGGGCGCCACCTCGACCCAGTGAAGGAGATAGGAGAGAGGAGGATGGTGGCTAAGCTGTCATCTCTGCTGGAGTCCGAGTCCCACCCCATGTGGGACACGCTGAACGCACTTAGGAGCTCATTTAGCGGTAGGCTGTGCCATAGGTGCTCGAAGGAGAGGTTCCGCAGATCATTCCTACCTATGGCTGTCAGACTTTACAATCTAACCAGTGCTGCTCATAGAGGCTGTATTAACCCTCACAACTTTGCACAATAGAGAACGTTCCCTCCAATACACAACTATGACAATTATTATTGAGGGTGGCAACAACACTGTTATATTCAATGTGAAATATACTGTGTGGGTCTATATTTATATTTATGTGTTATCGGTAATTTAACTAACTGTAATGCTGTTCATACCATCTAACTACAATGCTCCTGCACCGTATATACAACTGTGTACATATGTATATTTATTTACTGCTTTGGCTAACCAATTCTTATTATTAGGGCCCGAGCCACTGACAAAGTCAATGGGCAAGAGCCCTATTGTAATTGCTAGAATTTTTTTTTCTTCTTCTTCTTCTTCTCCATCTAAGATCTCGTTTTTGGGGTAGTGAACGTGCATGAAAACTCACCATTCTTTGGAGGGACCTCAAGACCGGCAAAAAATTGAATATTTTGGAGGAAATATGAAGGACCCCACAAAAATGGCTCTACAGCACCACCTAACATGTGAAGTCAATGGGGAGTGGCACACACTTACTTTTGCGTAGATGAAAATTGGGTGAGATGTTTATCATGTCGAGACATGCAAAAAACTCCATAGAAGTGATGGTCTACACCCAACAGGAAGTCGGCCATTTTGGCATAAAGTGGCAGTGACCTGATTTCCACCTTGTGCAGTTGACGTGCATTTGATTGAACTTGTCCTAGGGTTTTTTCCGATTCAGCTCATTTGTGGAGACAATCATCTATACCCATGTGCCATTAAAAGTTATTGAAAACTTTTCTTAAACCTCGACGGATTGGCCGTAGGGGCGTGGCAAAGTTTGATGCATGATCATTCCATGACCATTCTGATGGCAATAACTCTGGTATCCATTGTTGGATTTCAACCAAATTCAGTACCTACTATGGATATCAGTCCAATTCCAAACAGTTCTATAGAACAATATTCATAGAAATCTACAGTGCCATTGAAAGGTTAAAGGAAGAATTGCTGAAAACTCTTTTCTTTATCACTCACGCGCCATTTGTCAGAATGACATGAAATTTTCTGAGATTCATCAGACCACAGGGATGATCACAACTGCATATCAACTTTACCATGACATCGCACTTGTTACCATGGACATGCCCTCCTCGCCATTCAATCCATGATCTTGTGGGGAGGGTCTGGAAGATCCTGGAGTCATGAAATTTGGAGCATAGGTAGAGGTGACTGTCATCTGTAGTGTTGAATGGGTCAGCAACACATAACTGGTAGGGAAGTGTTGCCATGGCAACATGGTGACGATTGACTCCTCGCCATGGAGCCTCAAAAAGTTGCAACTTGGTCAAATTTCATCCGATTTTCAC
Organism: Pholidichthys leucotaenia; assembly: GCA_020510985.1. Classification (NCBI taxonomy): domain Eukaryota; kingdom Metazoa; phylum Chordata; class Actinopteri; order Cichliformes; family Pholidichthyidae; genus Pholidichthys; species Pholidichthys leucotaenia. Next base: position 296,188,967 of record CM035836.1, on the reverse strand, counting down.
CAAATTTTCTGCGGTGGATATTAGTCCAACCCCTCACACTCGTATGTAAAAATGGTTGACAAAACTTACAGCACCACCTACTGCTCATGGGAAGTACTCCGCCACTCGTCTTCAAATCATGAAGGTTCTCTGGGTGTCTTCCAGTGTTTGACATAAGTCCGGACCTAGGGAACACACACACAAGGCTCAAGCAAGATTCAGTGATTTTACTGAACAGTGATTAGTGTATGAGTGTGTGAGTGCGAGGTGTTATGTAGTGCTGGAGGACGGGGTGCGCCGAGGGCAGAGAGGAGCGCTGTACAGCCAGGCAACCCTATGGGCAGAGCACACACAGAGGTTAGCAGCAGGCAGACACACAGTGGAATGGGTATTTATGCTGGTGCTTACTTGCAGGTGGGAAAGGTGGCTGCCGTTGGATAACGTTGCAGGTCTCCTGCCTGGAAGACAGCGTCCAGCTGCGCGCTCGGCGTGAGGAGGAGAGTGATGGCGGGGACGAGGAAGCGATGTCCACCGCCAGAGGATCCACCTGTGCACAGGGGAGAGACTGGAGAGAAGGTGAGTGATGTTCTCTTACGTGCCGGGACGAATGGCATCAGAAGAGTGCAGGCCGTTGAGGAATAGGCGAGCTCTGGAGAGTAAAGCATGGATGAGCAGACGGCTCCAGACCGAGGCTCAGGGTGAAGTGGGCTTTATGGCCCGAGCTTGATGAGGCACAGGAGTGCGCACAGCTGAGACGGGAGACAGGTGACAGTGAGTTGTGACAGTATTGGACAAGTTACTAAAAAATAGTTACAAATTACAGTTACTAGTTACTTCTTCTCAAAAGTAATTGAGTTACTTTACCAATTACTGCATGATTAAAGTAATTAGTTACTTGGAAAAGTAACTTTCACGTTACTTTTAAAGGCATACTTAAACTAGAAAAGCACTCGGAGAGCGCAGACCTCCGCCAAGCGCCACAGTTCCCCCCATACAGTGTTTGTGTGTACGTTGTCAGATTCCTTGACCATGAAAACATCTGAGTAGCAATTGGATTCACAATGATAGGATTAGTGGTTGAGTAGTAAAAGCATTACCTCCTTGGCGGAGGTAATAAACTGAAGTGTTGGTGTTGTGTCCATGTCCTGCATCTGCAAACTCCCAGGCTGGGGGTGTTGCAATTGAATGAACGAATGAATTAATCTTTATTTCGAATAGATTAAGAGTACAGGTTAAAAGAAAGTGAATAATGTAACAAAGGGGGTAATAAAATCCAACAAGGTCAAATTAGACAATAGCTCCTCTGATTATACAATTCAACATAAGTTATCCGAAATGTGTGATGGCTGAATCCGCAGCTTATATTGCCCACCCATGTTCCATCCAAGAATTCAAAAGAAAAAACAAAAGAAGTCATGACACAACTGTGTACAACCCACAGGCCAATGGGTTATGTGAGCGTTTTAGATCACTGAAAGCAGCACTGAGGGCTTCACTGACGGATGGCAATTAGGTAGACGGGTTGGCGTGGGTTTTATTCAAAAATCAAGCGTTTATTTCAAACTCAGGGTTCATATTAAATGCAGAACTAAAAGGAGTAGAAAATAAATAAATAAATAAATAAAAGTATATACAGATCAGCAGACAGTCGGCGGTCTTGTAACAACAATAACATACAATACTGGACTCAGTATAAAATGGAACGCCACCACTTCCAAATGCTGAAGTGTGAGTGACGAGTTGACAATTGCTGATATAAGATGATTGTTACATGGCAGCAACCTTGTCATCAAACTGTAAACATCGTTACGTATCAACTCGCCAAAAGACGGAATGTTCACAGACACAAACATCTTGCTTGCAGTCGACCTTTGTGGTACATCTAATCTTTATCTTTATTGGGGTTGCGCTCCGCGGCCAAAGATGATTTGGAAAATTCGCCGGCAGAGAGCTTCTTTTTGCGGAGCTACTATGGCTGACCGGGGAATTTCTGCCAAATAATCCAGCGGCGGACAGCTGGCTGTCTGAGCTTTTGCAGCGTTGCGCAAACACAGGCACACAGCACGCTGCCGAGCAGCTGGTTTTTGCGCAGCGCCTATGGCTGCCCGGGGAATTTCTGCCAAATAATCCGGCGGCGGACAGCTGCCCGTCTCAGCTTTTGCAGCGTTGCGCAAACACAGGCACGGTGTTTTCCGCGCGCTTTTGTGCCTAAAACGTTGAAGAAGGCGGAGTTTATGTTGGTCAGACACGATGACCAGCGCCCTCCATTGCGCCTGCGCACATGTTGAAAATAGCCGTATGTCACAGTGTTAAAGAATGCTTTAAAAAATTCCTGTATCCAGACGGTGATCCGGATCATCCCCAAAATTTAATCAGTTCTTCCTTGTACCATTTCCAACAACGCCTGAAAGTTTCATGGAAATCCGTCCAAGACTTTTTGAGTTATCTTGCTAACCAACAGACAGACAGACAGACAAACAAACAGACAAACCCCGGCAAAAACATAACCTCCTCCTGGCCTTTTCGGCCTGGCGGAGGTAATCATCTTGCACACATAGCAAGATAATTTAAGTAATGGATTACATTACAGGCTTATTAATGTCAGGCTGAAAACAGACTGTTTCAGACAGAGCTTTTAGAACATGTTCAGTCTGCTTTATCCTGCCTTGAGAGCTCTTATTGTGGGAAAAATCTTAAGAAAATTAACATGATATTGCCAGTAATTTCCTTATTTTGGAGTTAGAGTGAGAGGAGAGAAAAAGAGTGAGACTCACTCCAAAAGAGTGAGAATTGGCAACACTGCATAAAGCTGTCCACGTTTATCATTATTATATTATATTATGAATTTAATCCAATGTGCAGTGATCCAAAGAAAACGTCCATTATCCACAGTCCAAATGTCTGATGTCTGGTATGACAGAGACATGATCCAGTTCCTCAAATTCCTTTTGGAGATCAAAATGCATTGTTGAATAATCTTTAGCCAGGTAAATGGCTAAAGTAAATGCATTTTAATCTCTGTGGATCACAGTCCAGGATCTGAGTCACAAACTGTTCAGATGCACACCTATGCTTGAAATCCAGCCATGGGTGTTCAGATAGTGTAGATCCACTAACATGGTGTTGTTAGCATAGCATAGCACTAGCTTTGCCATAGCTTTGCTGCTGTTTTCAAGCTCTTCTCAAAATTGCAGTAGGTCTCAACCAGCATTTAGCTTGCAACCCACCAATATGCTTTTGTCCTTAACCACGACAAAGGAAAAATAATCTGTCTATTTCCACAAAAACAAAGTAGCTTCATCTTTTCACCAACTAGTTGGTAGAGCATCTGCCCCACACCCAGGAGGCCTGGGTTCAAATCCCGGCTGGGTCATGCCTAAGACCGTATAAAACTGAAAATTCCTGCCGTCCAGCTTGGGACTCAGCAATAATGGAACGGAGGAGGGAAAATTGTGGCGGTGCCTTGCATGGCAGCGACCTCTCTGATTCTAGATGTGATTAACATTGTAGATCAGAGAAACGTAATTTTGTTCTACTGTATATGATTGGCTGTATCGATTGAATGATAATAAAGTTGGCTTTTCCTCCGCTTAATAGTGAAGATTCTGCAACAGATCATGTCAACTGATGGCTGCGTCAGCTATGGAAGGGTCAGTTTGTGTATTAATTTATTTGCGCTAAAAATATCTATCCATATTAATAAAACTGTCAGTGCTGAGTGACCCTCCAGAGCAGAATTCAGGGCCTAAACGCTGGCCGTAAAGTTTTAAAGTTTTATTTTGAGCTGGTCAACCCTGACACAGCTCGAGGGCTCAAAAACAAGACTTGACAGGAATCCAAATAATATTAATCTTGGCAGAAATACAGACAAGGCAAGGCAAGAACAAAATACTGGACATGAAGTGTGTAATTATGCAAAATGACAATTATGGACACCAGACAGAATAAAGGCAGACATGGGTTTAAATAAGGCAATGGGTGATCAATGAATATCAAACAGGTGTGGATGCTAATTAAGACGAACAACTGACAGGGGAGAACAGCATTGACAGATACAGGAAAACAGGATGGGTGGGGCAACACATACAATTACTGACAGGAAGCGCACAGAGACATGAACAGAGGATAAGGGAGACAAGACCAAGACAATTATAATGATAAAAATCATAATTAACTGAGAGTCTGAGAGTCGGGCGGCGCGGTGGTGGAGTGGTTAGCACTGTGGCAGCACAGCAACTCACCCTTGGCTGGGGGATCCTGGGTTCGATCCCAACCCCCGACCAACAGTGATTTGTGTGAAGTTTGCATGTTCTCCCCGTGTCTGCGTGGGTTTACTCTGGGATTTCTCTGTTTTCCTCCCACATGCCAAAAACATGCAAGATAGGTTAATTGGCATCAAACTGGGGATTCTAAATTGTCCTTAGGTGTGACTGTGAGAGTGAATGGTTGTCTGTCTCTCTGTGTTGGCCCTGCGATGGACTGGCAATCTGTCCAAGGTGTACCCTGCCTCTCGCCCAAAGACGCTGGGATGGGCTTCAGCTCCCCCGCGACCTGAAAAGGATTAAGCGGAAGAAGATGAATGAATGAACTGAGAGTCATGCAGGGAAAACACATGAGACCTAATAGAAATGAATAAAGGATAATACCACCAATGTCATGTGCGGGGCTGATGTTCAGCCCCGCCCATGATTGGTGGCTGTAGTTTCCTGATTTATGGTTAATTGGTTCCAGCTGGCAGATGATTAGAGCCTGAGCCGGGCTCCCTGCCAGCCTACAGTCACACCTCTCTCTCTCTCTCTCTCTCCCCTTGCCAGACACTCACCAGCTGCTTGTCATCACCACACACATTTACACTCATGCATGCACACATACATATATTCATTCTCACTCACTTATCCTGACACGCACTCATACACAGACTCCCACCGCACACCTGCGTCCACTTGTCACTCATTAGTCTGCTTGGTATTGTCGCAACAGTGTCGCGGCGTAAGTCAGCATTGCACAGTTCAGTCTGTAGTCACCTGCCTATGTTGATGTTTTGGAGCCGTTGGTGTTTTTCCCCATTTGGACTACTTCGGCATTGTTTTTTTCCCAGAGCCACTGAGCTCCAATGGCCGCTGTAAGTCTTCCTCATTATTATTATTTACTGCCCTTCTTTCTCCGCTGCCCAGTTCTGCCCTGGGAACGCGTGGGGCTCTTTTCCCTGCCAACTGAGCTTGGACGTCCATCGCTTGGATGTCAGACTGTGTAACCATTGAACATTTTCTTGTATTTTGTGTTAACACTTTTCTGTTAATAAACACGTCCTCTCCACCTGCATAACAGGACATGACAACCAAAACTCATGATAACCATAATCCACCTAATGGCCCATAATAATAATAATAATAATAATAATAATAATAATAATGACAACCCAAGAAAACAATGATAATGATAAACACAGAAAATAACAAGAATGAACTTAAAGCATGAGCATGGTCATCCGCCCATGCACAGATCCTAACATAGCCTCCCCCCATTTAAGGGGTGGATCCCAGACACCCCCAAACAAGACCAAAAACAGAAAAATCACCCTCCCAGGGTGGGCGGTGGGGGTACAAGACCAGGTGGGCCAAAAATAAGTTCTTCTCCTTTTATGCCTTGTTGCACCGCTTTTTCTTCATGTGTTAAATACTTATTCCCTGTGTCATTCCACTTTATAAAATATAACTTGCTTTGTGAACACAGTTGCATTGATTTATTTGTATGTGTGGATTGCTTGGGTTATTACCGATATCTGGTGAAAATATCAGGTCAGTGGCTCCATCAGAAGTATGTTTAATGGAAAAATGTTGACATGTTCAATACTTATTTTCTCTACTGTAACTACATAATCCACCTGAAAATACTGCCAAAGTAATCCACTTGTTGAAATATATGGTAAGTTCTTTATGAGAAAGTCAGTCTCCCAAAATGATCAATCTATCCATCTTTGATGGTGGGTTATGCTCTCGCATCTATGGACAATTTACTATGGGCAAAACCAACCTCTTTTGAACGTGGCCATAAACAGAAATAGCCAGAGTAAACCCACTAAGGCAAAGGGAGAAATTTTATTTTTTTCGTATGTTATAAATAACCCAGTTTTGAGGTTGGTAAGATGCCGCCAATTCTATCTGTAGAGGATGTGCTCGAATGATGAGGCTGAGTTTATTTCTCAGATTCAGCTTTATTGACAGAACACATCGTCTAGCATTCTCAAAGCAGGAAGAAGAGGAAGAATCATATCACATCACCCTTTTATATGTTTCCAGCATCAGAACTCAAGTCACATGGTGCTTCAGTAAACAGTCACAAAGCATCCCTTTGAACCTTCACCATTGTCTCTCATTCCTTGATGAACCGGAAATCCCTCCGGGGCATCTTCTGTGGGACAAAAAGGCAAATCTCACACCTCCTCGTTATCTTCTGCAGATTCGAGTCCTTTGTCCTTCCAGACGTGAAACCCCCAATACGCATGCAGTCATATCTCTGTGGAAATGTGAGCCCACCATGTGTGTCACCCACATATCTACATTATATGATAATTTTAGCCATAATTTAATTTTCCTCATTTGAACTGCAGAGAGAAGACAATGCCAGCTATAAAGTTTCCAGTACCAAAAATCTTGTTCCTGCTGTGCTGATTGTCACAGCATTATAGAGATTATGCAAATATTTTACTTTACTTAATATTTATTTTATAAATTTACTAGAGTCACAGTAGGAAAGATACAGAAATATAAGGTTGCTAAGCCATACTCTGCATTGTAGAGACAGCAGATTGTAATAATAATAGTGCATTAATAACCTCTAAGAGACCGGAGTGGTGGCTCAGTTGTTAGAGCATCCGCCCCACACCCGGGAGGCAGGGGTTCAAATCCCGGCTGGGTCATACCAAAGACCATATAAAAATGGTGCTTTCTGCCTTCTAGCGTGGTGCTCCGCATAATGGAATGGGGAAAGTAAAGTTACACACAGAGCTACCAGAGGACTGACCCCTCGCTGTAGTTTTCACTACTTACAGTAGCTGTGTGGCCTAGGGTCAGAGAAACGGAGATAGGCGCCGCCCAAATACACCTTCAGGTGTGAAGGGATTAACTAACTAACTAATAACCTCTAAGAACATATTCATTCACATAACATGCCACTTTTAATAATTTAGGAAGTAATCTCTTTAATATTCATGAAATATGAAGATAGAAGTATGAAGATATAAAGCAGAGTAAAGCCATGCATAACTTGCATAACTTTCACCCTTTGCTTTCTGTTCTCTCAGATGCATCAATCTAATTTAGGCCCTGGTACAAATGTATCAATCACAGACCTCTGGCGCTTCCTTTCACCATTTCTCAACCTCAGCCTGCTTTAGTTTTCTCACACGAAACTGATGCTTAGCATTGAGCTTCAGTTTCTGATTGATCGGCATTCTGATGTGGCAAAAAAATATCTTGTTGTCATATTTGTCCTGTTGGATTGGGAACTGTAAGCTGATATTTCACCTTCAGGCCTGGTTATTTCTAAGGCCTAAGTATACCAGGGGACAAGAGATGCCATGGGGTGAGGAGATTGACACATGCGGTGTGTCGATGGTCAGGTGGAGAAAGGAGACACTAATTTAGCACCATTGGGTGTCTATTCTAGGCCAGTTGAGATTTCATTTCTCGTCTGCTGTCAGACACCCAGTCATCTGTCATTGTATCAGTGCTGTGTTTACATGAAGATTCTCCTCTTTGCATGACCTGTTTTGGATTACTTGTAAGAAGCTTGGTCGACATGTCTGCCTTTTTTCTTTTTCACATACTGTAGCTTTAGAAGTGTTTGGATTATCTTTAATTTTAGTAACTGTCTGTAGCTGTTATACAGTATGTGAGAATTGTAATTATTGTGTGCCTTAAATTCAATTTGTGTTATTGTCTTTTGAGTTCATGAGTTACCAACAATAGCCAAGTTAGCTGCAGGTAGATTAATTGTCCAATTAGTTGCCTCAAAGTTCCTTGCTGGAAAAACCAGCAAGACCAGAGTGTGACTGTTATGTATGGTAAAATACCTTGGGTGAAGGATGAGGCAAGAAGACTGGACAAACACAGCTTCATTTATGGTTGTCAACAGCGGTTACACAGCACCTGGCAAAGGGCACCAGTCTAAAAGAGGCCGTAATATGGATGCCCTCTGCTTTATATAGGGCGGTGCAGTGACGGGAAGTGCATGTCACTACACCGCACTTCGCAACAATGTGCCATTTCACAATATAACCCCCCCCCCAGAAAGGCCAAAACCATACACACAATTGGACCCCCCCCAAAAAAATTTGGGACTTGAATCATGCACTAAAATAATGAGAAACAATGTACTAAAATGGCCTAACCCATTCACACCAAAACAACCTAAAATAGGGCCAACGGGTGGACTATCGTGCGGCCCGTATGGTGGGGTGGATTATTCTGCCACCCATATCTAAATAAAAGTCCATACATAAAGTAAAATCGCATGCTGTGCTCCTAAACTAAACAAAATACACAAAACAATCCCATAACACAACACATATACATCAGAGCACAAGAACTATAAACACCAAATTATTTACAGCTCTGTTCCTTGGGAAGGAGGAGTAGAACCAGCATGGGGGGCTCAGGACAGCCCCTCAGCAAGTGTGCCCCTGGAAGCAACAGACCCCCAGGACGATGGCCGATCTTCCGGACGATGGAGCCCCGCTTCTTCACCACCGACTCTGGCCCTCGTCCAGCCCCGTCACCTGGAGCCTCTTCCCGAACACGCCGAAGCTGACTGGCATGCCTCACCGAGTCATCGGACAACCTGAAGTATGCTGCGCCCAGCTTAGCCACAATGTGCAGACACCCTCGATGTTTAGCTGGCTGTTGTCTGGCCCATCTTCGTTGTGGACATTCTTCACCCTGAACCCAAACCAAATCCAAAACCCTCAGCGGAGCCTGGCTCGGCCTGAAGTTGTGCTGCTCAGCATGCAGTTCCTCCATGCTTGTCGGTCTGGCCCCGACCTCTAATAAAACCGTCGTAGTGTTCACCATCATAGCTGTAGACCCTCCACCCCTCTGCGCTCAAGCTCCAGAGGCATCTGGGGCTAGCACATCGGTGTCACTCGCCGGCGCAGGCGCCTCACCACCATAGTTGGTACTCCCCTCTACCATTTCCCAAGCGCTGGCACTGAGACCTTCCTGCACCGAACCTGAGTGAAGCTGGTCCTGCTTAACCGCCGTGGTGTCCGTTAGCTTTTTTTCCCACACAATGTCCTCACTGACCGCTCTAACCGAAGGGTTCTACTGGCCACAACCCAACCATTCATTCCCGGCGCTGTTTTTTATGGTGAAACCCAGACCGTAAAACAAATCACAGCCTATGATGTTATTGCCTTGGGCTGTCACGTGGACCCACAACCCTTGCATAGAGGTTTTTCTGGGACAGACCTTTAGCAGGCAGCAGTGGCTTCCGTAGTATCATCATCCACGCTATCCTCGCTATCCAGGTCCTCAACATTTGCCGCAGTAGGAGGCTCCGGCAGTCGCTGTGACTGGCCCCACTTTAGCTCCAAAGCTAGCTTGTCTGCGGCCTCCAGCTGGAAAGCTACATCGACAGCTCTGGCTAACGTTAAGTCACTGGGTGCCGTGAGTAGCCTAACCCACAATGCGGTGCTGCATGTGTGCTCCGCGAGCTGGTCACATACTATTTCATCTTCCAAAGCAACACTCGCTAGCTAGCTGCCTCAAGTCGGCGACAAACTGATGAATAGTGCTCACCTACCTGCTGATGTCACTGCTGAAAATGAATCATCCGGATAGTCACACTATCCAGGGTGTGAAAATGGTTTGCTAGCAGCTCCACGACATCTTCAAAAGAGTCTGAAGCTCCGAGTGTGCGCAGGACTCGCTGGCCCTCAATACCCAGGTTGTGAACAAGAGGCGCACATGCTCTTAACTTGTCGAGCTTACCGAGGTCCAGCGCGGTGATGTAGGTCTGGAAAGCCTCAAACCACATGGGCCAAGGCACCGGTGGTTCACCCGGCAGCTCGAGAAAGGGGCGAAGTGGTGTGATTCACGCCTCCACGGTTTAATCCTTATTGCCAAATATTATGTATGGTAAAATACCTTGGGTGAAGGATGAGGCAAGAAGACTGGACAAACACAGCTTTATTTATGGTTGTGAAGAGCAGTTACACAGCATGCACCTGGCAAAGGGCACCAGTCTAAAAGAGTCCAGAATATGAATGCCCTCTGCTTTATATAGGGTGGCGCAGTGACGTGATGGGAAGTGCACGTCACTACACCGCACTTCACAATAATGTGCCATTTCACAAAATACCAGTGACCAGCAAGACAAGCATTATGTTGTGTCTTTGCGCTGGTCTGACCAGCAAGATCTTCACCAGTATCCCATGTGTTACATCCGTAAATCAGTAGTAATAGGGCAGCCTGGGATTTACCGGGGATTAGAGGGGGGGTGGCGAACCACACTTCCGGTGATGACGCTGGCCGGGGTATAAAAGGCCAGGTGCAGAAGAGGTAGTCCTCTTTCATCATAGACGCCTGGACCTAGAGCGCTGTAGCCTACTGCTGTTTGACTGGTGTGTTATTTATAAGTTATTAATAAAGATATAAACTGCCTTCCGCTGTGCTCCTCATTCTACGAATTATGGATGCAACACCATGCTGGTCTGCATATTGGTCAGACTAGCATCATGCTATTCATAGTTTTTGATCACATGACTTCCAGTGGGGTCAAACGGGGTCAGCGGTCATATTGGAGTCGATAAAAGGAATTAATAGGAATTTATTTATTTACACAATGGAGCAAAAAAGTGTGAAATCCTCCAAAACTGAAGCTGAAAGTGAAGATAAAGTAAAAGTAAGATTCATGGGATTGATAAAGGGAAAAATGATGTGTGGGTGAACCCGCTAAATCCTTTTTCCTGGCTGGGTCATTCTGTCATAAACTCTCCGTGCGCTTTTTCCATTGCACACGGAGGAGAGGAAAGATTAAAGGATTTAAATGCAGGGTTTCACCAGACACACATTTATTGACAGACTTCACAGAAAAAGACAAACAAGTGAATTATAATACCATATAGGTGTGCTCGAAGAACAGGGAAGACTACAGGGAACTCTACTGACTCGGGGGAGTGCAAACTGGGCACAGCCTAAGCATAGCAGTTACGCTGCAGGGAGAAAGGCCACCTGAAGCGTTGCAGACTCACTGCGAGAGGAAACGCTTGAGGTAAAGCGTAGCAGCGACCACACAGAGAAACGAAGCAGTTTACTCACGAGCTGGAGAAGTCCCAAAAAGTCCAATATTCTCAGCGAGCATAATCCAAATCTTTCCCGATGTGACGGTCACACCATGGAGAACGAGAGTGTGACTCGTACAATGACCCAGCGGCGTTTGTCTAGCGAAGAGCGAAGAGCTGCTTAAATCCAAACGCCGCTGGTCACACAAATTGGGAACACCTGCGCGGGACAGAAAATTACAGGGGCTGGGACAGCTGGTGGAATACGGAGAGTGAGGGGGCATGGTAGGACCGGCAGACTGTCAGCAGCGTGGGAAAAAGATCACAAGGATGACTAACAGCTGCCAGTCAGGTAGCGGCTAAAGTGATGGAGTGAATACACAAAATACTCATAAACAGTGAAGCCTGAACCCACAGAGAGATCAGGGCCAAGCCGGGAAAACCAAACCGGCTCGGCTCATGACACTCTTAGTAGTGTGCTTAATATATAAGAAGAAGGAATAAGGATAAAAACAACAACAGCAGTCTATGTGTAACAGTATACTTAATATGCTCCATAAAATGGTATACTAGCCATTTTAGACTCCCCTGACAGTTGTAGCCTAATTGGAAGTTGGATCAACTGGGGAAGCAGAGTAGCCTATCAGGTAATGAAGAGGGCAGAAGAGGAGAGTTGCAGCCATGGCATTTTGAGAGAGCAAGAGAGACGCAGGTGCTGTTTCAGAGAACGAGTGACAGGCCAGCTGTGAGTGTATCAGAGTGTCACCAGACTTGTGCACAGGACTTGTGTGTTTTGAGTCAGTGTTGACACTGCTCACTTGGAGAAAACGGTACATCCCCTCGTCGAAGCGTTGTTGTTTTACACTGCTAGAAGCTATATGTGGCTTTGCTCAAAGAGTTACTATGTTAGCCTCAGTCATAGCTTTGCCGCCTCACTGTTGCCCAGGGCAAGAAGAGACTGGCAGTGGAAGTGGCTCGCTTGTGGAGTGGATATTGACTCAGCGAGCAAGACTGTTATTCCAAGTTTGGTTACATTAATCCAGCCTCCTTCGGTCTTATAAATTACCCAGTGAGAGGCGTACTGTATGTGCTAACCGGGTGCCTCTGCTAGTGAAGGTTTGGATGTCCCGCGAAGATAGAGCACGTAGCGTGTGCACTCACTGCCAGGTGGAGTCCAGGAGACAGACGTTAATGGCTGCTGCAGCCAGCCTGACTCCGGATTAAAGTGGAAGCTAGTGAGAGCCTTGCCCCTGCCACCCAGATGTCATTTCACTGATGCATCTCCTCTTCACCCTTTTCCGTGCGGATGTGTCAGTTGCTGTCTTCTGCTTGGTATGACCGTTCTAAATTTGTTACTGCACCACACAGGAGACTGAGGATGCCAACGCGTTCCCAGACCAGCTGGGAGACATAGTCTCTCCAGCGAGTCCTGGGTCTGCCCCGGGGTCTCCTCCCAGTGGGACGTGCCCGAAACACCTCAAGTGGGAGGCATCCAGGAGGCATCCTAATCAGATGCCCATACCACCTCTACTGACTCCTTTCAATGTGGATGAGCAGCAGTTCTACTCTGAGCCTCTCCCGGATGACTGAGCTCCTCACCCTGTCTCTGAGGGTGAGTCCAGCAATTCTACGGAGAAATCTCATTTCAGCCGCTTGTATCCGCGATCTCGTTCTTTCGGTCATTACTCAAAGCTCGTGACCATAGGTGAGAGTAGGAACGTAGGTTGACTGGTAAATCGATTTACCTGTCGATTTACCAGATTTTGCTTGTCTCATTGTAATTTTTAGGTGACTATTATTATATTTTTCTGAGAGCAGGAAATTCTGACTGTATATTCTGGGCTAAAGTGTCACAAGTCTACTACTGATGCTGTGACTAAAGCCCCTTTTCCACTAGTACCTACTCAGTCCAACTTGCCTCGACTCTACTCGACTCTACTCAGCTTGACTGTCATAAAACATGTGCGTCACCTGCTGCCTATGTCGCAGGTCTGTGCCTGTCACGTGATGTGTCCCAAAAGCACAGAAAACAGAGTTGTAACAAGCATTTCACATCACAAGATGTCAGACACGTATAGCCTTCTGCTCTTCACTGGGGGACTGGAGGACTTCACCCAAACGAGCTGCCTCAAAACACCATTTCCGGAAACGCGAAGAAGAGAATGTAAACAAAGGGTCCATCCCAGCATATATTTCTACACGAAGGAAGCGTTTGTTCCAAATTTTGCCAACTGTGATTCTAAAAAGAGATTTAGCTTCTGAAGGGAAATATTTACGTTTTGTGACAGAGAAGATGGTCTGGAGTGTGTACACTTTCGTCTGCCATCGACGGAGCTGCACGTGACAACAGAGAACAATAGCGCCGGTTCAGTGGCATAATGTAACCGAAATTGAGGTGGAATAATTCATAAGATAAATGTGAAAGTTTTTGGATGTGGGAGAGAAAGCGAAAAGGACTGGCAGAAAATGAAATAAGGGCCGTGGATGATGAAAATGGACGAATGAAGACACGACAAGTGGTAGGTCTGACCGGTTTTTATTGATTTGTGTACACTCTACTGATTTTCTGGTTCATATACTTTGAATGAAATAAGGGCCGTGGATGATGAAAATGGACGAATGAAGACACGACAAGTGGTAGGTCTGACCGGTTTTTATTGATTTGTGTACACTCTACTGATTTTCTGGTTCATATACTTTGAAGATAAGATAACAAAAACAAAAAACAAAAATGGTGACAAAAAACAAAACCATCCTTTGTGTAAATATAACCAAAGCCCACTTCTGACCAAAAGTTATATAATTCGATATGGCTGCCATCACATTATGCATAAATTAGATGCATAAATTTACTCCTATCTGTCACGATGGCCCTCACGGACCATCACAAGACGCCTCAGTCACCAGTGAGTTTGCTGTGATGTTTATTTACAGTGCAGGTTTAGACAGGCATAGGATACATACAGTGAACAGGTGACGCCTGGGCCGGGGAGCACCCGATGCGCCAGACGAGATAATCACAAAGGTAAAGTCACACAGAGCGTACCTTAACAACGGGACCGTTAACAGACGGGTAACAGGGGATTCCCAAGTCCATTAACCACGATGAGCAAGGAGAACAGGAACACAACAGGAATACAACAGAGATTAACAGAGACTGCCGCATTGGAGGACATTTAGCACCGGCTTTTATCTCTGGCCGCTATGCGGCGCAGCTGCTCGCCATGACAGCAGCGCAGCAGCTGACTTTGACAGCAGGGAGCTCCCCCGGGCGCCTTCACAATAAGAGCCCGAGGAGCTGGAAGGAATCCTCTGCTGCCAAAGCCAGGGAAATAAGATATGAGACCCGAGTGTGGCCAGAACCGACACTCGGGTTATGACAGTACCTCCCCCTCGAGGCTGAGCTCTGAGCGGCCCGAGTAACACCCAAGCCCCCCCCACCCCCCCTAGGGTGGATGGATGGGGCGCTGGCAGGAGGGAGAGAGACAAAAAAAAAAGACAAGCAAATAACAAGACTAACAAGGCAGTAGGGAAAAAAAACATACTCCCTTGAATGTGGGTGACAACAACACAGTCAAAATAGGCAGAACACCTATTGGCAAAAACAAATCAACATAAGGTGGAGGGAAAAGAACCACCAAACCCAGAAACAACGTAGTGAGCCACAAAAACACAAATCAATCCCCCCCCCCCCCCGCACACCCCAACAGTCCCACAGACGAAATCAGAAACCCGGGGAGGGCGCAGTCCTGACCTGGAGGGATGGGGGCAAAAGGTTCGGGGGGTCGTCCGGCATCAAAAGGCCACAGAACAGGGAGGGGAAAAGAGGACAGTTCGGGCGGCCTACCCCAGTCCCATGCTCAGAAACAGAGAGTTTCAGGCGGCCGGAGCAGGTCGCCACACAGGAAGACAAAAATGTCGGGGGGCCGGCCCAGAGAACCAAACCGGCGAGACAGTCCTTCAGGCCTCCGCCCCGCAACACCAGCCCACCAGAGCCGTTGGGAAGAAGCAGTCGACGGTCCCGCTGAAAAGGGGAGAGACGAGGGGGAACCGGACGGAGCGTTCGGGACCCCAACGGCCCCAGGTGGAGATGGGTAGCGCTCCTCGGGGAGACGAGGAGGATGACGGTGGTGATGAGGGTGATGAGGGGAATGAGCCTGTCCAGCATCCGGTGGCCGGGGATCTGCAGCTCCCTCACCGAATCCAGGACCAGCTGGTGCAGCACCCACGTCGGACCCCGATTGGGCCTCTGGAACCGAACCCACGGTGGACTCCGATTGGGCCTCCGGAACCAAACCCACGGTGGACCTCGATTGGGCCTCCGGAACCAAACCCGCGACGGACCCCGACTGGATCGGCGTGGCACCAGACTCGACCTCCAACCCCGAAACTGGAACCTCTGGCGCAGCAGGCGAGAGCGGCCCCTCGCCGGCGACCCTGGGAGAAGGCTCACAAGAGAGAGAAAACCCGGGATCAGGATCACCGGCAGCGCCAGAACCCGGCGAGATAAGCTCGGACGCAGCGGGCGGCTGCACCCGGCTCACCTCCCCTTGAGACAGGCAAAAGTGCTCTAAGAGGTAAAGAAGAAAGATAAAACAGAGCACTTGCCTAAGCTCGGGTTCTGATGCCGTCCAGGACTGCGGAGATCCGGGCTCAGATGTCAGGAGGTCGTCCTCAGGCTCCCACTCAGCTGCGTCGGGCTCCGCAGCTGGCGTGATGGTGTGCGCAGCTTGAGAGTCCTCCGGCAATGATGTCCACGTCGATGGCCCGCACGGCGTGGTGGCAGGAGAACCTCGACCCGCTGGACCAGACCGCTTCTCCGTGGAACCCCGGGGACGCTTTCTCATCGGCGATGGCTCCACGCTGCAGTCCGCTCTCCTCCTCCGCCCACGGCGTGGCTGCAGAACCGGAACCAGGCTCTCCAGAACCGCAGGCCCCCTCCTCATCCAGTGACGTTGGCCTGGCGTCGAGGACCGCTCAGCGGAGGGAGACACAGAGGAAGCAGGGTTAATACTTTCGTCCACAGCAGGTGGAGGGAGCTCGGGGGGCTGCATACCCCGAACTTCACCCCCAAGAGTCAGACAAGGCAAAACAATATCGGAATGAGAGAAATTATCATGAACTTGCCTTTCTCCTGAGGGTAAGATGGTTCCCGCTGTGGGGGACGTCGTTCCTCCCTTTCCCCGCTGGATGGCGACAGAGGGACCTCTGGGAAGACGAGGTGAGGCCACTCGAGACGGTTCCGGGATGGGACTCGCCGAAACGGAGCTCCCAAGACACACAGCAGCCAGGATAGGCGACGAGGAGGAGGGGGCGACAGCTGGGGTCAGTCGGGCATGGAGCGCTGACGGGACAGCAGGCGAGGGCCCGGGGGAAGACGAGGCTGCGGGGATTCCCCTCTGACGAGGCGCAGGAGTGACGGCTGTGTGGGGGGTTGAGCCCTTGCGGCGACCCGGAACAGCATCCAGACGGGGTTCTAGCCGAGGTTGGGAGCCGGTGTGACGACGGTTCCTTGTAGGGGGTGATGCGAAGGTGAGATTCGGAAATCGCCGTTCCTGAGCAGACACAGCGGCAAGCAAGTCGGCAAACTCAGGAAACTCACGCAACGCTGGATTCCTCTCCACCAGTCTAACCGCCGCCACCACATGCTTCATACATGCTGGTGGATTACCAGCGGAGCAAGCAGCAGCCACCCAGTCCCAGATCTTGTCTGCTGTCAGCTGCAGCTTCTCTGGGGGAATCCCGAGTGATGACATGCTTGATGGGAAAAGACCTCCGGATGGTGCAAACTCCCGGGCCGGAACGGAGGCAGGAGCAGGATCCCGAAGCGAGGGGCGACGTCTCCTCCGCTTCGGCTTCCTGCCGGGGTTTCCCTCCAGCCCTCGGAGTATCTCACGCTGGGCGGCGATGTCATCTCTCCTCACACTTACCTCTGGATGATTAGCGAAGCGGGGAAGAGAATCCAGAATTTCCTCGGCTAGGTCCAGGTACCAGGGCACTTCGCTGTTGAAGTCGAGGAGGGAGGCAGCGACAAGGACTTCGTCCACGCGCTCGAGGGTGTCAGCGAGGACAGCATCCTGCCTCCGAGCACAAGACCTCCACGATGGCATGCTTCAACACGGCACCCAGACAGGTAGGAACAAACAGTCCACTACTGCAAACTGCACGGTGAATGGCGTCTCAAACAACGCCTCCTCTCCGGGCGTTTGGCGGCAGTCTACTGTCACGATGGCCCTCACGGACCATCACAAGACGCCTCAGTCACCAGTGAGTTTGCAGTGATGTTTATTTACAGTGCAGGTTTAGACAGGCATAGGATACATACAGTGAACAGGTGACGCCTGGGCCGGGGAGCACCCGATGCGCCAGACGAGATAATCACAAAGGTAAAGTCACACAGAGCGTACCTTAACAACGGGACCGTTAACAGACGGGTAACAGGGGATTCCCAAGTCCATTAACCACGATGAGCAAGGAGAACAGGAACACAACAGGAATATGTTTATTTGCATGTTATTTGCATGTTCTCCCCGTGTTGCGTGGGTTTACTCCGGGATTTCTCCGGTTTCCTCCCACATGCCAAAAACATGCATGTTAGGTTAATTGGCTGTTCTAAATTGTCCCTAGATATTTGTTTCCTATAGGCCCTTAGAATAGAGGGTTAGTATTAATGAAAGCGCTTTGAGTGGTCTTTGTGACTAGAAAAGCGCTATATAAGTGCAGGTTAGTTATTTAGTTAGTTAGAATACAACAGAGATTAACAGAGGCTGCCGCACTGGAGGACATTTAGCACCGGCTTTTATCTCTGGCCGCTAATGACCCCAATGCGGCGCAGCTGCTCGCCATGACAGCAGCTCAGCAGCTGACTTTGACAGCAGGGAGCTCCCCCGGGCGCCTTCACAATAAGAGCCCGAGGAGCTGGAAGGAATCCTCTGCTGCCAAAGCCAGGGAACTAAGATATGAGACCCGAGTGTGGCCAGAACCGACACTCGGGTTATGACACTATCTCAAACTTTGGATCATATTCTACATCTTTCTAATTGACAATAAGCCATTATCTCTTACCACATTCAAGTTAGAGCCTTTGGAATTTGTCATATCTAAACTGAATATTTTCAGTTTAGATATGACAAAATCTAAAATTAAAATTTTCAGTTTAGATATGACAAAATCTAAAATTAAAATTTTCAGTTTCAAGATAAAAAATCTTGACCACCAGAGGTAGGCGAGCTGACGGGAGCACTGCTGCACCATAGACAGAAGGAGAGTTAAGCTCAGAACACACACACAAGTCAACTCTCTTCTACTTCCTGCTCTGCGTGTGTCTACGTATTCTGTCTTTTCTGCCACATTCTTTTGCCACACTCTTTTTGCGTGTCTCTTCTCTTTTAAGTTTTTCTGCCTAGGTGATTGCCTTGCATTTTCTAGTCACTTTTTTGTAGATTTCTGTAGTTCACATTTTTCGGTAGAGTTTACTTTTGTTAGAGCTAGGGATTAAGGCCTGAGTAGCTTTTGTTTTTTTTTAGAACTTAAATAGTTTAGCTACCGATCAGTGGGAGACTGCGCATACCAGCATTGTATCCAGACCAACTACCCTTATCCAGCATATCGGCGGGTTGAGACCCAGGATCGGGTCTCCCCACTCTCCCTGAAGCAAGCCTGCCTCGAGTGACCTAGGAGTGAAGCCATACGGATTTTGCCTGTCAAAATCCCCAATGAGGCGCCGAGGAGGACCACCTTCCCTCGGCCTGAAACGACCCTCGCCAGGTTTTCATATCCACCGTAGGCACTCACTTTATAAACCTCTTCTGTTGTGGTAGTCATGCTGGTTTAAATTTGTTTCATCAGAAATGCAGCTCCAAGCCCGTAGGTCAAACCCATCGGTGTTTGGTCTCAGATACATTCCTGATTATCCGCATCCCCGTTCTCTCCCTCTTTAAATCCATTACAATCCGAATTCTACACTCTAAATTTTTGTAACTACTTTTTCATTAGAACTGCGTAACTTTTCTTTAACCTCACAGAGTACTGCACAAAGCTAATCTTTAAGTACCAGAGCTTAATCATGATGATAATATGGTGACCTTAGGTGTATGGTATGTTCATATTTCATGCAATCAAGGAACCCCAATTATTGCAATGTTTTATTCTGCTGATCTTAAATGCCTTATGTTTGTGCCACTCCATTGAGTTTAATAAAGAGGGGTTTACTAAAGCTAGAATGTGTGATTTCTCCTTGTCCATTATCTTAGCAACTCAATGTCAAGAATTCTGCCTCCAGATTATGAGATTGATTAAATGTTGCCAATAAAATTATTAACTAAGGCTTAACTTAAGCATTAGTTAAACTTAACTTAGGTTAATTGGAGACTCTAAAGTGGCCCTAGGTGTGAATGTGTATGTGAATGGTTAAGGGATAGTGCCGTACTGTGGCTGCTTCATCCATCCAGGTGGATGCCCTCAATTTCCCCTCTGGGGATCAATAAAGTATACAAAATCAAAAAAATAAATAAATAAAAAAAAACTTAGTAATTGCCAAATTCTTAAACTTAACTCTTTGTCTATAAGAGTTTCCATCTCTATAAAATGCTGATGATGCCCCAAATAGTGTTACAATTGAGGTATTACAAGTATTATTAATAAGCTTCAAACTTAGTTTAATAATTACTAATAATTATATTCACAAATTGTAGGAATCAATGCTACAAGGGTGGCACCTAAATTACAGTAAAATGTTGAGAATCCTGATTATATTGATGCAACATTTTGTGGGGTCTGGCACTGTTGTGTTTATGCCGTTAAGAACAAGGGTTCTCCTTAATAAACAGCCAACACTGTCCCACTTAAAGTTGTGGTATCTAACCATCATTTGTGGAAAAAGAGTTGCCCTGTGGTAGGGGCGCCCCACCTGTTTGCTAGAGCTAGAGGGAGAGGGCCACCATCGGTTAGCTCTGTTGTTGCTAAGTAGTGCACCTTAGCAGGTAATCTCTGGCTATTAATGAGAGTTAAGGGCCCTTGTAATCTACGTTCACCCCACCCTCCTCAAGCCAGAGAGCCCAACCAAGCAGGAAACAACTTACCCATTAACGTGGGTACAGGGGCTACTGACAATGGGGGTCTCAGACCTAGATCTGACATTCCGGTACTCACCCATGGCAGGTGTTTACGATCTTCACCCCTACATAGTGGGGCTGTTCACCTGTTACATACAGCGGGGAAAATAAGAATTGAACTCATCAACATTTTTCTCATTAAACATATTTCTTATGGAGCCATTGACCTGAGATTTTCACCAGATATCAGTAACAACCCAAGTAATCCATAAATACAAAGAAATCAAGGCAACTGTTTTCACAAAACAAGTTAAATTTGATAAAGTGGAATGACACAGGGAATAAGTATTGAACAGGCTTTGGGAAATTCATTTAATATTTAGTACAAAAGCCTTTGTTGGTAATAACAGTTTCCCAACGCCTCCTGTATGGAGAAACTAGGTGCAGGCATGGCTCAGGAGTGATTTTATCCCATTCTTCCACACAAACTATCTTCAAATCTTGAAGGTTCTGTGGGTGTCATCTATGAACTCTGATCTTCCATTCATTCCATTGATTTTCAATTGGATTCAGGTCAGGTGACTGACTGGGCCATTCCAGCACCTTTATTTTCCTTCTTTGGAGTCAGTTGAGAGTTTCCTTGGCTGTGTGTTTGGGATCATTGTCTTGCTGAAATGTCCTCTCTCGTTTCATCTTCAGCATCTTGGCAGATGGCAACAGGTTCTTATCAAGGATGCCTGTACATTTGTCCATTCATATTTCCCTCAATTATATGACGTCTGCCTGTACCATGTAATGAAAAACACCCCCACACCATGATGGGATGTGCAGTGCCATTTCTCCTCCAAACATGCTCTGTGTTGTGGCATCCAAAAAGTTCGATTTTAGTCTCATCTGACCAGACTATATTCTCCCAGTATTTTACTGGCTTGCCCAAATGTTGCGCAGCAAACCATAACCGCGCACGTGTTGTGTCACACACCATTATGCTTTTTGTTGACTGGAACTGTTTTAAAAACTGTTTTCCACAAATTGAAATTTACAGATTTCATGTGTTTATTCAACCCTCCTACTTGTTATATCGTTGCTTCACCGTGACTAAACTCTCAACTATTTCTTCATTTTTGAGTCATTTGGACCAACAAAAATGCCTGGTTACAGCCTGAGAAGAAAGGTGAGTAATATATTCATTTTTTGTGATATTGTCACAAAATTTTGATGTGAACTTCATAACACTTGGTTCTACATTCCTATTGTATTTTCCAGCCAGTATCTAACAGCTGTATGTTATTTTCAGGCATTTGTATCTACAAAAAACACCCAGGCGAACTTTATTTTCTTCAAATTTAGTATGCTACCTTGGTCCAGTTTGGTTATTTTTAAAGTGCTTATAAATAAAGTTGGATTGGATTGGATGCTCAGATTACTGTTACTCAGTGGCTGAAGCACTTAGAGGGATTCCAACTGTTTTGCCAAAATATTTAGTGTTTTCTTTTGAATGAGACCAAACCCATGAACAGACTGCAAAGAGCTGAAGAACAGCTTTTGATTTATTTTGGATATGTTTTTAGGTGCTTTCAAGGAAATTGGCTGGAATGGTAAGGGAATAATTAGTAAGACATGAGTGAACTGTTAAAATGTGGAAAAAATGCAATGACCCCTTTAAAGCCTACATGCTCTTATCAGCCCATGGTGCATTTTATTTTGTGCAATAAAAAACTAATATGAAGACATTAATACATATTTATACAACAGTTAGTTCAGACCAAGCAGTTTGATTGGACAATAGGGATTCCAGGAGTTACTATATTCCATGATAATTGCACGCCAACATTTCACTGGATATGTATCACTCCGCTTCAAAGATGTTCTAGTAACCATTAATTACTAAGAGCAATTTACTGTCAAGTCTGCAGACTTGAGAATTGCAACACTGTGTTGATACCTTGATTTCCACAGTGAGGTGCTGTTTGACAAGAACTGATACATTTGTGACCTGGAAGTCCCACCCTTTTGAAAAAAACTTTATTGAGTTTACAAATTCTGGCCTTGTATAAACATCATGTATACAAGGACGTCTATTTCACATCCGTTTTGAAAAAATAGGCAGTGCTAGAGTTGGATTTATTGTCTCAATTAACAAACCACAATACCTTTGTGGTGATGGACTCTTTATTTCATCTGAAAATGCCACGAAAAAGCAAGCAAAGTGTGCCAAAGCCAAATCGCTAACATGCTAACTAGCCACCAGCATTGGCCACGTTTTGATCTCAGCCCTTTCTTGGGTACTGACTCAACAGGTGACCAGTATGTATTAATAAACAATGACTTTTGCACTTGACAATATTTTATTTGTTTACATGTGTGTGAAATGACAACAGACGTCTTCATGTTGATTGAGCTGTTTAACAACAGTTACTGGCTACATTTAGAAGGGACTATTTTTTTCTCAACTGCGCAAAATAACTGGTAAAACAAACAAATCATAATATTTTGTCAATATTGCTGTCATTTAATAAACTGTGCTTGCAGAACTGTTGTATAAAAGCAATATTACACTCGAGGCCGTACGGTATCAATGACTATAGTAACTATGAGTGTGGTACACGTTGGTAGGGTTACCAACATTGTCACAGCGAAATAAGGGATAGAAGGCTTTAACTATTGCTCAGTGTCACAATGTTGTGAACATTAGTATTGTCATAATACTGGGATTTTTTTTGCCTTGATAATATCTTTAAAAAATACTGGTATTCAATGTCATGTTTAATACTACAAGGAAAAAAACACCACACTATATATCTAGAAATTTCAGATTTGACAGATTACAAAATTTCAGTTTAAAAATGTGTAATAGCTATGTTTTTAATAATGGATTGCATTTATATAGCATTTTCCATAACACCCAAAGACACTTTACAATGAGTCTATTATTCATTCACTCCACAGACAATGATACTGGTAAGCTAATAATACAGCCACAGCTGCCCTGGGGCAGACTAACGGAAACATGGCTGCCAATCCAATGCAATGGCCTCTCCGACCACCACCAAACATTTATTTACATTCATACATCACTGTCATGAACCAAGAACACACTGGAGGCAAGGTGGTTAAAGTGTCTTACCCAAGGACACAACAGCAAGGTGGGGGGAGTGGGATTCGAACCGTCAAACCTCTGGTTATTGGGCGATCTGCTCTACCTCCTGAGTCACTACAGCCTCATTTTTGTTTCTCTTTGAGAGATTATGCAACTTTGAGCTAGAAAACACAACTGCACTGCAAAAAGTCAAATGTAAGTAAAATGAAATAAATTAAGGCTGTTTATGCTTGGTTTTTTGTCTGACAAGATATTTTTTCTTGCTGTGCAGTTTATGTGTAAGAAAATTTTACATGCTTTCCAATAGTTTTAACTTGGTTTACGCAATTTGATAAGTCAAATTTTCTTGCTCTGTTGGCAGATAATTTTACTTAAAATAAACAAAAAAAATCTGGCAATAAATAATTCTAGTTAAAATTAGGAGAAAACTAGTGCACGCCCATAGAAAACAAGTATTCCTGTCTGAAACAGGCAGTGTTGGGAGTAACACGTTACTGCAACGCCACTACGTTTGCAGTAACGCGCTGCGTAACAAAATTATTGTTTTTAAAATTCAGTAATGCGTTACAGTTACTGAAATTTGATTAGATGCGTTACTTGTGTTACTCGTTTTATTAATATAGATAGATATTTTTAGCACAAATAAATATAAACTGATCCTAGCGTAGTGCAGCCGTCAGTCTCCTCTGCCGGTGTTGTGCCATTTTACCATACTTATCAGAACAGCCATACCCTAGGTTACTACACACGCACGGCATGCGCACGCATGCGTAGTAACAGGAAATATGCTTCTGCTCATAATTTCAGCATACCATACAGCTGACAGAAACAGCTGACGGCGCTGCACTGTGACTGGCTGATCCAAAAATGTGGTGCGTTTTCAGTTTGTCTATTTATATATATTATATATATTTACTACCATTAAAAATTACTCAGTACAGCTGACGGAAGGTAAACATTAGCATACCGTGGCCCAGCTGAACACTGATTGATGTTCTGTCCTGCTTACATGCAACCCAGTGGGAAGTAATGCCGTGGCAACTTCTCATATCGAGCCCTGATCACCTGTTGTCCCAGCGTGAGTAGCCCCCAACAGCTCCCACCTCTGTGGTTAAACATGAGTATTTTTGAGTAAGAAGCTCGCATCTAATGTCCACAGTTGTGTAAATGTGCAAGTAATTGTAATAATTTTCTTACACACAGAGAAAAAGTGACTGATTTGTTGCAGTGAACAGCTTCTTGTAAGCAAGCGGTGAACTTTCATTTATCTGTGCTTTTTGTTTTATTTTATCTCATTCATTTGCATGCTGTTGTGATATGCAGCTATTTCATGGAAGTACACCTTCTAAATATGCGTTTTTAATGGGCTGGTTCAGGGGTGTCAAACATATGGCTGGTGGACCAAAAACAGCCCACCAGGGGGTCCAAAATTTTCTCTGTGAATTTACAGCTTTATTTCTAGTAAATTTCTGACTCTCTACTGATTACAATAGTTTCTGTAAATCTGAGACATTTTTTTCTCTGTAACATGAGACTTTTTTGTCATCAGCTTTCTGACATAATTGGCAGACCAAGGGGACAGACAGGGTCAGGAGTGGGTTCAAATGATCTTTATTTGTAATAGTGTGAGTGTGTGGGTGCGTGTGTGAGAAGTGTATGTAGATGTGAGTGCATGGGTCTGGCGACTCGTCGAAGCTGGGAGTGAGCAGAACGCCGTTCAATCTGGCAACCTTATAGGGAGAGCAGAGGCACAGAGTAAGCACCATTCTAGCTGGAGTATATATGGAGAATGACTGGGGCTTACTTGTTTCAGGAGAGGTGGTGAACTCCGGTTGGCCCGTGGGCTAAAGCCAGGAAGACAGCGTCTGCTATCACACGCCGCTGGAGGAGGATGGCTAGCGGAGGGGGGAAAGAGGACCGCCGCTGAGAGAGGACCGCCGCCGAGAGAGGACCGCCGCCGAGAGGGACGATTCCACCGCCTGGGAATTCCGCCTGTGCACAGGGGATAACGTAGAACAGGTGAGTTGAAAAGAGCTTACTTGTGATGAAGAGAATCCTTCCAACAGACGAGGCTGAGGCAGCTAGGATGACGAAGGCAGGATGATTGGCTGGGTGATCGAGTGTAGAGCTTCATACAGCCAGGGAGACAGACGGCTCCGTGCCAGTCTGAAGGCAGAGTGGGTTATATAGCCCGAGGGAGCCAGTGTGCGCGCAGCTGTGGGTGATAATGGCACAGAGCGAGTCATCACAGTATCCCACCCCCGAGAGGTGCCTCCTGGCACCTGATCCAGCCTACCTGGGTGCGTCCGATGAAAATCCCTGATGAGTTGCTTATCCAACATGAAGGATGGACGTACCCAGGACTGCCTCTCAGGACCATACCCGTCCCAGTCCACCAGATACTGCAAGCCACGACCCCAGCGGCAGACGTCCAGGATGGAATTGACCCTCCACGCTGGGTCGCCGTCGATCACTACTGGTGGAGGTGGAGATCTGGGTGGGGGGGGACAGAGAGGGCTGGAAAAGAATGGTTTAACCTGAGACACATGAAATGTAGGACAGATGCGGAGGGAGGGGGGAAGAGCCAAGCGCATAGCCACGGGATTGATAAACCGCACGATGGGGAAAGAACCGATGAAGCGCTGAGACAACTTCCTCTTTTCTGCCTTGAGGTTAATGGGCTGTGTGGAAAGCCAAACCTGTTGACCCACCTGGTAGGGTAGAGTCGGTCTCCTGCGGCGGTTAGCGACCCTGGAGTTGCACTCCGCCGTGCGCTGAAGTGTCGTTTGGACCGTCCTCCATATCCGTTGACAGCGTTTCAGGTGGGCCCGGACAGATGGCACGGCGATGTCTCCCTCCCCTTCGGGGAACAGCGGGGGATTGTAACCCAAGGAAGCCTTGAAGGGAGACATGTCAATAGCCGAAGACACCGTGGAGTTGTGAGCGTATTCAATCTACTGGAGGCGGACGCTCCATGACGCAGGATTGGATGAGATGACGCAGCGCAGCCTCCAGCTCCTGGTTAGCCCTCCCACACTGACCATTTCTTTGCGGGTGGTAGCCGGAGGACAGGCTCACCGTAGCCCCCAGAGCATTGCAGAAGGACTTCCATACCTGGGACATGAATTGGGGACCCCGATCGGAGACGATGTCCACGGGTATACCATGCAGCCTCACGATGTGCTGCACAAGAAGATCTGCCATATCCCTCGCTGTAGGCAGCCCCCACAGAGGGACGAAGTGGGCAGCCATGGAGAAGCGGTCCACAATCGTGAGGACGACGGTGTGCTGATTAGATGGAGGAAGACCGGTGACGAAATCCAGAGCGATGTGAGACCAGGGTCTGCCGGGAGTAGGAAGAGGGTGGAGCAGCCCTGCAGGGGGAGAGGATGGTGTCTTGCCGGTGATGCACTGAGGACAAGCGCAGACGTAGTCGCAACGTCCCTTTGGAATGATGGCCACCAGAACGTCCTCTGGAGAATCCCGGTCGTGCGAGCCCCCCCTGGGTGGCAAGTGGGCCCAGTGGATCACCTCGCCCCGAACCAAAGCAGGAACGAATAGCCTACCCGCTGGTCCCCCGCCTGGGTCCGATTCAGCCTCTTGCGCCTACAGGACCCTCTCCTTGATGTCCCACGAGAGAGCACCCACAATGTATGACGCCGGAAGGATGGGATGAACGGGCGCCTCCGTCGCGTCCGGGGTGAACTGCCTGGAAAGGGCATCCGGCTTAGTGTTCTTGGCCCCAGGGTGGTAGGTGATGATGAAGTTGAAGCATCCAAAGAACAAAGACCAGCGGGCCTGGCGGGCGTTCAGGTGTTTGGCTGTCCTCAGATATTCCAAGTTCTTATGGTCCGTCCAGACAATGAAGGGCTGGGCGACCCCCTCCAACCAGCCACTCCTCCAGTGCGAGTTTCACTGCCAGGAGCTCCCTGTCACTGATGTCATAGTTCCTTTCAGCCAAGGACAGTTGGCGGTAAAAAAAACGCACAAGGCCGGACCTCCCCATCCACCGGAGAGCGCTGAGACAACACAGCTCCCACACCCGAGTCCGAGGCGTCCACCTCTTCCAGGCACTGAAGAGTGGGATCCACCTGCGTCAGGATGGGGGAGGAGGAAAACCGATCCTTGAGTTCAGCGAAAGCTGCTGCAGCCTCCTCCGTCCACCGGAAAGCCACCTTGGGAGAGGTGACGCTGTACTTGTTAATAAAGCGGCGGTAGAAGTTGGCGAACCCCAGGAATTGTTGGAGCTGCTTCCTGGACGGGGGGTGGGGGGAGCAATCCACTACCGCCTTCACCTTGCCGGGGTCCGGGATGATTTGATTGTGAGAGATGATGAAGCCAAGAAATGATGTCTTAGGGGCATGGAACTCACATTTCTCAGCCTTCACATAAAGTTTGTTCTCCAAGAGCTATTGCAAGACCTGCTTCACGTGCACTCGATGTTCCTCTAGCGATCGGGAGAAGATCAGGATGTCGTCGAGGTAGACGAAGACGATTGACCCCAGGAAGTCACGCAGAACATCGTTGATCAAGCGTTGGAAGACGGCCGGAGCGTTGGTTAACCCAAACGGCATCACTAAATACTCAAAGTGTCCGCTTGGGGTCTGGAACCCAGTCTTCCATTCATCCCCCTCCCTGATCCGCACCAGATGGTACACGTTACGGAGGTCCAGTTTGGTGACGAAAGAAGCCCCCTGGAGGGAATCGAAGGCCGTGTCCATCAGGGGAACAGCCAGGGAGACAGACGGCTCCGTGCCGGTCTGAAGGCAGAGTGGGTTATATAGCCCGAGTGTGACGAGGAGCCGGTGCGCACGCAGCTGTGGGTGATAATGGCACAGATCGAGTCATCACACTTTCTTTTTCTTTTTTTTTCTGATGAGAATAAGGGGGCCCTTGATCTTATGTGTGCAAGAGGATTTAAGTATGCATTTAAAAGTAATGTGAAAGTTACTTTTCCAAGTAACTAGTTACTTTAATCATGCAGTAACTCAAAAGTAACTCAGTTTCTTTTGAAAAGAAGTAACTAGTAACTGTAACTAGTTACTATTTTTTAGTAACTTGCCAACACTGGAAACAGGTAGCCCAATCAAGCTTTACAAGTGCAAATGCAGGCTGTGTTTGAAAGTGGAATACAGAGGTGTAGCCTATATGTAGGCAATAACACATGTTAGACTTTGACAAATATGAAAGGAACTGAACTGAGATTTATTTGATTGTGTGAATATTAATTACAGAAAAATTGAAAATGAATGGGACATCAAATATTAGCCACTGTTTAAGAACGGCTTGTTTATTTTTTTGTCAGATCACTTATTTGTGTGATATTTTATGAGTTATAGGCTCCAGCCCTCCCCCCCCGCGACCCGAAAAGGACTAAGCGGAAGAAGATGGATGGATGGATATACTCATAAATGTTGTATCTTGCACTTTGGGGAATGGGAGTTGTTCAGTCACCAGCATAATTTAGTTTATATGTGTAGTTTATAGTCTATCGTCAATAAAGTCATGCAGTACTATAACAGGACACGTTTACAAATATTTGAGACCCATTGTAGTGCATCCTTTTATATTTTAGTACAAAACACCAAACATTATTATTATTATTTTGTTTTTTATTTGTCTTGTATACTTTATTGGTCACCAGAGGGAAATTCAGGGCATTCATGGTACAGTGCCGATCCCTTCATCAGTGGCTCACACACACACACACACACACACACACACACACACACACACACACACACACACACACAGAGCAGAATGACCCCATTTGGCTGCAAGTTTTGCATCAGTGTTGCCCATTTGTCTGTAAATATTTAAATAAAAATGATTTAATTCGTTATTTGAGCATTTTTGCGTCTTGCTGTCATTTAGTCAAAGCATGTGTCCACATGTAATATGCAGTTGATGTGGTCATTCCGCTCCACAATGAGGCAGCAGTTGGGACTTTCGTGTCCCACTGACCGGGCAAGCTGAGCGTGTCTCCCCCCAAACGTTCGTGGAGTGCACGAAGGGACACTGGTGTTGGCCGGTTAACGTGTCTCAGCTGCTGCCTTATTCCCCAGCAGCGGGTCCCCGGCAGTGCTCCACCCCCCACCCCCGTACCTTGTGTTCTCTATGGTGAATATATCCATTAGAGCTACTCAACTTTATGGTATATAGCGGCTCCATACTCGTGGATGTATGGGTCCCCAGCAGTGCCCCCCCCTTCTTCCCGTGTTATCTATGGCGAATACGCAACTTTATGGGTTCCAAGGTTGTCATAGCCAGGAGCGGCACTGGGGTTAAGCTCCCAGTGCTCATAAAATGCTCCTTATGGCGTGCGTCTCGAAAAGCCTCTGGCAACTAAGTCCAACTCCTAGCCTGCCCGTGTGGTTTAGTCTCTAAGCCCGGCGGAACTGCTTTTACTAATAGAAGGGGCGAGGGCGGATCTCTGGCGCCTTAAAACCAGATGCTTCGGGTAGATGGTGGCTCGTCAACCTGGGAAGGTAGCCCATCTAGGGGAAGGTAAACCCTGATTTCAAACCTCTGCTGCCTTGCGGCATTACCCGGTCACGGGAAAGTCTTCGGGAGTCAACCCTGAGGAAAAATCCGGAGTCGGAGCCCCTAAGGCAGTTCTATGTTGTGCTCAACATCATTCCTGGCAGCTCCTGCAACGGCGCTGGTGCCAAACTGTAGCAGCCCTGCTGTTCCTTTGGATTCATCAGTGACGTGGAGAGGGGGGACATGCTGCATGGGCAACATCTTGTCCTCCATATCTTCCTGCCCAGGCTTGAATCCTACCAACGCCCAACGCTGGAAGGTAGAACACCGGATCACTGGAGAGGACACTCCAGCTTCGCCTTTGGCGTAGACAAAACATGGGGAATGACAGTTACCGGTTATAAGCCACTGCTCAATTGGCGTAGAGCGTGGCGCCAGGGGTTGTTCCCGACGGTGGGAGGGATCGTCAGATCTCACTGGACAGCTACCGCCCGCCTCAAGCTGGGCAGCCCCCAGCCAATAAGGTGTTGTCCCGCCACAGCTTGCTTTCCTCATTGGGTGCATGGGGATAAGGAGAAATCCAAACAGCAGGCTGAGAACCTTCGCACCAGGCAAGACAATAAAACAAAAGAGACCAACTCTAAAACTGGGAACTTGGAACGTCCGCACTATGATGACAGGACTCGCTGCTAACCTCAAGGACATCAACGACACCAGGAAGACTGCCATCATCAATAATGAGCTGAAGAGACTGGGAGTGGATATCGCCACTCTCCAGGAAACACGGTTAGCTGATGCAGGCACACTGAGAGAGAAGGACTACACGTTCTACTGGCAGGGAAAGGGCAGTGACGAACACAGGGAACACGGAGTGGGCTTCGCAGTGAAGAACACTTTGCTGAAGATGGTGGAACCGGGCAGCACTGGCTCTGCACGACTCCTCACCCTCCGCCTGAACACCACTCAAGGCCCAGTCACCCTCGTCAGTGTGTATGCCCCAACACAGACAGCCACACCAGAGGCAAAAGACGAGTTCTACGAGAATCTCACAACAACTGTCAGGATCATCCCCAACTCTGAACAACTCATTCTCCTTGGAGACTTCAATGCCAGAGTGGGTGCTGACCACGACTCCTGGCCCTCCTGTCTTGGACCTTTTGGCGTGGGCAGAATGAACGACAACGGACAGCGGCTGCTCGAGTTCTGCACATATCACGATCTGTGCATCACAAACTCGTTCTTCAAGACCAAGCCCCAACACAAGGTTTCCTGGCAACATCCGCGCTCAAAGCACTGGCACCAGCTAGACTTGATCCTGACCAGGCGCACCTCACTGAAGAACATGCGAATCACCCGTTCGTTCCAGAGTGCAGATTGCGACACAGACCATTCATTGGTATGTTGCAAGGTCAAGCTGCAGCTGAAGAAATTCCATCGTGCTAGACAACCTGGAAAGGCACGGATTGACACCAGCAAGATGGCTCAACCAGAACTTGTTGAGCAGTTTGCCTCCACCTTTGAGAAGGAACTTGGTGTACCACAAGGAGGAGAATCTGCAAAGCAGAAGTGGGAAGAGCTGCGAAACACCATCTACCGCACAGCCTTGGCTACCTTTGGGAGGAAGACCTCGAAGTCACAGGACTGGTTTGATGCCAAGTTGACCGAGATGACCCCCGTCATTGAAGCCAAGCGCTCAGCACTTGCTGAGTACAAGAAGTACCCAAACGAGAAGAATCTCCAGATTCTCAGGGCTGCGAGAAGCAAAGTTCAGCAGACTGCTCGGCGCTGTGCCAACGAGTACTGGACTCAGCTCAGCCAAGACATTCAAACCGCTGCCATAACAGGGAACATCCGTGGTATGTACGATGGCATCAAGAAAGCACTTGGTCCGGCTCAGAGCAAGACGACCCCCCTCAAATCTTCCACTGGGGAGATGATCACAGAGAAGAACAAGCAGATGGAGAGATGGGTGGAACACTACTCCGACCTCTACTCCAGACAGAACACCGTGACACCGTCAGCCCTTGATGCCATCGACTGCCTGCCATCCATGGACGAACTTGACGCCGAGCCAACCATCGACGAACTCAGTAAGGCCATTGATAGCTTGGCCGCTGGCAAGGCACCCGGCAACGATGGCATACCCCCTGACCTGATCAAGCACTGCAAGACCGCCCTACTGCTGCCATTGCATGACGTCCTCTGCCAGTGCTGGAAGGAAGGTGCCGTACCACAGGACATGAGGGACGCCAAGATCATCACCCTCTACAAAAACAAAGGGGAGAGAAGCGACTGCAACAACTACAGGGGCATTTCCCTCCTCAGCGTTGTTGGCAAAGTCTACGCACGAGTTGTTCTCGTTCGTCTACAGAAGCTTGCCGAACGTGTCTACCCCGAGTCTCAGTGTGGCTTCCGCGCTGAGCGATCGACGGTAGACATGATATTCTCCATCCGCCAACTCCAGGAGAAATGCAGAGAACAGAACATGCCTCTGTACGTCGCCTTCATCGACCTCACCAAAGCGTTCGATCTGGTCAGCAGAGAGGGCCTTTTCAAGATCCTGCCAAAGATAGGATGCCCACCAAAGTTGCAAAGCCTCATCGAATCGTTTCACACCAACATGCAGGGGATAGTGCAGCATGATGGCAACGTCTCAGAGCCATTCAACATACGCAGCGGAGTGAAACAGGGCTGTGTACTTGCGCCAACCCTCTTTGGGATTTTCTTTGCTATGCTCCTGAGGCATGCCTTCAGCACAGCAACAGAGGGAATCTACCTGCACACAAGATCTGACGGCAGGCTTTTCAACCTTGCCCGCCTGAAAGCCAGAACCAAAGTACGCGAGGCTCTAATCAGAGACATGCTGTTCGCAGACGACGCTGCAGTCGCAACCCACACACAGCAGGAGCTTCAGACCCTGATGGACCGCTTCTCCCAGGCATGCAAGGACTTCGGGCTTACCATCAGCCTGAAGAAGACTAACGTCTTGGCGCAAGGCACGGAAGCACCACCAACCATCACCATTGATGACTACAAGCTGGAGGTCGTGAATCAGTTCACGTACCTGGGGTCCACGATCAGCAACAACCTCTCCCTTGATACAGAGATCAACAAGAGGATTGGAAAATCAGCCTTCACACTCGCTCGCCTCACCACACGAGTGTGGGAGAATCCCAAACTCTCTGTCAAGACGAAGATGGCAGTGTACAACGCCTGCGTCATCAGCACACTGCTCTATGGGAGTGAGACGTGGACAACATACGCCCGGCAGGAAAAGAGACTGAACTCCTTCCACTTGCGCTGCATTCGCCACATCCTGGACATATCCTGGCAGGACAAAGTGCCCAACACAGAAGTTCTGTCCCGCGCCGGCCTTCCCTCCATGTTCACTCTACTCAGGCAGCGCAGGCTCCGCTGGCTAGGCCACGTTCACCGTATGGAGGATGGCAGAATCCCCAAAGACGTCCTCTATGGAGAACTGGCAACTGGCAGGAGAGACGTTGGCCGCCCACAGCTGCGCTTTAGAGACGTCTGCAAGAGAGACATGAAGGCCCTGGATATCAACACAGAGCGCTGGGAGGACCTTGCAACGGACCGCTCCAAATGGAGAGGCACCCTGACCAGACAGCTCAAGGCGGGTGAAGAGAGACTGACTGCTGCAGCAGATGAAAAAAGGACCCACAGGAAGAACCGCCACAGACCCAGCAGCACGGAGACCACCCACAAGTGTGACCTGTGTGACAGGGACTGTCATTCGCGCATTGGCCTGTTCAGCCACAGGCGGTGCTGTTCCAGCAGAGTAGACGTTTAGGATTCTCTTCCATGGTCATCATAGACCAACGGAGGCCGATGAATGACTGAGTGGCTCCATACTCGTGGATGCACACCCTCGTAACCTCAGCAGCAAAGCAGCACTTCTAAAATCTTTGTTTGCAAAGTGTTGTGGTGACTGACAGGTCGTGATGCTGTGTTATCCAATCAGCATGGTCGTGATGCCTCGTATTGTCCAATCAGCATGGCCATGAAGTGGTGTATTCTCCAATGAGCATGCAGTCAATCCGAAACCCCGGGCACACTTCTTGAAGCCAGGGGATGAAGACATAGAGCGGTCACACAGCGGTGGATAAACTTTTATTGATAAGAATTACATATTTTGACTGAGTGACTCCATATTCGTAGCTTCAGCAGAGCATGTTTAAAATCTTAGGCCATTGTGACAAATGGTTTGAGAGATATCTGAGGAACACACACACACAGACAGACAGACAGACACACAAACAGACAGAGAGATCTTGAATTTATAAGATTAGATAAGATAAGATAAGATAAGATAAGCCTTTATTAGTCCCACAATGGGGAAATTCTATGATTGCAACAGCACAGGGATAGCAACACTCAGAGCAATAATTTAGAAGATAAGAAAATAAGAGCAGTGAGTATACATATGTACACATAAATATATAAATATATATACACACAGTGCGGAGCATTGTAGCTAGATGGAATAAACAGCATAACCGTCTATTTAGTTACCCTACATGGTATGAATATGTACCCATACATATTGTCACCCTCCATAGCGACTGATATTGTCCTAGTTGTATACTGGAGGGGACCATTTGTGTAAGTCTGTTGCGTCTTTTGCATTCAATACTATTAGGTCGTCACGTTTTTTTGCTATCTCTGCGAGCAGCCCTGCTTAGGTTATGCAGTCTGACAGCCGTAGGTAGGAAGGACCTGCAAAACCTCTCGGTTGCGCACCTAGGATGATATAGTCTACTGCTAAATGAGCTCCTTAGTGCGTCCAGTATGTCCTGCATGGGGTGGGACTCGGACTCCAGCAGAGATGACAGTTTAGCCACCATCCTTCACTCCCCTATCTCCTCCACTGGGTCAAAGCATTGCCCCAGGACAGAGCTAGCTTTCTTGATTAGTTTGTTCAGTCTCTTCCTATTGGCTGCTGTAATGCCGTTCCCCCAGCAGACCACTCCAAAAGTGATGGCTGATGCCACCACCGTGTCGTAGAATGTCTTCAAGAGCACCCCTTGTACACCAAAAGACCTGAGCCTCCTCAGTAGGAACAGCCTGCGCTGTCCCTTCTCTACAAGAAGGGACAGCGCAGGCTGTCTATCTATATCTTATAGATATCTATCTATAAGATAGACATCTATCTTATAGATAGATATCTGCCAACAACGCAAGATTAAATTGCTTAAAACAAGAAAAAACTGTGATGGTCTGGCGAGCGTGTTCCCCCTCCCTTCCTGTTCCTGTCATCTCAGCTTTGGAGAATCATACACATCTGTGTGATTACACACCTGCTGCGTCCTGATGGCCCAGCTTATTTAAGAGTCAGTATGTGGAGTACCCATCACTGCATCGTTAGGTTTGCTAGAATGTAACATCTAAGCACTGAATCTTGTAATCTCGAGGTTGATCTGTGTTTTCACCCCGTTATCCTCTGTCTCTCAGGTTTGCTGCCACCGGCCGGTGTGTGCTCCAGAGCTGATCACACTCGCCTGACCAAGAAGACGCCGGACATCCACCCAGGTCACCATCTTCCCCCTCTTCCCTTGGTCCACACAAGATTTCTCTGCCGGACTCCTCTGCTCACAGAGTAAGAGTGGTCTCCCATTACTATTTTCCCCTTCGGGAGATTCTGTCCCTAATAATCTCTATCTGCTCTTTTCCCGTAGGCTACGTGCACTCCAGCAGGCACCGGTTTTGTGTCATTTAAGTGTGCATTTTTGTGTTGTGCTTTTCCTTAGTTGTGCTGCTTTATTTAGAGTTGTGTGTTAGTTTTATTTTTACAATGAACTGGTGAACTTTTACAACTGAGTCTGAGTGTTTGTTCTGGCAGCTCTGCGTTTGAGCCTCACCTGCACTGAATTATGACAAAAATGTTCATAAAGCAAGTTAAAATCTTTTTGAAAACTGCACAACAAAAAGAAATTCTCATCTTGTCAAAATTATCTTGTGAGAGAAAAACAAGTATAAAGCCTTGATTTAGGATATTTTATCTTACTGAGATTTCCCTTTTGACAGTGTAACAGATACTGCCTTCGACATAAAATCACATCATCATCATTCCTTATTCAAACAAGCACAACAGCAGCAATGGAAAACCTGCACAGGTAGCTGGAAACTACACTGCAAATAGCATGTCTTACCTTTTTTAGAAGTGTTTTCTTCTGGCCTTCTTTAAAGAAAAATCCTTCATTACGTCCTTTAAGACCAGCTCACAAATACCGTCATACTCAATGGATGCATGCTTGATCCAGTCTACTTTTTACCAAGTTCAGACTTCAGTGTCCCATGCACAATTGTCTGATGTAAGCAATCATGGCCTTTCTTCGCCTTTCTCCTTCAGGTGAGGGCTTTAATGGCCCACCTGTATCCTCTGTGCATAACTAGCAGCCTCCTCCACTCAATGCTCCAGCTTAGAAAAATCCTTTACACTTTGGGATTTTTTGAGCAATTCATTTTCCCTAAACTCTTTTCCTCTCAATAATTTTATGGGCACCACTTTCAAACTTTTTTTCCGGACATTTTAACCGAGCTAATTACTTCTTACTCTCATCGGCACTTACATAGTCACATGTCAAAACAATTCCTCTGATAGGCTATTGTTACTGGTACCCATGTGGGCATTTGTAAATTAGACCAATGAGCAGCCACACAAGAATATCAAGTGAGGGACATAGAATTTGACCAATTAACAACAATGTGATCTTTTTCACTGGCTCATGATAGGCTCTGATCTTGATAGGCTCCTGGGCTTCAGCCCAGCCTAGCCCATTCATTAATATTGCCTTAAATATATGGGACAATGTATGTCCCGCTTAGGACAAACATATTTAGCTCAATAAATGGGACATCCTGGCTAAACCAGGACAGTTGGCAACCCTAGTGTCGGACATTAGACGTATCATACCTGCAGTTACTAAATTCATTGATACTGTACGACCTTGAGTGTAATATTGCTTAATTAATGCTTTACATAGCCTTGAGAATGTAGGAATACTGGAGCAATAACCCTTCTTTAATGCCACACAAAAACAACACATTGCAAACATTTGGAAACATCAAGTTTTTATAAATATTACACAACATTCTGTAATGCTGACATTGTTGCAGGTAGGGTGCTGTCTGGGAAATGAACCAATAATATGGCAAGCCATCGTATTCAAAATGTTACCACGATGTGTAGTTACATTTCTGGAGAGGTGTACATCAGGTCAATATAAGATATATATTCATTGCAGCCCAGCTGAGCTTTCGGAAGAACAGAGGTTTGTCAGCAGGCCCTTCATATCGCTGTTGTAGTATCATCAGGGTTAAACACTGCATCCGTATTCACCAGGTATTGCTGCTAGTACTTAATACAACATTAAATGGATTTTAGAAGTACAAGTCCCTCATCTGAAAAAAACTGAACCCCTCATTAGTTATAGCTCTAAATCAAGCTCGTTGAAGCTTTTGATGAGTTAAGTTGGGTGCCTACAGAACCCATGCACAACGGCATGTTATTTGTAATTTTATGGACAATTAACAGTAGTTCACCAGTAGTTCCACAGCAGTCATCCTTCATGTTGCTTGATTCAGAGTTGGCTTTGCATTTGTACTGCTTTTTGCTGTCTTGTAACCTTTTTGTTATCTAAAATGAATCCCTACACCTGCCTTTTGTCTTAGTCAATGGTACATTCTATTTACATACTCCAAGCACTCACAATAACAGCTCAGTCCAGTTCCTATCCTCTATTATGTATAAATGTTGGCCCAGGAAATTTAATCGGGGACAAACAGGCAGTTGCAGTGAGGGCATTCCCACCCCCCCCATATGCAGAACACACGTTGTGCCATTAACACATGGAGTCCTCACTTTATGCGCAAATGTGGCATAATTATGTGTGCCACAGTGTCGGGGGAAGCAGTGGCGACTAGCAAGGCCCCATGCCATATCCACATGGGCAGATCTGTTATCTGATATCTCATACATTGCTGCAATAACAGACACACGAGACCAATCACTACCCAGGGAACAGCACTGCTGCAGGTGAAGAGATGGTGATCGAAAGACACTTTTAATTTGATCCATGCAAAAGGGAAGAAGGAAAAATAAGACAAGAAGATGTTCAAGATTCATTTGAGGTGAGTATGTTGTTGGAAAAATGTAAAAAAAAAATGGGCATATTATACAGTTCCAGTCCAGGCTCACCTAAAACTTGTACATATAGACGTAGCACGATTTCTCACTCTGATAAAACTTGCATGACAGATGAGAAAAACGTTTTTCATTTGCAGTCGATATGCAGTTTTTGGACCATTGAGAAACCTTTCTGTAACGGCACTGTAACATTTCTCTGCTGGCACCATTTCTCTAATTTTAACAGTTAGAGGAGGTGACATCTAAACCTAGCCTTTTTACTAACCTTAACTTTTAGTTGAGTAAGGGCCTAAACATCAAATAAAAAAGTCAAAGTAAAATGTCAAAGCACAAAATTAAAAAATTAAAAAAAAAAAACAAGGGATAAGGACCTGTACTTATATAGTCTCAAAGACCACTCAAAGTGCTTCACTAGTGCTAACCCTGTATTCTAAGGGCCTATCAGAGATGGATACCTATGGACAATTTAGAATCACCGATTAACCAAATATGCATGTCTTTGGATTGTGGGACAAAACTGGAGGCCCCGGAGTAAACCCACACAGCACAGGAAGAACATGCAAACTCCACACAGAAAGGTTTCCATGCCTGCCAGCCTGTGGATTCGAACCTGGAACCTTCTAGCTGTTAGGCAACAGTGCTAACCACTGTACCACCGTGCTGCCCCAAATAAAAAGTTGACATGATAAACGGCTCGCTGTGGGACGCCAACTCAGGACTGTCTGTGCATGCTGTTTGAAAGCGCTGGTTTATTAACCCTCTGCCATCCCCCTCCCACCCACCCAATGAGGGTTGAGCCCACTTAAAATAGGGGTCTTGTTTTGTTCATGCACAGTGGTGCATTGTGGTGTTATTGGTGGCTTGTATGACGCCCTAGACGGACCGTCTCCCTGGCACACCCCACAATATCATCCATCATTAATTTTCTGGTATGTTCTGTCCATATGAGTGCTGACCCTCAGTTCCTCCAGGTTCTAGAGGTGTGAATCGTCAGTAGTCTCACGATTCAATTATGATTCAGGCATTAACGACTCGAATGCAAAATAATTTACAATGCTTCTTGATGCATCTGTATGTTGCATCTTCATTTAAAAAAAATTTTTCTATGTATTTTTATTTTATCTTTTTAGATTTCAGCATTTGTTATTGTAATTTATGAAAGGAAAAACACTGAATTGCTGTGTGGATCAAGTAATGAATACATATATACATAGATAGATAGATAGATAGATAGATAGATAGATAGATATAGTTGTTGTTATTATTATTATTCAAAGTAAGCCAAGTTTAAACTTGTAAGAGTGAACTGCAGCTCATTTAATACAAATGCTTTTCACAGACATACTGTATTCATGAAGCACTGTATAACAAAATAGAATTTAAAAAAGAACTAAGTAGAGTAGTTCAAATTTATCCAGTAGGTAGTATATCTCTCTCACACAAACATTAATAGGTCTGATAGTTTATGCAACTAACTTTTAGTTTTAGCAGTAGTCGCAGTATGATTATGCAGTGTT
This sequence comes from Pholidichthys leucotaenia, assembly GCA_020510985.1. NCBI lineage: Eukaryota > Metazoa > Chordata > Actinopteri > Cichliformes > Pholidichthyidae > Pholidichthys > Pholidichthys leucotaenia. Next base: position 296,149,387 of record CM035836.1, on the reverse strand, counting down.
GTTCTTAGGACCTATTATGGTGTAACACGGGTAGTGATGTTACCCGGGGTATAAGAGTGCTGTGTGGTAGAGGGGCGGTCTCTTTGACCACCTCTCAGCCTAGCGGGAGCGCCTCTGTATTATCTGTGAGTCTATAATAAAGTCCTGTGTAGTTCACCCTTCAGTCTCGTCATTGGTCCACATTTTACATACATAACAGATTACACATTTTATATTTATTTCATATGGGGCGTGATTACATACAAATCAGTGTTGATATTTCACGACAATACGCTCCCGACAAACAGACTCCTAGGTAGCATGACTGTCTCCGGCAGCTGTGGAGCAGCTGTGGAGCAACAGCAGCCTGTCGCGGTTGGGGTCTCCCTTCAGCTCCGCTCTATGCTCATTTGTGCATCACAGCCCCGCATTAATTTTTACCCTGTGATGCTCTGCTCCTCTTTTCCATGACAGATCCTCCCAAAAAATGTATCCTGCTTTGTGTGGCGTGTGGCTGAACATGAAACACGACACAAACACACAGGGTTATTTTTTTTTAACTTGATACCGATCCGTGAAGCAAAGATGGTCCAACTGCACACTGGTCAGAGCAGGTGTGGGAGGGGCCATTATGTGTTTGGAGGGAGAGAAGGGAGGAGGTGTAAAATAGTGAGATTGTGCTGTAGACAGGAAGAGGAGTGTCCACCTGTAGAGGGTGCCAATTTGGCACAAATAAACTGAGCATAATAAATCTGAATCTTTTTTTTTTCTCATTCTCGTGGCACCCCCTGCCGCCCTGGGCGACCACCCAAGTGGCCCATATCTAAAACCACCACTGGATGTGATATGTTCTTTTCACATAGGTTTAGTAGTATTTCAGGTCCATCTTTTTTTTGTTTTGTTTTGGTTTTAGTGTAAATAGCACATTTTTGGATGGGGTGGAAAGTGTGCCCTTAGTACTACTTTTGGTGAGATGGGCCTGATACTTCACCTGCAATTCATAATTCTTTTAATGGAAAACATTTTTGTTGAAATACTTTAACTGAAAACCTGTTTTGTGACACATATTTATGTATTTTTGACTTATTACCCTACCTAAAATGTTTTAATTTGTACTTGCTTTATTAATACAATTCTTTTGGCTAAAATTGATTTTTAGCCACCAGTCCCAAGTCAGTGAGGTGACTGCTGGTTAGAGCTTTTCCTGGGCTGGCCCCACTTAGATTCTCCAGCAAAGCCCCGCTCCACACAGACTGAAAACACTGCTGCATGTGGTAATTTTCCGTATAAACACATCACAACCTGTGCAGCAATAGTAGCTGGACAGTACTTTGTATACAACTGACTAGAAGAAACACAAAAAAGTAGTGCTAATGTATTGTATATTACACAGCTTTCACTTGTGCACTCACCTGATTAAGGATACAATGTTTGATGGGACTAATGGTATTAAGGCTTCACACTTGTGGCAATGAAAATGTTGAAATATCAACCCCCAAATCTTACGAAGTGACATCAAATTTTTCCAATAAAGATTGATTTGAATTGATAAATCTTTTGAGCTCAGCAAGCCAGATTCATTTTTACCCACTATTATACTTATGCTCTTAGGGTGTAAGGCAGAGAGAAAGGTAGCAAAGGCAACAGCATATAGTGATTTGAATAAGAGGCTGGACGCTAAGGACTTGTATCGATTCCCAAGAAAAAGGGATGTTGCGTGCTGTAAAGGATGTGCAGCAGGTTAGGTTGATTAAGGATAGAGATGGTAATGTGCTAATGAGTGAAGACTGCATTGAGAAGATTGAAGGAGTACTTTGAGGAGCTGATGGATGAAGAAAATAAGAAAGGGGGGCAGGTGGAGAAAAGATGGCGGATCAGAAAGTTCAGCAGATAAGCAAAGTGGAAATGAGGGCAGATATGAAGAGGATGAAGAGTGGAAAAATGGTCTATATCTATGGAGCGGTTAAGGGTGAGGCACAGACCTAGGTAGACTATATTTGGGTATTTTATATCAATTAGCTTTTCAGGTATGGTTCTCTGGACCCAGAAAATAACACTGTTTCATCTCCAAACTATGAAGGAATGACAAGAAACAGTCTTCCATTTATTATTATAATCCATTTGTTAATCCATCAACTAAAAAGTTTGATTTTATAATTCAGTTTTATGTGCACTGATGTGAGTTTGGCATAAAGCTTGGTCTCAGGTTGTCACCAGAAACTTAGCAAATAAAATATCATAAATAGGACACCTACGGGAACTTCACCAAGGCCGTGCACTGTTGTGCATGTTGCTAGTAAACCAAGCTGGGTTGTTTCAGGCACATCATGGCCGCACAGACGTGAACTTTCAAAGGTTTGAGATATCAAAATCACAGGCCTCATTAAAGTCAGTTATTTATGTGCACCCAGCCCCGCCGTGCTGCAATCCAGCTTGTCAGATCAGATCTCCCAGGCGGTGTGGTGGTCGTGAAATGTCAGCTGTGAGAGCCTGTCGAGTCAGGCTGACTTATGTCCTGGCAAAGGATGCTCCCGGATCACAATAAAACTGTCACACGCGTTTTATCATGTGCTTTCTCCTCTCAGAACATTTCCACACATCTTAAATTCCCATGAGACAAGCTGCAAGATGGACAAATTCACGTCTTGTCAACTTGCATAATGTTGCCAGCATGTGTTCTCTGACACATCACTCCTCACTTGGCTTATATTACAGTGGGTTCTGAAAGTTTTCAGACCCCTTTCACTTTCTTTTTCAATTTTTTTTATATTGCAGCCTGATGCTACAATTGTTATCCCTCGGTGTGCATATGGTAGTATGTCAACATGTCTGCGTGTGTATCTGTTGTGGTGCTCAGCCTCTAGTTTAGTTTAAGTCTTTTCTGTATTTTTGCATCTCTATTTATTTTGCATTTATTGTCACAATTGTGGAGGTGCACCCTGGTCTATGGAGCTACCCCAGGTATGCGGGCCTCCTGTACTCCATCTCCACCCTCCTAAGAAATCCACCATCTGCGCCGAGGTCTGAGCCGACAAAGAAGCGTCCCCGGACCCTGGCGCCCCGCAGGTCTCGCCAAGAGCCCGTTCCTCCTCCACTTCATCCACCGTCTGTTCCTGAGTTGACGAGAGAGCGTCGCCGGGAACAGACGCGCCCAGCCTCTCTCCGCCGCCCGGCTGCGTCACACCAGAGGGACTCCTCCACCTCAGCTAGAAACTCCATCGTCATCATACCTACAGCGCCAGTTCCTGCTGCTTCCCCGTTGGTGCCTCTGCCCGCTGCAGCCACTGAGAGGGAGTTGCCTGGGTCTTCTGCAGCAGCCACAACCGTACCACGGGAATTCAGGCAAGTATATTCTCATTTTTTAACATCTTTTGATGAAATGTCTTGCCTAATTCCTGGTGGGAGGGATCAGCAGCAGCCGCACATTTTAGCTGAGCTCTCACCACCTGCTGCTGCGGATGTTCATGTCTCCTCACCTGCTTCCTCTATGTCTTCTCCTGTTTTCCCTCAATGTCCGCCGGTCCCAAGGAAGAGTCGCCGGACGACAGAGGGGCCTGCGGCCCTGGAAGATTCCGTTCCAGCCCCTCAGCCATGTCCTGGACAGGAGAAGAGCGGCCCCTGTGCCCTGAAGACTGAGTCGAAAAGAGAGTGTCCCCTGGCTTCAGCTGCATGGGTCTCTGCGCCAGTGGTGAGGCAACCTCCAGCATCAGTCACCAGGCCGGGAGTTCCACCAGCGTTGGTCGCCACACCTGGAGGTCCTTTAGCAGCAGATACCATCACACCCCGGGAAATAAGGCAAGTGTGTTTTCATTCTCCTGCACATAAAAATGAAATGTCTTGCCTTATTCCCGGTGGTGAAGCTCAGCATCAGTAGCCCACTTTAGCTGAGTCCTCACCGCCTGCTGCTGCCACCTTTTCCTCACCTGCCTCTCCCATGTGTCCTCCTGTGTCCCCTAAATGTCTGCCGGTCCTGGGATGGAGCCGCCGGTCGACGGAGGAGCCTGCGGCCCTGGAAGATTCCATTCCAGCCCTGCAGCCACATCCCAGATGGGAGGAGAACGCTACCTGTACCCTGAAACTTGAGCCAACAGGAGAGTGTCCCCTGGTTTCAGCGACATGGGAGCCAGCACCATCAGTAAGGCAACCTCCTGCTTCTAGCTGCCACGCCGGGAGTTCCGCCTGCTTCAGTTGCCATGCCTGGAGGCCCTTCGGCTGCACCTACCATCACGCCTGCTGCCAGGGTCACCACAGCAGAGTCACCAGAGACCTGGACGGCGGTGGAGCCCGGGTCCAGGAAAGTACTCTGTTCTATTTTAACACCTGCAGATCTGAGAAATCTTGTCTGGCTCACGAAGAAGGGAACTAGGTGCAGATGTCCTCTGCTCCTCAGTTCTCCTCGCCGAGCTCCACCTCTGCCAGTAACTGTGTTCCGGTGTTTTTCTCTTCCTCCCCGTTTGAGGTGGCCAAGTCGGGGTTGAAACACCAAGATGAATGGATCTGAGACGTCCCAGCTAGACTTGCCGGAGTCCTGGATGGCTGTGGAGCTCGAGCTAAGGCAAGTTCTCTTCTTTGTCTTCACTTTAACAGTATTAGAGAAATCTTACTTAGCTCTTGGTGAGGAGAACCAGTTGCAGCCGCTGGCTGTTCCTGAACTCTCCTTGCTAGGCTCCACTGCTGCCGGTGGTAGTAACCCGGTGTGTGTTTCTTCTCTTCTGCTCGAATCTTCATCTGGGGCCGCTAATGGTCATCTGCTGTCACCTGAGGTCGCCGTGGGTCCTCTACCTCTGCCTGAAGTCGTCATGGGTCCTCTACCTTCACCTGAGGTGGCCGTGGGTCCTCCACCTTTGCCTGAGGTCATCGTGGGTCCTCAGCCTTCACCCAAGGTCACCTTAGTTCCCCCTTCTTCACTAGAGCTTGCCAGCGATCATCAGTTCCCCTCATCTGGTTCCCTCGCTGGTCAGCCACCCTGGTCAGTAACCCTCTTCGCCTGCCTTCTCTGCTGGGCAGTTGTCTTTGTCACCAGGTTTCCTCGCTGGTTAGCCATCCGTCCACCTGGTTTCTTCATTGATAAGTCATCCTCTCCATTGTGTGTCAGCTCCCTGCAATCTCTGATTCACTCCAACCACGCCGCGGTCCCTGTGGTCCACGGGGGGCACGGGTTCCATCTGCTGCCTCCAGGAGGGGCCATGTCATGCCCCACGGTCCGTTGGCCCAGGGATGCTGGGAGACCACCCGATAGGCTATTCTGCCTGTTTAGGTGGCTCAAGGACTCTGGGAGACCTCCTGAACTGTGTTAACTTTTCACTTAATATTATTGGTATTCTGTTGCCACCTGCTGTTCAGTGTTGTGGGCCATGAGTTTTTTTCTCCCTTGTTTTATTGGTTTGTTTCAGTCCCTCCATGCCTTGGTTTCCCCTCCTCCCTCCCGGGGTGGGTTAGTTAGTTGGTTATGAGTTGTCCTGTATTCTTCGTTTTGTAATCATAGTTTTCTCTGTGTATTTGCGTACCATCTTGTATTTGTTGTATTATTTGTATCTCTTGGGGTTGTGTTATTTTATCCTCTGTATCATTATTTATTCATTCTGGTTTGCTTTTATTTTGACAGCGCCCCGTGTACTTCCTGCTGTCAAACTCTGATTCGCGGGCTGCACAGCTGTCACTGATTGTGTTGATTATTTCCTCACACATGTACCCACACCTGATATCATTTGTTGCAGTGGACTTCTGGTTCAGACGCTATCCTACACGTCTCTGTAAGCCTGAGTATTTCCCTGTGTTTGCTGTTGAGCTGAACGGGTGCGCTCCGTCTGGTAGTTAATCCTCATTCCTCCATTTTTTCTCCTGACGTGAGCCCCGGTTCTTCTCGGGTGTGACTCCGTCTTCCCTCCCCAGACGTGAGCTCTGTTCTCCTCCAGCGTTATCCTGCTTGCCACTCCTTTATTTGTAAGTGTAGTGTGTGTGTAGTGTCGTGTCTCTTATTATTAAATGTGCAAAACTCACAGCCTGCATTTGGAGTCTTGTCAGCCCTTGAAAAGGGCGATTTATGACAGTATCTGTCTGTCTGTTACCAGGTTTTCAGCTCGCCTGGTCAAAATCACGTGGAACTAAAGGCATATTGTCATGTATCGCCATGTTTTTTGTAAATTTATTAAAAAGAAAAAAAATGAAATATGATATGCACAAGTATTCAGACACTTTGCAAAAAACACTTGAAATTTTCCTCAGGTGCTTCACATTTCTCTTGGTTATTGCTGAGATGTTTCTACACATTGACTGGAGTCCAACTGTGGTACACTAACAATGATTGAAGTTTTCCACTGAGGAGAGGCTTCCGTCTCGCCACTCTGCCATAAAGTCCAGATCTGTGGAGGACTGCAGTGATGGTTGACCGTCTGGAACTTGGTCCCATCTCCACACAGGATCTCTGGAGCTCCGTCAGACTGACCTTTGGGTTCTTGGTCACCTCTCTCACTGAGGCCCTTCTCCCTCACATGCTTGGTTTGCTCAGGCAGCCAGTTCTTGTAAAAGTTCCAGTTATGCCAGACATCTTCCATCTGTGTATTATGGAATCTTCAGTGCAGCAGATTCTTTTTGTAGCCTTCCCCAGATCTAGGTATTGCAACAACCCTGTGTCTGAGCTCTGTAGGCAGTTCCTATGTCCTCATGGCTTGGTTTTTGTTCTGATATGCATTGTCAGGCATGAGACCTTCTGTCGAGAGGTGTGTGTCTTTCCAAATCATGTCCAATCAACTTATTTCACCACAGGTGGACTCCAATGTGTAGAAACATCTCAGGAATCATCAAGAGAAATAGGAGGCACCTGAGCTAAATTTCAAGTGTTTTTGAAAAGCGTCTGAATACTTATGCATATGTCATATTTCAGTTTTTTTTTTCTTTTAATTAAATTTACAAAAAATCCTAAAAATCTGCTTCAATTTGTCATTATGGGGTAGTGAGATTCTTCTCTTTCTTCTTCTTTTGGCTGCTCCCTTTAGGGGTGGATCATCTGTCTCCATCTCACCCTATCTTGCATCTTCCTCTGTAACACCAGCCCTCTCCATGTCCTCCTTCACCACATCCATGAATCTTCTCTGTGGTCTTCCTCTTTCCCCCCTGCCTGGCAGCTCCATCTTCCACATACCCCTCAGCAGTACCACAGGCTGATCGTCTTCATGCTACACTGCACTGATGCAGTAATTCAGGCAAATGGAGCCCTGACCAAGTATTGTGTGCATACATGAACATACTATTCAGTTGGCCAACATTTGTATTAAAAATAATTTTTAATTAATTTTATGTAATATTCTACTTTTTTGAGAAACTGAATTTGGGGTTTTCATGAGATATAAGCCATAACCATCAAAATTAAAAGAAATAAACACTTTAAATATATCAGTCTGTGTGTAATGAATCCAGTTTCGAGTTTCATTTTTTGAAATGAATTACTGAAATAACTCAACTTTTTGATGACATTCTAAAGTGTTGCCAACTCTCACTCTTTTAGAGTGAGTCCCACTCTTTTACTCCCTGTCTCACACCACAACATTATTCTGAGGTAAAGAAGTGTGTTTGTTGAAAAATAGAACCATTCATGTGAATCGCTCGCCTGCACACTCACTCCCATCCTGCCCCCCAGTTCTTCTGTTGAGAAGAAAGTGCAGTATGTCCATGTTCGCATTACAATAGACAGCCGTTACTGTAGGCTAATAAATGATAATTACCTATGAAGCAAACTGACACACCATTATGCAAATGGAGTTGACATCAGTTCCATCGTCAGCATTCTAAGAAGCCCTATTGTCCAATCAAATTGCTCAGCCAAACTAACTGTTGTATATTTTTTCTGAAGTTCATTCATATCTTTGAATTGTGACGATGCATAGCTGCTCATTCCTCTTCAGTATCATGACTCTACTAAATTGCAAATCATTTTAACCTCATTTAAAGCTGCCAACATGTGGTTTGTTCTTTCCAGCAGCAGATGCTGCCATGTGTTCTTTCCTCCTCTGATCCCACAGAGGAAAAGTACCTTCTGTGACATGATAGCTGAAGCATGGATAAATTTCTGCTTGATCCAGCTCACGGACAGGGCTCCTGTGTAAATACCCTTAATGTGGACATCTCCCTGGCCCATGGACCAGCACGGAGTGGCTGTTAAAGAGACAGCTCAGTACAGTCCTGTGTGGGTGGGTGAGGATGCCAAGGCCTTAACAGAATAATCTCCATGTCAGACTCAGCCCTTTGTTCCTCTTCAAAGGATCTTTGAAAAGGAAGTATCCACCTTACTGTAGGTTTTACAAGCAGAGTTTCTCTTGTGACAGAACAGAGAGTGCTCCCACCACCACCAGACACCAGTATCTACACAACCCACAGCCCATTACAGATGTTCAGCATCCACATGGATATCGTTTTTTGCATTTGATGCATGACTGCAGACTGTTCTATGGCTGCATTTGAGTGCATGTGAAAATTCTCAAACATGCGCAAGAATTTTTTTTTCACCCGTTCCCTTGTCTGAACTCTCTCACACACACTGGGGTCAGACAGACCAAGGCCGTGACAATATGTGTAGGTAAACATGGACCTATCCTTTTAGCCTTTGACCCTGCTCAGACCCCCACTCTGACCACTGACACCACATGAAACACAATGATGGAGCAAGGGATGGGAACAGGAGCTTGAGGAAGTGGAATATTTGAAACAAATGTCTATGTTTGAATTTGCTTATCAGTTTAAAGATAACGACTAAAAACATTCCCAGAGACTCAAATAGGACTTAAAGGTCTCATTTGTTGCCATTTCCCAGCATTAATTAAGAAGAGTTTTCATATCCTTAATGACATATCTAGTTTCAAAGACCAAAAAAACATCGAATTATGTTTGCTACCTTATGAAAAATTGCTCTGATTTATTTTTAAACACTGTTTTCTGCCAAGTCATTCATATTTTTGAGCCACTTATCTGACTAGACAGTTGTTTTTTCCAGGTTAAGCCAGTGTTGCCAATTTTTCAGGAAAGTTTGGAGTGAGATTTAGAGGGAATTGTGCACGAGGGAATCTGTGGGGTGTGGGTGGAGTGAGAAAGAAAGAGTGAGACGCACTCCAAAAGCATGAGAGTTAGTAACACTGGAAAGCATGGTAAAGGTCAATCAAAAGTTATAACACACTGATAAGCTACTAAGCTACCTGCTAACACTAAATGTTAAGTTATATTTACCCGCCTTCTCACCACAGCTGGCCTTTGTACAAAAAGCAGGAGAGCATAAATTTTTTTTTCAATATAGTCTTCCCTTCGGTCCACACACTTTTTCCATCGGTGTTGCAGCGCTTGGATCCTTGCAGTTGAAAAATAAACCACATTTGGTCAAATTTGACCACTATGAACTTTTCAGCCCCTCCTCATACTTGGCATACTTTTTTCTTATTTCAACACCATAGCAGTAGGCTAACAGCTTCAGCTGAATCACAGCTAAACTGTGTCAACACAACATCATCTCTACGGAGTAGCTTCACAGCAAAACATTTTTTTTGGTGGGGGGGGTTGTTGGTGCCGTGGCCCTGGGCTGGCTGGTTGTGTCTCTAGTGGTGTGCGATACTGCAAGATTTGGTATCGATCTGATACCAAGTAAATACAGGGCTAGAATTGCCAATACAGATACAATACTATCATGGCGCCCGCAGGGCCATCATCAGTTTCAGCTGCGTGCACACCTGTTGCCAGTCATCAGCGGACTTTAAGAGCCAGGCCTGCCAGCGACTCAGCACAGAACCGTCTGTCAAACCTACGGAGGCACGTCTCTCGTCGTCAGCCACAACTTGGCTTCTCGTCTGACCAAGCGCAACACGTCGTAGCACATAGGCATTCTCAGCACTCACCTTGTCGAGTTCCTTTCCCCTGTGCACAGGTGGACCCCCCAGGTGGCGGATCCTCTCTCCCCGCCGGCGGCGCAGCTCCTCCCCGGCATCAGAGTCTCTCCCCCGCTTCTCAACACCAAGCTGGACCCTCTTCCCCTGGCAGTCGCCCACAAGTCAAACAGAAGCGCAGCATCGCCACCTGTAAAGTAAGCGGCAGTCTTTATTACGTCCTCTCCTCTCCAGTGCAGCGCTAACACCTCTGCTTTGTCTCCTTAGGGTTGCCAGGCAGAACGGAGACCTGCTCAGCTCCAGCACGACACCAGCACTCCACACACCACCAAGCATACACGCACACACACACAACACATTTGGTGAATAAAAGGATAATTGTATCTTCTCGAGTCTGTCTTCTGTCCCCTGGGTCCAGAAATTATGTCAGTACGGCTCTGTCAGAGCGACCCAGTGGACAGCGTGCTAGCACGCCGTTTAAACGCCCTAGATGCTCGAGTTGAGCAATTGATTTACCAACAGAATGTTATCCTGACCCAATTAACTCAAATTAACAGCCGGTTGGATCGTCTGGAAGGACAGCGGGCGTTCCCACCAGTTTCCGGGGCTCCACCGGGCCCCGCTAGCTCCCCGCCTAGCCAGGTTAGCCAGACTCCCTTGACCCGTCTCACACCGGTGCCCACGCCTGCTCGCTTCAGTGGGAAGCTCGGGGAGGCCCGGGGGTTTATCTTGCAATGCGAGACGGTTTTCCAACGGGTGCCAGGGAATTTCCCTACGGACCACAGTAAGATAGGCTACATTGCTAACCTGCTAGAAGGTAGGGCGCTAGCCTGGGCCTATGCCGTTATGGCTAAGCCCAGCTATGCCAATTTAACTTACCAACAGTTTCTGGCTGAATTTCATGAAGTGTTTGATCACACCGACCGGGACACCGGGCTTACTACCCGGTTATTAAACCTTCGGCGGGGCGGTAGGTCCGCTGTGGGCTACGCGGTCGATTTCCGGGTGGTAGCCGCTGAGGTCAGGTGGGAGGATGCTTCATTGTGTAGCATATTTATCCGTAGCCTAAGCCCTGGGCTAAGGGATGAGCTAGCTACGCGGGATAAGCCAAAACGATTGAACGAGCTAATATCACTCACCATTAGCTTAGATAACAGGCTGAGGGAATGAGCAGCCGAGCGGTGAGCCTCCAGCCGCTTGAGCGCGCAGTTTTTTCGTTCCTCGCAGTCATCTCAGTTGGCCCTGCCCTCCTCGGAGGAACTTCCGGGGCAGGAGGATATGGTAATCGGGCGCTCTAAGATTCCGCCTGCTGAGAAGCAGCGCCGTAGGGAGTCAGGGCTGTGCTATTATTGTGGTAACAGTTCACATGAGTTGGCTGATTGTACAAGTCGGTTAAAAGAGGAGGTCCATGGGTCACAGTAGGGGGACTCATGGACGTGTCCCAATCAAAACCCCTCACCTGCTGCCTCATGCCCATCCGACTCATTTACAAACATACTGAACACTCCACTCACGCACTGATTGACTCGGGGGCTGAGCAGAGCTTTATATCAGGAGACCTGGCAACCCGGTTAGGGCTCCCATGTCAAACTCTTCAGCCACCGCTCAAGCTAACTGCCCTATCTAAGGCCCCATTAACGACCATCTCTCAGCAGACTGCCCCAGTGTCGGTGATTGTTTCTGGGAACCACCGGGAGGATCTGCGCTTTCTGGTGCTGCCCTCCTCCACTTCCCCGATCATTCTGGGTTACCCCTGGCTGCGGCTGCACAATCCCTCATTTGACTGGCAGACAGGGAGCATCGCTTCATGGAGCTCATTCTGCCTCAGCGCGTGCCTGCAGTCCGCGGCATGTGCCCCGTCTGTGTCTGTGGCCCCACCTGTATCTCCTCCCCCGGATCTGTCCAAGGTACCAGTGGAGTATCATGACCTGGGGGTGGTCTTCAGTAAATCGCGGGCACTGTCCCTTCCCCCCCACTGCCCTTATGACTGCGCTATTAATCTCCGGGCTGGTGCCCCACTTCCGTCGAGCCGTTTGTACAGCCTGTCTGCTCCAGAGCAGGAGGCGATGGACACGTATATCAAGGAGTCGCTCAGCTCTGGGATCATCCGCCCGTCTTCTTCAGCGGTGAGGGTGGGATTCTTCTTCGTGGGAAAGAAGGATGGCTCCCTGCGACCATGCATTGACTTTAGGAGGCTAAACGACATTACAGTGAAGGACAAGTATACCCTGCCTCTCATGGACTCTGCTTTTGATTCTCTCCAGGGGGCCTCGTGGTTTACTAAATTGGATCTCCGCAACGCGTATCATCTCATGCGGATCAAGGAGGGAGATGAGTGGAAGACGGGCTTCTGGACCTCAAGCGGCCACTTTGAGTACCTGGTAATGCCGTTTGGGCTGACCAACGTTCCGGCCGTCTTCCAGCGCTTGATTAATGATGTCATCCCGGACTTTCTGGGCGCTTTAGTCTTTGTCTATCTCGACGACATTCTCATCTTCTCCCGATTGTTTGAGGAGCACCAGGTGCACGTGAGGCGGGTCCTCCAGCAACTCCTGGAGAAACAATTGTTTGTGAAGGCCAAAAAGTGCAACTTTCACATTCAGCAGACGTCCTTCCTTGGCTTTGTGATCTCGCATAACCAGGTTCTCCCCGACTCGGCCAAAGTTAAGGCAGTGGTGGATTACCCCCCCCCCATCCAGGAAGCAACTGCAGCATTTCTTGGGGTTTGCCAATTTTTACCGCCGCTTCGTGCCTAAGTATAGCACGGTGGCTCGCCCACTGACCTGTCTCACGTCCCCGAAGATCCCTTTCCACTGGATGGAGGAGGCCGCGACTGCGTTCGATGCACTCAAGAGGGAGTTTTCGTCATCCCGTGTCCTGACGCAGGTGGACCCAGCTCTCCAGCGCCTGGTGAAGGTGGACACATCGGACTCTGGGGTGGGGGCAGTGCTGTCTCAGCATTCTCCAGTAGACGGGGTGATCCGTCCCTGCGCCTTCTTCTCGCACCGCCTGTCGCCAGCGGAAAGGAATTACAGCATCGGCGATAGGGAGATGCTGGCAGTGAAGCTCGCATTGGAGGAGTGGCGTCACTGGCTGGAGGGTGCTGCCCAGCCTTTTGTAGTTTGGACCGACCATAAGAACTTGGAATATCTGAGGACAGTCAAGCTGTTAAATTTTCGTCAGGCCCGCTGGTCCCTCTTTTTCGGTCGGTTCGACTTCACCATCACCTACCGCCCCAGGTCCAAGAATGCTAAACCGGACGCCCTCTCCAGGCAGTTCTCGGCGGAGGTATCTGTGGACCAGGATCAGACTATCCTTCCCCCATCCTGCGTCGTGGGCGCCCTCTTGTGGGACATCCGGGAGAAGGTTGTGAAGGTGCAGGAGGCTGAGCCCGATCCAGGAGGCGGCCCCCCGGGGCGGTTGCTCGTTCCCACACCGGTCCGGGATGAGGTCATTCAATGGGCTCATGCCTCGAAGTTGGCATGCCACCCTGGGGTGTCCCACACAATTGTGCTCCTCCAGAGGGTGTTTTGGTGGCCGGGGCTGCAGAAGGATGTCAATAATTACATCCGGGCCTGCACTCAGTGCGCCACCGGATTGCTCCACCCCCTGCCGGTTCCTAGTCATCCCTGGTCGCACGTTGCTCTGGACTTCGTGACAGGCCTCCCACCATTGAATCAATTCACGACGATCCTGACCATCGTCGATTGCTTCTCCAAGGCGGCCCATTTCGTTCCCCTCCGGGGGTTGCCGATGGCGTGGGAGACAGCGGACCTGCTGGTTCAGCATGTCGTTCACCTCCATGGGATCTCCACGGACGTCGTCTCGGATTGGGGCCCCCAGTTTGTGTCGCAGGTTTGGAGGGCGTTCTGTCAGGCGTTAGGATCAACGGTGAGCCTGTCATCTGGTTACCACCCTCAGAGCAATGGGCAGTGTGAGCGAGCGAATCAGGAACTGGAGGCCGCCTTGCGCTGCGTCATTGCCTCCAGCCCCTCTTCATGGAGCAGTCACCTGCTGTGGATTTGTACGCCCACAATTCCACGGTTTCTTCAGCGATTGGGATGTCCCCCTTCAGGGCAGACCCTCCACTGTTTCCGGAGGAGGAGAAAGGAGGTGGCGGTGCCTTCTGTCCACGCCCATGTCAGGCGCTGCCGCCGGCTCTGGACCACCACCTGCAGAGTCCTCCTCCGAACCATGGAGCGCAACATCAGGATGGCCAATCGCCACAGGAAACCGGCCCCCAAGTACAAGGCTGGTCAACAGGTATGGCTCTCAACTCGCAATATTAATTTGAAGGCAGAGAAACGCAAGCTGACCAAGCATTTCATTGGCCCTTACCCCATCGTTCGTGTAATCAACCCTGTAGCTGTTCGCCTAGCTCTCCCCCCCTCCCTTCGCATCTGTCCCACCTTCCATGTTTCACAGGTGAAGCTCGTTGTTACCAATCCCCTCTGCCTGCCCCCCGCGGCTCCCCCCCCTCCGAGGATGATTGATGGCCACCCGGCATGGGGAGTCACTGCCATCTTGGATGTCCGTCGGCGGGGTCGTGGCCTACAGTACCTGGTGGACTGGGAGGGATTCGGCCCCAAGCATAGATCCTGGGCGTGTCCATTTCTGGTCCTCGATGAACAGCTCATCCGTGATTTTCACCGGACGCACCCAGGTAAGATAGGACAGGTGCCAGGAGGCACCTCTAGAGGGGGGAGTACTGTCATGGCACCCGCAGGGCCATCATCAGTTTCAGCTGCGTGCACACCTGTTGCCAGTCATCAGCGGGCTTTTAAGAGCCAGGCCTGCCAGCGACTCAGCACGGAGCTGTCTGTCAAATCTACGGGTGGACCCCCCAGGCGGCGCAGCTTCTCCCCGGCATCAGAGTCTCTTCCCCACTTCTCAACACCAAGCTGGACCCTCTTCCCCTGGCAGTCGCTCACAAGGCAAACAAGCGCAGCATCGCTACCTGTAAAGTAAGTGGCAGTCTTTATTATGCCCTCTCCTCTCCAGTGCAACGCTAACACCTCTGCTTTGTCTCCTTAGGGTTGCCATTCAGAACGGAGACCTGCTCAGCTCCAGCACGACAGCAGCACTCCACACACCACCAAGCATACACACACTCACACACAACACATCGGGTGAATAAAAGGATAATTGTATCTTCTCGAGTCTGTCTTCTGTCCCCTGGGTCCAGAAATTATGTCAAATACAGATGCTTTTGAATAATTAAGGTGGATGCATCATCAAATTACTAAATATAAATGAATTTTCATGACCTTTAAGTATTTTGTGATTTTTCCTTTGGATTATTAATTAGTTAAAACCAGGACAGAATTTGGGCATTTTATAGGTAAATAGAAAACACTTTATTATTATAATAAAACGTTTTGTTCAGAAACAACAGAACAGTAACAAAACAGTTTTCCCTATACATTGTCATGTCTGGATTTTTTGCTTAAATAAACAAACTGCACAAAGTTATAACTCAAGAACAAATTAAAACAAATTCTTTTTTGAGGTACAGTGTTCAGAAACTACAATACAAAAATTAAATAAAAATATCATATAATCATATAAAAATATCATTCATTTGAAAATATAGCTGCACAGCGCACCTCTTCCTCTCTGCCATTCTTCTGCTCCGTCTCTGTGCCGCTCGTGTGTGTGTGTGAGCTGCTGGCTGCTGTTTGCTAGCTTGTTTACGTGGCGCTGTTGAGTCACGTGATGGTACAACATATGTAAAAACACAAGAGGGAGGAGGAGGAGAGGGAAGTAAGGAGTAGGTGGCAGTAATGCACCTAAATACTAGTTGCCAACCAATGTAAAACCACAAAAAGAACAGGAGGAGCAAAGTGTGCCTGCTCTGTGCTGTGATGGCAGCGGCACTTACACAGACACAGAGTATCAGTCTCATGACACTGATACTGATCAATATCAATACCAACATTGGTATTGATATTATCGATATTTGGATTGATCCGCCCACCAGTGCTTCCCTGGTGAGGCTGGGCCCGGGACCTGGGGCCTGGGGCCCAGGTCCATCTTCTTCCAGGGCCCACGTGTGTGTGTGCATGCATGGATATGCCTGTGAGGGCCTATGTGGAGGGAGGGAATCCATGTGTCTGGGTGCGAGTGTGTGCTTGTGTGTTTGTACGTGGGGTTGTGTCATTGTGTCTGAGAGTATGACAACGGGGAAAAACGGGCGTGACATTTGGGCACACTCCAGAACCTCGGGTGGGTCTTCATGCCTAGCCCCGCCCCCTCCCAGTCTTGTGGTGGGAGGTCACTAATCTGTGGGGCTGGTGGTGCATCTGGGGCGTGGCGAGACCCGGGTTGCACGGCCTGGTACCCCTCACCCTGGGTTGGGATCTGGGAAGTGGGGGTGGATTCTGGAGCAGGTTTGGGAACTGGCTTCTGGGATGGGATGGGATTTCTCTGAAGGGGCACCTCCCTCCCACTCTAGGTGGATTACACATCTTACTGATATACCTAGGGTTTTGGGGTGGAGGTGTGCTGTTGGTATGGAGTCTCTCTCTTTGCTACACCACATGACCGTCCTTGCATCAATTTTAATTGCACTGTAGACACTGAAGGATGGGATGGAGGGGGGAACTCTGCTGTCCGTAGTGGCGGGGTGTCCCACCACACCATCCCCCCAATTTTAACTGCACTTTAGTAGTACACTTGCACTCATTTTCTTCACATTAAATACACTTGCACCCACTCATCATGATTCACACACCATCATACATACTTGGTGTTGGGGGGGGGGGGGGGGAGTGGGGGTCTTCCTCCACCCCTGCTACCCACCTTCCCCCATGGGCTTTGGGCCTAGCCGGTGGCCTGGGATGTGGTGTTGTCATCATCCCCAGAACACTACTGGTCTGAGGGTAGTGCCTTGGGGATATGTCTGCATGGTTGTAAGTGCTATGAAATGACTGTTGCTATGATATAGCACTATATAAATAAAGTTGAATTGAATGATGCTGGGATAGGCTCCAGCCCCCCCGCGACCCGAAAAGGATTAAGCGGAAGAAGATGAATGAATGAACTGAACTGAATTGTAATAATGGATGGATGATGGGTTGGGGCGGGAGACATTGATTTTTGGTGAGTGAGTGAGTGAGTGAGTGAGTGTGTGTGTGTGTGTGTGTGTGTGTGTGTGTGTGTGTGTGTGTGTGTGGTCAGAGGGTGTCGGGCAGACTTTAGGGTTTGTTCTGAGCCCATTTATACTTATCTAGTTTATCTAGTATTGTCTTGTGAGTTTTGAGAACTCTTATAGCTTTAAAGTCCCTCAATACAAATCAGTTAAATGAAAATAAGATAAGATAAGCCTTTATTAGTCCCGCAATGGGGAAATTCCAGGATTGCAACAGCACAGGGATAGCAACACTCAGAGCAACAATCAGAAGGCAAGAAAAAACAAGAGCAGCTAGTATACATATGTACATATTACTATAACTATATATATATACTGTATATAGACACACAGTGCGGAGCATTGTGGTTGGTGGATGTGCAGCAGAAAGTCTAAGCTCTCTCTCCGCGGATGCTGGAACGAAGTTTTAAATTTACGAATAAATATAATAAGTTAATGAGGAAAAGTGAGAAACTTATGAGAAAAGCTGCAAAATTTAAAGGGAAAAAAAGCCTTTCTAATTAACATTGCTTCAAATGCATTTTGTTCAATTGCTTAGCGTGATATGATGATCCCACAATTTCATTGTGCTGTACAACTGTACAATGACAATAAAGCATATTCTGTTCTATTCTATTCTGTTCTATATGGAGGGGACTGTGATTTGAGAGGGACAATTCTATCTTTTTTTTTCAGGTTTGGGGACATGGCCCCTGTCCTCCCTTTATTTGTGCATAAGGCATGCTAAGAGATATCCAGATCACCAAGCTGTCTGTGCCATGGAAGAAACTAAGTGATTAAAACAACTTTTTATAGAGCCTGTGCTCTCAAATCAGTAGCAAATGTTCTTGGCTTTATGACCAAAAAGAACCTCCATACATTCAGCCTCATTCAGCCAAGCCAGGTTTGGGTTGGTGGGAGAAACAACTCTGTTTGCATATAGCAAATGCAATGGACTTATGTATAGAGGTGTGAGGAGGTGTATTCTTGACCTCACCTCGGTGTTCTGAGGATGGCTTTGTTCTGGATGGCTATCCAAGCAGTCGAAACTGAAAGAAGCTGCTGAGCAAGGCACGCTCGTCATGGGGGTGGTCAGCAACTACAGTCAGTGTGCAAACACAGTCACAACACAGCCACAGAGAGTGGAAATTAATCTGAAGGCTGTCTGTTATTTTTCTGACAAATTAGATTAATTTCAAAGCTGCCGCAGACAAGCATGTGTGCCACAATTACACAAATATCGCAGCATCTGAGAGTGAGAATTAAAAGAGCACCTTTTCACTCACTCCTGTGGTGTCTGCAGTGCTCTGACCATCTTGGCTGCTGGAGACAATGGTTCGGCAAGGTCCCTGTTCAACTGTGTGTTATGATTCCCCATGCGCCAATACGCAGTGCACAGAGGAAGGAATCAAAACCCACACGCAGAAGTAGTAACGTGCACTTTATTGAACAAAAACCAAACTTATTCTAGCAAGCAATCCTGGTATTAAACAGAGGGTTGATATAACTGTAATAGAGGCTACCAGGAAAACAGGGATGCCACACGGACGCTCTACAGCCCGAGGGAGGGGAATGTCTAGTGCCGCAGAACAGCTGTCGGCACAGGGAGAAAGGCAAACATGAACTTACGGGTTGGAGCGGCCCAAGGCAGTCCGTGCTGTCGGGTGGAGGAGGGCAAGGCAGGAACAGCCGTTAACGCCAGATAACCAACAACAGTCAAAAAGCGATAGAGAAGACTTACGTAACTAGTCAGGCTGAAAGTTGAATGTAAGGAGTGAAGGCTTACATACACAGAGGAACACACTACCGTGTATATTGCGCAATGCTCCGGCGATCTCTTCCCACTCAAACAGAACTTAAGTAATGACAATACTAATGAGGGATGAGACCGCCGGTGTGGAAGAGCGTGGGCTGGACCAAATAGAAACCAGGTGTGCATGAGTGAGTGTCAGAGCATCTGAATAGAAATGAATGGAGGTGTGTGTGTGTGTGTGTGTGTGTGTGTGTGTGTGTGTGTGTGTGTGTGTGCGTGCGTGCGTGCGCGCGTGCGTGTGTGCGTGCGTGCGTAAGGGAAACACCAAAAATGAGAAACAGCTGATGACACTGACAGGAGGAGGGGGCGTGGCCGAGCTGTCAGGAAGTGGAGGACCCAAAGGGCTCCCTGAAGCGCTTGATGGAAAATAGACAATGAAAAGAGACAACATAGTCACAGTGTCAGAATGGGTTTGGGACCACCAAACCCAGGTTCATGACACTGTGCTCTGTGCTTGTTTGTACATCCCGTTTCCATGTTCACCTTGCATTAATGTCCACCTCTGCTCTTCTTTTTTTTGCGACAGCTCCCTAAAAAAAACTTAACACACACATCTCTTCTTGTAAATATAAAACTGAGTGCAATATGAAAAAATATGGGGAGGATCAAATTAGACCCAGCCACATCCCACCCACCAGGACACAGAAGTTTACAAGCTGGCAAATTTGAACAGTCAGTTCTCAGTCCCGATTGGCTCAACACTACAGACCTGTCATAGTGACATCACCAAAAAGCTCTATCTAAACTAAACTTTCTAAACTTGCCTTTTTCCAAGGACAGAAACTTAATTGAACTCTCACAGCAAAACAACAAAGACATGACACATAAGATTGATTTAGCTCTTGAAAATAATAAATCGACTCCGAATGTGAATATAGCTTCACCTGCAGATGAATTTAATAATTTTTTTGTTAACATTGGACCTAAACTGGCCCGAGAAATACCCACTATGGTGCCAACAGGTGATTCAATATGCAATAACACTGCTGTAAAAGACACCATCTTCATAAAGAACACAGACGAAAGAGAGGTCATTGAAATTGTTAAATCGTTCAAAAGTAAAACATCTACTGACTGCGATGGTATTGATATGCTACTAGTCAAAACTGTTATCGAATGCATAGTGAAACCACTGACGTATATCTGTAACCTGTCTCTCCAATCAGGTATATTTCCCAATGCAATGAAAATAGCTAAAGTAATTCCAATTTACAAGACAGGCGACAGAGGGGAACTCTCCAACTACAGACCAATTTCACTATTACCGCAATTTTCCAAGATACTTGAAAAAATATTCTATGAGAGAATTGACAACTTCATACTGAAGAATGATTTATTGTGTGAGCAGCAATATGGGTTCAGACACAAAAGGACAACAGCATATGCCTTAATGGAATTTACAGAAAAAATATCAACAGCCATTGAAAATAAAGAGTATTCAGTTGGAGTATTCCTGGATCTTAAAAAAGCATTTGATACAGTAGATCACAATCTATTATTAAAGAAACTACAAAATTGTGGTATCAGAGGGGTAGCACTGTCCTGGTTAAGAAGTTACTTAAAGAATAGATATCAGTTTGTATGTGTTAACAACAAAAACTCAGAGCTACTGAAGGTCACCTGTGGAGTCCCACAGGGTTCAGTTTTGGGACCATTATTATTCAATATGTATATAAATGATATATGTAAAGTTTCAGAAAAAATGGACTTAATATTGTTTGCTGATGACACTAACCTGCTATGCAGTGGAAACAACTTGGAACAACTTCTGGATACACTCGGAAAGGAATTAGGAAAGCTGAAACTGTGGTTTGATTCAAACAAATTAACGCTCAATTTAAGCAAGACAAAATTTATAGTCTTTAACAACCATCACAACTACCCAGTACCCAAACTCAGTGTAAATGGTGTAGAGATTGAAAGGGTATCCGAAACTAAATTCCTTGGAGTAATAATTGATAACAAACTGTGTTGGAAGCCACATATTAATTATATAAAAGGTAAAGTATCCAAATCAATTGCAATATTACACAGAGTGAAAAATTTGCTGAATCAACCCACACTATACACCTTGTATCATTCATTAATACTCCCATACATGACATATTGTAATGAAGTATGGGGAAATACATATAAAACAAACATATATCCACTCTTTATGCTTCAAAAGAGAGCTATTAGAATAATCAACAAAGCAGCTTACAGGGAACCAACAAACCCACTTTTTCTTAAACAAAAAACTCTCAAGTTGAAAGATCTGATCGACTTTAAAACCGCAATAATAATGTTCAAAGTGAAGAATCTATCACTGCCCGCAAATATCCAAAAGTTGTTCCAAACAAGGGAGAAACGATATCACTTCAGAGGAACATGTATATTTCAAAAGCCTACAGTGAGAACAACTACCAAGCAACACTGTATTTCAGTGCAAGGTGTCAGATTATGGAACGATTTTGGACCTGAATTAAAATCATGTACAAAGCTTGGACAATTTAAACAAAAACTAAAGGAAGAAATACTCCAAACATATTTACAAGACGACATGTAAACTCACATAAGGATTGACATTTCCAGCCTGTGTTGTGTTATAGCTTAGTTTTTCTTTTTTCTCTGTGACACTATGTCTTAGATTTGTTTTTGAATAGTAACCGCTTAACTTAGACTAGCTCAGTTTTCTTTTTCTCTCAGTCATATTTTGTCTTAGCCTTGTTTTAAATTGTAATCGCTCTTGTCTTGTTTTCTCTTTTCTCTCCTTTGAATTCTTGGATGGAATATGGGTGGGCAATATAAGCTGCGGCTTCAGCCATCACCCATTTCGGATAACTCACGTGGAATTGTATAGTAGAAGGAGTCTTTGTCTAATTTGACCTTGTTGTTATATTATACAGTTTCTTTTAACCTGTAATGTACTATCCGAAATAAATATAGGGTTTCATTTTCATACGTCTTATAAGTCCTAAAAAACATGTTATAGACATGTTAAGAAGGGGAAAAAATGTGATTTTTGGCAAGTGTCACTTTAAATGACTTCTGGTGTGATCTGGTGCTATATAGAAAATTAAATTAACTTGACCTTAAAGGGGACTGGGGGACGGGAGGCATCAATATAATGGTAGGGAAAAACTGTAATATATATGATTTGAGAAGAACATAGATCATCCATAAGATACAAGGAGCAGTGTTAAAACTGACCATGTTTCTGTTATACACTCGATAAAGTAACAACTTTAACGGAGAAATACAAAGATATTTACTTTACGTAAATGATTTACATTTAAACTGTTTTACAGTTGTTTTGTTTATACATTCTTTAAAAAGTAGTTTCCAGTTTTGTTTGATACTTGCGCTCTGGATTATCAATCAGCCAGTTCAGGGATATCACTCGAGGCTATAAACACAAGCCAAGTGTAACTGGACACACTAGACCTTTGACCCTGACATCCTTACACATCCTCTCCTATTGTAACCTCGCCCTCACTCAGTTGTTCATTTCTGCTGCTGAATGCATGTGGTATACACATCGACATACACACTGGGTGAACACAATCCCCCGGGCCTGCATGTCACCATGACATGCAGTGTAATGCAAGAACAAGCAGGACCTGGATTAAGCAAAAATCCTACATGAGATTCCATTATGCTGCTGTGGTCGTGATGGAGACCAGACAGGTGTGCAGCAACAATAAGCTCTTTCACATGCACACCCACGTGTACACACATGTAGGTTGCAAAAATATGCTATAAATCCAGAAAATGACTGGTTGGTCAAAAAATACAGAAATTTTCAAATTGATGCTATATCATATTCCAATTTATGGACAGTCATTGCTTCAGACAGCCAAACTATTGCGTTTTTATTCTTTGAGAAACTGCTCCTTGTGTCAGATTAGCTGAACATAGTTCCAACAACTTTTACATTGACCAGTCTGAGACGTCTGACATACAGACCTCCCATTAATTGACCTGTGAGGTGTCCTCAGAAAGAAATTATAGCCAAGACAGGAAGAGATGCATAGGGATGATTTTGATTAAGGAAAGGCTGACTATGATGACATCTGTGAAATACATTTTCATACAACTATTTGTACTCTTGCAGATGAGACCTTGTCAAGACCAGAGTCTACCAAGATCGAGACGGAGTCGAGACCAAGACCTACATACACAGTGGTCTTGATCTTGGTCTTGGGAGACTGGTTTCAGTCTGGTCTCAACCACAACACTAACCATTTGGGTTGGATGCAATTTTTAATATATTATTACTGAACATTCACTTTGCTCATAGTTAAAAAATAATTAAGCTCAGAATTTCTTATTCACATCCAGATGAAATATAACTGCCAAACTAAGCATTCTAATGTTGCATCCAGGTGTTGGGGTCAAACACAAAGAATAAGTCAAGAAAAACAGCTAGTACCAAATGAAAAAAATGTTGCAGAAATGGTGGTTGAGTGTTAAAATGTGTGATGTAATACAGGTGTGTCTCAATAAACTACAATATCATTGAAAAGTTGATTTATTTCAATAATTCAATTCAAAAAATGAAACTCATATATAGATTCATTGCACACAGAGTGATGCATTTCAAGTGTTTATTTCTTTTAATTCTGATTATCATAGCTTACCGCTCATGAAATCCCCAAATACAATTTTTAATAGAAATGTTGGTCAACTGAAAAGTATGTCCATGTACACACTCAATACTTTGTCGGGGCTCCTTTTGAATGAATTGCTGCATCAAAGCGACCTGGCATGGCGGTGATCACCCTGTGGTACTGCTGAGGTGTTATGGAAGCCCAGGTTTCTGCAGCTGCAGCTCATCTGCATTATTGGGTCTGGTGTCTCTCATCTTCCTCTTGTCAATACCTCATAGGTTCACTATGGGGTTTAGGTCAGCAGAGTTTGATGGCCAACCAATCACAGTGATACCATGGTCAATATTGGTGTTTTTGGCAGCATTGGCAGGTGCCAAGTACTATTGGAAAGTCAGATCAGCATTTCCATAAAGCTTGTTAGCAGAGGAAAGTATGAAGTGCTCTAAAAATTTCTGAACTGACTTTGGACTTGATAAAACACAGTGGACCAACACCAGCAGAAGACATGGTACCCCAAATCAGGTGTCAAGTCCTGTCATTTGGAAATCAAGGTCCTGGAGTGTGGAGGAAGAGTGGAGAGGTACAGAATCCAAGTTGCTTGAGGTCCAGTGTGAAGTTTCCACAGTCACTGATGATTTGAGGAGCCATGTCATCTGCTGGTGCTGGTCCACTGTGTTTTATCAAGTCCAAAGTCAGCACAGCAGTCTACCTGCACTGGCTGTAACATGTCCACTTCGCGAGACATGGCAGTCTGGGTGTCGCCGACTGAACGTCTCTGAGGGTTTGGGGGGTCAGCATGCATGCATGTCCTGAGTTCATGTTGAAAGCTGTCAATGCCTTCTTGAACCGCCGTCGTTGTCCAGTCTCCAGCTGCTTTAAAGCTGAGCCTGTTTTAAAGAATGGGGTCTGGGCAATGCTTTATGAACATCATTGACACTTCACGCCCTGGATCCCCAACACTACACACTTGCCTCTGTAAGCACATCAATGACATTGTTCAGTCTAATCCAGTATTCCATCACACCCTCATTCTACAGTAGCTTGGTGTTGCAGAGATCAGCCATTGGCAGGGAGGAATAAATCAACTGCCAACGTGTTGTTTCAGGATGTCAAAGATTACTTCTAGAGTTTGAATGTGACTAAGTGAGAGATTGTGGTGCAATGTGACTTTCATTACATTTTTAGCCATTCCAAATAATCTAGTTATTATTTCTTGTGACTACTGATGTATTGGTATTTTTCACTTTGTAAACTAAACCTCAGCTATTCCTCTTCACTCACGAACTGAACACTTACCACTGCTGTCACCTCTAAAGACTAATGGTTCCTTTACATCTGACTATATTACAAGTTTAGCACCTGAAAGGTTCAGCTCAGGAAGTTTGTGCTCTGCTTTCATGGTCTCTGCTGATACAGACACATTGCTTTTCTTGTCACCCTGTAGCTGGGCTGCAATAGATGGACCAATCTGAATGGCTAACTCTGAGATTAGGTTACTCAATTCAGCATAAGGTGATGTCTGTGGGGATTGTGACTCACATGAGGGGACCTGGACATGTGTGGAACAAAATCTGAGTTTTGTTTTTTTTTTTTAAAGAAAAAGGACAAAAGGCAGTTCAGGGTTTCACTGGTCCCTTTACTTGTGTCTGTGCAGCAACAGAAAGACATGAATGAGCTGTATGGAAGCAGCTGCTGTGCTCATCTCCTTCAGCCATTAAAAAAACAGCTCTGCATTGTTCTCAATCATGAAAAAAATCATGAAATTAAAAGTGCTAGAGACAAGCTTCAGTATGTGTCACACTTACTCTTGCACTAACTGGTTACTAGAGGAGCAGGAGGAGTGCCAACAGGCTGTGCTTGCCCAGAAGGAGCTTATGCTGGACTACAAACCATGGCTCCTTCCAGCGCATGTGTCCCAGCTGGGTTGAAACCAGCTAGCAATGGATGTACCAGCTCCACGGCACCTCCCAGTTCCAGTGCCAGCTCCACAACACCTCCCAGCATCAGTATCTACTCCACGGTGCCTCCCACCCCCAGTACCTGCTCCACAATGGCTCCCAGCTCCAGTACCTGTTCCATGGCACCTCCCAGCACTGGTACTTGCTCCACGGTGCCTCCCAGCTCCAGTGCCTGCTCCACGGCACCTCCCAGCTCCAGTACCAGCTCCACGGCGCCTTCCAGCTCCAGTACCTGGTCCACAGCACCTTCAGCTCCAGTATTTGCTCCATGGCACCTTCCAGCTCCAGTACCCATTCCATCTGCAGCTCACCCAGAGCCCGCCATTCCAGCTTTTGACTCTGAGGTGGTCATCCCGGCAGTAGACCAGGAGTTAAAGCAAGTACCTTTTCATTTATGTTCAAACACCATTTTTGAAAAGACTTGTCTTACTTCTGGTGGGGGGACCAAAGCGCACATTCCACCAGGTGCTAAGTCCTTCCCACCAGTCTCTGCTGTTAATGACTGTGGTGTCGCCTCACTGACCTCCTGTTTCCCTCCATCTTCCGATGGAGGTGGCCATGTCGAGGATGGGGTCGCAGGAGGGATCGCAGAAGGACCATGCCCCAGCCAATGTCCCAGAGGTCAGGAGACCTCCAGCTATTTCTTTGGAGGCCAAGAAACCTCCAGCCGTTGCTTCAGAGGTCAGGGGACCTCCAGTCATTGCTTCAGAGGTCAGGAGATCTCCATCTGATGTTCCAGAAGTCAGGAGACCTCCACCCGTTGTCCCACTCTGTTCCCCGGTTCAGTCACCAAAAGACAGTGGTAGGCCTTAAGGACCTGAGGGCTGCCCTTCAAGAAGAGTGGAATTCCATGCCTCAGCAGACAATAAGTTGACTTGAGAACAGTGTGAGATGTCGTTGTCAAGCTGTAATTGATACTCAATGGCACATGACAAGGTATTGAGACAGTGACATTTTTTGTTGTGGTATACTCACCACTGTTGTTGGCTTTTGCGTCAATAAATTGTTTGAGATGAGGAAATCACCATTGCATGCATCTACTTAAATGCCCTACTTTCATGATATAATATCACTGTAGTGTTAACTTTTTACATGTTCTATAAATTTCACCCAAAAGCCAAATATCCCTAACTTTTTGTGAGTAGTGTGAGTAGTGTATATATATATATATATATATATATATATATATATATATATATATATATATATATATACAGTATATACCTCCCGTATGGAGAAACAAGGAGCAGGCATTGCTCAGGAATGATTTTAGCCCATTCTTCCACACAAACTGTCTTCAAATCTTGAAGGTTCCGTGGCTGTCTTCTATGAACTCTAATCTGTTCATTCCATAGATTTTCAATTGGATTCAGGTCAGGTGAATGACTGGGCCATTCCAGCACCTTTATTTTACTTCTCTGGAGCTAGTTGAGAGTTTCCTTGACTGTGTGTTTGGGATCATTGTCTTGCTGAAATGTCCACCCTCGTTTCATCGTCAGCATCTTGGCAGATGGCAACAGGTTCTTATCAAGGATGTCTCTGTACATTTGTCCATTCATCTTTCCTTCAATTATATGAAGTCTGCCTGTACCATGGGCTGAAAAACACCCCCACACCATGGTGGGATGTGCACTGCCATTTCTTTTTGGATCCAAAAAGTTCAATTTTGGTCTCATCTGACCAGACTATATTCTCCCAGTATTTTACTGGCTTACCCAAATGTTGTGCAGCAAACTTTAAACGAGCTTCAACATGCTTTTTCTTCAGTAATGGAGTCTTGCGAGGTAAGCAGGCATAGAGCCCATGTTGGTTGAGTGCATTATTTATTGTTTTCTTTGAAACAGCAGTACCTGCTAACTCCAGGTCTTTCTGGAGCTCTCCACGAGTGGTCTTTGGCACTTGGATAACTCTTATGATAATTCTGGTAGTGTCTCCTCATAACCCTGTACTGTCAGACCATTGTCTGTTAATCTTTGATTTTACTATTTCTGACTATTTGGCTCCTAAAGAAAACTATTTCTACAGTAGATGCCTCTTAAATGATGCTGTTACCAAATTTATGCAGATTGTTTCCTCTATGCCATGTGGCAACACAACGGAGATAAGCTATGGAGAGCTTGCCCCTTCTGTAATTGATAGCACGGTAGATAGTGTGACAGCTTCTCTGCATCAGACTCTAGACATGGTGGCCCCTTTAAAAAAGAAAAAGTTTTAATCAGAGATTTCTAACTCTTTGGTTCAACACAGAAACTTGTAGCTTAAAACAGAAGATTCGTCAATTAGAAAGAAAATGGCACTCCACTAAATTAGATGAAATCTATTTAGCTTGGAGAAATCATCTTCTAATTTATAAAAAAAATCTCTTAGGAAAACTAGAATAAGTTATGATTCCACATTAACAGAAGAGAACAAGAATAATCCCAGGTTTCTTTTCAGCACTGTAGCCAGGCTGACAAAGAGTCAGGACTCTGTCAATCCTAGCATTCCCTTAGACCAGACATGCCCAAAGTCCGGCCCCCGGGCCAAATCCGGCCCGTGTCCAAATTTCCACCGGCCCGAAGCGTCCTGTCATAAAATCAATAATATGTGGCCCGCCAGCACAGCTTCCCACAATACATACATACCAAAAACAGCAATTTTATATTTCACCAGAGGGTAGCAGTAGACCTGTGGCCGCATTCTCGTCGCGTGACCCCTGTGTGAACTTTTACTCCTGTGGTATGTTTTTAGCTCATTTCTAAAATGGCAACTGGAAATAAAAAGAGGAAAGTTGATAGCGAGGGCCGCCGTTTCCAGGACAAGTGGAAATCGGAGTATTTTTTCACTGACATACGAAACAACTGTGTCTGCCTAATTTGCCAAGAGACTGTGGCTGTTTTCAAAGAGTTCAATATTAAGAGGCAGTACCAGACGAAACATGCTAACGGCGAACGAACGCGCCGAAAAACTGAAGCAACTGGAAGCTGTTTTGACAGCACAGCAGCGTTTGTTCACAAGAGCCCGTGACACAAATGAAAATTCTACAAAGGCAAGCTACGAAGTGGCAATGCTGATTGCCAAGCACTGTAAACCTTTTACTGAGGGTGAATTCATTAAAGACTGCGTGATGAAAATGGTGGAGAAAATTTGTCCTGAGAAAAAGCAAGAGTTTGCCAATGTCTGCCTGGGTCGTAGCACTGTGGCACGGAGGATTGAAGAAATTTCATCTAACATCAAGGGACAGTTAGAGGCAAAAGGAGTGGAGTTTTATCTTTTTTCGGTAGCCTGCGACGAAAGCGCGGATGTATCTGACACCGCTCAGTTACTGATTTTTTTGAGAGGAGTGGACAATGAAATGAACGTGAGTGAAGAGCTACTTGACCTTTAGAGCCTTAAGGACCAAACCAGAGGAACAGATTTGTTTGCTGCTGTTTGTTCCACCGTGAATGACATGAAACTGCAATGGAATAAAATCACTGGGATTATTACGGACGGCGCACTTGCCATGGTTGGTGAGCAAAGTGGGCTATCAACGCTAGTCTGTAAAAAAGTCAGTGAAGAAGGCGGCAAAGCTATAAAACTCCACTGTATTATTCACCAACAAGTTCTATGTGCTAAACATATGAAATATGATAACGTTATGAAACCGGTGATAAAGGCTATTAATTATATTCGCTCCAGAGCCCTGTGCCACCGCCAGTTTCAACAGTTTCTACTCGACATCCACGCTGAATATGGAGATGTTGTGTATCACAATGACATAAGATGGCTCAGTCGGGGGTCTGCACTGCAGCGATTCTTCTCTCTCAGAAAGGAAATCGAACTATTCTTGGCACAAAAGGGACAACCGATGCCGGAACTCTGCGATCCTGTTTGGCTGGCTGATTTTGGATTTTTAGTTGACATAACACGACATCTGAACGCGCTGAACACGAGCCTTCAGGGGCAAAATGCAGTGGTGAGCCAACTATATTCATACATAAAAGCTTTTCGGACAAAGCTGCTACTTTTCCAAAAGCACCTGTTACAAACGCAGCCCAATACCACACATTTCCTATCACTGCAGGAAATGATGACCAGTTTTCCAGAAAACAATATCAGTGCGCAAATGAGGAGGTATGCAGAAAACATCTCATCTCTGACTGAGGAGTTTCAACAGCGTTTCAGGGATTTTGCAGCTATTGAAAAGGAGATCACACTTTTTTCCACTCCTTTTTCCGTGGATCCTAATGACGCTCCAGACCACCTGCGGCTGGAGCTTATTGAGCTGCAGTGTGACGCGGAGTGTCACGGTCGCCACCAACAACTGCCTCTCGTCGACTTTTACCGCCAGCTGGACAAAGACAGGTTCCAAGAGATTCGAACATTTGCTAAGAAAATGCTGAGCTTGTTTGGTTCGACATACTTGTGTGAGAAGACGTTCTCCGTTATGAACATTAACAAGAACCGTGTGAGGACAAGACTAAGTGACTCTCACCTGCGTGACGTCTTGCGCATCAAAACCACTGCTTTTGAGCCAGACCTGGCAACCTTACTGCAGTCGAAACACCAGTGTCACCCTTCACATTAATGCAGGTACATTTCTTTTATTCTTCTGAGGAGAATAAATTCCAAAGTCTCAGTGAATTGATTTTTTTGTGATGATCAAACCACAGTTGTGTCAAATTTCTGTCATTTAATTTGACAATACTATTCTTTGTCAAAATGCACTGGGATGTGATTTGTTGAAACAAAATCAATAAATACACGTTTCTAAAAATATTCAGTCAAATTTATTTGTATGTAATTTATTATTATTTTAACCTTTAACTATCCTGGTGGTAATGCAGTTGACAACAGATTCTCATTTGCAATGTCAACCTAGCTGCAGACAGCAAAGTGATATATATATACAGTATATATATATATCACGGTATATATATCACTGCTGCACGGTGGCGCAGTGGTTAGCACCGCGGCAGCACAGTTTACTCTCAGCTGGGGGATCGCGGGGATCATGAGATCGTGGGTTCGATCCTTGCCCCCGGCCAACAGTGATCTGTGTGGAGTTTGCATGTTCTCCCCGTGTTTGCGTGGGTTTACTCCGGGATTTCTCCGGTTTCCTCCCACATGCCAAAACATGCAGGTTAGGGAGTTAAGGGGCGCTTGCGCACGCAGCGACTGGCAGCTGGTGGCTTATCACCGGACTGGAGAACAACTCTACCTACGGGTACAAAATAAGTCCAAAAAAAAAAAAATATATATATATATATACAGTATATATATATATATATATATATATATATACAGTGGGGAAAAAAAGTATTTAGTCAGCCACCAATTGTGCAAGTTCTCCCACTTAAAAGATGAGAGAGGTCTCCAATTTTCATCATAGGTATACCTCAACTATGAGAGACAAAATGAGAAAAAAAAATCCAGAAAATCACATTGTCTGATTTTTAAAGAATTAATTGGTAAATTCCTCTGTAAAATAAGTATTTGGTCAATAACAAAAGTTCATCTCAATACTTTGTTATATACCCTTTGTTGGCAATGACAGAGGTCAAATGTTTTCTGTAAGTCTTCACAAGGTTTTCACACACTGTTGCTGGTATTTTGGTCCATTCCTCCATGCAGATCTCCTCTAGAGCAGTGATGTTTTGGGGCTGTCGCTGGGCAACACGGACTTTCAACTCCCTCCAAAGATTTTCTATGGGGTTGAGATCTGGAGACTGCCTACGCCACTCCAGGACCTTGAAATGCTTCTTACGAAGCCACTCTTTCGTTGCCCGGGCGGTGTGTTTGGGATCATTGTCATGCTGGAAGACCCAGCCACGTTTCATCTTCAGTGCCCTTGCTGATGGAAGGAGGTTTTCACTCAAAATCTCACGATACATGGCCCCATTCATTCTTTCCTTTACATGGATCAGTCGTCCTGGTCCCTTTGCAGAAAAACAGCCCCAAAGTATAATGTTTTCACCCCCATCCTTCACAGTAGGTATGGTGTTCTTTCTCCTCCAAACACAACAAGTTGAGTTTTTACCAAAAAGTTCTATTTTGGTTTCATCTGACCATATGACATTCTCCCAATCCTCTTCTGGATCATCCAAATGCTCTCTAGCAAACTTCAGACGGGCCTGGACATGTACTGGCTTAAGCAGGG
Organism: Pholidichthys leucotaenia; assembly: GCA_020510985.1. Classification (NCBI taxonomy): domain Eukaryota; kingdom Metazoa; phylum Chordata; class Actinopteri; order Cichliformes; family Pholidichthyidae; genus Pholidichthys; species Pholidichthys leucotaenia. The sequence goes on along the minus strand of CM035836.1, from coordinate 296,117,932 downwards.
GGACACATCTGGCACTGCAGGATTTGAGTCCCTGGCGGCGTAGTGTGTTTCTGATGTAGCCTTTGTTACTTTGGTCCCAGCTCTCTGCAGGTCATTCACTAGGTCCCCCCGTGTGGTTCTGGGATTTTTGCTCACCATTCTCGTGATCATTTTGACCCCACGGGGTGAGATCTTGCCTGGAGCCCCAGATCGAGGGAGATTATCAGTGGTCTTGTATGTCTTCCATTTTCTAATAATTGCTCCCACAGTTGATTTCTTCACACCAAGCTGCTTACCTATTGCAGATTCAGTCTTCCCAGCCTGGTGCAGGTCTACAATTTTGTTTCTGGTGTCCTTTGACAGCTCTTTGGTCTTGGCCATAGTGGAGTTTGGAGTCTGACTGTTTGAGGTTGTGGACAGGTGTCTTTTATACTGATAACGAGTTCAAACAGGTGCCATTAATACAGGTAACGAGTGGAGGACAGAGGAGCCTCTTAAAGAAGAAGTTACAGGTCTGTGAGAGCCAGAAATCTTGCTTGTTTGTCGGTGGCCAAATACTTATTTTACCAAGGAATTTACCAATTAATTCATTAAAAATCCTTCAATGTGATTTTCTGGATTTTTTTTTCTCATTTTGTCTCTCATAGTTGAGGTATACCTATGATGAAAATTGGAGACCTCGCTCATCTTTTAAGTGGGAGAACTTGCACAATTGGTGGCTGACTAAATACTTTTTTGCCCCACTGTATATATAGGTTCGAGGAATGTCAGGCTGAATGGTCGGCCCCCATACATTTTCACCTGACCAAATCTGGCCCTCTTTGCAAAAAGTTTGGACACCCCTGCCTTAGACCTTACTAGTCAGGACTTTATGAACTTTTTCAATAATAAAATTCCATCTATCAGAGATAATATCAGTCAGATTCTTCCCACCGTTAACTTAAATATAGTAACTACTACAACTCATTTAATTGATATCTGTTTGGATGAGTTTACTCCAATTGACCTTTTAGAGTTAGATAAAATAACTTCCTCATCCAAGCCTTCAACTTGTCTTTTAGACCCTATTCCTACTATGTAATTTAAAGAAGTCTTCCCATTTATTGGTAGCTCTATTCTTCATATCATCAATTCTTCATTAACATTAGGCCATGTACCGCAGGCTTTTAAAACTGCTGTAATTAAACCCTTCCTCAAAAAGCCAACGCTGGATCCAGGAGTTTTAGCTAACTATAGACCAATCTCTAATTTGCCTTTCATTTCAAAAATCTTAGAAAAAGTTGTGCTATGCAATGCAATGCACAATGCAATGCAATGCACAATGCAATTATTTGACCACTTGCAGGGAAATGGTTTATTTGAAGAGTTTCAATCTGGGTTTAGAATCCATCATAGTACTGAAACAGCCTTAGTGAAGGTCACTAATGACCTCCTTATTGCACCTGATAATGGACATGTTTCTGGACTTGTCCTTTTAGACCTTAGTGCAGCTTTTGATACAACTGATCATAATATTGTACTTGATAGATTAGAACACCATGTTGGACTCAATGGAACTTCATTGCAGTGGTTTAGATCTTATTTTTCTGATAGGTTCCAGTTTGTTCATGTCAATAATGAGTTTTCTTCCAACTCAAAGCTCAGTCACGGAGTTCCACAGGGATCTGTGCTAGGCCCTATTCTTTTTAGTTTATATATGCTTCCGCTAGGCAGCATTATTAGAAAGCACTGTATACATTTTCATTGTTATGCAGATGACACACAATTATACCTGTCAATGAAGACAGATGATAGTAATCAATTAGCCAAGTTAGAGGCCTGTCTTAAGGAAATCAAAGCTTGGATGACTGTAATTTCCTGCTATTAAATTCAGATAAGACTGAAGTCATTCTTGTTGGTCCAAAAAACCTTAGAAATACCTTTCCAAATCAAACTCTTAGTTTGGATGTGGTTACTCTTTCTCTTAATAGTTCTGAGAGGAACCTTGCAGTTATTTTTGATCAAGATCTGTTTTTTTAATTCACATATTAAACTTGTTTCTAAGACTGCCTTCTATCATTTGCGTAATATTGCCAAGATTAGGAGTATCTTGTCTCAGAGTGATGCTGAGAAACTAATCCACACTTTTGTTAGCTCTAGGTTAGATTATTGTAACTCTTCATTATCAGGTTATCCTAAAACATCTTTAAAAAGTCTTCAGCTGTTCCAAAATGCTGCAGCAAGAGTTTTAACAGGTACTAGAAAGAGAGATAATATCTCTCTGGTTCTGGCCTCCCTTCATTGGCTTCCCATAGAGTTTAGGATTAAGTTTAAAATCCTTCTTCTCACTTACAAAGTTCTAAATAATCGGGCCCCTTTTTATTTAAAATATCTGATACTATCGTATTATCCTAACAGAGCACTGCACTCCCAAAATGCTGGATTACTTGTAATACCTAGACTCTCCAAAAGTACAATGGGAGGCAGAGCCTTCAGTTATCAAGCTCCTTTCCTGTGGAACCAGCTGCCAATCTGGATTCGGGAGTCAGACTCGATCTCTGTTTTCAAGAATAGGGTTAAAACCTTCCTTTTTGATACAGCCTATAATTAGGGAGGGATCAAGTGCCCCTGAACCCTCCCTTAGTTATGTTGCTAATAGGTTTAGACAGCTGGGGGACCTCCAACAATCCACTGGGCTTCACTCCTTTCTTTACTCAATGAAATATTTTTGCTGGTCATTAACATTTGTTTTTTGTTTTGTTTTTTTTATTACTTATTTTGTACCCATAGGTAGATTTGTTTTGCAGTCTGGTGACAAGCCACCAGCTGCCGGTCGCTGCGTGCGCAAGCGCCCCGTATCCCTAACCTGCATGTTTTTGGTATGTGGGAGGAAACCGGAGAAATCCCGGAGTAAACCCACGCAACACGGGGAGAACATGCAAATTCCACATAGATCACTGTTGGTCAGGGGCAGGGATCGAACCCACGATCTCACGATCCCCGCGATCCCCCGGCCGAGGGTAAACTGTGCTGCCACAGTGCTAACCACTGCGCCACCGTGCAGCCCATCTCTCTCATAGATTGAGTCCCCATCGAGCTGTTTGCTCTTTACATGTTTGTCTTTTCTTCTTCTTCTCTATCCCCTCATCCCCCAGCCAGTCGCAGCAGATGACTGTCCCTCCCTCAGCTTGGTTCTGCTGGAGGTTTCTTCCTGTTAAAAGGGAGTTTTCCGCTCCACCGTTGCCAAGTGCTTGCTCACAGGGGATCGCCTGATTGCTGGGGTCTTTCTGCAATAGTGAGGGTTTCCCCTAGAGTTGAAAGTGCTATGGGATGACTGTTGTTGTGAAATGGCGCTATTTCAATAAAGTTGAATTGAACTGAATTGAATTCTTTTGACTCCTCTGTCAGAATTCTTGCAGGGTGCTCCTGGTCATGTCCAGTTTATAGTAAGATGATGTTCTTTCCACTTCTGAATGATGGCTCCAACAGCGCTCACTGGAACATTCAGCAGTTCAGAAATGTGCCTGTAACCAATGCCATCATTGTTTTGCAACAATAAGGCTGTGAAGGTCTAGAGAGAGCTCTTTCCTTCTACCCATCATGAGTTCTTTGTGGTGTGACAATCTGATATTCACAGACCTTTTTAAAGACTGTCAGTCAGGACTTAATCAGCTGAAATTAATTTGCACTGATGGGGGATGAAATGGCTTCCTAAATTCTGATGGATTTCAGCTGGTTTCTGGGCTTTCTATGCTTTTTGTCACCTCTTTTTCATCGTGTTCAATACTTATTCTCTGTGTCATTCCACTTTGTAAAATATAACTTGCTTTATGAACACAGTTGCCTTGATTTCTTTGTATGTATGGATTATTTTGGTTGTTACTGATACCTGGTGAAAATCTCAGGTCATCAGAAATATGTTTTATGAGAAAAGGGTTGACATGTTCAATACTTATTTTCCCTGCTGTGTGTGTGTGTGTGTGTGTGTGTGTGTGTGTGTGTGTGTGTGTGTGTGTGTGTGTGTGTGTGTGTGTGAGAATATTATGTGCCATTCATGAATTCATACTACAACAGTGAAAAAACTGTCAAGTTTTATATATGTTTATACACGAAATAAAAATATTGCAAATATATTACAAATTGTTTTGTGCTGAAAAACAAAAGGCTATGTCTTGGTATCTGACTATACATTTTTGTATAGTTTTTAATTATCAGCACATTCATATATTGTTTGAATCAGAAAAATGTCATCCATCTCTTACTTTCAAGAGTGATCACATAGCTGTAGTTCCTGATATTTTAATAAATTAGAGACTACAGGTTTTAGAAGAAGCTACTTTTCATCCCTTTTTTGTGTTTCCTCAAAAGGCTCCATATTCAGATTTTTTTTTCTCATATGTGTTTGTTTTTAAACTAGACCTGTGACTCTGAATAAAGGTTCATCTAGATAGATAGATAGATAGATAGATAGATAGATAGATAGATGTGAAACACCATCAACTGGGTATACTTATCTGAAACCAGCAACTTAACTTAACCAGCAACTGACTTTTGGGGAAATACTCTGTGGACTGACAAGACAAAAGTTGAACTTTTTGGAAGGTGTGTGTCCCATTACATCCGGCATAACAGTAACATGGCATTTCAGAAAAGGAACATACCAACAGTAAAATATGGTGGTGGTAGTGTGATGGTCTGGGGCTGTTTTGTTTCCTCAGGACCTGGAAGACTTGTTGTGGTAAATGGAACCATGAATTCTGCTGTCGACCAAAAAAATCCTGAAGGAGAATGTCCAGCCATCTGTTTGTGACCTCAAGCTGAAGCACACTTGGGTTCTGCAGCAGAACAATGATCCAAAACAAACCAGCAAGTCCACCTCTGAATGGCTTAAGAAACACAAAATGAAGACTTTGGAGTGGCCTAGTCAAAGTCTGGACCTGAATCCGATTGAGATGGTGTGGCATGACCTTAAAAAGGCAGTTCATGCTTGAAAACCCTCCAATGTGGTTGAATTACAACAATTCTGCAAAGATGAGTGGGCCAAAATTCCTCCACAGCGCTGTAAAAGACTCATTGCCAGTTATCGCAAACGCTTGATTGCAGCTTTTGCTGCTAAGGGTGGCCCAACCAGCGCGGTGGCGGAGTGGTTAGCACTGCGGCAGCACAGCAACTCACCCTTGGCCGGGGGATCCTGGGTTCGATCCCAGCCCCTGACCAACAGTGATCTGTGTGAAGTTTGCATGTTCTCCCGGTGTCTGCGTGGGTTTACTCCAGGATTTCTCCGGTTTCCTCCCACATGCCAAAAACATGCATGTTAGGTTAATTGGCATCAAAAAACTGGGGATTCTAAATTGTCCTTAGGTATGACTGTGAGAGTGAATGGTTGTCTGTCTCTCTGTGTTGGCCCTGCGATGGACTGGCGATCTGTCCAGGGTGTACCCTGCCTCTCGCCCAAAGATGCTGGGATAGGCTCCAGCCCCCCCGCGACCCGAAAAGGATTAAGCGGAAGAAGATGGATGGATGGATGGGTGGCCCAACCAGTTATTAGGTTTAGGGAGCAATCACTTTTTCACACAGGGCCATGTAGGTTTGGATTTTTTTTTTCCTTAATCATAAAAACCTTCATTTAAAAACTGCATTTTGTGTTTACTTGTGTTATCTTTGTCTAATATTTAAATTTGTTTGATGATCTGAAACATTTAAGTGTGACAAATACAAAGAAATGAGAAATCAGGGAGGAGGCAAACACTTTTTCACATCACTGTAATTACATTTAAGCCTTTTCATGGACCTGCAGACATTAATGAGGCGGCTGTTTTTTTGTTATTTGTGTTTTTGTGGAGAAATTCTTACCACATAACAAGTATACATGAACGCAAATGAATCTGTCCACACAGAATTAAACTCTGTTTTCTTTGATCTTTCTTTTGTCCATGTTTTAAAGAGGGTGGGGGAGGATAAGCAGGAAGCTGCTGGGCTCTCTGCGCTCTCTACATGCACAGAGAGTTGCATATGAGCTGCTGTCGGATTTGATGAATGTTGACAACATAATTTAAAATATATATATTTTACATTCACAAAAGCATGGGTTTCAGTTGAACAATGTATCCAATAAACACTCATTTGAAAAATAAAATAATTAAAATGATCTTCAATAATTTCCATGTGTTTTGAGATGTAATTGCAGGGAGCCACAACATTGGGGGCTGAAGAGCCACATGTTGCAGAGTCCAACCCCTGTACTATACTGTACTCTCACTCATATACTAAGCAGTCCTGTGTAAACTATCCTTGCAGTCCTTATGGGGATGGAGGATGACAGCTTAACAGAGGGGATGATTTTGGATCATTCTGCTGACAAGGGGGAATGGCCTTTTTAAGTTTTTGCAAAAATGTAATTAATTGAATGGAGTTTAATGGAGTTGTAGAATGTGTAAATGATGAGGCAAGTTGGTCTCAAGCAGTTTATTACACATTCTCCCTATGGCCACATCTGACGCGTCAGTAGTGAGCGCTATGCGGGCCGTTGGGTCTGGATGTGCCAACAACGCAGCGTTTGCCAGGGCTGCCTTGACTTCCGAGAACGCCCGCTCTCGCTCCGGGGACCATTCGATCTTATTCGCGGGTTTCTGCTTTTTGAGCGTGGCGTACAGTGGTTGCATGAGCTGCGCTGCGCGGGGGAGGAAACGGTTATAAAAATTCACCATTCCCAAAAACTCCTGTAACGCCCTGACCGTTTGTGGTCGGGGAAAATCTGCTACCGCGCGCACTTTGTCCGGCAGCGGAACCGCTCCTTCGGGAGAGACGCGGTGCCCCAAAAAATCCATCTGCGTCACCCCGAACTGACACTTCGCTGGATTGATTATTAAACCGTGCTCTCCCAACCTTCGGAAAACCGCCGTGAGGTGGGTTTCGTGTTCGTCTTCGGACGCACTGGCTACCAAAATATCGTCCAGGTAGACGAATACGAAAGGGAGATCGCGCAGCACTGCATCCATCATGTGTTGGAACGTCTGTGCAGCCCCTTTAAGCCCGAATGGCATGCGCAAAAACTTGAATAGGCCAAACGGAGTTATCACCGCTGTTTTGGGTATGTCCTCAACGCGCACTGGGTCTTGGTGGTAACCGCGGACCAAGTCTATTTTAGAAAAGACGCGCGCTACTGCCAAATGAACGGAAAAATCTTGGATGTGAGGAATTGGGTAGCGGTCGTGCGCTGTGGCGTTGTTCAACCTGCGGAAATCCCTGCAAGGTTGCCACGAACCGTCAGTTTTAGGGACCATGTGTAGCGGGGAAGCCCATGGGCGGTTTGAACGCCTGATGATGCCCAACCTCTCCAGGTTGGCGAACTCCTCGCGCGCTATGGCCAGTTTAGCTGCGTCCAAGCGTCGAGGTTTTGCAAAAACGGGCGGCCCGGTGGTGGTAATAAAATGTTCCACCCCGTGTTTAGCGACAGCTGCCGAAAATGTCGGGACCGTGAGTGCTGGGAACTGAGTCAGCAGTGTGTGGAACTTACCGCTTGCAGCTGTGACGTTGGCTTGTGCTGTTGGCCGGGATGCTCGAACTGCACAGGGAATAGAATCAAAAGACAGTGCATTAACCAGGCGCCTGTTAGCGACATCAACCAACAACCCATGTGAGCACAAAAAATCAGCCCCCAATATATTGAAATGCAATGCTGCTATGACAAAAGTCCACTCAAATGTACGGCCGTGTAGAGACAGAAGCAGAGTCCTCTCACCAAAGGTTTTAATGTCCGAGCCGTTTGCTGCTGCCATCTGGGGGCCGCTGGAACCTGCCAGCCGGTCGGCATAAGACGGCATGATGAAACTCAGCTGGGCGCCGGTATCCACGAGGAAATGTCTCCCGGAGCGTGTGTCCGTCAAGTAGAGCAGCTTGTTCTCCTCCCCGAGGGTCGCAGCTGCTACCGACCCCCGGTCTTGGCGTTTTCCTGAGCGCTTGAACTGGCACGGTGGAAAACATTTGCATGCCTTCTCTGCAAAGCGGCGGTGATAGAAACAAAGGATGTCTCTTCCGCGTTCCTTGGCGCCCGCCGCCGCTGTCGTCGGGCATTCGCATGACATCGCATGACGTCACAATCCCGGAAGTTATGACGTTTACTCAGCACTGAGTGGCAAAAAAAATGTGTGTCGCCATTGGTTTGAATCATTTGATTCAAATCATTTGATTTGATTCAAACCAAACCAATTCAAAACCAAGCAAAAAACACCTAAAAAACATAAAATGAAGACGGGCTGGTTTAATCAACTTTTGAGGTGACATGTTTGAAATCTTGTGTATGCTCTAATTTTTTAAATTTTAGATATTTTTTAAAATAATTTTTTACAGTGTAAGGTAACCCAGAAAGTCCGGTTTTGTTAGTTAGCGGCTAACCATGCGCTAGCCTAGCTTAGCCTAGCTTCCCGGCACAGTCGGTAGCACCGACCTAAGGAGGAGACTTTCCTGCCTTTTAATGCCTTCAAAGCACATCTAAAATGGGGAAGAGCTGTTCTGCAATTGACTGTTCAAATAGATAGTCTGTGCTATCCTTTTACAGGCTGCTGAAAACTAAAGAAAGGAGAAGCAAATGGTTGCTGCAATCGGCAGAAGCAACTGGAATCCATGCACCGAAACATGGCTTTGTTCTTCTCATTTTGTCACAGGTATGTTGGATTTGTTTACTGTAAAGAGGATGGTGATTTATTAGCTTTTTAAAGCCATTCATTGGCTGTGTTTTAGCTGCACAATTAATGAGTAACTGTTAGATGTGGGGAAGAACGTGAAATGATAGCTAGCTAATGCTAGTTTAGCTAACAGTAGCAACATTTTTTAAAAAAAAGCCCACAATAGTAATAATGATACATACATACCTGTCCACAGACAACCACAGTATCCATAGGTGTCTTCATTACTTTAATTTCGCCTACAAATCCTGCCTTGAAGTATGACCAAGCATCCAGGCTTTTAAATGCTTTCAGGCTCTGCTTTGTATATTTTCCTGGTGTTGAAATTAAGTACATATAAATATCAGGAAACCCAGTTTCTGGCCACGTGGATATTAGCGGACCACTGATTCTTTTGAAAACTATGAGGGTCGCTGTCGAGTCCAGCTGCCTTCAGTTTGAGCATAGAATCATTTGCATTCCTCTCCGTGTCGGCGTTTTTACTGCTACACATACGCATCTTTGATTCGTTTTGCCACTCAGTCCGGAAGGAGTGGGGCATGGCTGTAAGTGAAGTGACGTCATTGCATGCCCTCCGTAGTGTACTGACATCAGACATTTCAGTGTGTGGAAGTGTTGTCACCTGATTTTGGCTTTCATTCTGTGTGCTATACAATGCTGACATCAGCTTATCAGGCAAACAGCCTGATGCAAAAATAATAATGTGCCTGCCTTTTCTGCTTGTAAATCCAATATCCTTCAGCTGATTTCCTACAGTTCGGCCACAGACATCAGCTTATGTTTCTGCCCATTTCTTTTTCATTTTTTGTTGTGTATTTCTATTTTGAAGAAATATTGTTTTGAGTTTTCTCTCCTGACACTTTGATGTCTTCCTTGGTGTGCCTGTATGTTTCCTTTTTTGGGAGTTTTGGAAATAGTCTGAAATATAAATTACAGTCATCTAAAGTAGAAGTAAGAAAATCATGGACTTGCTTCTTAGCAGTATTGAAGCTGTCAGTGAAGCTGGACTTCTCCGTCATCCATAATGGCCAAACACAAACACAATCATAAATTATGAGAAAATAGTGGGGACCACACAGCTGAAGAGGTGATGGGAGCAGCTACCTGTGGAGAGAAGGTCACGGCGGAAGAATAAAGATTTTAGGAGGTTGAACATTAGGTTGTTGTTGCCTCAGAGGGGGTGGATTCTGTGTGCTTTGACCTCCTGCTCATCTGCATCTTCATTTCATGTCTGACAAAATGAATGCCAACATGGTATTCCCCCCCAGTGTATGATATATGGTCATCAGCTGCTGTCAGCCACCAGCTGGCTTTCACATAGTCTGGGAGGGAAACAGACAGATACACACAGAGCAGAGAGAAACTGGAAGTTTAAATACAATAGAAGAAACTTAAAAAGAGATACAGTGGTGTGAAAAAGTGTTTGCCCCCTTCCTGATTTCTCTTTTTTTTTTTTGTTTGTCACACTTTAATGTTTTAGATCATCAAACAAATTTAAATATTAGACAAAGATAACACAAGTAAACACAAAATGAAGGTGCTTATTATAAAGGGGGAAAAAAATCCAAACCTGCATGGCCCTGTGTTAAAAAGGGATTGCCCCCTAAACTTAATTACTGGTTGGGCCACCCGTAGCAGCAACAACTGCAATCAAGTGTTTGTGATAACTGGCAATGAGTGTTTTACAGCACTGTGGAGGAATTTTGGCCCACTCATCTTTGCAGAATTGTTGTAATTCAGCCACATTGGAGGGTTTTCAAGCATGAACTGCCTTTTTAAGGTCATGCCACAGCATCTGAATGGGATTCAGGTCAGGACTTTGACTAGGCCACTCCAAAGTTTTCATTTTGTTTTTCTTAAGCCATTCAGAGGTGGACTTGCTGGTGTGTTTTGGATAATTGTTCTGCTGCAGAACCCAAGTGTGCTTCAGCTTGAGGTCACGAACAGATGGCCAGACATTCTCCTTCAGGATTTTTTGGTAGACAGAAGAATTCATGGTTCCATTTACCACAGCAAGTCTTCCAGGTCCTGAAGCAGCAAAACAGCCCCAGACCATCACACTACCACCACCATATTTTACTGCTGGTATGATGTTCCTTTTCTGAAATGCTGTGTTACTTTTACACCAGATGTAATGGGACAAAGTTCAACTTTTGTCTCGTCAGTCCACAGAGTATTTTCCCAAAAGTCTTGAGGATCATTACGGTGTTTTCTGGCAAAACTGAGATGAGCCTTTATGCTCTTTTTGCTCAGCAGCGGTTTTCATCTTGGAAATCTGCCATGCAGGTCATTTTTGCCCAGTCTCTTTTTTTATGGTGGAGTCATGAACACTGATCTTAACTGAGGCAAGTGAGGCATGCAGTTCTTTGGATGTTCTTGTGGGGTCTTTTGTGACCTCTTGGATGAGTCGTTGCTGCGCTGTTGGGGTAATTTTGGTTGGCCGGCCACTCCTGGGAAGGTTCACCACTGTTCCATGTTTTTGTCATTTGTGGATAATGGCCCTCACTGTGGTTCACTTGATTCCCAAAGCTTTAGAAATGGCTTTATAACCTTTTCCAGACTGATAGATCTCAATTACTTTGTTTCTCATTTGTTCCTGAATTTCTTTGGATCGCAGCAATGATGTCTAGCTTTTGAGGATCTTTTGGTCTACTTCACTTTGTCAGGCAGGTCCTTTTTAAGTGATTTCTTGATTGAGAACAGGTGTGGCAGTAATCAGGCCTGGGTGTGACTACATAAATTGAACTTGGCTTTCCAAAGATGTGATAAACCACAGCTAATTTATGTTTTAACGGGGGGGGGGGGTCACTTTTTCACACAGGGTCATGTAGGTTTGGATTTTTTTTTTACCTTTAATAATACACCTTCATTTAGAAACTGCATTTTGTGTTTACTTGTGCTATCTTTATCTAATATTTAAAATTATTTGATGATTTGAAACATTTAAGTGTGACAAACATACAAAAAAATGAGAAATCAGGAAGGGGGCAAACACTTTTTCACACCACTGTATTTGTCTCCCATGTCCTCTTTTTCATTTTTAAAGGAAAATGATTTTTTTTAAGCAAAAAATGACAGTTTATGCGTCCTTGTGTGGAGGAACAGTGCAAAATTGTTCACTTTGCTAAAAGGACAAGGCTAATTTACTTCTTTATTTTGGCATTCCCATATTAGTAACAGTTGTAAAAATTGTAGCGTTAACCCCTGGGTTCCAATTTATAAAATCATTCTTTGCTGAAGAGAAATTATTTCACTCCAAAAGTCTGGTCAGGAATTGCTTTTCTTCACCCAGGAACAGAACTGTAACACTACCCATCAGCCTAAAAGTGGAAGTTAATCCCTTCTTCAAGACCTGGAGTCATTTCTCCCTTTCACCTATTTGCCAAAGGAATGCCCAAATGACAGAGTTATGGTGGATGTTCCCCAGGTGCCTGAAAGTCAAGAGTCCTCATCAAACTCAAATAGTCCAACATTGCCCCCAATGGCCAACACAGGAATATTTTCCTCTGAATCTGAAGTTAAAATATAAATTGCATCGAGTGAAGTGAGACGCCTCCGAGGACACAGTCCAAGGATGGATCATTTTTTCACACATAAGGAGTTGTTCAGAATTCCTTATACAAAGATATAGTGATGATAATCAAGTCAGTGGCGGTAATGCACCTGTAAACTGGTTGCCAACCACCAATCAAATCTAAAAGAAGAAGAAGGAAAAATATAAATTGTGAACAATGAATTCAATATTTCTGTTCTCGACTAATTTTTCAGAAGCTACTTCTCAGGACACCATTGGAGACATTGCCAGACTCTGGGATGGACAATTGTGGTTTGAAATGCTTCTTGCAGGAAGCCTGTCTTAAGGAAATCAAAGCTTGGATGACTTGTAATTTCCTGCTATTAAATTCAGATAAGACTGAAGTCATTCTTGTTGGTCCAAAAAACCTTAGAAATACCTTTCCAAATCAAACTCTCAGTTTGGATGCGGTTACTCTTTCTCTTAATAGCTCTGTGAGGAACCTTGGAATTATTTTTGATCAAGATCTGTCTTTCAATTCACATATTAAATTTGTTTCTAAGACTGCCTTCTATCATTTGCGTAATATTGCCAAGATTAGGAGCATCTTGTCTCAGAGTGATGCTGAGAAACTGATCCACGCTTTTATTAGCTCTAGATTAGATTATTGTAATTCTTTATTATCAGGTTGTCCTAAAACATCTTTAAAAAGTCTTCAGCTGATCCAAAATGCTGCAGCAAGAGTTTTAACAGGTACTAGAAAGAGAGATCATATCTCTCCGGTTCTGGCCTCCCTTCATTGGCTTCCCATAGAGTTTAGAATTAAGTTTAAAATCCTTCTTCTTACTTACAAAGCTAGTTATTGATGACAATTAAAAAACCAGGCTTTGAAAATTTAACAAAAGAAGTCAATCCACACAAAGTTTTGAAATACAAATCAAAATACAGTTTCAACAAACAAACAAATTAATACATCTCCATATTTCTACAATAATTCCAAAATTCTATCTCCCTTCTTACAAGCCTGTAAGTTGGAACAAGTTCTAAAAAGAAATTATAACTACCAATACTATAAAATAACAATCAAGGGTTTTCCTTGACAAACAAATTTAGCTATAAACAACAAGATGATTTTTAAGCTAACTGGTAAACAACAGTAAAACATGGCGGGTCAACAAACAACTGACCGACTTACCGAACTGGATGACCTTCAAACAACACTGGAAGAATAGACTTCTGATTTTATATCTAGCTTCACAACACGGATCCAGAGAACATAGCCCGAAGATCTGAAGCAACTCACTGAAGAACTTTTGGACGATTACACAGAACACCCACCAAAAAGGAAGAATCTCCCCAGTGCGTTGGGAAAGTTTGCGCTAGCATTAGTCATGAGATTAAAAGTAGCTGGAGCTAAACCATTATGCACCGAGAGTGAGCTAAGGAATAAACAATCAATAATCCTCTCTCTCCATGAAGAGAACAAATCACTAAGAAAGAAGCTGGAACAATCTCAAAATGAAAACGACGATACTCAAGCTCAACTTGATAACACGTGACATGAAGAAGGAACTCAGAAGAGTTGAAGGTCAACTTCCAAACGTGAAGTCTGACTACAAGGAATGTCAACTGCTTCTAAAGGAAGCACATTAAGATCTAAAAGATTTAAAAGAGGAAGTGGAGGAATACCGACAACAAAAGGAGGCAAGAACACATTTGCTTCCACAACCTCCAAAAACTCCGGCTACTCCCCAACCAACACTACGAACTGCAAACAGGTCGGGTATGCCGAAAGGAGAACGCACCTCATGAGACTGGGACTTCCACCGTACCCCATCGCCCGATTCCCGTTTCAAGTACGGACGATCGCGTGGAAAGCGTGTGTATGTGTGTGTGTGCCCCTTCAGACCGCGACCTTGACAAGATTGTGCAAAATCTTATGAAATTTGATCCGGGTCCTACTGGTTCACCTGATACCAAAGCCTATTTACAAGACATTGACTACTACCTGCGCAAGTACCCTGATGCTACAGTCGACGATTGCATCTATTGGATTAAACTAACATCTAACAGGTCAGTATCAAAATTTATAGACAGACAGCCGACAGACATCAGGATGGACTACATGTGACTCTGCGAAGCCATCGAAAAGGAATTTTCTGACAACTGCCTATGGTCAGGGCTATCAGCAGCCCTGGCCATGAAACAAGGTCACTCAGAGCCTCCACAGGCCTACTACCAGTGACTCCTTCTCAGATATTTTGGATCTCAAAATACACCAGGGATGGAAGAAGACAACATTTTTAAGACCCTCTTCATCCAGAACCTCCATCCCACTACCTTGGCGTTACAGCTAACCCAAGCTCAAGCTCAATAAGTCAGCTGAGAGAGTTTGCCCATTATGCGTTCCAAAAACAGCAACAAAGTCGCAACAAGCACGCTGAGCCTGCCACCGTGCTAGCTATCAACGCTGCTTCTGACACCCTGGAGTTGGAAGGAGTCCCTTGCCCTACTCCATCTCCTACACTGCAATCACATAAAAATCCGAGACGTTTCTTCAACTGACCTCATCAAGGTCAAAACCAAAATAGGTCCTCTGGATCCCACTCAGGACCAACTTTGCGAAAGCCCGACTACCGTCGTAGGCCAAGTCCACCAGATAGATTGCAAGAATACGGTATGGACTCTCACGATGACAGATACCGATCCAAAGACGCTCGTAACCACAGCAAATGGTCTCCTCCACCTCGTCATAGAAGCTCAGAAGCAGAGACCAATCAGAAACCTTAGAAGAAGAAAGAAACCCCTTCTTTTAGCAGAGAAGACATAGAAGCTGTCAAACATCTCCAAGCAAAGATTCAAAACAACAGTGAAGATAAAACTGCTGACATCCCAGCTATCACAGCTATGCCAACTCAGAATAAATGTTCTAAACCACGAAGAAAAGGCAAAATGAGAACCCCTTCTACAAATGGAGAAGAACCATAGGACCCAATGCAGTCCAGTGCTGTTCTGGCAGCCCAACCACAAGCCAAAGACCACTCCTCTTAAAACAACAATTCGCAAGTCCCTGTTGAACCACCGGTTCCACAATTTCTGTATGATTTACACGAGAGGTGGGTGGCGTGAAAATTCTACCTTCCACTGACCTGTGAAGATGTGATGTTTCAGGATGCTCTTTTAGACACCACCGCTGACATCACTCTCATGTCACACAATCTTTTTGACCAACTACGTGTAGCTTCTAACCGCACTCACAAAGACTTAAAACTGGAACCCTGTTCGTTAGCCGTTCGATCATATGCGCTCACTAACATGACTCTGTCGGGCGTGTCACTAATCAAAGTCGCCATTGGTCCCATGACCTTGACTCATTCAGTCTATGTGTCCAAACTTGACTCTATTCCATTGCTCATCGGCAAAGACCTACTGAATCAATTTGAGCCACTGATTGACTTCAAGAATCTCAAACTATGGGCTCAAACTCAACACCCTCACCCATTCGACCTACCAAGGACAATTGAATTCACAGTGCTTTGTTCTTGACACTTCGGACATCCCGAGTCTCATGCAACTATCATTGTTGGAACAAATAAACCCGATCAAAAGTGACCATAAAAACCAAGGTGAACACTGTCCTCAAGAAGTCAAAGGTCACCTTTGAAGACAAGATCAAGACAAGGAATTGAATGACCTTGGGAACTCACTGGCCAAGCAGAAAACTCCACATGGCCCCCTTTGTACCTTTGACCCAACGTTGGTGTCACTTTCTGAATCCCACACACCCGCCCCTGTGGCCTGCATGGTTACAAGGGCCAAATGAACCGGCTCCCCGGACCATCTGCAACTTAACCCTTCTTGTGGCAAGATTTCATGAACAGATAGCGCCCCCACTGCCTCAGGTGCAACGCTGTGCCTGTCATGCGATGTTATATGACGTGGCCAAAAACTCCCCAGTTGATTTAAGTTGTACAAAGGATTCCACCTCACAAGGTGGCAGACACGTATAACTTACTGCTCTTGCCTTGGAAGACTTATGGCGGACATAGAACCATCCTAAAACCTCACTTCTGGACACCACAGAAGAAGAGCTTGTAAACAAATGTTGATGTTCACCATTGCCATCACCAATGGCAAGACAGAGGAAGCATTTGCTCCCAAATTTGCCAACTATGATTCTAAAAAGAGATTATTTAGCTTATGAAGGTAAATATATACATTTAGTTGTAACAGAGGGTGGGCGAAGCTGGTTGATGTTCACCTGCCATTGCCCCCAGTACCATGTGACTGGAGAGAGCAATTGCGCCGGTTCTGTGTCATCATATACGATAAATAGCGGCGGGATAAAAGTGAAATTGAGGTGGAATAATCATAACAGTTTCTGGATGTGAGGGGGAAAATAAAATGACCAACAAAAGAAAAAATAATGACCAGGATTCCAAAAAAGGATGAAGCGAGCAAGCCGCCCGGCCAGCGGTAAGTGACGAATTTGTTTGTTTGTTTACATTGTACTGATTTTCTGGTTCATATACTTTGAAGATAAGATAACAAAATGCCCAAAACAAGAAACGGTGACAAAAAGCAAAATCATTCTTTGTGTAAATATGTCCAAAGTCCACTTTTGACTGAAAGTTATGTAATTCGATATGGCTGCCGTGGCATTATGCTAATTAGGCACATAAATTTACTCCTATCTCAAACTTTGGATCATATTCTACATCTTTCTAGTTGACAGTAAGCCATTATCTCTTACCACTTTCAAGTTATAGCCTTGGAAATCTCTGACATCTGAACTGAATATTTTCTTGAAAAAAATCTTGACCACTAGGGGCCTATGGTGCAATGGATCATTGGGTTAAGGGTTCTACATCAATGGACCCAACTTTTGTGAACTCTAGGCACGCACCTACTCAAGCCTGTGACCCGATGGTCCATAAAACCATCAAACACCAGTCGGACCCAACCGTACACGCGCTCCCTGTGTTAACTTTCTCTAACATACCAAAATCGAAAACACTTCCTGCGACGCTGCTTTCTCTGCAGCTATGCAATGGCACTCGTATTCCTGCTTCCAACGAACAAGCATCGCCACTGCTCAAAGTTCCCGGAAACCACAGTGGGGTGATGACTGCCAATGCCTATGACCTTCCAGCTGCAGAACACAGAGGCATCAAAACGACGTACCACGCTCCCAAGGCCACATTTCAAAAACACTTGGACTGATCCGCCAAATGACACAAAGCATACAACAACCAAAAAGCCTTCCATGACAAACCTCAAAGGAGGGACAAGGTCTTCCAATACACATTTGTACCGCGTAAAGAGAAGACCTCGCCAGCATGCTGAAGAACCCAGCCCGTTGTGATCACGGGAGTACGCCATAACAGTGGTAAAGAACCTGTCTGCCAGTCTTCCAACAGAATCCACACCCATCCAGATGGAACAAGATCCACATGGACCGCCTGCTACCCACCGGGATGCAATATGACTACTTGGTTGAAGTTCTGTTGTTCAATTTAAACTTAATTCTTCAGAATATTCCTGGTATAGGTTCTTTAAACCTAAGATTTGCAAACTCCTTTCAGAATGTCAGATGCATTTTGTCTTTTTATTAATCTACATTCCTTTTCAGAGTAACATCAGATTCCATTTTATAAAATAGTTTAATCATCATTTTCTTCATAAAATTACATCCACTTTTCTTAACCAATGCTATTTTATGGTTTTCCAATTTCCAATATATTGCCAAGTTAAACTGTTTCCCTTGGTTCCACAAGTGTCTGATTCACATGTGATGTTCAGTATTAACAGAGGTTAATCTATCCACTGAATGAGGCTTAATCACCATTATTCTTAACTCATTTTATTTTGTTATTAATCAGTTATGGTTATTAACACATTTATTCTGACAGGACTGATGTTTTTTCATTAATTTATTACGTCACCACTTGTCACCATGTGGCTATTTCTTACCAAGCAGATGAACTAAGGACACAACTATGATTTAGTCAGCTAGACTATGATGAAGGTAACAGTTATAAGATAAGATAAGATAAGATAAGCCTTTATTAGTCCCACAATGGGGAAATTCCAGGATTGCAACAGCACAGGGATAGCAACACTCAGAGCAACAATTAGAAGGCAAGAAAAAAAAAACAAAAAAACAAGAGCAGCAAGTATACGTATGTACATATAAACATAAATATATAGGCACACGGTGCGGAGCATTGCAGCTAGATGGAATAAATATATAGATATATAAACACACAGTGCGGAACATTGTAGCTAGATGGAATAAATATATGAATATATAAACACACACAGCGCGGAGCATTGTCCTGCCTACAGAGGCATTATGAACACAGCACACCACACATTAGGTGTGCTGTTTCATTCATGAAATGATAGTAAATCTGTGAGTAGATTTGTGATTAAATTATCCTGGTATTAAAAACTTACTCAGGATTCATTATTTAGACATTTATTTGTTTACAATGACAATTTGTACCCCCCCCCCCCAAAAAAGGTAAATAACAAATTTACCTTTACCAAATTTACCAGAATAAAACATGCAAATTTAGGAGAAAATAATATAAATTCACAAGAAGAAAGAAGAAACTTGATGATAGTAAAAAAATAAAAATAAAAAAATAAAAAATCAGAAATTTAAATGATTTTGCAACTATGTAAGGAAAAAGGCTTATTTTCCATGTCAAAATTTGTAAATTTGAGAAAAATGCTACATTTTTATGAGAAACTGTGAATTTAGTGGGAAAACAACATGGGGGAATTGCAGCATTTTTATACAAAAAGTAGGCAAATTTACAAGAAAAAAATCTCTCTGATTTACATCAAAATCTGTAAAACTATGACAAAAAAGTTGCACACACGAAAAAGTAACAGAAATGTCACAGTGCTACATAAAACACTGATGAAGTTTATTAAATGAGAAAAAAGTTGGACAGAATATTTGGAGCCCCGACACTTGGTAGTGAGGACAGCTCTAACTTTAAATGGGTTTATAATATGCTTTTAGTTGATATATAATACACATACATACACCCATGTATGTTCAGTACTGAAGTGACCATACAGGAAAAGCAACAGGCTGGAGGAGATGACAAGTGCTGTAAGAAAAAAAAATGCTGAAAGAAGCATTGCAACTTTTTATTTATCAATTTATTCATATTTTTAGTGCTCCCTTTATTGCAAATGGACCCTTAAACACCAGCAAACTCAAAAGGTACAGTGTTAAGGTGATGAATCTTGCTATTCTAGGTGCTAAATCACTATACAGTGATAAGTCATCAATATCTCAGTGTTTGATCGCTGTCTAAGTTGAGTAATGCTGTCCCGTGATTAAAAAAAAAGGGGAACAGAAAACTAGAAATGGGATTTTAAGCTCAATAATTAAATTCCAAATTAATCAGTGATGCTGTATTTGCAGTGCTTTTGAACTATTTTAACACATTATGCATATGGATAAAAATTTAGAGTGTTGTATTTTCCTTAATGAGATATTTTAAAGCGTTTAGGCCAATGAAATGCATCTATTCTTTTATTCATCTATTTGGTGTTTATTTCTTCTCTATTCATTTAGATACTCTTTTTGTGCAGTTGTGGTTGTGGTATTTTAACAGGATAGAAGATCTGAAAATGATCTGCAAAGAAAATCATCAATTTGTTTTAATATGGATATTTAAGAATAACCTTCAGAGTGACTTAGTTTGTAATTGAAAGTGTTAACACTTGCCTTTTAATTGAATTGTATAATTATCAAAATCATGAAATTTTAAAAATACAAAACAGTTTAAGGTTAACTTGAATTTTGTGGAGATGACAAGTAATATTTAAAGGCATTTATATTTAAGGACCAGTGGTACAGAGATTTTGTTTGTACTTGATAAATGTTCAGAGCTGCTAACATTTTGATGAGTACTGAACATACGTAAATTTCACTCGAACAGCTGATGAACAAATCCATTGTGATTACATTTCATAAATGATTAATATAATGTAAAGACCAAATTTGCATGAGAAAAGCTAATCATTTCTCAGATCAGCTAAATCCTACCAGGCAGCAATTATTATGTGGTGTACTCCCGTAGCTTTAACTCACATTAGCAAACTAGCAACCAGCTAACTTCAGACAATAATTCACCAGCTAAATCAATAATATGATGTTTACCTCCTTTTGGACAGAGGGTTTTGTCCTTTTATTTGACAACCAATAATTCAAAATGGTTTGTTGCCCTTGTGGAGCTCTTTTCATTCTGTCTCACTTGTGAGCTGAATGTATTTTAGACCTAGACGACCGTCCTCACCTGCCGCCCCTACAAATGACTGCGAGTATTGACCAGAGAAGGCGCATGAAACAGTTAGGCAATACCTAGTCTGCAGGGAAGGGGGGTGGGGGGTACATTGTCTGATTATTAAGAAATGTTACTTTTAGTTGCTTGCAAATGAAAAAACAACAACTTCTTCATACTCATTTGTAGATTTTTTTTATTATAATTATATAATTATGGGGGGTTATATTGGCTGGATTTGATCGGGGTGGGGTGGGGGGTTACAACACCCCCCCAATAGATTACACCTATGTGTATTCCCAATATAAACGGTACGTCGGGCTAATGTTGGCGTGCCATATGTGTGTTCTTGGGGATCTTTAAAAAAAAAAAAAAAAGAAAATATGCTGGGAGGAGGTAGCGGAGAGGGTGTTGGCAGGATCTCATCTGCACTTTTTAAGACAGTCATATGAATTCAGGACTTATTCCCTCTATTGATCTGACTGTTGAGAAGGAAACCAAAATGTTTGGCTTATTTTAGCCAATTAAGCTATGAGAGAGCCAATTGTAGATGTGCTATTGAGCGTCTCTTTGCACAAAGTGCTTAATGCCAGGCTGCTTGCAGAAGGATCAATTGCAGGCTCTGTGATTGGATTAGCCAGGTAATCAATGTGGGCTGCTAATATATTAACAAGGTAATTATAGCGCTCTGAAGAGGAGGCCCCACTACAACAGAGCTACAGCACTTCACCACTGTTTGATATTACGGGCGTGAGTTGCAGTGACAAAAGATTCAGACCCTCCCAACCCACCACATAATTGTCTCTTTTCTGCGTCACACACATGACACACACACACACACACACACACACACACGCACAAAGCGCTGCACTCACTGCCCCCTTGGAGAAGCTGTTAATCACATTACTAATAACACTTCACACTTCACCATAAAGACATGCAGCAGCAGGGCCCAAATCTCACTGCAACTCAGAGCAATTATTCTCACACATACACAGCAACTGCACACATGCACATACACATAAATCCAATTTTACATGTCTTTTGTGCAATTAATTTTCAAACCATTTCAAAAATAAATGTAATTACAACTAGAGATTAAAAGCTACATGTGCTTGGGGCACACACTGAGCTGCTCTGCTGTGGTCCTGGCTTTTCTTGCAGTATGGCAATTACACAAAATGTGCTTGGCTACATTAGACATAGGTTATTAATGCAGAGAAAGCCAATGAGCTATATAAAGATATAATAAATATTAATGCAGTAATCTGTAGTGCCCAACTATGACCCTTACCTTATTCTTTAAGAGGCCTCTGTTATGCTTTTTGGGGTTTTGACTTTTATTTTAGTTCATTATGTAGGATTTCTTTGTAGCCTGAAAAGTCAGACAGCCCAAAGTCTGTCTGCACATTAGTTTTGCTCTCCCACAAAAACCTAGGACTACAACTCTGACTACAACTCTGAATTTGCTGCTCTCCTCTATGAGGTTATCACATCATTACTTATAAACCTGATACAGACCTGTCTCATGGCTAGTCTGGCACATTCTGTCCTCTGAGGAGAAGAAAAGTCTCCCACTGAGCCTTAGAGCTCATATATGCAGCTACAATGCCGCTACCTTAGCTAGCGAGATAGCTAGCAGCCCCCCCCCCCCCCATGCACCAATGCACTATGCACTATATGCTCCTGAGTGTGCAGTTTGTGATGGGGTGTACCAATGAAGAAGACAGGTATTTTCTTTAATAATAAAAATACAAGGATAGATGTTGCTTGCCAATCTGCCTGTCACTCAAGAGGAATATCTTGTCATTTTTGCCTCCAGTCAGCCACAATTTACTTCCACAGGTCTCCAACCCCTCACAAAGCTGTCTAACTTTTCTTGCACTTTCTGGCTCATGGAGACTAAATTGAGAAGGGTTTGAGACAGGTTTGAGACACCCTCGTGATGATTCTGTGACTATTTGGTGAGAGAATTTGTCGAACAAATTTTTTGAATGTGTTGAAAATTCCCGTGAGAAGAGAGTGAGGCCCTGCGAGTCACAAGATGAAATTACAAACATTTGGAAACATTCTGGAAACTGCCTCTTGAATGCTGTCCTCCCACTAGTTTTAAGCTGTCACAGCCCACTGAGATATTACCCTTACAAATACTGTAACCTTAAATGATGT
Organism: Pholidichthys leucotaenia; assembly: GCA_020510985.1. Classification (NCBI taxonomy): domain Eukaryota; kingdom Metazoa; phylum Chordata; class Actinopteri; order Cichliformes; family Pholidichthyidae; genus Pholidichthys; species Pholidichthys leucotaenia. Next base: position 296,095,298 of record CM035836.1, on the reverse strand, counting down.
TGTAAAAGCAGCCAAAAGAAGAAGAAGAAGAAATAATATTGTAAAAGTAAAATTGTCTACTCAACATGCAAAACCTCACACACAAAAGCATGATTGCTTCACACACAAAAGCATGCATTTTTTTTAACTGAACCAAATATGCATTTTAAAACATTTCTATAATTATGAATTACAGACTTTTTACAATTTAAATTTGTTTATAATTTATTTTATCTAAATTGCGGTAGACTGCACATGATAATACATACAGTATGAGGTATTAAGTACAAACTGGTTTAAATAAGTACGGAAAAGCAAATGAAACTGAGCTCAGAATGTAATCATGACTTTATCTCATCTTCAGTGTGCTGAGTACTGGAGTGTGGGAGATCTTCAAGGGTTTAGTGGTGCAAAGTATTCTCAAACACTGTCATGTTTATAAGTGCTCGCTGCTGTTAACAGTTTAAAGGCCTGCTGCTGCTTTGAAGAGTTGTGTCTTTGTCTAGCGGATGGGGACAGGGGCTTAGCAGAGCCGCTTGGTATTCCTTCAGAGGCTTTGTGCCTTTGGCCGCCATATGGGAGAGAGAAAACAGCCATATAAGCACTTAAGCAAAGTTTATATTGACTCAAGAATTTTCTCAGCTTTTCTTTACTTTAGTGGAAAAACAATAACCAGGCTGAATCAACGCTGCCGTTATAAGCACTTATACAAAGTTCATATTAGCAATGGAAATTTCAACCTTGGCAGGAATAGCCATGAGACATCTTCTAATGCTTCCACTGCTGCACAAACCTGCTTTTCTCTTCTGAGCAAGCACAGTTGTGAAAAGAAATGTGAGAAAACACCGTTGCTGATTACTGTTTTTCTTTATCCTAAAGCTTGTTTCTTTTCTGTCTTCTCCCACAGTAATAAAAATATAATTTATTTAAAACATCCCCCATAATTTATGCTCCTGATATTAAATTGTACAATAACATGCAAGGCATCCTTCACAAGAACTGGCATCCTTTGTAATGATACAGTATGTTGTAAAAAATGTTTAAAAATATATATTATTTGATGAAATAGCTTCATTTTATTTTGCAGGAATGAGAAAAATGTAACCTTCCACTGAGCAAAGTATGGAAGCCCTAAATGGCATTCATATATTTTATTTTCTCTGTATTCCGGTGATAATGGATTAGCTTAATGTTCTCCCCATGAGCTTGGGTTATTTATATCATTATCTCAAGACAACAAATGTTGTTTCCCCGAGATAATATCATTTTTGCAAGATCTCAACATAACTAAACTTTACTGATGTCATTATGTTGAAATAGGAAATGTCGTTTTCCCAAGAGAACAGGATTATTTTCTCAAGTACTCAAGAAAAACTAAACTTTATTTTCCAACAACAGAGTTAGCGATGACGTCAGACTCACTGCAATGCCATATTGCTATTTCAGCTTGTGCCAGTCTTTGATTAAACAGATACAGTATGTAATGCCCTGATCCATGTTATTCTGCTTGTCTGACATGCTACTCAGAAGTGATATTTCCAAAGCCTCTTTTCCACTAGCACGTACTTAGCCCGACTCACCTCAACTCTACTTGTTTTGAAGGGTTTTCCATTAGTACCTAGTACCTGGTACCAGGTACATTTTTCGCACCCACTCATTTCGGGTTCCAAGCGTGTTGAGTCGAGCTGGAAATGTGACATCAACAGACTGCAGGCTACTGATTGGCCAGGCCATAACGTCACTGGATAAGGGGGGGGGGATAAGGACCTGTACTTATATAGCACTTTTTCTAGTCTCAAAGACCACTCAAAGCGCTTCACTAGTACTAACCCTCTATTCTAAGGGCCTATAGGAGACAGATATCTAGGGACAATTTAGAACAACCAATTAACCTAACATGCATGTCTTTGGATTGTGAGAGGAAACCGGAGCCCCCGGAGTAAACCCACACAGCACAGGGAGAACATGCAAACTCCACACAGAAAGGTTCCTACCCCTGCCAACCTGGGGATTCGAACCTGGAACCTTCTAGCTGTTAGGCAACAGTGCTAACCACTGCACCACCATGCTGCCCGGTCTTGGATGAGAGTAACGTCTTCACAAGAGTCATAACTGCCATTTGTAAATTTGGCAGTGAGGTTTTTTTTTTTATTATTTCTGTGATAATCAACAAGATAAATGGCTGCACACAAATCAAGACTGTGGTCCAGTGATGAGGTGTGGACTCTTCTGTGCTTGGTGACTGATGAGAGAATCCAGAGGGAGCTGCAGGGCTGAAAAGTTCATATAGTGGTAAAATTTGACCAAATGTGGTTATTTTTCAGCCATCTCCCCATCGGTGCACACACTGCTTCCATTGGTATTGCATTGCCTGGATCCCTGCGGTTGAAAAATAAACAACATTTGGTCATATTTGACCACTATGAACTTTTCAGCCAATGAACTTTACAGCCCTGTCGACGGAGTGACCCGAAATGAAAAAGTATACCAGGAGGTCTCCAAGCTGATGGCTGCTCACAGGGAAGATAGTGAGTGTTTTGAGATTTTAAGCATCTTTTACATTATTTATCCCATTGGTGGCAAGCTAACTTTGAACAAACAGGGATATCTCTGTTGTCTCCTGTATGCAGACATTGAGCTAGCTAGTTAGCTAGTTAGCTAGCCATCAATGCTAACTCCATGCTTTTCTTGTATTTTGTACTTGCTGTGATAAGTATTAGTATTAATTAATTAATTAATTAGTTTAAGTAATAGTAAGTATTCGCTTCTGACAGCAAAACGTCAGCATATCAACAACATAATGGGCCGTCTTCCTGTAATAAACCTACCCACCTTGAAGTGGTACTCAGTTGTAATGGAAAACAACCTAAACCGTGTCGGGCCGAGTAGAGTCAAGGCAAGTTGGGCTGAGTCGGTGCTACTGGAAAAAGGCCACAACTTCCTGTGGAGGTATACAGGTGATGGTAGTGTGAGTTTTGTGCTCCTCACCACCTCAACCAAACTTTAAAAATTTTAATATGTTTTATGAATTATGAATTATGAACTGGCATTTCCTGTAATAGCCTGTTAATCTAGCCCATTGCTTTGCTGTCTTGAGGTTTCAACATAATTATACTGTTGACTGTATCGCAAGAAAATAAAGTTTAGTTATCTTGAGATCTTGAGAAAATTATCCTATTATTTAGGGAAAACAACATTTGCTTTCTCAAGATAAGGAGATAAATCAGTGGTCCCCAACCATGTGCCATATAGGGCACAACCTTCAGGTTGTCTCTTCCAGTCAGTCTCTTCAGCAGGTGTTTTCACTGATTAGAAATAAAACCTTGAGGGTTTTGGCCCTCCATGGTATACAGCGGAGAAAATAAGTATTGAACACATCAACATTTTTCTCATTAAACATACGTATTTCTGATAGAGCCATTGACCTGAGATTTTCAAGAATACCCACCCCTGCTTGCTGCCTCTCGCCCGGGGCAACTCCAGAGTAGAGTTAGTAGCCAAGATCCAGTCCCTCTCCAGCAGACTGGTTTCAGAACCAGACCTATATATTGAGGTGAGGCCAACTATATCTAGCCATTATCTCTCCACCTTGTGCACCAGCTCAAGCTCCTTCCCCACCAGAGAGGTGTCATTTCACATCCCAAAAGTCAGCTTGGAAAGCCAGGGATCAGACCACCAAGGTCTCTGCCTTCAACCGCCACCTGATCCACATAGTGCCAGACCCCCATGGCCCCTCCTGCAGGTGGTGAGCCCACTGGAGGGCAGACCTATGTAACTTCTTTGGGCTGAGCCCGACCGGTATCCATGGGCAGAAGCCTGGCCACCAGATACTTGCTATTGAGCCCCTCCCCTAGGCCTGGCTCCAGGGCAGGGGCCCGGTAACCCCATTCTGGACAGGGTACACTGAATCCTTGATTTTTCATTCATTATGAGAGTCTGTTGGATTGCTCTTAGTCTGGCCCTTCACTCAGGACCAGGCCTTCAGGGCCGCCAACACTGCAGGACTAACAACAGCTAGGGCCAACCTGTCCTGTGGCATCAAGGAGGCAAAACGACAGCACTGCAAGAAAATATCCAGCCACTTACGCAACACCAGAGATGCACATTCCCTCTGGCGTGGCATACAGACCCTCACCAATTACAAACCTCCACTGCAGACCTGTCCGAGTGACATCACATTGCTTAACAACCTAAATGACTTCTTCGGACGCTTTGAAGCACAAAACAGCACATCAGCACATATGACCACTCCTCCTCCAGACAAGCAGGCCGTAAGTCTGGATCCGGCTAGCATGAAGAGGACCCTCTGCAGGATCAACCCACGCAAGGCAGCTGGACCAGACAACATACCGGCTCGCGTTCTGAAGGACTGTGCAGAGGAGCTCAAGAACGTCCTGGCCGACATCTTCAGCATCTACCTGACTCAAGCTGTTTTTCCCACGTTTGAAAACTGCCACCATAATACCAGTCCCAAAGAAGCCCATCCCATCCAGCTACAATGATTACCGGCCCATAGCACTGACCTCCATCATAATGAAGTGCTTCGAGCACATCCCACGACCCATCTCAGTCTGCATACAGGTCAAACAGATACACAGAGGATGCCATCGCTGCTGCTCTCCACCCAGCCCTCACCCACCTGGACTCAAAGAATTCCTACGAATTCTGTTCTTGGACTTCAGTTCAGCATTCAACACAATCATCCCCCAGCACCTAACACAAAAATTCAGTCACTTGGGACTCAAAACCTCTCTCTGTAACTGGGTGCTGGACTTTCTCATAGGGAGGCCACAGAATGTACAGGTTGGCAGCAACACATCTCAGACCATCACACTGAGCACAGAGGTCTCACAAGGGTGCGTGCCCATCCTGCTGCTCCTCACCCTGCTGACTCATGACTGTGTACCAGCCTACAACACCAACCACATCGTCAAGTTTGCGGATGACATGACAGTGGTGGGCCTCATCACCAACAATGAGGAGGTCAACTACAGAAATGAGGTGAACCAACTGGTCCAGTGGTGTAAAAACAATAACCTCTTCCTGAATGTGGGAAAAACCAAGAAGATTATGGTCGACTTCAGGAGGGGACACACACAGCATGCCCCTCTGATCATCGATGGAGCAGTTGCGGAGAGTGTGAGCAGCACCAAGTTCCTGGGGGTGCACATCTCTGAGGACCTCTCTTGGTCCAACAACACCACATCACTGACCAAGAAGGCTCAAACTCGCCTCCATTTCCTCTGCAAACTGAAGAGAGCACGAGTCCCACCCCCCATCATGTGCTCATTCTACCGGGGCACCATTGAGAGTATCCTTACCAGCTGCATCAGAGTGTTTTATGGAAGCTGCACCACCTCCTGCCAGAAGACACTACAACGCACAGTGAAAGCAGCCAGCAAGACCATCAATGCCCCCTTGCCCCCTCTCTCGGACATCTACCTCACCCACCTCACCCCAGAGCCATCAACATTGCAGGTGACACCTCCCACCCCTCACACTCCCTCTTCAGCCCCCTGCCCCCGGGGGAAAGATACCGGAGCCTCCGGGCCTGCTCTACAAGACTGCTAAACAGCTTTGTTCATCAGGCCATCAGGACCCTGAACTCTGTCCACCCCCCACACCCCCCAACGCACTCACCCGCACAATAACCACCTCAGCTGTTGGCACAGAAAGACTGGCACACTAACAGTAATACATTTGCTGCTGTATGTCTCTGCACTTTACTGCAACCATTTGCACAAATGCCATATCTGCTACTGTCTGTCATTGCAATATTGATCATGTGCAGTCCTATCTGTCACTGTCTGCACCTACACTACCGCATTGAACTTGGTACTATGAGTATTACTGCTCTGCTTTTCTATATATAAGATTGTTGGGTCTCATCGTTTATCTTTATTTGCACTATGGGAGGTTTGGGTCTATCTTTTGTCACCATTTGCACTATGGGTAGCATTACTGTACATGAGTGCTGTTGTTGTTTTTCAAGCCTTAATCCTTTTTCTTTTTTTATATTGGGCACACCACTGAAGAGAGAGAGAAATGCCATTTCAATTCTCCTATATGCCCTGTACATATAGTAGTACTGTACTGACAAATAAAAATCTTTGAATCTTTGTCTTGGGAGACCCTACCAGAGGCAAATTGCCCTGGACAATACCGCTCCTGGGATCACTAGGACATGCAAAGCCCCAGCACAAAAAGGTGGCAATCCATGGGGGTTCTGGCAAATTAAAAGTTGGGAAAACATGGTGAAACTTTGATACAAGTCTTTCGTTCCACTTGATTTTGGCCAGGCGAGCTGAAAATCTAGTAACAGACAGACGCACATGCTCACACAGGCACAGTGACATACTACCATGTATATAAATACTTATTTTAACAGTGTGAGATGATGTTTTATACCATTAAAGTCTGAATGTAATAGGCTTTGAAGTTCCATTCACATGAACTGGGCAGCTATGGTAATTCTTTCATTGTGCCACGCCCACAATGCTTACAACGATTTTACTGTTTCCTGCAGGAAAACGTTAGCTTGAAGTCTGATGGTTTGGCTTTAAACTTCAAACTTTTACCATATCCATCTTTGCAAAAGTATGTATTGTATATAAACAAAAACCAGGAAAAACAGAAGGCATTGCTGTAAAATTCCTGTTCTCAGTACAATGTCAAATTGAAAAGTTCAGTGATACCGGTGTGAAAGAAAAAAAAACCCTGTATATTTACAGCAAGAAAATGGCCTGATGTCCTACATCATCTTTGTGGTATGTTTGCAGTCTAGAGTTTAACTAAATACTGCTTTAAACACTGCTCTTTTTCTGTGAATGAATGAATGAATGAATGAATGAATGAATGAATTTATTTTATTTCGGATAGTACATTACAGGTTAAAAGAAACTGTATAATATAACAACAAGGTCAAATTAGACAAAGACTCCTTCTACTATACAATTCCACGTGAGTTATCCGAAATGGGTGATGGCTGAAGCCGCAGCTTATATTGCCCACCCATATTCCATCCAAGAATTCAAAGGAGAAAAAAGAGAAAACAAGACAAGAGCGATTACAATTTAAAACAAGGCTAAGACAAAATATGACTGAGAGAAAAAGAAAACTGAGCTAGTCTAAGTTAAGCGGTTACTATTCAAAAACAAATCTAAGACATAGTGTCACAGAGAAAAAAGAAAAACTAAGCTATAACACAACACAGGCTGGAAATGTCAATCCTTATGTGAGTTTACATGTCGTCTTGTAAATATGTTTGGAGTATTTCTTCCTTTAGTTTTTGTTTAAATTGTCCAAACTTTGTACATGATTTTAATTCAGGTCCAAAATCGTTCCATAACCTGACACCTTGCACTGAAATACAATGTTGCTTGGTAGTTGTTCTCACTGTAGGCTTTTGAAATATACATGTTCCTCTGAAGTGATATCGTTTCTCCCTTGTTTGGAACAACTTTTGGATATTTGCGGGCAGTGATAGATTCTTCACTTTGAACATTATTATTGCGGTTTTAAAGTCGATCAGATCTTTCAACTTGAGAGTTTTTTGTTTAAGAAAAAGTGGGTTTGTTGGTTCCCTGTAAGCTGCTTTGTTGATTATTCTAATAGCTCTCTTTTGAAGCATAAAGAGTGGATATATGTTTGTGTTATATGTATTTCCCCATACTTTCCCCATACTTCATTACAATATGTCATGTATGGGAGTATTAATGAATGATACAAGGTGTATAGTGTGGGTTGATTCAGCAAATTTTTCACTCTGTGTAATATTGCAATTGATTTGGATACTTTACCTTTTATATAATTAATATGTGGCTGTCATATGATAGCTACTTTAACATCACCACTACTCGAAAGCAATGCAAGTAAAGCGAAGAAAGATGTTTTTGGGAAAGAAAGTTGCTCTTTCCACTCATTGGCTGAGATTTTCATGTATTTTTAAGGATTGCAACACAACAGAACATATGAAAACTGTTTACGACATAACTCCTAGCCAAGCTGCCCATCTGGGGAGCTCAGCATCAGCCCAGTGCATAATGGGAGATTAGACCAAACTTACTTGGCTACATTCAATATTTACACGGAAGGCTACTGTCAACGCGTCTCTATTACTGTTAGCTTCTGTCTCAGTGTGTGTGTGTGTGTGTGTGTGTGTGTGTGTGTGTGTGTGTGTGTGTGTGTGTGTGTGTGTGTGTGTGTGTGTGTGTGTGTGTGTGTGTGTGTGTGAAATCAATTTTGGATCAATTTAATATAACAGATTTTGTTTCAAAGAGAATATACATATGACAATGCATCAGCAAAAGTATTCTGTAAGTCGAAAGGGGAGGGTGGCACAAATCTGTAAAATAAATATACATTTGTAATTACAATGACAGGAAAAAGTGTTGCCTCTTAAATTTTCCATCATTCAAAGGTGTATTAAACATACTTGAATCACTATGTCCTGCTTGCCATTTCTTCAAATAAGAGTCTAAAATAGAAACTACAAAAAAAGAAAAATCTCTTTTAAAACATATGGAGTATGAGCCCAACAACTGCAAGCACAAGATCAATTCAAACAAATGCACAGCAGTATAGAGATTGAATAATTAAACAAGGCAGAGACACCAGGCTTACCAGGCTGTTCTGGACTGTCATTAAAATGTAAGGCCCATGCTGTAAATTGTGTGTAGCACATAGACTGTTGTAGCTAGGGCTTCATAATACATAAAAAAAAATAAATAACAATGTTGTAATTAATGGCAATTTCAGCCCATATCAATTAGAAAAAAAAATGGACTTATTAGATACTGAGGAAAAAATATCATCTTGTAATTTTTATTAATAAAACAAACACCTGCACAAATCTAAATATGCAAATTAGTCTGCAGCTAAGGGAGGTATTGCAGACCTGAACAAGATAATGCATCAGACTGATTACATGGCCCCAGCAAAAGAAATGTCACTTTAAATAATTATATACACACACACACACACACACACACACACACACACAGAGTATATATATATATATAGTATATATAGCAGAATCAGAATCAGCTTTATTGGCCAAGTATGCACAACACATACAAGGAATTTGACTTTGGCTAAAAACTTGCTCTCATTGTTCAGGTGGAGGATTTAAATAAGGATTCAATGACAACAGAGTATGTACAGTAAATTACAGTCTGTCCACGTTTCTATAAAAGGATGCAAATATATACAGGAATATATGCAGTTATTTACTCAGACTAACCACACATATACGTATATATATATATATATATAGATAGATATAGATATAAGATAAGATAAGATAAGATAAGATAAGCCTTTATTAGTCCCACAACGGGGAAATTCCAGGATTGCAACAGCACAGGGATAGCAACACTCAGAGCAACAATCAGAAGGCAAGAAAAAAAAAAAAAAAAAAAAAAAAAAACAAGCAAGCAAGAGCAGCTAATATACATATGTACGTATTACTATAAAATATATATATATACACACACACACAGACACACAGTGCAGAGCATTGTAGCTGGATGGAATAAATATATGAATATATGAACACACAGTGCAGAGCATTGTAGCTAGATGGAATAAATATGTAAATATATAAACACCCACAGTACGGAGCATTGCAGCTAGGTGGAATAAATATGCAAGTATATAAACACACACAGTGCGGAGCAATGTAGCTAGATGGAATAATATGTAGATATATAAATATATAAACACACCCAGTGCTGAGCATTGTAGCTAGATGGAATAAATATGTAAATATATAAACACACACAGTGCAGAGCATTGTTGCTAGATGGAATGAAACAGCATAACCGTCTACTTAGTTATCCTACATGGTATGATTATGTGCCCATACATATTCTCACCCTCCATAGCAACCGGTAAGTTCCTAGTTGTATGCCGGAGGGGACCATTGTGTAAGTCTATTGCATCTTTTGCATTCAAAAAACTATTAGTTTGTTATGTCTTTTTGCTATCTCTGCGAGCAGCCCTGCTTAGGTTGTACAGTCTGACAGCCGTTGGTAGGAAGGACCTACGAAACCTCTCGGTTGTGCACCTGGGATGATGTAGTCTGCTGCTAAATGAGCTCCTCAGTGCATTCAGTATGTCCTGCATAGGGTGGAACTCGGACTCCAGCAGAGATGACAGTTTAGCCACCGTCCTTCTCTCTCCTATCTCCTCCATCGGATCAAGGCGCTGCCCCAGGACAGAGCTAGCTTTCTTAATCAGTTTGTTCAGTCTCTTCCTATCGGCTGCAGTAATGCCACTGCCCCAGCAGACCACTCCAAAAGTGATGGCTGATGCCACCACCGTGTCATAGAATGACTTCAGCAGCGCCCCTTGTACACCAAAAGACCTGAGTCTCCTCAGCAGGAACAGCCTGCGCTGTCCCTTCTTGTAGAGTGCATCAGTATTGTGTGACCAGTCTAGTTTATTGTTCAGATGAATACCCAGGTACTTATAGGATGTCACCATCTCGATGTCTGTTCCCTGTATATTTACTGGTACTGTGAGGGGCTGCCCATGCCTGCGGCAGTCCACCACCAGCTCCTTAGTTTTCCTCGCGTTGATCTGGAGGCAGTTCCGATGGCACCAGTCCACGAAGTCCTGGATAAGCCCTCTGTACTCAGCTTCATCTCCATTGGAGATGAGGCCAACGATCGCAGAGTCATCAGAGAACTTCTGTAGATGGCAGTGTGTTGTGTTGTGTGAGAAGTCCGCAGTATAAAGAGTGAACAGGAAGGGAGCCAGCACCGTTCCCTGGGGGGCCCCCGTGCTACTGATGATCGTGTCGGACACACAGTCCCGGGTTCTCACAAACTGAGGCCGGTTCGTAAGGTAGTCCAGGATCCATGACGACAGGTGCTGGTCCACCCCTGCGCGCAGCAGCTTGTCCTTCAGGATCATCGGTTGGATGGTGTTGAAAGCACTGGAGAAGTCAAAGAACATGATCCTCACCATATTCCCGGGCTTCTCCAGGTGGGACAGAGAACGGTGAAGGAGGAAGATCACCGCATCCTCCACCCCAATGCCATGCTGGTAGGCGAACTGGAGTGGATCCATCGCTGGTTCCACCAGGGGGCGGAGGTGAGCAAGGAGCAGTCTCTCCAGGGTCTTCATCAAGTGGGACGTCAAGGCCACCGGTCTGTAGCTGTTCAGGTCTTTGGGGTGGGAAGTTTTTGGTACAGGTACCACACAAGATGTTTTCCACAGCTGTGGTACCCTCCCCAGTTTCAGGCTCATGTTGAAGATATACGTCACAATCCCACACAGCTGGTCTGCACAGGACTTGAGGAGCTTTGCGCTGATGCCGTCCGGTCCCGGCGCCTTCCTCGCCTTGATCTTCCTCAGCTCCGTCCTCACCTGGGTCCTGGTCAGGGTCAGGATGGGGGGCTGTGTGTTGGGAGTGGGGGGGTGTTGGTGGAGTGGGGAGTGGGCAGCAGGACTTGATTTCTTTAGAGGCAGCAGTGGTTGTTGTGCAGTCAGGGGGGAGGGCGGTTGGTCAAATCTATTGAAAAACAGATTCAGGTTGTTCGCCCACTCCCTGCCCCCTGTGGCCTGGGGGGAGGTATTCTGGAGCCCCGAGATGGTTTTGAGGTTTCTCCAGACCCCGCTGATGTCGCTCTGTTGCAGCTTGTCCTCCATCTTCTTCCTGAAGCTGTCCTTGCCTTCTCTGATCTTTCTCCTCAGCTCCCTCTGTACGGACTTCAGCATCCCCCTGTTCCCTGACCTGAAGATCCTCTTCTTCTCTCTCAGAAGTGTTTTTATCTCAGGGTTGATCCAGGGTTTGTTGTTTGAGTGACGCCGTATGGTCTTGGTGGGAACGGATTTGTCCACACAGAAGCTGAGGTAGCCCGTGAAGGTGTGAATGAGGCCATCGATGTCCTCACCATGTGGATCGCAGAGCTGCTTCCAGGCGGTGGCTTCAAAACAGCCCTTTAGGGTGTCCATTGTCTCCTCAGACCATAACTCCACAGTGTGCATGGCCGGAGGTTGTCTGTGCACTAGGGGTTTGTACACCGGCCGGAGATGAACCAAGTTGTGATCCGATCTCCCGAGTGGGGGGAGTTGTGATGAGGTGTACGCCTCCTTAGTGTTTGCGTAGAATAAATCCAGTGTTTTATTGTCTCTAGTGTGGCATGTGACATACTGGGTGAACGTGGGTAGAATGGGAGACAGTGAAACATGGTTGAAATCGCCTGAGATGAGGAGAAGAGCATCTGGGTGTTCTGTCTGCAGCCTGCTGGTTACTGAATGGATGACGTCACGTGCTGTCCCAGCGTTCGCCGTCGGATTTGCATAAACAACAATGCAGATCACGTGTGAGTGTTCTCTCGGGAGATATGTAGGCCTCATGCTAACAGCTAGCAACTCAATGTCTTTGCTGCAGTGTCGTTGTTTAACAGTGATATGTCCCGGTCTGCACCAGTTGTTGTTAACATACATTATCACTCCACCGCCCCTAGCCTTGCCACTGTCTGGTGTTCGGTCAGCTCGTATCATGTGAAAACCCTCCAGTTCAATGTTAGCATCTGCTGCTAGTTCAGTTAGCCACGTCTCAGTAAACAAAAGGAGAGAGCACTCCCGGTATGTGCTATCATAACGGGAGATAGCCGCTAGCTCATCTAACTTTCCCAGTATCGACCGTACATTTCCCATGACAACAGATGGAAGGGAGGGTCTGTACCTTATATTTTTTGTCCTCCGCCTTACTTCAGCCCGGCAGCCGCGGCGTTTTCGCCTCAGTTCTCTCGGTATGTCGAGTTTTTCCAATGGGACCGGGTGGCGGTTGAATGCTAGCAGCTGTTCTCTGCTGTATCGTATCCTGCTATAAACAGTGGCTCCGTCCACCGGCTCAGGAGACATTTAGGACGATCTGTGTGTCCGTGATATAAGTGGGGTGAAAAAAAAAGACGGATCAAAAGAGAGAGGAAGGGAAAAAGACTCGGAATCGAGCCGCTGTTGCAAAAGGCAGCTGACTGGTGTGGCGCCGAGAGAAAAAAAAAAAAAAAAAAAAAAAAGATATCTATATAGATATAGATATATAGATATATAGATAGATAGATATAGATATAGATAGATAGATAGATAGATAAGATAAGATAAGCCTTTATTAGTCCCACAATGGGGAAATTCCAGGATTGCAGCAGCACAGGGATAGCAACACTCAGAGCAACAATCAGAAGGCAAGAGAAAAAAAAAGAAACGAGCAGCAAGTATACATATGTACATAGAAACATAAATATATATATATATATACAGACACACAGTGCGGAGCATTGTAGCTAGATGGAATAATATGTAGATATATAAAAACACAGTGCGGCGCATTGTAGCTAGATGGAATAAATATGTAAATATATAAACACACACAGTGCGGAGCATTGTAGCTAGATGGAATAAATATGTAAATATATAAACACACACAGTGCGGAGCATTGTAGCTAGATGGAATAATATGTAGATATATAAAAACACAGTGCAGAGCATTGTAGCTAGATGGAATAAATATGTAAATATATAAACACACGCAGTGCAGAGCATTGTTGCTAGATGGGATGAAACAGCACAACCGTCTACTTAGTTATCCTACATGAATGAATGAATGAATGAATCTTTATTTCGGATAGTACAGGTTAAAAAAAACTGAATAATATAACAAAGGGGGAAAGAAAATCCAACAAGGTCAAATTAGACAATAACTCCTCTGATTATACAATTCAACATAAGTTATCCGAAATGGGTGATGGCTGAAGCCGCAGCTTATATTGCCCACCCACATTCCATCCAAGAATTCAAAAGAAAAAAAACAAGACAAGAGCGATTACAATTCAAAAACGAAGCTAAGACAAAATGTGACAGAAAAAAAGTTACAACACAACACAGGCGCCACATGAGTCGGCCGCCCTTTGCAACAGCGGCTCGATTCCGAGTCTTTTTCCCTTCCTCTCTCTTTTTGAGCCGTCTTTTTTTCACTCCACTTATATCACGGACACACAGATCGTCCCAAATGTCTCCTGAGCCGGTGGACGGAGCCACTGTTTATAGCAGGATACGATACAGCAGGGAAGAGCTGCTAGCATTCAACCGCCACCCGGTCCCATTGGAAAAACTCGACATACCGAGAGAACTGAGGCAAAAACGCCGCGGCTGCCGGGCTGGAGTAAGGCGGAGGACAAAAAATATAAGGTACAGACCCTCCCTTCCATCTATTGTCATGGGAAATGTACGGTCGTTACTGGGAAAGGTAGGTGAGCTAGCGGCTATCTGCCGTTACGATAGCACATATCGGGAGTGCTCTCTCCTTTTGTTTTCTGAGACGTGGCTAACTGAACTAGCAGCAGATGCTAACATTGAGCTGGAGGGTTTCCACATGATACGGGCAGACCGAACACCAGACAGTGGCAAAGCAAGGGGCGGTGGAGTGATAATGTATGTTAACAACAACTGGTGCAGACCGGGACATATCACTGTTAAACAACGACACTGCAGCAAAGACATTGAGTTGCTAGCTGTTAGCATGCGGCCTACATATCTCCCGAGAGAACACTCACACGTGATCTGCATTGTTGTTTATGCAAATCCGATGGCGAACGCTGGGACAGCGCGTGACGTCATCCATTCAGTAACCAGCAGGCTGCAGACAGAACACCCACATGCTCTTCTCCTCATCTCAGGCAATTTCAACCATGTTTCACTATCTCCCATTCTACCCACGTTTACCCAGTATGTCACATGCCACACTAGAGACAATAAAACACTGGAGTTATTCTGTGCAAACACTAAGGAGGCGTACACCTCATCACAACTCCCCCCACTCAGGAGATTGGATCACAACTTGGTTCATCTCCGGTCGGTGTACAAACCCCTAGTGCACAGACAACCTCCGGCCATGCGCACAGTGGACTTATGGTCTGAGGAGACAATGGACACTCTAAAGGGCTGTTTTGAAGCCACCGCCTGGAAGCAGCTCTGCGATCCACATGGTGAGGACATCGAAGGCCTCACTCACACCTTCACGGACTACCTCAGCTTCTGTGTGGACAAATCCGTTCCCACCAAGACCATGCGGCGTTGCTCAAACAACAAACCCTGGATCAACCATGAGATAAAAACACTTCTGAGAGAGAAGAAGAAGATCTTCAGGTCGGGGAATAGGGAGATGCTGAAGTCCGTACAGAGGGAGCTGAGGAGAAAGATCAGAGAAGGCAAGGACAGCTTCAGGAAGAAGATGGAGGACAAGCTGCAACAGAGTGACATCAGCGGGGTCTGGAGAAACCTCAAAACCATCTCTGGGCTCCAGAATACCTCCCCCCAGGCCACGGGGGGCAGGGAGTAGGCAAACAACCTGAATCTGTTTTTCAATAGGTTTGACCAACCGCCCTCCTCCCTGACTGCACAACAACCACTGCTGCCTCTAAAGAAATCAAGTCCTGCTGCCCACTCCCCACTCCACCAACACCCCCCCACTCCCAACACACAGCCCCCCATCCTGACCCTGACCAGGACCCAGGTGAGGACGGAGCTGAGGAAGATCAAGGCGAGGAAGGCGTCGGGACCGGACGGCATCAGCGCAAAGCTCCTCAAGTCCTGTGCAGACCAGCTGTGTGGGATTGTGACGTACATCTTCAACCTGAGCCTGAAGCTGGGGAGGGTACCACAGCTGTGGAAAACATCTTGTGTGGTACCTGTACCAAAAACTTCCCACCCCAAAGACCTGAACAGCTACAGACCGGTGGCCTTGACGTCCCACTTGATGAAGACCCTGGAGAGACTGCTCCTTGCTCACCTCCGCCCCCTGGTGGAACCAGCGATGGATCCACTCCAGTTCGCCTACCAGCATGGCATTGGGGTGGAGGATGCGGTGATCTTCCTCCTTCACCGTTTTCTGTCCCACCTGGAGAAGCCCGGGAATATGGTGAGGATCATGTTCTTTGACTTCTCCAGTGCTTTCAACACCATCCAACCGATGATCCTGAAGGACAAGCTGCTGCGCGCAGGGGTGGACCAGCACCTGTCATCATGGATCCTGGACTACCTCACGAACTGGCTTCAGTTTGTGAGAACCCGGGACTGTGTGTCCGACACGATCATCGGTAGCACGGGGGCCCCCCAGGGAACGGTGCTGGCTCCCTTCCTGTTCACTCTTTATACTGCGGACTTCTCACACAACACAACACACTGCCATCTACAGAAGTTCTCTGATGACTCTGCGATCGTTGGCCTCATCTCCAATGGAGATGAAGCTGAGTACAGAGGGCTTATCCAGGACTTCGTGGACTGGTGCCATCGGAACTGCCTCCAGATCAACGCGAGGAAAACTAAGGAGCTGGTGGTGGACTGCCGCAGGCAAGGACAACCCCTCACAGCACCAGTAAATATACAGGGAACAGACATCGAGATGGTGACATAAGTACCTGGGTGTTCATCTGAACAATAAACTAGACTGGTCACACAATACTGACGCACTCTACAAGAAGGGACAGCGCAGGCTGTTCCTGCTGAGGAGACTCAGGTCTTTTGGTGTACAAGGGGCACTGCTGAAGACATTCTATGACACGGTGGTGGCATCAGCCATCACTTTTGGAGTGGTCTGCTGGGGCAGTGGCATTACTGCAGCCGATAGGAAGAAACTGAACAAACTGATCAAGAAAGCTAGCTCTGTCCTGGGGCAGCGCCTTGATCTGGTGGAGGAGATAGGAGAGAGAAGGACGGTGGCTAAACTGTCATCTCTGCTGGAGTCCGAGTTCCACCCTATGCAGGACATACTGAATGCACTGAGGAGCTCATTTAGCAGCAGACTACATCATCCCAGGTGCACAACCGAGAGGTTTCGCAGGTCCTTCCTACCTACGGCTGTCAGACTGTACAACCTAAGCAGGGCTGCTCGCAGAGATAGCAAAAAGACGTAACAAACTAATAGTTTTTTGAATGCAAAAGATGCAATAGACTTACACAATGGTCCCCTCCGGCATACAACTAACTAACTAACTAACTAACCTGCACTTATATAGCGCTTTTCTAGTCACAAAGACCACTCAAAGCGCTTTCATTAATACTAACCCTCTATTCTAAGGGCCTATAGGAAACAGATATCTAGGGACAATTTAGAACAGCCAATTAACCTAACATGCATGTTTTTGGCATGTGGGAGGAAACCGGAGAAATCCCGGAGTAAACCCACGCAACATGGGGAGAACATGCAAACTCCACACAGATCACTGTTGGTCGGGGGCTGGGATCGAACCCACGATCCCACGATCCCCACAATCCCCCGGCCAAGGGTAAACTGTGCTGCCGCAGTGCTAACCACTGCGCCACCGTGCAGCCAAGGACTACTAGGAAAATATCGGTCGCTATGGAGGGTGAGAATATGTATGGGTACATAATCATACCATGAAGGTTACTTGTGGAGTCCCACAGGGTTCAGTTTTGGGGCCATTATTATTCAATATGTATATAAATGATATATGTAAAGTTTCAGAAAAAATGGACTTAATATTGTTTGCCGATGACACTAATCTATTATGCAGTGGAAGCAATTTGGAACAACTTCTGGATACACTTGGAAAGGAATTAGGAAAGCTTAAACTGTGGTTTGATTCAAACAAATTAACGCTCAATTTAAGTAAGACAAAATTTATAGTCTTTAACAACCATCACAACAACTCAGTATCTAAACTCAGTGTAAATGGTGTAGAGCTTGAAAGGGTATCTGAAACTAAATTTCTTGGAGTAATAATTGGTAATAAACTGTGTTGGAAGTCACATAGTAATTATATTAAAGGTAAAATATCCAAATCAATTGCAATATTACACAGAATGAAATATTTGCTGAATCAACCCACACTATATACCTTGTATTGTGGAGAATGGTGAAGGACGAGGCTGAGTTTATTTCTCAAGTCGGTTTTATTCACATTCTCCAACATCTTCCAAACACAGAAAAGAGAGATCCAAGCATGACTCCTTGCCCCTGTGCACATCTATTCTTGTACCCTGACCATCATTAAGACAAACCAAGGATCTTTCATCCAACATTTCTTCTACTATATCCCCGTTACTGTCATTGTGATCACTACCTCATAAACTGCTGTGTGCGTTGAAGTCTCCACACCATATTTCCTTTCTATGTGACGCATTACCCGCTCTTTTAGCATGTCCATAGTTAGCAACCTACCTGGATTGTAAAAATTAATTATTTTAGTATTTATATCTTTTCTAGGACTGCAGATTTCAATTATGACACACTCTACATTACCGGGACCAGGAACCACCCTATATGCCAAACCTTCTTTAATAAAGGTAGCACATCAAATCAAATCAAATCAAATCAAATCAAATCAAATCAAACTTTATTGTCATATTGCTGTACATACAACTGTAGTGCAGGCAAGATGAAATTGCGTTTCTCTCGGCATCCATATAAGAAGCAGCATGATTTAAGACACATTCCCACATAGCTCCCCCCCACCCCCACCCCCCCATCCATTCACACATCCCTGAGACATACTTGGGAAAAAAAAAAAAAGAATAACTAACTATAATATACAAAATGTCCGTAGGTGCAGTAGTGTGTATGAGAGATTCCGGGTCAACTGTTCAGCATCCTTACAGCTTGTGGAAGGAAGCTGTTGATCAGTCTGGTGGTTCTGCCTCTGATGCTCTGGAATCGTTTACCAGATGGAAGAAGTTCAAAGTGTTTATGCAGAGGGTGAGAACGGTCCTTGACAATGTTTAGTGCCCTGCTCCTACAACGGTTCTGAAAAAGTTCTTGGACAGAGGGGAGGGAGACTCCAATTACCCTCTCCGCCCCCTTGACTATCCTCTGCAGGGCTTTTTTGTCTGACATACTGCAGCTGGAGTACCATGTAGCAAT
Source organism: Pholidichthys leucotaenia (assembly GCA_020510985.1). Classification (NCBI taxonomy): domain Eukaryota; kingdom Metazoa; phylum Chordata; class Actinopteri; order Cichliformes; family Pholidichthyidae; genus Pholidichthys; species Pholidichthys leucotaenia. Next base: position 296,076,430 of record CM035836.1, on the reverse strand, counting down.
GCAGTACATCAGAACACTCTCCACCACACCTCTGTAGAAGGTCCTGAGGATGCAGATGGGGAGAGAGGCCTGTTTGAGTTTCCTCAAGAAGTGCAGTCTCTGCTGAGCCCGCTTCCTGATCTCCAAGGAATTCTTGCTCCAGGTCAGGTCCTGCGAGATCTGCACTCCGAGGAACTTGATGTTCTCTACTCTCTCCATTAAACGGCCGCCGATGCTGAGGGGGGCGTGCTCAGGCTGCGACCGCCGGAAGTCGATAATCATCTCCTTCGTTTTGTCCACGTTGAGCACCAGATTGTTCTCCCTGCACCAGCCCTCCAGGTCTCTCACTTCTTCCCTGTACATTGATTCCTCATCCCTCTGGATAAGTCCCACCACCGTGGTGTCATCTGCAAACTTAATAATCTGGTTCCCCTCGTGTCTGGATACACAGTCATGTGTTAGAAGTGTAAACAACAGTGGACTGAGTACACAGCCTTGAGGGGATCCGGTACTCAGTGTGACAGACTTGGAGATGTTGTTTCCAACCCGGACAGACTGAGGTCTCTCAGTCAGAAAATCCAGGATCCAGAGACATGTGGCGGTGTTCAGACCGAGAAGGAGTAACTTCTCCATCAGTCACTGGGGAATAATGGTGTTGAATGCTGAACTGAAATCAATGTACAGGAGTCTGGCGTAGGTGTCTTTCTGGTCCAGGTGGGTGATGACAGAGTGTAGGGTGGTGACTATAGCATCCTCCGTGGAGCGGTTTGAACGATATGCAAACTGGAGCGGGTCGTGTGATGCAGGGAGGCAGGCTGTAATGTGTGGTTTGACAAGCCGCTCAAAACACTTCATCACAATTGGTGTCAGTGCAACAGGTCGATAGTCATTCAAACAGGACACCACTGGTTTCTTTGCCACCGGTACAATGATAGAGATAACCGGTACAATGATAGAGATAGAGAATGATAGAGACATTTGGGACGATCTGTGTGTCCATGATATTAACTGGAGTGAAAAACCGGATCAAAAAGAGAGAGGAAGGGAGAAAAAAAGACTCAGAATTGAGCCGCTGTTGCAAAAGGCAGCTGATTTGTGTGGCGTCGGAAGTAGAATTATTAGTAGAATATATATATTATATATATTAGGAAGTAGAATATATATATATATATATATATATATATATATACAAACACACAGTGGCAATCAAAATTGGAGAACAATGTATTAACAATGTATTAATACTGGATTTATTCTGAAATATTGTTATTTTTCATTGTTCAGAATTTGATAGAATATCATCTGTGGCTATACCACTGTGACTAGCATGTTTGTTTGTTTTTTTTTAATAACTAGGGCACTTCAACCCAGTGAAAAACAGTGAGCATAATTATAGAACAGTAACCACTGTGTCAGAAGACAAGATTTAAACAATGTTTTTTTAGGGCTATAGGATTCAAAAATTAGTAGGAAGTGTAGAGGCCCTTGCTTTAAATGACTTAAGCACATCTGCACCCACAGGACATCATTAGTTTCTCACACTGCTCTGGTTTGGGGGACAGGATTATGCAAAGACTCTCAATAGCCATGTTTACATGGACACAAGTAACCAGATTAAAAGCCTGATTGAAATAAAAATGCTTCATGTAAACCTGCCAGTCTGAATATTCTGACCCGATCACACTCATTCGGATCAAAATTTCGTTCCGATTGAGACGAGTAGGTTATGCCAATTGTTAATCTGATTGGTGCACGTATAGAGTAAACACTTATTCCAAAGTTTGGGTAGAAAATATGTTTACTGTGCATATCTGTATGTCAGCCACACGTCAACATGACATATTTCTGCCTTTACAGCAGCTAGTGGAAGACATGGCGTGAGTAAAACAAATCTGGTCTGTATCGTCCTGCTGTCTTCCTCTGTTCGTCATATGCAGAAGTATGTACTGCTGGACTTCATTACAGAGACCAGCAGAAGCAAAAGTACAGTCTGAATAACACAATACAGGTCCATTTCAAAAAGAGAAAGACACGAAGCGAGGTTTGTTTACATCGGAAGTTGCTTCTTCTACTATTTCTGGAATGTCGGATAATTGTGCACATGTCAAAATGATTTTGTCCGTTTAAACGTGTGACACATGGAAGCGCATGTCCTAATTGGATCAACTTTTTCAGGATCCATGTAAACAGTAAAGCTGTGATAGGAATTATAATCAGATTGAAGAAATTTTGCACATGTAACCCTGGCTAATGGGAAATCGGTTCAACACTGCAGCTGGAATTGCTCGCCAGTTCACTGCTGATCAGGGAAGGCTCTGTCTTGGCTAGGGGTTGGATTCGATTCAGATCGTGATACTCAGGTCACGATTCGATCCTATCATTATACAACGGTAATCACAATATCGTAATAGTCGAGTGTCACAATCCCATATATTTCAAGTTTTTTCACCTTATTCAACCTCAAATCGTGTCCCATAGTAAAACTGTTGACATCTCTTTTGTATAATAAAGTAGTCAGTCCAAACGGGTAGCAACTGGACAATTTCACAGTAAATTATTTTTAAATTAAATGGTAAATGGCGTTCACTTATATAGCACTTTTTTTTTTTACTCATCTCTGGATGACCAAAGCACTTGACAGCACTTGACTTGTTATTCATCCATTCATGCACACATTCACACACTGATGGCAGTGGATGAAAAAACAAATGCTCTTAAAATAAATGTTCAACTGATAATAAAATACAGTCTTAAAGTAAATAATAATCAGTGAAGTAATGGCGAGATGAACTCACATACCTGGGCTCCAATGTTTTGATCATGTGACAAAAACCTTCGTTTTCCATGACACTATATGGATGCAGGTCTTTGCATATGAAGTAGGTGACTGACTGTGTTGGCTTCTTAGCTCGCTCAGAATTTTGAGGTCATTTTAACAAGCTACAGTATCTCACAAAAGTGAGTATACCCCTCATATTATTGTAAATATTTTATATCTTTTCACGGGACAACACTGAAGATATGACACTTTGATACAATGTAAAGTAGTCAGTGTACAGCTTGTCTTAACAGTGTAAATTTGTTGTCCCCTCAAAATAACTCACAGCCATTAATGTCTAAACCGCTGGCAACAAAAGTGAGTACACCCCTAAGTGAAAATGTCCAAATTGTGTCCAATTAGCTATTTTCCCTCCCCGGTGTCATGTGACTCGTTAGTGTTACAAGGTCTCAGGTGCGAATGGGGAGCAGGTGTGTTAAATTTGGTGTTAGCGCTCTCACACTCTCTCATACTGGACACTGGAAGTTCAACATGGCACCTCATGGTAAAGAACATTCTGAGGATCTGAAAAAAAGAATTGTTGCTCTACATAAAGATGACCTAGGCTATAAGAAGATTGCCAACATCCTGAAACTGAACTGCAGCATGGTGGCCAAGACCATACAGCGGTTTAGCAGGACAGGTTCCACTCTGAACAGGCCTTGTCATGGTCGACCAAAGAAGTTGAGTGCACGTGCTCAGCGTCATATCAAGGGGTTATCTTTTTAAAAATAGATGTATGAGTGCTGCCAGCATTGCTGCAGAGGTTGAAGGGATGGGGGGTCAGCCTGTCAGTGCTTAGACCATACGCCGCACACTGCATCAAATTGGTCTGCATGGCTGTCATCCCAGAAGGAAGCCCCTTTTAAAGATGATGCACAAGAAAGGCTGCAAACAGTTTGCTGAAGACAAGCAGACTAAGGACATGGATTACTGGAACCATTTCCTGTGGTCTGATGAGACCAAGATAAACTTATTTGATTCAGATGGTGTCAAGCGTGTGTGGCAGCAACCAGGTGAGGAGTACAAAGACAAGTGTGTCTTGCCTCATTGCTTTCTTGCCTTGAGAGAGAGCAGTCGCATTTTTCTTCCCTCCTCTCGTCTGCCTACCTGACCTATTCCCAGCTTTGCAATGTTGCGTTTTTGTCTGTGTTTAGTCGCTCTTCTCCTGCTGAATCTTAATCTAAACGGAAGTTATGGATTTGGAAGCGGCTTAAATGTGCTATTGTCACTATTTTTCAACAAGAATCGGGCCAAGGGGGAGCCCAAGAATTGGAACCTGCAAGGAGACTCATGAACATTGGAATTCATGCGTCTGTGGAAACATTATTGGTTATGTCATAACCAATAATGTTTCCACAGACGAGATCATAACCGTTATGATCTCAGGACTTCTATTTTTGGCTGTGAAGCTCCCTGATGCATCAGAAATTGAAGGAAGGTGAGAGAGCTGATCAAAGCGGACCCGGCAAGCTCCTTCATCAAATTCGACCAGTTGGGGAGGGCACGAGTAACGGCAAACGGTGAACTGAATGACAGTGATTCAGTGGAGGAATACATCTGGAGCCCTGTGCTCTCCATGGAAAAAAGCTTAAGCCTGCACATGGAAATTATGAAAGCACAGAATTACACGGGTGAGGAAAAATTCTATTCTCTGAGTGCACTGTGCTGATTTGATTTGACCTTGTCTTTGATGCCCCGTGTTTACATTCCTCCTGACGAAGATAAGCGGAAGGAGCGGCTCTGCCTGCTAACCCAAACAAGACACAGTTGTTATTGTTTCAACAGATGAACGCTCAAGGACAGTGCACCATGTGACAATTTACCATCTGCAAGCAGAGCGAGAGACGCTAGACTGTTTAGATCACATGACTTTAACATCTATCCACTGCCAGGAGGCGCCCTCTGCTGTTCACTAACAATTGACACACCTACACTTGCATTCAACATTACACTACTGACACAATTACTGATATATATTCACAATACACTGACTCTCTCAACTACTGCTTTGTCATTGTGTGATCTATTGTCTGTTAATTGTGCATTTGAGTTTTTTTCTTGTAATCAAAATTTTGGTCATAAAATGAGCTCTATTTTGATCAACAATGCTTTTTTCTCTCTCCTATTGTGTTTTTCCCTATCTTTCCCCCCTCCCCCCTTCACCCCCCCCCCCCCATATGACAGGCGCCTTTCATGGCTGCCGCGTCATTGGGATGCGCCTTTTGTGCGCGCCCAATGTCAAGTCAAATTCCTCGTATGTTTACTTGTTTACTTGTAAATGTGCTTGGCAATAAATCTGATTCTGATTCTACAGTAAAGCATGGTGGTGGGAGTGTCATGGTTTGGGACTGCATGAGTGCTGTCGGGACTGGGGAGCTACAGTTCACTGAGGGAACCATGAATGCCAACATGTACTGTGACATACTGAAGCAGAGCATGATCCCCTCCCTTCGGAAAGTGGGCCACAGGGTAGTATTCCAAGATGATAACGACCCCAAACACACCTCCAAGATGATCACTGCCTTGCTAAAGAAACTGAGGGTAAAGGTGATGGACTGGCCAAGCATGTCTCCAGACCTAAACCCTATTGAGCATCTGTGGGGCATTCTCAATCGAGGCACAAATCTGGGGAAGGGTACAGAAAAATTTCTGTTGCTTTGAAGCTCCCAATGAGCACAGTGGCCTCCATCATCTGTAAATGGAAGAAGTTCGGAACCATCAGGATTCTTCCTAGAGCTGGCGGCTGTGTAAACTGAGTGATCAGGGGAGAAGGGCCTTAGTCAGGGAGGTGACCAAGAACCCAATGGTCACTCTGTCAGAGCTCCAGCATTCCTCTGTGGAGAAAGGAGAACCTTCCAGAAGGACAACCATCTCTACAGCAATCCACCAATCAGGCCTGTATGGTAGAGTGGCCGGTAAGCCACTCATTAGTAAAAGGCACATGGCAGTCCACCTGGAGTTTGCTAAAAGGCACCTGAAGGACTCTCAGACCATGAGAAACAAAATTCTTTTGTCTGATGAGACAAAGATTGAACTCTTTGACGTGAATGCCAGGCATCATGTTTGGAGGAAACCAGGCACCATTCATCAAAAGGCCAATACCATCTCTACAATAAAGCCTGGCAGTGGTAGCATCATGCTGTGAGGATGTTTTTCAGGGGCAGGAACTGGGAGACTAGTCAAGATAGAGGGAAAGATGAATGCAGCAATGTACAGAGACATCCAGGATGAAAACCTGCTCCAGAGCACTCTTGACCCCAGACTGGGGCAACGGTTCATCTTTCAGCAAGACAACAACCCTAAAGCACACAACCAAGATATCAAAGGAGTGGCTTCAAGACAACTCTGTGAATGTCCTTGAGTGGCCCAGCCAGAGCCCAGACTTGAATCCAATTGAACATCTCTGGAGAGATCTGAAAATGGCTGTGCACCAACACTTCCCATCCAACCTGATGGAGCTTGAGAGGTGCTGCAAAGAGGAATGGGCGGGCTCAGGGGTGTGGGTCCACCGCACCAGCCGCCTGGCATCTCTCGGCCATCCCTCCTGGGGCGGATGCCTAGCTTTCCTGGGGCTTGTTGACCTTGGGCATTTGTGCTCTGTGGGGGTTGGCGGCATTGCCTTGCCTGCTCAGGGTTTCCGGGGCGGGGGGGGGGGTTGTTGCAACCAGCCACCCTCTTCATATGTTCCATGAAAAACCACTCACATGCACACACTTATTTTGCACGCGCTTTCGTATACATGCACACGGACGCACACGCACAAATGTCTCCCCTTCAGCAGGTGCGGATACCAGACTCGTGTTGAGACCTCTTTGGTGGAAGAAGCAGTCTGTCTTCTGTTTGTTTTAGTTGTTGGTTTGTTTGTCTTTTTTTGTCTGTTCCTCTCCCTTTTCTTTCTCCATCCCCACACCCCATCCTGTCGGGTCCTTTATGGGTAAAATAATTTAAATAGAGTATTAAAAGTTATTACAAGAGGAGTTTACAACAATATACAGTACATAGGTACTGTATCAAGCTCCTTTTGGTAAAGCAAATCTCTTTTGGCACAATAAGGGTAGCAAATTTTTGTTCTGCTTACCGAGCTGCCTGACAGGACAAGTTGGGGGGGGGGGGGGGTAAAAAGACGAATGGGTGAAACTGCCCAAAGATAGGTGTGCCAAGCTTGTGGCATCATATTTAAAAAGACTTGAGGCTGTAACTGCTGCCAAAGGTGCATCAGCCAAGGCTGTGAATAGTTATGTACATGTGATTTCTTAGTTTTGTATTTTTAATAAATTTGCAAAAATCTAATTTTTTTTTCATGTTGTCATTATGGGGTATTATATGTAGAATTTTGAGGAAAAATGAATTTAATCCATTTTGGAATAAGGCTGTAACATAACAAAATGTGGAAAAAGTGAAGCGCTGTGAATATTTTCCGGTTGCACTGTACATTGTATCAAAGTGTCATATCTTCAATGTTGTCCCATGAAAAGATATAACAAAATATTTACGAAAATTTGAGGGGTGCACTCACTTTTGTGAGATACTGTATAGGTTTTCACAGTTGGTTCATTTTTACCCGGTGCTGGTTTAGCTTCGCTGTCATCTGCTAACGCTGTTGCCCCAGGAAAGTGCCAAGAGAGGTGGTTCCTCATGTCAGTAGTATTCCCACAGTATTTTGCTTTCGTGTGACACTCCTTGCAAACTAAATGTGACATGTCCAGGTCGTCTGTTCCGTCTTTGTTATAAAATCCCCCAAAAAGTCCAGACATTTGATTTAAACTTTGACGGTGCATTTCTGTTTTTTTAATGGTGCTGCTGCTCCCTCCGCCATCTTATTGTACACCTGGACTGAGGTTAAATCTCACGAGACACCTTTACTGCAATAACTTTGCACCATCTAGTGGACTGAAAATTCCATTGATTAACTGATAACCCTTTTAAATAAAAGATTGATCCATGCGTTTATGAACCGATGCATTGTCGCAGGTGCCAAGTATCACGATTCATCACTGAATCGATCTTTTTTCCCCACCCCTAATCTTGGCACACAGTGTCTCACCATATAAGACAATTTGGATGCAAAGCTCACTCTGTAGTGACTGAACCTCTCATCAGCAGAAAGAATAAAAAGGCTAGACTTGCCTTAAATATGTTGTATGGACAGAGGAGAACTGGTCTTGAGTGCACTTCAGGGATGAGAGTAAGTTCAATTTATTTGGGTCTGATGGGAATCAATATGTTTTAATATGACTGAACTCAAAGTGTGTAAAGAAGTCAGTTAAATTTGGAGGAGGAAGTGTCATAGTTTGAGGGATGTTTTCTGCACAAGAGTTGGGCCTCTTGTACAGCTACATGGCAGGGTGAATGCAAATTGTCACAAGCCCGACTCCAGGCTTTGACAAAGAAGGGAGACCACACGGAGGTGCCAATTTAAATACGTTTATTTAGTAAAGTAAAGCAATAAAAGAAAGTGTTTGTAGTAATCAGTGGTGTGTGTGTGTGTGTGTGTGTGTGTGTGTGTGTGTGTGTGTGTGTGTGAATGGATGTGTGAAACAAACAAAGAAAACTAATCACTGGCCAACCCAGCAATCACACGCCTCTGTCAGGGGCTGCAATTAGGCCCAGCGGCAAACCCAAACATGAAAGCCCACAGGCTACAGACAACAACCGGGGGCCGCTAGCACAACCCCAACCAAGTGACAAAACAGGCAGTAGGCAGAGCATGAGCATAAGAAGGCGACCGGCCTCCAGTGGGAGCAGAATGCGTTACTGACAGGTACACAGGGATGGCTTATATAGGCACCTCTCAGCCAGGGGTGGTCCTTTGCAGCTCCACCTACAACACAGGGAAAAAACACAGAGAGGCTCAACTCCGGAAAGGAGCGGGCCGTATCAAAATGTTTAAGTAAACCACCTTTAGCAACATGTAATTCCTTCACTGCAATTGTCTCCCAATCAGCCCACAATTTTCATACAAGACAATGACCTGCATTGAAAAATGAAATGGCCAGCCCAGAGTCCAGATCTAAACCCCACACAGAATCTCTGGAAAATCCTTGGTGGCAAGTAATGGTTAAGAAACCCACTACAGTTCTGAACTGTGGAAGAGACTACAAGAAGAATGGGCCAAGATCAAACCAGAGCAGTGTGAGAAACTAGTCAGTCCCTACAGGATCTCACGATGTTGCGATCGTGTCAATTCACGCAAAATCAGCCAATCAGCGCAACTATTGCGTGACCTTGCAACTTTGTCTAATCACCACAACTTTCCCGCAATTTTGGCCAATCCTTGTCAACTTCCATCAATTTCACCAGTCAAATTTGTCTCTCACTGGTGCTCAAACGCTCAGTCTAACCAATCAAATGCATCGCTGCACTGCGTTCACGTCCATGTTTGCAGTGAGTATTAACGGAACACATAGCAAACAAAGTATGGGATTTTAAAAAAACACTCACCTGCGGCATTTCCAACACCGTCCCTTCCGCTGTCTGCCCCAGCCTGCTGGTAGACATCTCGCCGCATCTCCGTCCAGACTGTGTGTATGAAGCGCTGGGTTTGTGTTGAAAAACATCTGCCTGCCCCAAAAGCACCCTGTCATGGGAGCGCGTGTGAGGAGAGATGCTGTAAAACTATTAACACTACAGCAAGCGTTAACATTTTACACATCTTTAGAGGTAAAATCATTACTACATCTGGTCAATGAGCTTTAACCACTTGCACTCCGGGCAATTTTCCTAAAAATGCCAAAAAATAACATGCCCAAACTAAATTGAAAGCTGTTCTTCAACCCTTTGCAGCATCTTCATGGGGTTGGTCTCATTTAAAAGAAAACACTTTGAATTTTTTGGCAAAAAAAACATAATCTCTCTACGTGCTCCGGCCACTGAGTTACAGTCATCTAAACATACTGAACTTGAAGAAAAAAAAATTGGACACAGTGTTTTTTTGGATACAAATGCTTGTAAATAACACACAGCTGTCCGATCTGGCTGGAAAATGCAACAGAAATGTAGAACCAAGTGTTATCCAGCTGAGATCCAAATTTGGTAACAATACCACAAAAAATGAATATTTTACACAGCTTTGTTCTCAGGCTGTTCCCAGGCGTTTTGGAACTGTGCCAAATTGTGCCAAATGGCACAGTTTGGAAAAACGTCTGTAACTTTTGAATAATTCAATGTAGAATCTTCATTTTAGGCTCTAATGAAAGGTCACACTCAGGGCTGTGTCTGTGTGTGTGTGTGTGGGCGGGGGGTCGTTCCCCCCCCCCCCCCGCTACCAAGGACCAAATTCGGCCCTCGCTACATGACGGATTACACTCTTTTTTTTTTTTCCTTGCATGTTTTCACAGCGCCCCCCCCCCCCCGCTACTGTGTGTGTGTGTGGGGGGGGGAACCGTGAACGGACCGTGAACGCCCCCCCCCCCCTCGCTACAGAAGAGGGCCATCGCTACATGATGGAATAGACTGATATGCTTCCTCCCGCGGACCGGGGAGCGTTCGGACCGTGCCCCGGTCACGGTCCAAACACGGCAAATGAACCGTTTATCGCGGCGCACGCACTTCGTATTTCGTGCGCAGTACAGTTGTAATTTATCGATCGGTCAAAAGTCATTTTTGGATTACAGTTTTCAGGGATAAATAATAATTTAGCTTATAACACCTTACCTCTTCAAAGCAGCAGAGTCGTGGCGAACAGCTCTTCCCACGCGTCAGACGAACGCGACGCTGCTCCGCTCGTGGATCCCGATCAAAACATAATTCCATTATTGCCGTTTTGGCGAATGATTTACGACTTTTGTCGTTGGCCTCCGTCTATTCTGCTGGAATGAGTGCAGGTCCCACTTGTGGGTGTTCTCCATGCTGCTGGGTGAGCCTGGGTCTGTAGGAGATTCGTACAGAGTCCTTCTGCAGCAGTAAATATTGCTTCACCCAGCCAGAATTTCTGTGCTTCAATTGGCTCCTGCGTACACAGTAGGCGGGTCCTCCTTCCTAGATTTTCATTCATTGGTTCTTCAAGGTTTCAGAAACCAATTCAAGGCTCTTATTAGTCGAATGAGAGGTCAATCAGATGAACTAATCTGTTCGCGGTTGTCTGCAGTTTTTTTTTGAGTGGCGCTTGGACGCTACTACATCACCATCACCACCATCATGCGTCATGCGCACGAGGGCGCACGAGCGCGCTCTCGCGCGCCCTCGTGCGTCATAGGACGCAGAGACTTGCCCGCCCGCGGAACAACGGAGCGCAAGTGGTTAAAGCTGTGGATCTCTGGTCTGGACCCCCTTGTAAATGAAAGATGTGTGACTGAAGAGACAAGTATGTGTGTGTCAAGACCGACCTGCAGCAGACAGACAGGTAGGAGTTAGGCACAGAAAGAGAGAGAATATTCTCTCTCTCTTTTTTTTTTTTTTCAGAAAACACAAACTCCTATAGACAAAACAGAGCAAGAGAATAAATTATTTATGTTTTCCTCTCTGCTCGGTACAGAGTGGTTGGGGACCGTAGGGAGTTTTCAAATGAAGGTGCTGCTAATAATTTCCAAATCTCTACTCTTTAGCATGCATTCAATGCAGTTTAGCTGTTGTAATGGCTATTGTGTTAAAGTCTGTATTTGCTTGTCTAATTTTGATCGCCATTATATATATATATATACAGTATATATACTATATATATATATATATATATACTATATACTACCATTCAAAAGTTTGGGGTCACCCAGACAATTATTTTGTGTTTTCCATGAAAAGTCACACTTATTTACCACCATGAGTTGTAAAATGAATAGAAAATATAGTCAAGACATTGACAAGGTTAGAAATAATGATTTGTGTTTGAAACAATAATTTTTTCCTTCAAACTTTGCTTTTGTCAAAGAATCCTCCATTTGCAGCAATTACAGCATTGCAGACCTAACATGATTGCACAGGGGTTTTCTAATCATCCATTAGCCTTCTGAGGCAATGAGCAAACACATTGTACCATTAGAACACTGGAGTGATAGTTGCTGGAAATGGGCCTCTATACACCTATCTAGATATTGCACCAAAAACCAGACATTTGCAGCTAGAATAGTTATTTACCACATTAGCAATGTATAGAGTGTATTTCTGATAGTTTAAAGTTATCTTCATTGAAAAAAAGTGCTTTTCTTTCAAAAATAAGGAAATTTGTAAGTGACCCCAAACTTTTGAACGGTAGTGTGTATATATACAGTATATATATATATATATCAGTGTTGGAGGTCTCAAGTCCAGCCTTGGCCTCAGGACCTATAACTTTAGTAATTTGGCCCAGGCCGGCTCGAGGCCATGCAATTTCAACAGTATTATGCCTCAATGAAACAGAGAAGCATACGGCAATCAGTTAATGTGTCTGTCTGTGGGTGGTTGTATCTGTCCACCTGTCTATCTGTTACCAGCCTTTCAGCTTGTCCAGCCAAAATTAAGTGCAACTAAAGGCTTGTATCATTATATCACCATATTTTCTCAACTTTTAATTTGTCAGAATTCTGAGATAAGACTTTGTTTTCAAAATAAACACAAATTTAACTCACCTTTAACGTCAATGAAGCCAGGGGAAAAGGTACTGTAATAACTATTCCAGCCGACTAGAGACGGCAGTATGACTTTTTTACGCCACAACACAGTACCTTTTTTTACAGCACGTGGAGCTGAACTGTTATAAAATAGCGGTTACTGAAAAAAACATGTATTCAGCAACTACACCATTTATTCATCACATCTATTGTTTTCACACTGGTTTTGCTGTTTAGTTTTGCAGAGGAAGGACGAGGTAAAACTTGTTAAAACTTGTTAAAAACTTGCTAAAAACGTTCCCAAGTCCCAACATTCCTCACCCAAATGGTCACAGTGAACTGCGCATGCACCCAGAAACTCCTGTCGCAGGGAAGTACTGAGCAATCCGCCAATATTGGGTGAACAAATGTCTGTCTTTTTGCCCATCTGTTTTGTTCCTCTGCCACTAAACAGCAAAAACTCCTGTTCGTCTTGATTGTCATTGCATTCATGTGCCTCCATCGCTTCTACCATTTAAAACATCTGCCACCATGCTCTTTTATTTGGATTGCAGCTGTTCAAATCAGTTTGGTGGCTCTTGGCTGCCGCCAACAGTACGGGCATGTGAACTGCAGATTATTTTCACTTCACACATGTGTACTCCAAAACTACTGGATGGATTTGGATGAAATTTTTACCAGAGGTGGTTCTTGGGCTAGAGACAAACCTATAACATTTTCATGATGACCCCAGAATGCATATCTCCACCAAAGCTCTTATCTTCTCACAGTGTGTTAGCAAGAATACTCCAAAACTACTTGATGGATTTGGATAAAAAAAATTTTTACCACAAGTGGTCCTTGGGCTAGAGAGGAACCCATAACATTTTGGTGATGATCTGAGAATGCATACCTCAGCCAAGGCTCTGGCACAGAGGCATGAGCACCTTGGTGCTTTCAATTTTTATTTGTTCCCTATTCAATTCTCATTAAATGATTTTCAGATATTGCTTTTTGATGAATATAATGTTATGTATGGAAATACCTTGTGAGGAATGAGGCAAGATGAGGGTTGCGACGAACACAGTTTTATTGATGGCATTAGGGTACAGTGGTAACACGACAGGCACCTGGCGTGGGCACCAGTATAATAGACCGTAATATGGCGGTCCGGCCTACTATACAGGGCAGTGTTGTGACATGACAGGAAGTCCACGTCACCACACTGCACTTCACAATAAATTGCCATTATTCCCTATACCACATTTCCTCCCCCCTTAGAAAAGTCCAAAACCACACACACAATTGAAACCCATCCAAATTTAGGACCCGAATCACACTCTAAAATACTGAAAATGAATGTACTAAATTGGCCCAACACACTCACACAAAACAACCTAAAATAGGGCTGGTGGGTGGACTGCCACACAGCCCACACGGCATGGTGGATTATTCTGCAACCAAATAAACTAAAAAGCCCTTCATTAAACTAATTGCACTGCCGTTCTCCTAAACTAAAACACAAATACACATATACACAACCCCATAACAAGACATGCACACACAGACCTATAAACATGACTTTACAGCACAGTCACTTGGGTGGGAGAGGTAGAACCGGCATGGGGGAGCCCAGGGCAGTCCCTCAGCAAGCGCGCCTCTGGAAGCAGCAAACCCCCGGGACGATGGCTGATCTTCTGGACAGCGGAGCCTGATTCCTTCACCACCAACACTGACTCCCATCCAGCCTTGTCACCTGGAGCATTCTCATAGACACGCTGAAGCTGATTGCCATGCCTCAATGAGCCATCGGACAACCGGAAGAATGCTGCGCCCAACTTTGCCATTATGTGCAGACATCCTCAGTGTTTTGCTGGCTGTCGTTTGGCCCATCTTCCGCATGGACGTTCACCACTCCAAACCTGAACCAAGTCCAGAACCCTCAGCGGGGCCCGGCTCGGCCTGACGTGGTGCTGCTGAGCATGCGGTAACGCCATTCTCGTCTGTGTGGCCCCGTCCTCTTCTAAAATAGTTGTAACAGTCACCGTTGTAGCCGCAGACCTTCCATCCTCCTGCGGCCAAGCTCCGGAAGTATCTGGGGCTAGCATGGTGTCACTTGCTGATGCAGGTGCCCCGCCGCCACGCTCGGTACCCCCCCACCACCACCATGTCCCAAGCGCCGGCACTGAGACTTTCCTGTGCCAAACCTGAGTGAAACTGGTCTTGCTTGACTGCCCTGGTGTCCGTTAGTCCCTCAACCTACACAACGTCCTCTTCGACTCTTCTTCCAACGGAGCCAGAGGGTTCCAGCGGCCGCAACCTGACCATTTGTTCCCAGCACTGTCTTTAATAGCAAAACCCAGTCCATAAAACAAATCACAGCCGATGATGTTATCGCCTCACGCTGTCACGTGGAACGTGAAGTCAACCACCTTCGCAGACTTGTACCAGACCTTTAACTCCAAAGTCCTAAATGTGCACAGCCTGCCATCTCCATAACTATACAACGGCGCCGGGTTACCTTTAATCCTGTAGTGGGGGAAGAACTTCCTCACCGTGACCCAGTTCAGCAATGACTGTGTTGAGCAGCAGTGGCACCTCCACGCCGTCCAACTCCACTGTGCAAAACATGTACCCATTTGTGCTGGGGTACACTGTATGGATGGTTGTCGGGGGTGGGTGGAGTGATTTCTTCCATGGGCTTTCTGGTTCAGATACATGGCACACTTTAGCATAATGGTTCAAGCGCCCATATCTGCTACATTTTCCTCTTGCCGGGCAGTCCTTTGCCTTTTTTTGGTGCATTGCAGACCCACAACCCTTGTACAAGGGTTTTCCCAGGGCAGACCTTCAGCTGGCTGGTTTCCATAACGTCGTCATCCAAGCTATCCTCGCTTTCCGAATCCGCAACATTTGCCGTGGCAGGTGGATCTGGCGGCCTCTGTGACTGGGGCCAGGTTAGCTCCGAAACTAGCTTGTCTGCTGCTTCCAACTGGAGAGCTAGTTCGACAGCTCTGGCTAACACTAAGTCATTGGGCACCGTAAGTAGCCTAGCCTGCAATGCGGCACTGCACATGTGCTCCGCTAGCTGGTCACACACCATTTCACCTTCCAATGGCCCAAAGCGGCACTCGCTAGCTAGCTGCCTCAAGTCAGCGACAAACTGGTGGATAGGCTCACCTACCCGCTGATGTCACTACCGAAAACGAATCCTCTAGACAATCACGCTATCCGGGGTGTGGAAATGGTTGGCTAGCAGCTCCACAATGTCCTCAAACAAGTCCAACGCGCCGACCGTCCGCAGGACTCGCTGGCCTTCGATACCCAGGTTATGGACGAGAAGCGCACGTGCCCTTAGCTTGTCAAGCTTCCCAAGGTCCAGCGCGTTGATGTAGGTCTGAAAAGCCTTGAACCATCTAGGCCAAGGCACCGGCGGTTCACCCAGGAGCTTGAGGAAGGGACGAACTGGTGTTATAAACACCTCCATGAGTTAATACTCGGTCGCCAAATGTTATGTATGGAAATACCTGGTGATGAATGAGGCAAGATGAGGGTTGCGATGAACACAGCTTTATTGATGGTATTAGGGTACAGCAGTAACACGGCAGGCACCTGGCATGGTCACTGGTGTAAGAGACCGTAATATGGCAGCCCAACCCACTATATAGGGCGGTGCGGTGACGTGACAGGAAGTCTACGTCACCACACTGCACTTCACAATCAAGTGCCATTATTCCCTATACCACATATAAATCAAAATCCACCTCATAATTTGGGGAAATTAAAAAAAAACAAACATACCTGGTACCAGGTATTAAAATTTCCTGAATTTCCCTTTTGGGATTAATAAAGTATACAAAATACAAAAAAAAAAAAAAAATTATGACCCGACAATGGAGTCACCCAGCCTGTTCTTTCCCGGCTCTTCATCGGTCACTGGCTAAACCAGGTCAGATAGTTTGAAAAATGAACATTACATTCCTCATTATAGCAGAAACATTTATATTTTGTGCCATTTCTTAAACAAATCTCCTCGTACCGGCAGTATCCTGCCCCTCCCCTGACTGTGTGTGCCGTGTCTTGCTGTGCTGCTCCACTGAGTTCAGGAGGAGGAGTGTTCGCTGTGTGTGGTCAGACTTGGCACTTCCCTTGTATCCAGGGGCGGTTCTAGGATCAGCGCTTTGGGGGGCTGAGCACCCAATGAGCTTCGCCACCACACACACACACACACACACACACACACACACACACACACACACACACATTGTTTTGTTAGAGTTATCACTTTCCATACATCTCCTCCCTGGCTTCTAGTTAGTGAACATGGTATGTGATGATACATAAAAACAGTGACAGCTTGGATTTAATATTTTGCTTATACCAAAACAACAACAGCTTTTTTCTCTCGAATTCAGACAATGGAACCATTAAAGAAAACCATCTGCTACTAGCTGTCTTAGCCAGGCCTGGACTGGGGAAGAAGAAAAAATGGCCCTGGCATTTTTGGTCCAATTTGTTAAGAAGCAACATTCAACCATCACACTTAATGGTCTAATAGAGGTTAGAATTATCTCACTTTTGTCTTTAACAAGTGCATCTCTATGGTTTGAAAGAAAGAAAGTTACTTTATTATCTATTTTACATACTGTATATGTTTTGTCATATTTTAAAGTCTCAATTTTTCAAAGGTGCAAAACTTTGAGAAAAAGCCATATAATTACAAGGAAAAAACATCACAATAAAAGTTTCAAATTTACTAGAATAACATAATAAATTTATAGGGACAAATGCTTATTTACTGTATTTAAAATATGTACTAAACTCATGATACCCGGGTATGCGGGTAGACCTGTGTCCTACCTCAAGGTGTTGGAGTCCCCTGCCTTGCATAGTCTCAGGTGGCCTTTGAGCAAGGCCTAGTACCCGTCAGCCCCCCTTGTCCAAGTACGACAAAACTGCTGGCAGCAGGGCAGTGGATTGGTAGTGCAGGTGGGAGCGTATTGCTAGAGCCAGCTGTACTACTATGGCACTTGGCGATCACTGTTATGGAGTGGATTCGGCATGGGCCATCTGGTCAGTTAGCGACTACTGCGGGGCAACCTCTACAGCTTTCTAGGACTGTGTTGCCCTGGTGTACCCCTAGTCAAGAAGTAGAAGTCCACAGAGAGTATTCAGTGGCTGGACAACTCCAACACTCCAGATTACTGTCTTTTTTTTTTCCCCCTTGTCCTGTCAGGCAGCTAGGTGAGCAGAACAGAAAACTGCTATCCTTACTGTGCCAAACAGATTTACTTTGCCAAAAGGAGCTTTACACAGTATTTATATATGTACTTATATTGTTGTAAACTCCTCTTGCAATAACTTTTAATACTTCATTTAAATTATTTTACCCATGAAGGACCTGACAGGATGGGGGATGGGGAAAGGAAGTGTGGGGAGGGGGAAAGAAAAGGGAGAGGAACAGACAAAAAAGACAAGTGAACCAACAACTAAAACAAACAGAAGACAGACTGCTTCATCCACCGAAGAGGCTCAACACAAGTCTGGTATCCATACCTGTTAAAGGAGAGACATTTGTGTGTGTGCAGTCATGTATGTGTGTAGGAGAGCGCGCGCAAAATAAGTGTGTGCATGTGAGTGGTTTGCCAGGAAACATACGAAGAGGGCAGCTGGTTGCAACAACCCCCCCCATCCCCCGGAAACCCCGAGCAAGCAGGACAACGCCACCAACCCCCACAGAGCACAAATGTCCGAGGCCAGCAAGCCCCAGGAAAGCCAGGCATCCACCCCAGGAGGGATGGCCAAGGGAGGCTGGGCCACCAGGTGGCCGGCGCGGTGGGCCAACACCCCCGGACCTGCCAACCCCCCGTCCCCCCCAGCGAGGCCAAAGCCAGCCCCCAGGCACCAGGAGGCCAGCGCTCCCACCCCCCGGGCCGGAGACTAGCCCCCACCCCAGCACCAGCACCACCACCACCCCCACGCCCAAAGAAGGCCCCCCCATTCAGGGAAGCCCACATAGCCAAGAGGCACTACCCCCTCAATCAAGCACCTCCCAACCAGCAGACACACCCATTCCCACGCATTCACACCCTCATGCTCTCATACGCATCCACACGCACTCACTCACTCTCGCTCACCCTCTCCCCCACACAATCCCACACTCACACTCCCAGACCCCCCCACACTCTCTCACTCCTGTACCCGCTCAGTCTTGCTCCCACTCGCCCTCAGAGTCACCCGCATTCACTCACGTTCACCCATACAAGCGCTCTCATTTGCACTCATCCCACTCACATCCATTCTTGCTCTCCCCCACACACTCACCCACACTCAATCACCTTTATTACTTAGGGTGACCACGATGCAGATGCAGCGAGCACGAATGCACAGCAGCGGCCAGAAAGACAACAGGCGCAGGCCCACAGCCACACCCCCGCTGACCCACCCCAGGACAGCCACAGAGCGCCACACAAAACCGCCCCACCATCACCATCTTCACTCATCACTCCCTCACTCTCGCTTACTCTTTTGTTCAATCACTTTCTACTCCCTTGCTCACATCTATTCATTTGGCAGCACCCAGGGATTTTGACAACATGACGGGTCCCAAGCCCCCCGCCAGGCCCCCAGGCCCCTGGCAGAAGGAGGGCAACAGGGGTGGGGGAAGACCTCTTCCCCTTGCACAAATCATGATGGGTGTGTGTCAGTTGTGTGATGTGATTGTGTGCAGGTGTGTGAACTACCATAGTGCAGTTAAAATTGGGGGGATGGTGGTTGGAGCACTACTAGCCACTGCGATAGGCAGCGGGGCTCCCATCCCCCCAGTGTCTAAAATGCAATTAAAATTTAGGTGAGAGCAGCCCCACTGCACAGCAGACAGAGGTATCTCCTTCACCGACACAATGCGGCACACCCCCACCCCAAAACCCTAAGTGTATCCAAGAAGATTGGAGCAGCCAATGGTGAGCCATACCCCAGCCATCACGCCGGAAGAACCTTCTGCATGGGGCACTCCACTTGGGGCCCTGAAGACTGCTACCACCATCATGCCTGCTGCAGAGGCTGCCGCAGCAGAGTCAGGGCCATCTTCACCCGGATCATCGGAGTCCTGGATGGCGGTGGAGCTCGAGCTCAATCAAGTGCTCTATTTTTCCTTCCTCTTCTCAGTTCTAGAGCAGTCTTGCCTGACTCTTGGTAAGGAGAGCCAGGTGCAGCCGGCCACCGCACCTGAGCTCACCCCGCCAGGCTCCGCCACTGCCAGTGACCCTGACCCCTTTTCTCCCTCTGTTTTCGAGCTCACTTCCAGGGTCACCGAGGTTGTTCCAGTTGATCCAGAGGTCTCCATGAGTCCAGGCTCTCCGCATAAAGCAGCCGTGGCTCAACCGGGTCCCACCGCGGGTGCAGCTGAGCTCCAGTCCGGAGCCACTGCGGGTGCAGCTATGGCCCAGACCTGGTCCACCGTGGGTGCAGCGCGTCCTCTGCCTGAGGCCATAGTCTGGGTTCCTCCTCAGCTCAAGTCCCCGTGGGTGCTGTGTCTTGGCCGGGGACCATCATGGGTGCGCGCCCCAGTATCAGTTCCACGTGGGTGCTGCACTCCATTTTCGGTCCGCCATGGGCACCATGCCCCAGCCTGGGACCCGCTGAGGGTGCAGCTTTGGCCCAGCCGGGGCCCGCTGATGGTGTAATGTTGGTCCAGCCGGGGTCCACCGAAGGTGCAGCTGTGTCCCAAGCCGGGACCACCGAAGGTGCAGCTACCTTCTTATTCCAGACCACTGAAGGCATTGTGGTTCCCCCTTCATCACTGCTTGATGCCGGGGTTCCCTCTCCTCCACTCTCCCCTCCTGGGAGGGTCCTCCCTGTGTGGATGCTGTTGCCCGGGTCTCCTCTCCCGAACTGGTGGCTGATGGACCCAGGCTGGCCGTCTGATGAACTGCACTGTTGGGTTGGGTGGCCAAATTCCCTGGCAGGCCACCCGATTCATTCCTCCTGACCATCTGGCTGGCCTGGGATGCAGGCAGGCCACCAGACTGGCCTCACCTTGTTGACTGTGGGGTCAGGGACTTTGGGCGGCCTCCCGAGCCTCTTGCTTCAGAACGTGGGGGTGGGGGTGGTAGGGGACTTTGTATTCCTGTATGGTTTTCTAGAGCTGTATTGTTTTTTGTTCCCTCCTGGCCTGTTTCCCCCACCACCCGCTCGTGGTAGTTGTGGTAGTTCCTTCTGGGGGGAGGGGGGGGTCTTTTTCCTTGTTGTCCTTTAGATGTCACGGCGGGTGTCTGGTATCCACCTTTTGGGGAGGGGGCTGTGTCATGAGCGGGATTTGGACTTTTTCCAAACCTAGCTTCCAAACCTAGCTTCCTAGCTTGGTATTGTGGCTGCCTTTTCTCCTGTTATATATTTTGGTGCCTGTTGTCTGCCAGTTTTATGTTTTGGTCTTTTATTTGTTGTCAGGCAGCTCTCAGGGAGCTTCCGGGGTTTGCCCTTCTCCCTGTCAGCTGACAGCCACGTCTCCCTCTCCTGTCAGTGCCTGCCAGCTGTATGCTATTATCATTTGTGTCTGCCACTCCACTCACACACACTCACATGCACTCACCCACACCTGTGCCTACTTGGCTTGTTATGCCATCATATTTTTAGTCCTGTCTGTTCATCTGTATCTCGCTGGTTCATTGGATTGTTTCCCCACTCCAGAGCACAGACCACTCTGTCGAGTTGCTGTAAGAACTGTTTCCCCACCATTCTGCAGTTCCGTCTGGGAATGCTGTGGGTTTCTCTCTCCCCTTTTTCCCCGCTCCTCAGTTCCGTCCGAGAGCACATTGGGTCCTTCCTCTCACACTCCAATGAACCGTAGAGTACAGATGTTTGTTTTCATGTGTACCTGCTCTGTTCGCTCAGAGTTTTTATCACTTTTTGTGCTCAATAAATTCACGCAACACTCTCCTGCATTTGGGTTTTCATCTCTTCCCCTCCATGCACTGCGTAAATCTCATGGATATGACAGAAAATTTATCAATGACCACCACTGTCTGAAGAAGAGATCTTTGTGAGTTTTCAAGGAAAATCAATACATCATCAGCATAAAGACTTATCTTGTGTTCTCTTTCTCCGGTTTGGATACCTCTAATATCAACATTTTGTCATATGGACTTCCGGTTATGGCTGCCACGTAGGACGGACGTGTCTCGCTCTGCTCTGCTCCTGGAAAAAAAAAATCGGCAAATAACTCTCTCATTTGGGACAGAACATATCCCAGCATTTGGGCGAGGATATGTCGGCGAAGCCTAAGGCTGGAAAACCAGGAAAAGGAAAAAGCGAGCCGCCGAAACAGTCCAAATTAACGGACTTTCAGGTCTGTGACGCAGCAAACAAAACTCCATATATGGCGGAGGAGGCTGGCAACGCTGCGATTTCTGCGGGGAATGGCGCAGATGCGCTGATGGCAGCCATGAGTTCAATGAGAGCGGACTTTTCCTCTAGATTTGATGGGATTATGACAGCGTTGGAAGGAATAAGAAAGGAATTGGGTGACTGTGTAGAACGAACGGCGCAGATGGAGCTCCGTCTCGCTAGTGCTGAAGATGACGTCACCCGTCTTCAATTAAAGGTGCGCACTTTGGAAAAAAAAAATAAATCTCTGGAAGATAATATTTTGGATTTGGAATCTCGGTCGAGACAGAATAATTTGAGGCTGGTGGGTCTTCCAGAGGAATCAGAAGGTCGGGACGTATGTTCCTTTCTGGAAAAGTGGATTCCGGAGGTGCTGGGCAGCGAGGAGTAGCAATCAGCAGTGGTTCTGGAAAAAGCACATCGTATTGGCCCACGGAGAGATAAGGGACCGCCGAGGACCTTAATTATGAAGTTTCTTAGCAACAGAGACAGGATGAAGATCTTCAACGCTGCACGTGCTAAAGGAGAGATTAAACACCAGGACCAGCAGGTGCGGTTCTACCCAGATTTGGCCACAGGAATCCAGCAATTGAGGAAGCAGTTTGATCCCGTACGTAAGGAGCTGCGCAACCTTGGGATTCGTCATGGTGTAATCTATCCTGCGAGACTGCTGACCACGTATGAGGGCAGAACCCACATCTTCAAGACCCCAGAGGAGGCGCAGGAGTTCATCAAGAAGATCAAAGAAGAAGAAGAGACTGGTGGGAGCTAAGCATGAACAAAATATAAGGTAGAATAATTAAGCATTTGCACAGGCATCTGACTGACTTGAAGTAAATAGTAAGTTTACAAAATATAGATTGTATTATATATTAAAAAAACAAAACAAAAACAAAACAAACAAACAAAAAAAAAAAACTATGATGTACAAAGTTGTTAAAAATTTTGGAGTTAAGTTGGAAAACTACAGAGGAGAGTTAATGTTACGTCATTTAAAGCAGTAGAGTTAGGGTGATTGGGAGGATGAAGAAGGAGTGGCTTAGGCTGTTCCCCGTGGGTGTGGAACGGTCGATGGCTATATCGGGAGACAGAATTTTTCTTTTGATTTTGGGGGGTTTGCCACAAGTGTGGGAAGGGGAAATTTGTTTGTGTGTAGTTTGTAGGATGAATGTTCAACCACTCATGTTTTTGCTTCTCTGTATGAGCATGTTTACACTGCAAGGTAATCCCAAACTCTCTATTGATCATGGACCAAAGTGTTAATCTTAATTTAACTTCATGGAATTGCAGAGGTCTACAAAATTTAAAAAAACTTAAACAAGTTATGAATAAAATAAAGGACATGGGTTCAAGAATTGTGTTTTTACAAGAAACTCATCTGATAGAGGAGGATGTTAAAAGAATTAGGAGTAGATGGCAGGGAAGTGTATTCACCTCTTCATTTTCATCCCGAGCCAGGGGAGTTATGACTCTCATACATAAATCAGTTCCTTTTCAGGTGAAAAATGTAATTGGAGACAAATTTGGAAGATATGTAATCATTCAAGGTTCTTTGCTATTAGAAAATATAAATCTTGTGAACTTATATGGTCCCAATATAGATGATCAGAAGTTCTTTGCTAATTTATTTCTCATCTTATCATCACTTACAGGGCAACATATAATAGCAGGGGATTTTAATTGTACATTGAATCCAGGTGTGGATAGATCAACAGGACTGGATTGTACGCACATTGGATGTAGGATGACTATTAATCATTTTATGAAAGAATTGAGATTGTTGGATATATGGAGAGAAATGAAACCACAAGTTAAAGCCTATTCTTGTTATTCCAGTACCTACAAGACATTCTCACGTATTGATTATTTTTTGATTTCCACAGAATTAAGGTCCAAGATTCAAAACTGCTTTTATGATAACATCGTGATCTCTGATCATGCACCCTGTTGTCTAATATATGTAGATAAAAAATTGACAAAGGAATCAGGTAGATGGCAATTTCAGCATAAATGGCTTCAGGATGAGGAATTTGTCAAGTATATAGAAAAACAGATAGACGAGTTCTTTGACATCAATACTACACAAACATCAGCATGTGTAAAGTGGGAGGCTTTCAAAGCTTTTATTAGGGGACATATTATTAGTTATACAGGATCAAAATCTAAGAAGACTCGAGAGGAGAGAGCTAAATTGGAACATAAAATAAAAAATCTTCAGGAAAAAGTGTATGCAGGAAGTGACCCAAGGTTGGAGAATGAATTACTGATTTTGAGAGCTGAATACGACAAAAAATCAGCAAATAGAGCTGCCTCGAGTCTTCTAAGATTGAAACAATCTTTTTATGAACAAGGTGAAAAATCAGGAAAATTATTAGCATGGCAGATTAAACAATTGGAAATTAAAACACCAATTACCAGTATTATAAGTAACGGACAGGTAGTTATAGATCCTTTAGAAATTAATAGAGCCTTTAGAGATTACTATGAAAAATTATATGATACCAAAAATGAACCTGATTTAACAAAACTAAATGGGTTTTTGAACGAACTATCTATACCGTGTATTCCAAATGAAAACAGGGAGATATTGGAGTCTAAAATTAGTCAAGAAGAAGTTGGGCTAGCCATTGATAATATGAAATCAGGAAAAAGTGCAGGACCAGATGGTCTTCCAGTTGACCTTTATAAAAAATTTAAGAATAAATTAATAAAACCTTTTTTGGAAATGGTTTTAGAAGCATTTCAAAATAATAATTTACCATCATACATAAATAATGCCTTAATTATACTGCTGCCAAAACCAGGTAAGCCCTCTAATAAATGTGAAAATATGAGACCAATAAGCCTATTAAACGCCGACCTTAAGATAATCTGTAAAATTTTAGCAAGACGAATACAAGAAATTTTACCAAATATTATTAATCGAGATCAGAATGGCTTTATAAAGGGTAGACAAGGCTTCCATAATGTAAGAAGACTATTTAATATTATTTATTTTAATAAAGAAGCACCGGATACAGCTCTCCTATCATTGGACGCCGAAAAGGCCTTTGATAGAGTTGAATGGCCCTTTCTTTTTGAAGTCCTACAAAGGTTTGGACTTGGAAATAATTTCATAAAATGGGTTCAAATAATATACAATAATGCTACAGCAGAAATCCTAACAAATAACAATATTTCAAAACCAATAAAAATCAATAGAGGATGTCGACAAGGCTGTCCACTTTCACCTTTACTGTTTACTATGGCAATTGAACCTTTAGCGATAGCGATACGTTTACATTCACAAATATATGGAATTAAAGTTGGACCAACAGAACATAAAATCTCCCTGTACGCCGATGATATAATTTTGTTTATGTCGAATCTAAAAAAATCAATTCCAACCTTGTTGAATTTAATAAAGAATTTTGGGGAAATATCAGGATATAAAATAAATAAAACTAAATCTTCAATATTAATGCTAAATGAGACCCAGAGAAATTACCCAGCCCCTGAGGTAAATCAATTCAATGTTGTAAATCAGTTTAAATATTTAGGAATCCAAATTATGCCTAAGCTAGAATCAGTCGCCAGTGTCAACTATGAAGCCTTAATGTCAGATATCAGTGAGTTAACTCAGAGATGGATGTCACTACCAATGTCGATGATCGGGAGAATCAATATACTTAAAAGTAATATTTTACCTAAAATACTTTATTTATTTCAATACATTCCCTTATCACCACCTTTAGATCTATTCTCAAGAATAAAAAAAAAGTTAGTGGAATTTATATGGAACAACAGGAGGGCTAGATTACGTTTGTCTTTATTATATTTACCATTTGATCGTGGAGGTCTGAAATGTCCAAATTTTATGTTGTATTATTGGTCGGCACAACTGAGGTCTATGACATATTATTTTTCATCAAATGATCTCCCTCACTGGACTGAAATGGAATCATACAATTTACCTTTACCTCTTCCCATATTCATATACTCAGATTCGGCAAAAAAATTACAAAAACAAGTTAAAAATCCATTTGTAAAGCATATGATCAAAATATGGTGTGAAGCTAAAAACTATTTAAAAGAACCACAGTTATTGTCACAATTTAGTCCAATATGGGGTAATCAATATTTTAAACCAGGGAGAGCGGACGCTGTATTTAAAGTATGGAATTTAAAAGGGATACAAAAGATTCAGGATTTATATTTGCCATGTGCAGACAACATAATGTCTTTTGAAGAGCTGAGGATCAAATTTAATCTCAATAGAACACATTTTTTTAAATATCTTCAACTTAGAAACTTTATTCGATCAAATCAAAATAAAGCTCTCACTCGACCTATTTATTCATCCTTGGAAAAAATGATGATGAAAGATAGTAAAAGAAAGGGTATTATTTCAGAGTTTTATAACTCATTGACACTATCTTCAAGTGAAAATTCACTGAAAAGATTAAACTACTGGAAAGAAGATCTGCAAATTGAAATTTCAGAGGAACAATGGGAATTGGCTTGTACAGAAGCGCAAACCAAATCAATAAATGCACGCCTTAAATTGATACATTTTAAATGGTTAATGCGGATGTATGTTACACCGGAGGAGTTAAATAGATATAACAAAAATATACCAGATACATGCACAAAATGCATGGAAAGTAAAGGAACCCTATTTCATTGTTTATGGGAATGTAGATTAATAAGAATGTTTTGGGAAGAGGTGAGGGTAACAATTGAAAAAATAATCTCAAAACAAATCATATTGAATCCTAAACTGTTTTTGTTGGGTCTGTACCCAGAAAAGCATAATTTTAATAAAAGTGAAAGAACATTCATAGACCTCAGTTTGCTTAATGCCAAAAAATGTATTGCACTATTATGGAAAAAGACTCATAGACCAGATGTGACTCAGTGGTTAAGACAGATGTTAACAAACCTTCCATTAGAAAGAATAACATATATACTAAAATCAAAGGAAATTGTGTTTGAGAATATTTGGAGACCTTTTATTGATTATGTAAAAAATTTAAACATAACTCTTGAAGAAGAAGGTGAATGATGTGTGTGGACCTTGTAAATTCCAAACTGGTGAACATAATATGTATACTTATGTATTGGATTGTCTAGACTAAACAGAGGAGCATTGTTGAAGATTTGATTTTGTTGGTGGTTGTTGGTGTTTTTAGTGCATTTTTTTTTTTTGTAGTACTTTAGTGTTAGTGTTTGATTGTTTGTATCATGTTTGTTAAAAAAAAAAAAAAAAGGTTCAATAAAGATATTGTGGAAAAAAAAAACATTTTGTCATATGGCTGCTGCTAATGGTTTGATAAAGATGGTAAAAAGTGAGGGCGAGAGTGGACAACCCTGCCTGGTGCCTCTCTGGAGATTAAAGCTTCAAGAAGTTTCATCATTTGTTTGGACAGACGCAGCTGGACAGCTATGTTGGGCAGCGCGGTGGCGCAGTGGTTTGCACTGTGACAGCACAGCAACTCACCTTGGCCATGGGATCCCTGGTTCGATCCCAGCCCCTGACCAACAGTGACCTGTGTGGAGTTTGCATGTTCTCCCCGTGTCTGCGTGGGTTTACTCCCGGAGTTCTCTGGTTTCCTCCCACAGGCCAAAAAACATGCAGGTTAGGTTAATTGGAGACTCTAAAAGTGGCCCTAGGTGTGAATGTGTGTGTGAATGGTAAAGGGATAGCGCCGTACCGTGGCTGCTTCATCCATCCAGGTGGATGCCCTCAATTTCCCCTCTGGGGATCAGTAAAGTATACAAAATCAAAAAAAAAAAAAATAATAGTATTTTAATCCAGTTTATGAAAGATGAACCAAACCCAAACTTGTTTAACACCATAAAAAGAAATTTCCATTTAACACAGTCAAAGGTTTTCTCTGCATTCAGAGATAAAATTGTGGTTTCTAAGTTATAAATCTTACAGTAGTCTATTAAATTAAACAGCTTGCGTGTATTATTAGCCAGGTGCCTACCCTTGATGAAACCTGACATTTGACAACCTGACGTTCTGACATTAGAAGAGCTGCATCCAGAGCTGTAATCTGTTTATTATTTAATCGTGGTAAATTAACATTGTCCAGAAATTCATTTATCTCTGAGTCAGAGTGCTTAATCTGAGATGAATAGAGGTTTTCATAAAACTTTCTGAAGGAGTTATTTATTTCTTCAGGCTCATGGATGATATTTCCAGTCGTATCCTTAATAGAGTGGATAGATTACTGTCTAAGGTGAGTGGAGGTGAAGGAGGTGGTGATCAGATCAAGTCCTGTGGCGATAGAGGTCGTGTGACGTGGCAGGCTCGAGAGGTGGGAAGCTACTAGCATGAGTTCTACACACAGGCGGCCTACACTCAGTGGCGGACCATGTATTCTACAACTAGGCCTTCAGTGGTGATCTACCAGATTTAAGTGCCATTCATACCAAACACCATAAAAACAGTCTATAGGGCCATTCACACAAAGCACGTTAAAGATAACTTTAACTATAAAATTATAGTTTTAAAAATCTTCACCTTTTTGTTGTGGAGCTCAATTTCCCTGTGCACTTGCTCACTGAGCTGCAGCTCCACTCTTGTTTCCCCAAAGGTTTAACAGTACTGTTGCTTGTAAATGTTTGGCTGGCATCTTGCTGCTGCTATGGTTAAGGCCCTGTCACCCCTAGACGATTTAGGCAGCCAAAACATATGGAAAAATTTGGAGAACATGGTGGTGTACATTTAATCAGGTGTAGTTCACTGAGCTTCCCTGAAAATTTATTATCAGCATGCTGAAAATTTTCTGACGTATCCAGTGTATGGCTGATATGTCCCCACATTCGCGGAGCAAATGGCATATTTGCAGCATTGGTTCATAGGAAAAAAAAACCCGTACAGAGCTCTGCCTGCAGTGCATACATGCACACATATTTGTTCATGTAACAGGACCTGTCAGGATTTTTCCATTTGACTGGTCTGTATCATCAGCTGTCCAGTGTTGTTCTGATAAATATACCAAAATGTCAGAACACTGAAGGAGGAGGATCCAATCAGTTGATCGACTGAAGCACAGAGCGCAGCTGTTTTCCATGATAAATCATACTTTCCTGTTGGCTGCACCCCCCAGCAAAAGCACTCTCCGTGCATAATCTTGTTTTTTTCCCAGTTGATTGAAAATAAACTTTTTTTTATCACCATTAGTCCACGTGCCTTTGAGCAAGGTTGTGACAACTGTTATCTGATGTTTCTGACATGTCACATTAGCTGTTTGAGACGTGATTGACCTGACAGATTTGACAGCTCTGCCAGGTCAGTCACGCCCTCCACCGTGGTCTCTGGAGGGAAGAATCATCTCGGTTGATCAGAGATCATTTCTCCCACACCTAGGATTTATGGATCGGTAGGCAACGTCTTTTGACATGACCGCTATGCAGACGATAGACTATTGTTGCGCATAAGTTGTGAATGTCGGCAACATGCTAAGCATTACAACCTTTGAGCAAGGTTGTGACAACTGTTATCTGATGTTTCTGACATGTCACATTAGCTGTTTGAGACGTGATTGACCTGACAGATTTGACAGCTCTGCCAGGTCAGTCACGCCCTCCACCGTGGTCTCTGGAGGGAAGAATCATCTCGGTTGATCAGAGATCATTTCTCCCACACCTAGGATTTAGGCCCCCCCGATTTGCAGTCGGGGGGGCGCCCTCCCCCCCGACTGCACAACAACCACTGCTCCCTCTAAAGACATCAAGTCCTGCTGCCCACACCCCACCCCACCAACAACCCCCCACTCCCAACACACAGCCCCCCAACATGACTCTCACTAAGACCCAGATGAGGACGGAGCTGAGAAAGGTCAAGGCGAGGAAGGCGTCGGGACCAGACGGCATCAGTACAAAGCTCCTCAAGTCCTGTGCAGATCAGCTGTGTGGGATTGTGGAGCTCATCTTCAACCTGAGCCTGAAGCTGGGGAGGGTACCACAGTTGTGGAAAACATCTTGTGTGGTACCTGTACCAAAGACCTCCCGCCCCAAAAACCTGAACAGCTACAGACCAGTGGCCCTGACGTCCCACATGATGAAGACCCTGGAGAGACTGCTCCTTGCTCACCTCCGCCCCCTGGTGGGACCAGTGATGGATCCACTCCAGTTCGCCTACCAGCATGGCATTGGAGTGGAGGATGCAGTGATCTTCCTCCTTCACTGTTCCCTGTCCCACCTGGAGAAGCCCGGGGATGCGGTGAGGATCATGTTCTTTGACTTCTCCAGTGCTTTCAACACCATCCAACCGATGATCCTGAAGGACAAGCTGCTGTGCGCAGGGGTGGACCAGCACCTTTCATCATGGATCTTGGACTACCTCACTAACTGGCCACAGTTTGTAAGAACCCGGGACTGTATGTCCGACATGATCATCGGTAGCACGGGGGCCCCCCAGGCTCCCTTCCTGTTCACCCTTTATACTGCAGACTTCTCACACAACACAACACACTGCCATCTACAGAAGTTCTCTGACGACTCTGCGATCATTGGCCTCATCTCCAACGGAGATGAAGCTGAGTACAGAGGACTTATCCAGGACTTCGTGGACTGGTGCCATAGGAACTGCCTCCAGATCAAAGCGAGGAAAACTAAGGAGTTGGTGGTGGACTGCCGCAGGCAAGGACAACCCCTCACAGCACCAGTAAACATACAGGGAACAGACATCGAGATGGTGACATCCTACAAGTACCTGGGTGTTCATCTGAACAATAAACTAGACTGGTCACACAATACCGACGCACTCTACAAGAAGGGACAGCGCAGGCTGTTCCTACTGAGGAGACTCAGGTCTTTTGGTGTACAAGGGGCGCTGCTGAAGACATTCTATGACACGGTGGTGGCATCAGCCATCACTTTTGGAGTGGTCTGCTGGGGCAGTGGTATTACAGCAGCCGATAGGAAGAGACTGAACAAACTGATCAAGAAAGCTAGCTCTGTCCTGGGGCAGCGCCCTGACCCAGTGGAGGAGATAGGAGAGAGAAGGATGGTGGCTAAACTGTCATCTCTGCTGGAGTCCGAGTCCCACCCTATGCAGGACATACTGAACGCACTGAGGAGCTCATTTAGCAGTAGACTACATCATCCTAGGTGCGCAACCGAGAGGTTTCGCAGGTCCTTCCTACCTACGGCTGTCAGACTGTATAACCTAAGCAGGGCTGTTCGCAGAGATATCAAAAAAACGTGACGACCTAATAGTATTGAATGCAAAAGACGCAATAGACTTACACAATGGTCCCCTCCAGTATATACAACTAGGACAGTATCGGTCGCTACGGAGGGTGACAATAAGTATGGTACATATTCATACTATGTAGGATAACTAAGTAGACGGTTATGCTGTTTATTCCATCTTGCTACAATGCTCCACACTTTGTATATATATTTATATATTTATGGGTATGTATGTATATCCACTGCTCTTATTTATATCTGCCGTATCTTCTTAATTATTGCTCTGAGTGTTGCTATCCCTGTGCTGTTGCAATCCTGGAATTTCCCCATTGTGGGACTAATAAAGGCTTATCTTTGACATAACGTTCGGCTCAGGAGACGCACACACACAGGCTCAGAGTAGTTCAAACTGTTTATTAACAACAGGGATGTTTGGGTGCGTGTCTGCGGAATGTTAATGTGTTGGTGGTGGCGTCTGCTTTGGACCCAGAGGCAGGAGACCGTTCAGCTGGCAACCCTATGGGAGAAATCAGACACAGGGTGATGAGCACACACCAACACAGGAGGAGAATAGGCGAGGGAGAGAAGCTTACTTGTTAGGACAGATGACTGGCGCTTCAAGGATGGAAGCCCGGGAGACAGCCACCTGCAGGGCTTGGTGCAGCAGCGAGGAGAGACGAGGGACGGGATTGTCCGCCGCCGAGGAATCCACCTGTGCACAGGGGAGCAGACTGGAGAGATGAGGTAAGTGATTTTCTTACCGGTGACGAGGATGCTGAAGAGAATGTGGTAGAAGCCCATGGAAGGGAAATGAAGTCTACGGCTTCAGACCGAAGCTCAGGGCGAGGCGGCTTATATCCCTCGCCGCTGATGACTGACAGGTGTGTGAGCAGGTGGCGCCGTTGATGAGCGGCGCGGCGTGACAGTACTCCCCCCTCTAGCAGCGCCTCCTGGCGATGGCTTATCCGGGTGCGCCCGGTGGAAGTCCGCGATGAGCGATGGGTCCAACACAAACGACGGGGGCACCCACTGTCGATGCTCGGGCCCATAGCCCTCCCAGTCCACCAAGTATTGCAACCCACGACCCCGGCGCCGGGAGTCCAGGATGGAGGAGACGGACCAGGCCGGATGGCCACCAACCATCCGGGGTGCGGGTTGCGCTGCAGGAGGAGGGCAAAGGGGGTCGGTAACTGCCAGCTTCACCTTCGACACGTGGAAAGTGGGATGGATGCGGAGGGAGGGGGGAATAGCCACGCGCACAGCCACCGGGTTGATGATCCGGGTGATGGGAAAGGGACCCATGAAGCGCTGTGCCAGCTTTCTCCTCTCGCCTTTTAGGGTGACGTCCTGGGTGGAAACGTAGACAAGTTGCCCAACTCTGTACGCCGGGGCAGGTCTTCTACGCCGGTCCGCCACGGTCCTGTTGCGCTCCGCTGTGCGTAAAAGCGCATGACGCGCGGCGGCCCAGGTGGAGCGGAACTGCCTCACGTGCGCCCTAACTGACGGGACAGTTACCTCGCTCTCCTGCGCTGGAAGCAGCGGGGGGTCGTAACCCAGGGACGCCTTGAAGGGGGACATCCCCGTTGCAGAAGAGCGGGCGGTGTTGTGGGCGTACTCCACCCAGGCGAGATGGTTGCTCCATGACGTCGGCTTGGATCTTGCAACACAGCGGAGCGCAGCCTCCAGCTCCTGATTGGTCCTCTCACACTGCCCGTTAGACTGGGGGTGATGGCCGGAGGAGAGGCTCACCTTGGCTCCGATGGCGTTGCAAAAGGACCTCCAAACCTCGGATGAAAATTGGGGACCCCGGTCCGAGACCACGTCCACCGGAATCCCGTGCAGCCTGACCACATGTTGGATGAGGAGGCCCGCCGTCTCCAGGGTGGTAGGGAGACCTCGCAGGGGGACGAAGTGTGCCGCCTTGGAGAAACGGTCCATGATGGTCAGGATGGTGTTAAAGGAGCTGGAAACGGGGAGTCCGGTGACGAAATCCAGTGCGATATGCGACCAGGGCCTGCCGGGGACGGGCAGAGGCTGGAGCAGACCCGCTGGAGGGGCATTTCCTGACTTGCTGGTGGCACAGACTGGGCAAGCCCGGGCGTAGCGGGCTGCATCCCTCCGCAGGCCTGGCCACCAAAAAGACCGTTGGAGGAGGCTGATCATCCAGGAGGTGCCGGGATGACAGGTGAGCCGGGAGGTGTGGAGCCAGTGGATGACCTCTCCTCGGACCACAGATGGGACGAACAGTCTTCCCTCCGGTCCGCCGCCAGGATCAGGTTCCACCTCCTGTGCCTTCCGGATCTTTGCCTCGATATCCCATGAGATGGCTCCCACGACGCACGACCTGGGCAGGATGGAGTGGGGCGCCTCCTCCGATTCCACGGGAGTGAACTGCCTAGAGAGGGCGTCAGGCAGGCCGTTCTTAGAGCCAGGCCTGAAGGTGATAGAAAATTGGAACCTGGCGAAGAACAGAGACCAGCGCGCCTGGCGGGCGTTCAGGCGCTTGGCAGATCGTAAATACTCCAGGTTCTTGTGGTCCGTAAGGACCACAAACGGCAGGTTCGCCCCCTCGAGCCAGTGGCGCCACTCCTGCAGGGCGAGCTTGATGGCCAAGAGCTCTCTGTCCCCCACATCGTAGTTCCTCTCCGCCGGGGACAAGCGCCGGGAGAAGAAGGTGCACGGTCGTTTGGCGCCATCGTCCGGTGACCGCTGGGACAGCACTGCTCCCACTCCCGTGTCCGAAGCGTCTACCTCGACGATGCACTGCAGCGTGGGGTCGACCTGGCGAAGGACCCGGGAGGAGGAGAATTCCGCCTTCAGCGCCTCAAAGGCGGCAGCGACCTCTTCGGTCCACCGGAACGGGACCTTCGGGGACGTGAGGCGGGTCAGTGGTCCAACGATGGTACTGAAGTTAGGGACAAAGCGGCGGTAGAAATTGGCGAAGCCAACAAATTGCTGCACCTGCTTCCGGGATGCAGGTGTAGGCCATTCCACCACCGCCTTTACCTTCTCTGGGTCAGGGAGCACCTTATCGTGGGCGATGATGAACCCCAGGAAGGACGTACTCCTGGCGTAAAATTCACACTTTTCTGCCTTTACGTACAGACAATTCTCCAGCAGCCTTTGGAGGACCCGCCTCACGTGGACCTGGTGCTCATCCCTGGACTTGGAGAAGATGAGAATATCGTCCAGGTAGACGAACAGGAAAAGGCCAATGAAATCCCGGAGGACGTCATTAATGAGGCGCTGGAAGACTGCAGGAGCGTTGGTCAACCCGAACGGCATCACCAGGTATTCAAAGTGGCCGCTCGGGGTACGGAAGGCCGTTTTCCACTCATCTCCCTCCCGGATCCGGACGAGGTGGTAAGCGCTGCGTAGGTCCAGCTTGGTGAACCAGGTCGCCCCCTGGAGGGAGTGGAAAGCAGTGTCCATGAGAGGCAGGGTGTAACGGTCCTTCTCCGTGATATTATTGAGGGCCCGGTAGTCGATACAAGGGCGGAGGGACCCATCCTTTTTTCCCACGAAGAAGAACCCTGCCCCCACGGGTGACGATGATGGGCGGATTATCCCGGCGTTTAATGACTCCTTCAGATATGTGTTCATCGTCTCCTTCTCCGGCGCTGACAGGCTGTAGAGCCGACCAGAAGGTAACGGCGCCCCCTGGCGGAGGTTGATGGCACAGTCGTAGGGCCGATGAGGGGGAAGAGACATAGCTTTCGCTTTACTGAACACCATACCCAGGTCGTGAAACTCCGGGGGCACCAGGGACAGGTCCGGGGGTGCAGCGTCCGTCGCGGGGGGAGGAGCGGACGGCGAGCAGGCAGCGGACTGGAGGCAGGTGCCCAGGCAAAATGTACTCCATGCCGATACCCCAGCTGATCTCCAATCCAGGACCGGATTGTGAAGGCGGAGCCAGGGATACCCCAGGATGACGGGCGACACAGAGTTGGGAAGGACGTAAAAGGTCATCTCCTCCCGGTGGTTTCCCGAGATGATGACTGGTAGGGGGACAGTTTGATGTGTCACTCTCCCAAGGGTGGCACGGGAGAGGTGGACTAGGGAGATGGGAGTGTTGAGTGCCTGGCAGCGGATGCCCAGTCGGGTTGCCAGGCTTTGTGAAATGAAGCTGCCTTCTGCGCCCGAATCCACCAGTGCGTGGGTGAGGTGCCCAGTGGGGTTATGGCAGAAACGGATGGGCAGCTTCAATTGGGTGAGTGATCCTAACCGATTGACGTCCGCGAGGCTTCCAACAGTGACTCGCGGACCCCACCGACTGGCTTTCCGTGGACAACGCTCCACGGTGTGTTGGTCGCCTCCGCAATACATGCAGAGGCCCAACTCACGGCGGCGTTGTTTCTCCACAGGGGAAAGTTTAGTCCAGCCCGTCACCATCGGCTCCGACTCCTCGGGGCACGATGCTGGCGGCGCCGCCAGGGGGCGAGCTTGGAACAGGTGCGGCGAGACTCCACGAGGGCGAGAAGAAGAAGACTTCCGCCCCGAGGAGCGCTCGCGCAGCCTGTTATCCAAACTTACCGCTAAGGACGTCAGCTCCGCTAGCGTCCCAGGGATATCCCGACCAGCCAGTTCATCCATCAGATCACTATTGAGGCTGCGGAGGAACAGGCCACAGAGGGAGCGTTCCTCCCAGCCCAATTCCTCCGCCGCTACCCGGAAGTCGACCGAGTGGTCCGCTGCCGACCGGCTTCCCTGCTGGAGAGCGAGAAGCCGATCGACCTGGACCGTTTCGGTTTGAGAATGGTCAAAGACCTCCAGAAAGCGCCTCACGAATTGATCATAGGTGAGGGTGGCATAACTGGGCCTCGCCATTACGGCGTAGGTCCAAGTTAACGCACGCCCCTCCAGAAGATTCCCTATGTAACCAATTCGGCTGTGGTCCGAGGGAAAATCTCCGGGCACACGGTGGAACACGGACTCACACTGCATAATGAACCCCCGCGCTCCGCCGAGCTTACCGCTAAAGCGGGCGGGGGTCGGAATCGGTGTGAGCTGAACCGGTGCCACTGGAGCCGGCTGGACGGCCGCTGGAACAGCAGGAGCCGCGCCACCCTGGCGAGTCGGGAGGAACGGCTGTTGGGGGTCCAAGCGGTTCAATCGGTTAGTTAATTCTAATAATTGATTAAGAACCACCTGTTGCTGATAAACAATCTGATCCACCCGAGCCTCGAGGATGGTAAACCGGTGTGCGAGCCCGCCGTCTGCCGAGCCGCTCTGCTGAAGCCGTACTGACATAACGTTCGGCTCAGGAGACGCACACACACAGGCTCAGAGTAGTTCAAACTGTTTATTAACAACAGGGATGTTTGGGTGCGTGTCTGCGGAATGTTAATGTGTTGGTGGTGGCGTCTGCTTCGGACCCAGAGGCAGGAGACCGTTCAGCCGGCAACCCTATGGGAGAAATCAGACACAGGGTGATGAGCACACACCAACACAGGAGGAGAATAGGCGAGGGAGAGAAGCTTACTTGTTAGGACAGATGACTGGCGCTTCAAGGATGGAAGCCCGGGAGACAGCCACCTGCAGGGCTCGGTGCAGCAGCGAGGAGAGACGAGGGACGGGATTGTCCGCCGCCGAGGAATCCACCTGTGCACAGGGGAGCAGACTGGAGAGATGAGGTAAGTGATTTTCTTACCGGTGACGAGGATGCTGAAGAGAATGTGGTAGAAGCCCATGGAAGGGAAATGAAGTCTACGGCTTCAGACCGAAGCTCAGGGCGAGGCGGCTTATATCCCTCGCCGCTGATGACTGACAGGTGTGTGAGCAGGTGGCGCCGTTGATGAGCGGCGCGGCGTGACAATCTTATCTTATCTTATCTTATTAGCTGGTTTAAGTTACTTATAAGTTATGGAAATATTCTATATAAGTTACTGACATGTTATGCATATTTCCAAGTCGTTATGGATACGTGATGCATACGGCCAAAAGTGACAATTTTGGCGTATGCCAGCATTTTAGATTGATTTTTATACTTTTGGCAAACACTGCCTAAATCATCATGGTGTGACAGTAGACAGCTGAAGTTTGCAAACCCTGTCTGGCTTCAAGTATCTACTCAATCAGTTGCAAACAAGCGTTCCCAGCAAGATAATTTGCAGCACTCCTCAGAGCCTGTAATCCAAGGATACCGCTCATTGCTAATATGGAAGTGACGGACAAATCCTTTCCCTGGCTGAGATGAGCCTGCTAGTTTCGGGGTTGGCCGACCTCTCTTCACAATGACTAGCTTTTCTTGAAAATTCCGTCTGGAATTTTTTTTTTTTTTTTAAATATCAGCAACCAAATCATTTTCCTCTCCCCTGTCAGCCATTGTGGGTGGAAAAACAGCTATTATATTTAAACAGATGCAGTATATTGTAGCTGCTTAAGCAAGTCCTTACACTGGTGTTTTGCTAGCTAGGATCCTCTGCATTGTGGGTGGAGGAGTCTAACCAATCAAAAGATGTGGAAATGCCGACGTTCTCATATGCCTTCTATGCGTACCCCTGGACGTACAGAAGACATCTGATTGGTTAAAGAAACAGGATAAGTTTAATGGTTAATTTAACCTACAGAGCCGCACTGTTAATTCCTGAAGGCCCAAGGCAGATTTGCTTGACCCTGGCAACCACAGATGGCTGAAATATGATTGGACAAAAAAAAAAAAACTAACATGCATTACACTACTGGAAGGAGTGCAACCAAGAGAAAAGCTACAAAATGAAGAGAATAGACTATTGGGAATAATTTAATACAGCCTCATGACTTAAGAATGTAGGTTGTAAATATAATTCTGATAGTGTTTAGGCCAGCAGAGAAGGCTTTGCTGGCCCTGAGGGTCCACCACTGCCTACACTAGATGGTCGTGGTCTGTTGACATAGTGACAATTGATTAAGGCAGCTGTGTGGGTGTCCGGGCAGCTCTATTTAGAGACAGCACTGCCCGCCCTAGTAGGGGAAGCCCCTAGAAAATGTGGAGTAAAGAAAGCTCACTCTTCCAAATCTGGTTGGCTTACCGTGATCAACGGGTCTCCATTCAAACAGGATGAAGACTATGAAAACCAAAATGACAATTGCTACGTGGAACGTCAGAACTATGCTCAACAGAGATGATAGACCAGAGAGGCGAACAGTACTTATAGCAAAGGAGCTTTCTAGGTATTCAATATAGCAGCACTGCAAGAGACAAGACTGGAAGGTCAGAGTCAGATAAGAGAGAAGATGCATACCATATTCTGGTATGGCAGAACTGATGAATGACGAGAGGCTGGTGTGGCCTTTGCAATCTCTAACAGCATTGCAGATAAGCTCATATCCATCTCAAAGGGACAGTCTGAAAGGCTTATGCAACTTAGGTTACCCATTGGGAAAAAAAGCTTCTTGACATTAATCAACTTCTATGTTCCAACTATGATGTACCTAGATGAAGCAAAAGAAGAGTTCTATGGAACCCTGAGTCATGTAGTACAAGCTGTCCCAAAAACAGATAAACTGTTGTTGATTGGTGATTTCAATGCAAGAGATGGCAAGGACTGTGTATTATACCAGAAAGAACTGGACAAGTTTGGAAAGGGGAACAAGAACTCCACACAGCACGAGCTATGCATCACAAACACATTCTTCAGTCAACTACATATACAATACTACACTTGGATGCCTCCAAGGTCCAAGCACTTTTACTTGCTGGACTATGTGATCACCCGCTCTGAAAACCTAAGTGAAGTGCTGGTGACAAGAGCCATGAGGAGTGCAGAATGCTCTACCGATCACTGCCTTATAAGGTCTGTGATTAGATTCTGTGTCACACTACCAAGACGCAAAACAGCTTGTGCTGTGCCAAAAAAGCTTGGCATCAAGAAATTAGCTACAGATCACCACCAAACTGCTCTTGCACAAGCAATGCAGGCAACACTAGAGAAACAGGAGCATGATGAACTAACTCTAATGGACTCTAATATAAACTCTAATGAACTGATGAAATAAAAATCAAGGTCCAAAAAGATATCAGATCCATGAAAGACAGCTGGTGGAGTAAGAAAGCAGAGGAATTACAGTTGTTTGCAGACTCAAATGACTCCCAGAGGTTCTACTCAGCACTAAAAGCAATCTACGGCCCTTGTACCAGTTATTAAACCAAGAAGGAAATGTTGACACAAACACTACATGCCAACTAGCTTTTCGACCAATAAGAGAAGAGTTAAATGATCCCATCACTATAGAAGAGGTTGAAAAAGCTTTAAAATCTCCAAAATGTGGTAAAGCACCAGGTCAAGATGGAATTCCAGCACATGTTCTGAAACATGGTGGAGAAGGCCTGAAACATCAGCTCCGTCTGTTATACCACCTTTGTTAGAGTAATGAGGAGCTCCCCCAAGATTTCAAAGATACTCTTTTAGTGACTATAAGAAGAAAGGTGGTAGATGTGATTGTAACAACCATCGTGGCATCTCCCTACTGTCACATGCAGGGAAGATGTTCGCAAAGATTCTCCTTAACCGACTAAAGATTGTCTCAGAGTATTTTACCGGAATGTCAATGTGGCTTTAGAGCATCGAGATCCACATCAGACATGATTTTTTACACTTTGACAATTGCAAGAAAAAGCAGTGGAACAGAACCAGCCCCTATACATGGTATTTACTGACTTCAGCAAGGACTTTGACACGATTGACAGGACAACACTTTGGAGAGTCCTCCATGCCTATGGCTGCCCAGAGAAGTTTGTCAGCATTGTCAGACTATTCCATGACGGTATGATCGGTAGAGTGTCTGTTAGTGGCGATGTTGGTGATCCCTTCCCTGTCTGCCATGGGGTCAAACAGGGCTGTTTCCTTGCACCAATACTTTTTATCATGTATACCTGGCTGCTGTACTTGAAACCATGAGTAGCATTCTTACCAAAGGAGTTTACATGCACACATGCCTGGATGGTAGACCTTTCAACTTAGCAAAACTGAAAGCATCCAGCAAGACTAGAGAGATATGTGTTAGCAGCTACTCAGTTTGGTCTGAAGATAAATACTATGAAAACAGAACTATTATTCCAGCCATCACCACTGGCAAACAACCCACAGCAACCTGTCAAGACATGGGTTGGACCTACAGCCTAGCTTTGAGTTATTTTGTATTTTCTGCACTTATTTGTTGGATTCTTGATTCTGTTTTCAGTTCCAATTATTATTATGATATTAGTTCAGTCAGGTCATTGTTGTTTTGGTCATGTCTTCCCGGTTTCCTGTGTGTGTGTGTGTGTGTGTGTGTGTGTGTGTGTGTGTGTGTGTGTGTGTGTGTGTGTGTGTGTGTGTTCAGCCCCGCCCTCCTGTCACTGCCAGCTGCCTCAGCTGTCAGTGATTAGTCTCCCCATCTGTCTCGTGTTGTCCTGATTTCTTCCCCGTCTATATGAACTAGTGTTCAGTCTGTGTCAAGTGTGGCGTCCTTAGTGTTTCTGCCTGCCCTCTGTGTGTGTTCTTCCCCATTCCTCTTGAGTTCTGTCAGTTTAGTTCTGTTAGTTGTCTAATTCCAATATCTAAAGGCAGGTGGATGTCGAGGTCCAAAGGCTAACTCAGGCAGGCAGGCAATTCAAAAAGGGGCTGGCAGTCTCAAGGTCTAAAACAGGCACAAGGTCACAAAACACAACAGTCATGGAATACAGAACAGATCAGGCCGTGTGTAGGGCAACGTCACTAGGCAGAATGAACGGAGAGCTTCCTATTTAAATACCTTCCCAGATTGATCACAGGTGAGGCACGAGGCTGCAGAGGATGAGCCTAATGAGAGGGAGAGAGAGGCAGGGAAACCGAGCAAACACAGACCATGACAGTCCCCTCCCCCCCCCCCCCCAACGGACGCCTCAAGGTGTCACCCTAGGCTTGTCTGGGTGGCATTCATAAAGGCCCTGATGAGAGAATCATCCATAATGAATGACTTGGGGATCCACAATCTCTCCTCAGTACTATACCCTTTCCAATCCACCCAAAACTATAAGCCCCGACCTCGGCGGCAAGCATCAACAATGCGGGTAACTGCATAGACCAGACCGCCATCGAGCTTCTTGGGTGGTGGTGGGGGTTTAGACAGTGGACAAAGGGAACTGGCAAACACCGGCTTGACCTGGGAGGTGTGGAAAATAGGGTTAATCTGAAGAGAGAGAGGAAGGCGGAGTTGCACAGAAACAGGATTGACAATGGAGGAGATAGTGAATGGGCCAACAAAGCGGGGAGACAACTTCTTAGAGTCAGACTTTAAGGGAAAGTTCTTGGTGGAAACCCATACCTGGTCACCCACAGAATATGCAGGGGCCCTCTTCCGATTGGCCTTCTTGATATTCTCCTCTCTCAAACGAAGGAGTGCTGCCTTGGTGTCCCACCAAAAGCAGCGGCATTTGGCTATATGGTCAGCGACGCTGGGGACGGCGATCTCGTCTTCCATGAAGGGCAGAAGGGGAGGTTATATCCCAGTGATGCCGCAAAGGGGGACACACTCGTGGCAGTGTTATGGGCATACTCCACCCAGGGCAGGTAGGTGCTCCATAATGCAGGGTCAGCTGTAATGACACACCACAGGAAGGCTTCCAGCAACTCCTTAGCCCGCATGCATTGCCTGTTGGACTGAAGGTGGTACCTGGAGGACAAACTGACCGTGGCCCCGATGGATTTACAGAAAACTTTCCATACCTGTGACTTGAACTGGGACCCCGATCTGAAACTATGTCGCTCGGGATACCATGCAGCTTGACGACGTGGTTGGTGAGTAGGTTAGCCGTTTCCAAGGCCGATGGTAACCTGCACAGGGGGATGAAATGTGCTGCCTTGGAAAACCTGTCCACAATCATCAGGATGACGGTAAAACCATGGGACAGTGGTAGCCCGGTGACTAAATTCGTAGCGATGTTGGACCAGGGGAGGCTGGGAATGGAATCGAGCAACCCAGAAGGAGGAGTGGTGAGGGACTTGCCTGCCATGCACTGTGGGCGCGCATTGATGTAATCAAACATCATGGTCCATGGTTGGCCACCAAAACATGCGGCGAAGAGAGGACAGGGTTCTGGCTACCCCCGGATGGCAGGAGAATTTAGCTGCATGGAGCCAGTGGATAACCTCCCCCTTAACAGGAGGCAGAACAAACAGGCGACCCGGTGGCCCACTCCCAGTGTCCAGATTAGTGACTTTGGCCTCCTTTACCATCCGCAGAATGTCCCAAGAGAGGGCTCCAATGACAGCAGAGGTGGGAATGATTGTCTCCTCACAGGGTGGAGAAGTGTCAGGAATGAACTGTCTGGAGAGGGTGCTCGGTTTCGTATTCTTCGAGCCAGGTCTATAGGTGATGGAGAAGCAGAAATGGTCAAAGAATAGAGCTCACCTGGTCTGGCATGAATTGAGCTGTTTAGCCGTCTTGATGTATTCTAGGTTCTTGTGATTAGTCCACACCAGGAATGGCTGAGTAGAACCCTCCAGCCAGTAGCACCACTCTTCCAGCTCCAGCTTAACTGCCAGCAGCTCGCGGTCACCAATGCTGTAATTCCTCTCAGCGGGAGACAGTGGCTGGGAGAAAAAAGCACAAGGGTGTATCTTATTATCAGTGGCCAAGCGCTGGGAGAGGACCGCCCCTACCCCAACGTCCGAGGCATCCACTTCCACAATGAACTGTCGTTCGCGGTCGGGCTGAGTAAGGATGGGGGCGTCGGTGAACTTGGCCTTGAGGGTGGCAAAAGCAGTGTTGGCTTCTTCAGACCAAATGAAGGGTAGCTTGGTGGAAGTCAGGCGGGTGAGGGGGAGGCTATAGTGCTATAATTTCTAATAAACCTCCGGTAGAAATTAGCAAAGCCCAAGAACTGTTGGAGGCTCTCCTTGGAGGTGGGTATGGGCCAATCAGTAACTGCCTGCACTTTTTTCGGATCTAGTTTAATCTGGCCCTCAGAAATGATGAAACCCAGAAAAGAGATGGAGGTGGTGTGGAACTCATATTTCTCTGCCTTGACACACAGCTGATTCTCCAGGAGCCAGTGGAACACCCTCTGGACATGGACCATATGTTCAGCCAGGGAACAAGAGAAAACAAGGATGTCATCAAAATGAACAAACACAAAAGTAGCCAGGAAGTCCCGCAAGACATCATTAATCAAGCGTTGGAATACTGCTGGGGCACTGGTGAGGCCAAAGGGCATGATCAGGTATTCAAAGTGACCAGTAGGGGTATGAAAAGCTGTCTTCCACTCATCTCCCTCCCGAATATGAACCTGATGGTAAGCATTTTTGAGGTCTAGTTCGGAGTAGATGGTGGAACCCTGGAGTTGGTCAAAGGCAGAGTTAATCAAAGGAAAAGCATATTTATCCTCGACTGTAATATTATTGAGCTCCCGAAAATCAAGACATGGTTGGAGTTACCCATCCTCCTTACCCATGAAGAAGAACCCAGCACCCAGACTTCAGATATACAGACAGATCTATCTATCTATCTATCTATCTATCTATCTATCTATCTATCTATCTATCTATCTATCTATCTATATATATATACAGACTTCTTGATATACTTATCTATAGCCTCCCTCTCAGGGGCTGTTAGGCTATACAGGTGACTAGAGGGTAGTCGTGACCCCTGTTGGAGCTTGATGGCACAATCGTAGGGTCGATGAGGAGGGAGGGACAGTGCCTTAGATTTACAGAAGACGGGTGCAAAGTTGTGATGGATAGCGGGTACGTTGGTCAGACCCAGGGGTTCAGTAATGGGAAGCAGAGTGGGGATGTGTGTGTGTGTGTGTG
Source organism: Pholidichthys leucotaenia (assembly GCA_020510985.1). Classification (NCBI taxonomy): domain Eukaryota; kingdom Metazoa; phylum Chordata; class Actinopteri; order Cichliformes; family Pholidichthyidae; genus Pholidichthys; species Pholidichthys leucotaenia. The sequence goes on along the minus strand of CM035836.1, from coordinate 296,032,799 downwards.
AGAGGGGGGGGGGGGGGGACTGGAGACAGACAGAGAAGCAAAATGGACTCCAAGAGTTTATAGTCCCCCTACCCCAGTCAATGGTGGGATTGTGCAGTTTTAGCCATGGGTAGCCTAAAACTAGGGAGGCCGCTATCCCCTCCTGCTCGGAGTGATCAAACACCCGGATGAATTCTTCCAAGAAACAGTTGAAGAAGTAGGAGTCATTGTGCGGCCTCTGGATAATTGCTTTAGCCCACGAGAGAGCGTGCTCATCGAGAAACCCAGTAACTTAGGCTATCCGACTGCGATCTGAGGGGAAATCATCTGGGACTCGATCAAAAATGAGCTGGCACTGTAACAGAAAACCGCTGGCACCTCCTAACCAACTGTCATAGCGTGGAGGAGTGGAGACTAACAGAATGGCCCGGCCGGGCGAAGGAGCTAACAGAATCAGTGGGAGTGGCCGAGGAGATGGCCGTGACGAGATCCTGAATGGTGGACTCCCGCTTGGACAAACACTTGGTGAGTTTATTAAGTTTGCTTTAAAATGACCTGGTTCTGATACTCATCTTGACTAAGCCAAAAAAAAACAAACAAAAAAAAAACAAGATGGCGCCCACAGCGGCCGCCATGGTGTATCGCTGCCCTTTAATTTTTATAATTTGTCTGTTTTTGTTCACTGATTGTGCATCTGCCGGTTCATACACCCGTGAAGAACTACTAAATATCAGGACTCTCACCCCCATGGACCTTCTTCCAGTTTTTTTAGCTCCTGCCGCTGATCTGATCCATTGTTTGGCCAAAAAAGCAAGACGGCGGAAAAGAGGGAAGAGAGGAGGGATTCTCGCTCGGCTACGAAAAAGAGGCTCGCGAACAGCCTTGCCTGGCATATTTCTATCCAATGCCAATTCTCTCCTGAACAAGGTAGAAGAATTAAGACTGCTGATGCGTTTCAAGGACCTCGCTTCCTCGTCTGTCATCTGCTTCTCTGAGACCTGGCTTAATGAGAACATTCCAGATAGCGCGATCAGCCTCGAGGGTTTTCAGCTGATTCGTGCTGACCGCGTCACAGAGCTGTCCGGTAAGTCTATCGGAGGAGGAGTGTGCTTCTATATTAACAACAGCTGGTGCTCTGATGTAACGGTGATTTCCAAACACTGTTCTCCCGCCCTGGAATTTCTTTTCATTAACTGCAAGCCATTTTATTCCCCGCGGGAGTTTGCCTCATTCATTCTCGTCGCTGTGTACGTCCCTCCTGACGCGGACACGCGTGAAGCTCAGCGCGTGCTCGCAGATCACATCCAACTTACGGAGCGGAACTTTCCAGACTCCCTGGTTATCGTGGTGGGCGATTTTAACCAGAGCAATCTGAGTCACGAGCTCCCCCGCTACAAACAGTGTATTAAATGTCCAACCAGAGGAAATAACACGCTAGATCACTGTTATACTTCAGTAAAGGACGCATATCGCGCTGTTCCCCGCGCAGCGCTGGGACTATCTGATCACGTGATGGTTCACCTCATCCCCACATACAAACAAAGACTGAAACTCACTAAACCTGTGGTGACCACCACAAAGAAATTGACCAGTGAAGCTGGAGAGAAACTGAACACATGCATGGAAATAACTGACTGGGACATGTTTAAAAGAGCCACACATGATCTTAATGAGTACACATACACTGTGAACTCATATATCAACTTCTATGAAGAGCACATTCTCCCATCGCGCACCAGGATAAGATATTCTAATGACAAGCCTTGGTTCACAGCTAAGCTCAGACGGATCAGGAAGGAGAAGGAAGCAGCGTTGAAAAGTGGAGACAGGGACTGCTACAGGGAGGTCAAATATCGGTTTAACAGAGAGCTGAGGAGAGCTAAATCTGTATATTCTGAGAGACTCCAGCAGCAGTTCACTGCTAATGACTCGGCTTCTGTGTGGAGAGGACTGAGGCAAATCACCAACTATCGGCCTCAGGCTTCTAAAGGTCAGGATGACAAAGCCCTTTGTCAAAGACTGTCCCAACACTATGCCCGTTTTGACACCTCGTCAGCTGTGTCCAACTCACCCACTCCACCCAGCTCCTCTGCTTCCTCAGCCCCTAATTCATCAAAAGCGGTCCCCCCCTCCTCCTCCTCCTCCTCCCCCCCTCCCCTTGTCATCAGTGAGCAGGACGTGCACAGACAGTTCTCCAGACTGAACCCGCGCAAGGCCCCCGGGCCGGACGGTGTGTCTCCCTCCACCCTGAGACACTGTGCGAAAGAGCTGGCTCCTGTCTTCACAGACATTTTTAACACCTCCCTTAAGCAATGTCACGTGCCGACCTGCCTCAAATCCTCCACCATCATCCCTGTCCCCAAGAAGCCACGGATTACTGGACTTAACGACTACAGACCTGTAGCGCTCACCTCTGTAGTCATGAAGTCCTTTGAGCGCCTGGTCCTGTCTCACCTCAAGTCCATCACCACACCCCTCCTAGACCCGCTGCAGTTTGCCTACCGTGCTAACAGGTCTGTGGACGACGCAGTCAACCTGGCCCTCCACTCCATCCTGCAGCACCTGGACTCCCCGGGAACCTACGCCAGGATTCTGTTTGTGGACTTCAGCTCCGCATTCAACACCATCCGCCCCGATCTGCTCCAGGACAAGCTGTCCCTGCTCAACGTGCCTGACTCCCTCTGCAGGTGGATCACCGACTTCCTGACGGACCGGAGACAGCATGTGCGGCTGGGGAAGTCTGTCTCAGACTCTGTTAGCATCAGCATTGGATCACCCCAGGGCTGTGTACTTTCCCCCCTACTCTTCTCCCTTTATACCAACTCCTGCACCTCCTCCCACCAGTCTGTTAAGCTGATTAAGTTTGCGGACGACACCACCCTCATCGGGCTCATCTCCAACGGTGACGAGTCCGCCTACAGGGAAGAGGTGGCCCAGCTGGTGTCCTGGTGCAGCCACAACAACCTGCAGCTGAATGCTCTGAAGACAGCGGAGATGATTGTGGACTTCAGGAAAGTCACATCCCCCCTGCCCCCCCTCACCATCACAGGCTCTCCCATCACCTTTGCAGATTCCTTCCGCTTCTTGGGCACCACCATCACCCGAGACCTCAAATGGGAGCCAACCATCAGCTCCCTCATCAAAAAGGCCCAGCAGAGGATGTTCTTTCTGCGGCAGCTGAGGAAGCTCAAGCTACCCACCAAGATGTTAGTGCAGTTCTACACGGCCATCATCGAGTCCATCCTCACCTCCTCCATAACTGTGTGGTACGCAGGAGCCACTGCCAGGGACAGACTAAGGCTGCAGCGCGTCGTGCGCACTGCTGAGAAGGTGATAGGCTGCAAGCTCCCATCTCTCCAGGACCTGTACATCTCCAGGACCCGGAGGCGTGCTGGCTGGATCATAGCCGATCCTTCACATCCTGGTCACGTGCTGTTTGCCCCCCTCCCCTCAGGTAGAAGGCTTCGGTCCATTCGGACTAAAACCTCCCGGCACATGAACAGCTTTTTCCCCTCTGCCATCAGACTGCTGAACACTAAGTGACTTTTGACTCTCGTGCACTATGTACAGCAGCTCAACCAGACTCATGTCAATCATCACTGTTTTTCTGTTGCATTATTGACTGCACTATGTGGTACTTCACATTATCTGCTACATGCTAATTTTTTAAAACTGCCTTGACTAGTACTACTCATTATTACTAGTATTATTATTATTATTACTTATTATTACTTATTTTTCTACACTTATTGCACGTTTCTAGTCCTTTAGTTTTTTAGTTTATCCCTTTTTCTCATTATGTTTTTAATGTTGCAGCATGGCACCGAGACAAATTCCTAGTTTGTGTATCACATGAACAATGGCAATAAACCTGATTCTGATTCTGATTCTGATTCTGAAGCTGTTGCTCGAATTGTTCCTTTATTGATTCCATCTCAAGTCTGCTGGGACAGTCTGTTGGTGACGTACTGTTACAGTGGGGGGCGTGAGACCCAAAAGCAGACTCAGGAGAAAGTGATAATGAAGGTGAACAATAATCTTTATTACACAGAGAAACATGAGTGAATGTGCTGGGTAGAAATGCGGGAGTCTGGCAACCCTATGACGAGAGAACAGAGGGGCATATTAGTTTAACTACAGCTGTATAGTGAGTATGACAAACTGATCCGTTATGCTTACGCTTCAACAGGAGTGAGCAGCTGGGAGCAGAGGATAATCCTACCTGCTGGAGAGACAAGCTGCCAGGGGGAAACGTGCAGCGGTGCTGTGGGAGATTCTCCAAGGGATGAAGAGGACAGGCTGGCCAGGCCTGTGTGCTGGGAGTGACAGTGGAGAGCAGAAGGGTTTACGGTGGTAAGTCGACTTACATGGGGAATGGGGAAAGTGCACAGTCTGGGGTAATCCTAATCCATTCCAAGGGGCTAGTCCCAATGTCCAAAGGCAGGCAGACGTCGAGGTCCAAAGGCTAACTCAGGCAGGCAGGCAATTCAAAAAGGGGCTGGCAGTCTCAGGGTCTAAAACTGGCACAAGGTCACAAAACAACAGTCATGGAATACAGAACAGATCAGGCTGTGTGTAGGGCAACGTCACTAGGCAGAAGGAACGGAGAGCTTCCTATTTAAAGACCTTCTCAGACTGATCACAGGTGAGGCATGAGGCTGCAGAGGATAAGCCTAATGAGAGGGAGAGTGAGGCAGGGAAACAGAGCAAGCACAGGCCATGACAGTTTTTTTGTTTTTCTTTCCTGTAATCATTTATGTTAATAATCCACTTTTTGTGTTATTATCCATATTATTTACTTAGAAAAGATGTTATCAATGAGTGTAGCACAATGAGATGTAATTATGTTGGGTCTGGTAATCTTAGGATGAAGATCTAAACAATACAGCCGTGGACAAAATTGTTGGTACCCCTCTGTTAATGAAAGAAAAAACCCACGATGGTCACAGAAATAACTTGAATTTGACAAAAGTGGTAATAAATAAAAATTTTATGAAAATTAACCAATGAAAATCAGACAATGCTTTTGAATTGTGGTTCAACAGAATTACTTTAAAAAACAAACTCATGAAACAGGCCTGGACAAAAATGATGGTACCCCTAGAAAAGATTGAAAATAATGTGACCATAGGGACATGTTCAACCAAAATGTGTCCTCTAATTAACATCACAGGTGTCTACAAACTTGTAATCAGTCAGTCAGCCTATTTAAAGGGTGACAAGTAGTCACTGGGCTGTTTGGTGACATGGTGTTTACCACACTAAACATGGACCAGAGGAAGCAAAGGAGAGAGTTGCCTCAGGAGATTAGAAAGAAAATTATAGATAAGAATGTTAAAGGTAAAGGCTATAAGACCATCTCCAAGCAGCTTGATGTTCCTGTGACTACAGTTGCACATATAATTCAGAAATTTAAGATCCACGGGACTGTAGCCAACCTCCCTGGACGTGGCCGCAGGAGGAATTTTGATGAAAAATGGAAGAGACAGATAATACGAAGGGTAACAAAAGAGCCCAGAACAACCTCTAAACACATTCATGGTGAACTCCAAGGTCAAGGTATATCAGTGTCAGATCGCACCATCCGCCGTTGTTTGAGCCAAAGTGGACTTCATGGGAAACAACCAAGGAAGACACCAATGTTGAAAACAAATCATAAAAAAGCCAGACTGGAATTTGCCAAACTGCATGTTGACAAGCCACAAAGCTTTTGGGAGAATGTCCTATGGACAGATGAGACAAAACTGGAAATTTTTGGCAAGGCACATCAGCTCTATGTTCACAGACACAAAAATGAAGCATACCAAGAAAAAAAACACTGTCCCTACTGTGAAACATGGAGGAGGTTCTGTTACGTTCTGGGGCTGCTTTGCTGCATCTGGCACAGGGTGTCTTGAATCTGTGCAGGGTACAATGAAATCTCAAGACTATCAAGGTATTCTAGAGAGAAATGTGCTGCCCAGTGTCAGACAGCTTGGTCTCAGTCGCAGGTCATGGGTCTTGCAACAGGACAATGACCCAAAACACACAGCTAAAAACACCCAAGAATGGCTAAGAGCCAAACATTGGACTATTCTAAAGTGGCCTTCTATGAGCCCTGATCTAAATCCTATTGAACATCTGTGGAAGGAGCTGAAACATGCCTTCTGGAGAAGGCACCCTTCAAACCTGAGACAACTGGAGCAGTTTGCTCATGAGGAGTGGGCCAAAATACCTGCTGAGAGGTGCAGAAGTCTCATTGACAGTTACAGAAATCGTTTGATTGCAGTGATTGCCTCAAAAGGTTGTGCAACAAAATATTAAGTTAAGGGTACTATCATTTTCGTCCCGGCCTGTTTCATGAGTTTGTTTTTTAAAGTAATTCTGTTGAACCACAATTCAAAAGCATTGTCTGATTTTCATTGGTTAATTTTCATAGAATTTTTATTTATTACCACTTTTGTCAGATTCAAGTTATTTCTGTGACCATTGTGGGTTTTTCTTTCATTAACAGAGGGGTACCAACAATTTTGTCCACATGTGTACCTTGTATTAATAAATTCTTCAGTGGTTATTTTGGTTTAACAGATCTATATTGAAATCACTGCATATGAACAAGATCTTTTGATGTGATACAAGGAATGTTTCTTCTATCCAGTCCTTAAAAATGTTAATTTTTGACCCAGGTGTTCGATATATGCAGCTAACCAACACATTTTTTCCCTACAGATTTCAGTAATCAAACATTCTAGTAAACCTCCAATCGAAATTGTCATGATCTCCACCACTCTGAAATGAAGATTTTTATCAATGCACAAGGCCACACCTCCTCCACATTTTTCTCTGTTCTTATAGTACAGTTCATATCCATTCAATTCAAAGTCCACACCCTTCTCAGGACTGATACAGGTTTCCGTTATTTTTATTTATTTTGTGTACTTTTGTATAATACTTTTAATACTTATAATACTTTTGTATTTTGTGTACTTTATTGATCCCCAGAGGAAAATTCAGGGCATCCACCTGGATGGATGAAGCAGCCACAGTACGGCACCAATTCCTTCACCATGTAATGTACTTTATTTATATAGCCCTTTAAAACAACCCGTAGGTGACCAAAGTGCTTTACAGAAAATAAACAGCATTAAAAACACACAGAGCATTAAAAACAAATAACATTAAAAAAAAACAAATGCCAAGACAAATATCACCACTACTGGGTATTAAAAGCCATCCTAAACAAATATGTCTTAAGTTCTGATTTAAAAAGGGCCAGGTCAGAGATGGCACGTAGGTCAGGGGGGAGATTATTCCAGAGCCTGGGGCCGGCAACAGAAAAGGCTTGGTCACCCCAGTGTTTATACCTTGACCTAGGCACATCCAGCAAAAGCTGATTGGATGACCTCAAAGCCCTGCCTTGGTCACGGACAGTCAAAGTCTCAGACATATAAACCGGAGCAAGGCCATTTAGAGCTTTAAAAACAAAAAGCAAAAGTTTAAAATTAATTCTAAAATGGACTGGAAGCTAGTGAAGTGAAAAAAGGATTGGAGTAATATGCTCTCGCCTAGGTGTGTTGGTCAAAAGACGGGCCGCTGCATTTTGCACAAGTTGAAGGCGGCCGAGAGAAGACTGAGAGATGCCAACATAAAGTGCATTGCAGTAATCAAGTCGAGACGTGACTAAAGCATGGATGGCTACCTCAAGATCATGACGGCTCAGGAAAGGTTTGGCTTTGGATAACAAACGTAATTGATAAAAGCTCATCTTGACTACATTGTCAATCTGTTTATCAAATTTTAAATGGCTGTCAAAAATCACCCCCAAATTTCTGACAGCTGAACTGAGCCTTAAAGAGAGGGTACCAAAGCCAGCCGTTACAGTATCCCCAAACACAATACATTCTGTTTTTTCTTCATTTAAGTGGAGAAAATTTTGGCTTAACCACAACTTAATATCAATGATGCAATCCAATAGAACACTTTGTGAGTTAGTTTGTTCTGGGTTCAAAGGTAAATAAAGCTGCAAATCGTCTGCATAACAGTGGAGAGACATGTTATGCCTGGCTATTATTGACCTGAGTGGCAGCATATATAATGAAAACAGAATAGGGCCAAGGATAGAGCCCTGTCGGACCCCACAGGAGAGAGAGGCACTAGAAGAGGACATGTCACCAATCATTACAGAAAAAGTTCTATTAGAAAGGTAGGATTCAAACCACTTAAGTGCAGTGCCATGGATGCCAACATAGTGATTCAGGCGTGACAAAAGGATAGTGTGGTCCACAGTGTCAAAGGCTGCTGTAAGATCTAGCAGCACTAAGACCACAGGACATTTGGCATCAACAGACATCATAATATCATTGTGCACCTTAAGCAGGGCAGACTTAGTGCTGTGACGAGATCTAAACCCAGATTGAAACTTCTCAAAAATAGAATTGTCTTCTAAAAAAGACTGCAACTGTATAAAAACAGCTTTTTCTAAAACTTTAGATAAAAAGGGCAAATGAGAAATGGGTCAAAAATTAGATAAAACTGAAGGGTCAAGGTGAGGTTTTTTAAGAAGGGGCCTAACCACAGCATGTTTAAAAGCAGGTGGGACAAATCCTGAACTAAGGCAGGAATTAATAAAAACCAAAAGACCAGGTCCAACAGTATTAAAAACCCTTTTCAGGATTCCAGCGGGAACAACATCCAGTGAGCAATTTGTAGGCTTCAGAGACCTTACTATATCAGCAAGTGATGATAAAGAAACCAACTCAAACTGTTCAAGCACAGCAGAGTAACCCGGGACAATAGACAAGCTTCCATTAAAACTGTTATTAATAACTCGTCTGACAGAGTCCACTTTATCAACAAAAAAGTGAAGAAAAGTCTCACATGTTGTAAACGAATCGTCTGTCACAGTCTGAGTGCATGGGTTTATAAAAGAGTTAATTGTGTTAAATAGCACTCTAGGACAGTGACTGCTGCTGGAAATAATATCAGAGAGATACTGAAATTTTGCCTTTTGCACGGTCCTCTGGTAATCAGCAAGACAATCCCTAAAAATTCCCAGAGACACAATGTAATTTGTCCTTTTTCCATCTCCGTTCAGCCTGCCTGACCCGCTGTCTAATGGCACGGGTAGTGTCGTTTAGCCAGGGATCTGTTTTTGGTTTAGCCGTTTTAAGCCGAAATGAGGCAATAGAGTCCAAAATCCCAGAGCAGGTGGTATGAAAGGAGGAAAGAATATTATCCGGATGGGAAGGGGAAACGAGTCCATTCAAGGCAAAAAACTGTGAATCCCTAAAAGCAGCAGTAAACTCCTCTGGTGTTGAAGAAGTGATGATGCGACGCCAGCATGATGGAGCCACAGGCTTGCTGGGTGATGAAGGGGTCAACAATTCAAAAATGATGGGGAAATGATCCGAGATGACAGACTCAGAAATTTCTTTGAGAAAGACTGATAGTCCAACAGAGATAACAAGGTCCAGAGTGTGACCAAGACGGTGTGTAGGTTTGTCCGCTAAAATATCTAAATTAAATGTCGCCAACAGTCTTTTAAAATCAGATGCCAGCTGATCAGATGGACAACAGACATGAATATTAAAGTCCCCACAGATCAAAAGTTTATCATATTTTGGCATAACATCTGCCAAAAATTCAGAAAACTCATTAATGAAGTACTTATTATATTTAGAAGGACAATAGACAACAGTAAATAACACAGGACTTGTGAGATCCACCACAAATAGTTGCAGCTCAAAGCAGGAATAAGTATTTGTGGAGAGAAGGCGGCATTTAAAACTGTCATTAAAAACAGAAGCCAGACCCCCACCCCGACCAGATGCTCGCGGAGAGCTGAAGAAGGAACAGTCGGGAGGGAGGAGCTCAGAGAAGGCGGCGGTCTCACCTGGTTTAACCCATGTTTCTGTCATCAGAAGAAAATCCAAGGAATGTGAAGTAAAAAAGTCATTTAGAATAAAAGTCTTATTTGCGATGGATCTGGTGTTAATCAGAGCCATGTGGATCAAAAACTGATCAGCCTGCTGGGAAGCACAACTGATCGGGTGAAGATTCTCCGGTGCGCAGCCCCTTCTGCGAATCCAAACGGGCCGGCGGCAGGGAAGTGGGTATCCAGCCTCTGGGACAGTCGGCAACAGCCATCAGTAGCGATAATCCATGGATTGACGTATGTCAAAACCGATACGCTTCCTCGAGAGTTCAGTCAGCAGTTGATGAGGGTTGTGAATTGAAGAAGAAGCCAGGTAAGCCCTCAGTCTACATGATACTCCACCCCTCCGACCTCGTCTTCACCATTCACACACATTCACACCTAGTGCCACTTTAGAATCTCCAATTAACCTAACTTACATGTTTTTGGCCTGTGGGAGGAAACCAGAGTACCCGGGGTAAACCCATGCAGACACAGGGAGAACATGCAAACGCCACACAGAAGGGTCTCTGATGGTCAGAGGGTGGGATCGAACCCACGATGGTCAGGGGTGGAATCGATCCTGTGACCTTCTTACTTTGCTGCCACTGTGCTAACCACTGTGCCACCAAGCTGCCCGGTATTGCTGTGATTTAATAACTTGTGCCTGTGGAAGTGCTGTATAAAAGCAATATTATACTCAAGGTTGTTACAGTATCATGAATATACTAACTACACCCACAGTTACTATATTCATTGATACCGTACTCCCACTTGAGTAATATGCTTAAATAACATTCTGGTTGCAGAACTTATAATAACCTGGACATTAATCCACTGCTGCCCTTTTTACTGTATATTTTATTCACAGTGTAAATATATGTAACCTGTGTCATTATTGTGCTGCTGCCTTATTTTATCATATATTTTGTACAGTATTTTATTATTTTTGTTATTTCTATTATATTGTGTGTGAGTGTGACTGTCATTAACTGGAGACTGGAGATTGGAGATGCATCTCAATTTGTGTCATAAACACATCTTTATGACTTTCACCTTTGCACTTTTGCCTCTTGTCTTTCCATCATTTTTTTTCCACTGAAGTGGTGGCCTAGTTGATAGAACATCCGCCCCACAGCCGGGAGGTTGGTGTTTAAGGCCCGGCCAGATCACACCAAAGACCATATAAAAATGGTACTTCCCGCCTTCTAGCTTGGTACTCAGTGTAACAGAATGGGGTAAGGAGAAGTTGTTTGTGGTGGCACCTTGCATGGCAGTGACCCCTCTGATTCTACGTGTGATTAACATTGTAGACAGGAGAAACGTAATTTTGTTCGACTGTACATGACTGGCTGTATAGACTGAATGACAGCAGAGATGGCTTCTTTTTTTAATTATTGCAAATGAGCAACTTTTCTATTGTGATTTTCTGATATTTGTCTCAATAATTTAGCAATTTGCTTTTTCTTAAAGAATTAAGTAAATCTTAACCAACTTCCTGTGTTTTCTTACACATTTTAGTTGACCGTTATTGTACATAATGCAACTTTTTTCCTTACAAATTTGCAACTTTTCTAAGAATTTGTAACGTTTATCTTATAAATTCAAGTTTATTTTTATTGTAATTTTATTTTTTTTCCTCAAGAATTTAGTACATATTTTAAATAAATGTGTATTTGTCCCTGTAAATTTGTTACGTTGTTCTAATAAATTTGAAGGTTCTATTGTATATATGATTGTGATATGTTTGCTTTGCTTCCTTCCTTCCTTCCAAAACTACAGGGAATTAATTACCTGTCAAGGGCATGAGTGGGATAATTCTGACCTCTATTAAACCATTAAATGTGATAGTTGAATATTGCTACTTAAGAGCTTGTTTATAGTCCACATGAAGCCATGTAAGCTTCTAATATTAGAAGATTTACAATAGATTGTTTATTACTCAAGCATACAGTCATGTGAAAAAATTAGGATGCCCTGTATAAGCCTGTGTTGTTGTTTTTTTAACATATTTGGACATTTAACAGTGTTTAAAATACTGGGAGATTCATGTAATACAACTAAACAATTAAAAATTAATTAATGACTTCTTTTAAAATTTTCTGTAAAATATAATTCTAAACAAATAGTGAGGAATAAGTTAGGATACCCCACATCTTTTTTTAGGACACCCCCACGTTCATTCTCACTTAAAATGGCTAAAATAAATGTTTAAAAAAAATGTATATAGAAACAAAAACAAGGTTAGACATAGATATGTGAACATTTCTTAAGGAACTGAATATTTAATGGGGAATCCTAATTTTTTCACATGACTGTAAGTAACCCAAAGCTCGTGACCATAGGTGAGAGTAGGAACGTAGATTGACTGGTAAATCGACAGCTTTGCCTTAGAGCTTAGCTCCCTCTTCACCACAACAGACCGGTACAATGTCCACATCACTGCAGATGCTGCTCCGATCCGTCTGTCAGTCTCTAGCGCCATTCTTCCCTCACTCGTGAATAAGACCCCAAGATACTTAAACTCCTCCACTTGGGGCAGGAGCCTGTCCCCAACTCGGAGAGGACAATCCACCTTTTTCTACCTGAGGACCATGGACTCGGAGGTACTGATTCTTATCCCAGCCGCTTCACACTCAGCGGCAAACCATCCCAGTAAGACCTGTAGGTCATTGCTGGATGAAGCCAGCAGGACAACATCATCTGCAAACAACAGAGGTGAGATCTTGTGGTCACCAAGCCTGACACCCTCCGTTCCCTGGCTGCGCCTAGAAATCCTGTCCATAAAAGTTATGAACAGGATCAGTGACAAAGGGAAGCCCTGGCGGAGTCCAACTCTAACTGGGAATGAGTCCGATTGAGTGCTGGCAATACGAACCAAATGGTCACGAGCTTTGGGTAATGACGGAAAGAACAAGATCACGGATACAAGTGGCTGAAATGAGCTTTCTTCGTAGGATCGCTGGACTCACCCTCAGAGATAGGGTGAGGCGCTCAGTCATCCGGGAGAGGCTCAGAGTAGAACTGCTGCTCCTCCACATTGAAAGGAGCCAGTTGAGGTGATATGGGCATCTGATCAGGATGCCTCCTGGACGCCTCCCACTTGAGGTGTATCGGGGACATCCCTCTGGGAGGAGACCCCGGGTCAGACCCAGGACTCGCTGGAGAGACTATGTCTCCCAGCTGGTCTGGGAACGCCTTGGTATCCTCTCTGAAAAGCTGGAGCAGGTGGCTGGGGAGAGGGAAGTCTGGGCTTCTCTGCTTGAACTGCTGCCTCCGCAACCAGGACATCCGGAAAAGCGGTAGAAGATGGATGGATGGATGGATGGATGGATGGACTGTAAGTAACAGGAATCACAGTGGGGGTGCCCTGACTTCATCCCCTCAAAATGTCTCTACACATCACTGTGACTGTTGCAAGGGAAGAATCTTGATGTTATGAAATTATTCCTAGTTATACATCTTTTAAACAGGAAATAATGTGATCTTGTGACCAATTATTCTAATCCTCCTTACTGTCATGGGGGCCCCAACGGGGCATGAAACAGGACTCACATGCTGGGTGAGCTCCTGGCATGATTTATTAACCAAACACAAAATGAACACAGCTCGTGGGCTGTAAAACAAAAGACAAGGCTAAGGCAAGCTCACAAGGCTAAGAATAACAAGGCTTGGACTTGGCATAATGAGGAAGCTGCCCCGAGGTAAGGAGAGGCATCCATTAAATAAAGCAGAACTAATTAAGCAGATAATGAACAGTTGGTGGCACTTAAGATAAGATAAGATAAGATAAGATAAGCCTTAATTAGTCCCACAACGGGGAAATTCCAGGATTGCAACAGCACAGGGATAGCAACACTCAGAGCAACAATCAGAAGGCAAGAAAAAAAACAAGCAAGCAAGAGCAGCTAATATACATATGTACGTATTACTATAAAATATATATATATACACACACACACAGACACACAGTGCAGAGCATTGTAGCTGGATGGAATAAATATATGAATATATGAACACACAGTGCAGAGCATTGTAGCTAGATGGAATAAATATGTAAATATATAAACACCCACAGTACGGAGCATTGCAGCTAGGTGGAATAAATATGCAAGTATATAAACACACACAGTGCGGAGCAATGTAGCTAGATGGAATAATATGTAGATATATAAATATATAAACACACCCAGTGCTGAGCATTGTAGCTAGATGGAATAAATATGTAAATATATAAACACACACAGTGCAGAGCATTGTTGCTAGATGGAATGAAACAGCATAACCGTCTACTTAGTTATCCTACATGGTATGATGATGTGCCCATACATATTCTCACCCTCCATAGCGACCGGTATGTTCCTAGTTGTATGCCGGAGGGGACCATTGTGTAAGTCTATTGCATCTTTTGCATTCAAAAAACTATTAGTTTGTTACGTCTTTTTGCTATCTCTGCGAGCAGCCCTGCTTAGGTTGTACAGTCTGACAGCCGTTGGTAGGAAGGACCTACGAAACCTCTCGGTTGTGCACCTGGGATGATGTAGTCTGCTGCTAAATGAGCTCCTCAGTGCATTCAGTATGTCCTGCATAGGGTGGAACTCGGACTCCAGCAGAGATGACAGTTTAGCCACCGTCCTTCTCTCTCCTATCTCCTCCATCGGATCAAGGCGCTGCCCCAGGACAGAGCTAGCTTTCTTAATCAGTTTGTTCAGTCTCTTCCTATCGGCTGCAGTAATGCCACTGCCCCAGCAGACCACTCCAAAAGTGATGGCTGATGCCACCACCATGTCATAGAATGACTTCAGCAGCGCCCCTTGTACACCAAAAGACCTGAGTCTCCTCAGCAGGAACAGCCTGCGCTGTCCCTTCTTGTAGAGTGCATCAGTATTGTGTGACCAGTCAAGTTTATTGTTCAGATGAATACCCAGGTACTTATAGGATGTCACTATCTCGATGTCTGTTCCCTGTATATTTACTGGTACTGTGAGGGGCTGCCCATGCCTGCGGCAGTCCACCACCAGCTCCTTAGTTTTCCTCGCGTTGATCTGGAGGCAGTTCCGATGGCACCAGTCCACGAAGTCCTGGATAAGCCCTCTGTACTCAGCTTCATCTCCATTGGAGATGAGGCCAACGATCGCAGAGTCATCAGAGAACTTCTGTAGATGGCAGTGTGTTGTGTTGTGTGAGAAGTCCGCAGTATAAAGAGTGAACAGGAAGGGAGCCAGCACCGTTCCCTGGGGGGGCCCCCGTGCTACTGATGATCGTGTCGGACACACAGTCCCGGGTTCTCACAAACTGAGGCCGGTTCGTGAGGTAGTCCAGGATCCATGATGACAGGTGCTGGTCCACCCCTGCGCGCAGCAGCTTGTCCTTCAGGATCATCGGTTGGATGGTGTTGAAAGCACTGGAGAAGTCAAAGAACATGATCCTCACCATATTCCCGGGCTTCTCCAGGTGGGACAGAGAACGGTGAAGGAGGAAGATCACCGCATCCTCCACCCCAATGCCATGCTGGTAGGCGAACTGGAGTGGATCCATCGCTGGTTCCACCAGGGGGCGGAGGTGAGCAAGGAGCAGTCTCTCCAGGGTCTTCATCAAGTGGGACGTCAAGGCCACCGGTCTGTAGCTGTTCAGGTCTTTGGGGTGGGAAGTTTTTGGTACAGGTACCACACAAGATGTTTTCCACAGCTGTGGTACCCTCCCCAGTTTCAGGCTCATGTTGAAGATATACGTCACAATCCCACACAGCTGGTCTGCACAGGACTTGAGGAGCTTTGCGCTGATGCCGTCCGGTCCCGGCGCCTTCCTCGCCTTGATCTTCCTCAGCTCCGTCCTCACCTGGGTCCTGGTCAGGGTCAGGATGGGGGGCTGTGTGTTGGGAGTGGGGGGGTGTTGGTGGAGTGGGGAGTGGGCAGCAGGACTTGATTTCTTTAGAGGCAGCAGTGGTTGTTGTGCAGTCAGGGGGGAGGGCGGTTGGTCAAATCTATTGAAAAACAGATTCAGGTTGTTCGCCCACTCCCTGCCCCCTGTGGCCTGGGGGGAGGTATTCTGGAGCCCCGAGATGGTTTTGAGGTTTCTCCAGACCCCGCTGATGTCGCTCTGTTGCAGCTTGTCCTCCATCTTCTTCCTGAAGCTGTCCTTGCCTTCTCTGATCTTTCTCCTCAGCTCCCTCTGAATGGACTTCAGCATCCCCCTGTTCCCTGACCTGAAGATCCTCTTCTTCTCTCTCAGAAGTGTTTTTATCTCAGGGTTGATCCAGGGTTTGTTGTTTGAGTGACGCCGTATGGTCTTGGTGGGAACGGATTTGTCCACACAGAAGCTGAGGTAGCCCGTGAAGGTGTGAATGAGGCCATCGATGTCCTCACCATGTGGATCGCAGAGCTGCTTCCAGGCGGTGGCTTCAAAACAGCCCTTTAGGGTGTCCATTGTCTCCTCAGACCATAACTCCACAGTGTGCATGGCCGGAGGTTGTCTGTGCACTAGGGGTTTGTACACCGGCCGGAGATGAACCAAGTTGTGATCCGATCTCCCGAGTGGGAGGAGTTGTGATGAGGTGTACGCCTCCTTAGTGTTTGCGTAGAATAAATCCAGTGTTTTATTGTCTCTAGTGTGGCATGTGACATACTGGGTGAACGTGGGTAGAATGGGAGACAGTGAAACATGGTTGAAATCGCCTGAGATGAGGAGAAGAGCATCTGGGTGTTCTGTCTGCAGCCTGCTGGTTACTGAATGGATGACGTCACGTGCTGTCCCAGCGTTCGCCGTCGGATTTGCATAAACAACAATGCAGATCACGTGTGAGTGTTCTCTCGGGAGATATGTAGGCCTCATGCTAACAGCTAGCAACTCAATGTCTTTGCTGCAGTGTCGTTGTTTAACAGTGATATGTCCCGGTCTGCACCAGTTGTTGTTAACATACATTATCACTCCACCGCCCCTAGCCTTGCCACTGTCTGGTGTTCGGTCAGCTCGTATCATGTGAAAACCCTCCAGCTCAATGTTAGCATCTGCTGCTAGTTCAGTTAGCCACGTCTCAGTAAACAAAAGGAGAGAGCACTCCCGGTAAGTGCTATCATAACGGGAGATAGCCGCTAGCTCATCTAACTTTCCCAGTATCGACCGTACATTTCCCATGACAACAGATGGAAGGGAGGGTCTGTACCTTATATTTTTTGTGCTCCGCCTTACTCCAGCCCGGCAGCCGCGGCGTTTTCGCCTCAGTTCTCTCGGTATGTCGAGTTTTTCCAATGGGACCGGGTGGCGGTTGAATGCTAGCAGCTGTTCTCTGCTGTATCGTATCCTGCTATAAACAGTGGCTCCGTCCACCGGCTCAGGAGACATTTAGGACGATCTGTGTGTCCGTGATATAAGTGGGGTGAAAAAAAAAGACGGATCAAAAGAGAGAGGAAGGGAAAAAAAACTCGGAATCGAGCCGCTGTTGCAAAAGGCAGCCTACTCGTGTGGCGCCGAGAGAAAAAAAAAAAGTACGACCAGTACTTACTTACTGGTCGTTTAACCTCCCTTTTCTATGTAGCGTAGGTTGGAGTCCATCGATTGGTTGATTACCAGGCTTAATAGCTGCTCTCCACTTGTTCCTGTCGGTTGCCAAGTTTTTGGTGATTCTCAGCAGTCTAAGATAGGCATCAATGTTTTCTTGCCAATGTTTTTTCGGACGTCCACAGGGATTAGCACCATTCACTTTGAAATCCAGTACTCTACTGGGCCATGCTTCAGTAGGTGCACGCATCAAATCTCCAAAATACCACAAACATCCCCATCTCAGAGCCTCCGGGATGCTATCTACCCCTCTCCTGTTCCGTAGTTCTTCAGAGGGAATATGTTGTTCTAGTTTCACATTGCACATCCACCTGATCACAGTGTTGTCGCATCTGACAATCCTGTTGAGATCAGCAGTAGTGACAGCTCAGGTCTCACTACCGTAAAGAAAAATGTTGCAGATATATGCCTGATACATGGACCCTCTGAATATTAAAGAAATACCATGGTTTGTAAGTATAGGCAGTAGTTGACAGAAGGCTTTCCAGGTGGAGCAGATCCTGGCAGTGACTGCATCTTGACAGCCTTCGCTCTGCCCACAACTATCTCAGAGACAGCAGAATGAAGTGACTGCTTCAAGGTCTACATCATGGATTGTCAACTTTTCCAGCAGTTTCATAGGTTTGGGAACAATCAGACCTAGGCATATGGGACAGCGGAAGTTTTCTTGACCCACTATATGACCTTTGATGCCTGAACATCTCTTGTGGATCCAATGTTGGCAACTGATGCAGAAGATAGAGTTTCTGCCTACACCTTCCTTACAGACTCCACAAGGCCACTTTATGGACTTGTTAAGTGAATTGGCAGCCTCAGGCCCAGAACACATCACCTTCATTTTAGACATGTTTACTTTGAGGCCCTTGGCATCCAAGTTGTTCTTCCATAATTTAATCTTGTGAGTCAATTCAGGGAGAGATTCGGCCATGCACCTTTCACTCTATATATATATCATGGACACACAGATCGCCCCAAAGGTCTCCCGAGTCGGCGGACAGAGCCACTGTTTACAGCAGGAGATAATACAGCAGGGAAGAGCTAGCTAGCACTCAACCGCCACCCGGTGCTAACAGAGAAACTCGACATACCGGGGAACTGAAGCGAAAATGACGCGGGTGCCGGGCTGGAGTTTAGGCGGCGTGCAAGAAATATAAGACAGAATAATAAAGAGCAATGGCAAGAACCAAGCAGACTGCCCGTAAATCTACTGGAGGAAAAGCCCCCAGGAAGCAGCTGGCCACCAAGGCTGCTCGGAAAAGCGCTCCGGCCACCGGCAGAGTGAAGAAGCCTCACCGTTACAGGCCCGGTACCGTGGCTCTGAGAGAGATCCGTCGCTAACAGAAATCCACGGAGCTGCTCATCCGTAAGCTGCCCTTCCAGCGCCTGTTGAGGGAGATCGCTCAGGACTTCAAGACTGACCTGCGCTTCCTGAGCTCCGCCGTCATGGCTCTGCAGGAGACCAGCGAGGCCTACCTGGTGGGTCTCTTCGAGGACACCAATCTGTGCGCCATCCACACCAAGAGGGTCACCATCATGCCCAAAGACATCCAGCTGGCCTGCCGCATCCGCGGAGAGAGAACTTAGACTTTCTGCTGCACATCCACCAACCACAATGCTCCGCACTGTGTGTCTATATATATGTATATATATATATATATATATATATATATATATATATATATATATATATATATATATATATATATATATATATATACATACAGTATATATATATATATATACACACACACACAGTATATATATATATATATATATACAGTATATATATATATACAGTATATATATATATATATATATATATATATATATATATATATATATATATATATATATATATATATATAGTAATATGTACATATGTATACTAGCTGCTCTTGTTTTTTCTTGCCTTCTGATTATTGCTCTGAGTGTTGCTGTCCCTGTGCTGTTGCAATCCTGGAATTTCCCCATTGTGGGACTAATAAAGGCTTATCTTATCTTATCTTATCTTATCTTATCTTATCGTATAATCACAAGGTCATCGGCATACAATAGTTCCCTAGAGCAACCTGTTCTAAATTCACATGATAGTGCCTCAAATGATTATGAAAAGCAAAGGACTTAACATGGATCCTTGGTAAACCCCAATTGAGACCCCAAATCATTCACCATATGTGCTGTTGGCACGGACGTGGGAGCTGACATTTGTGTACATTGCCTGGACAGTTTTAATAATCCACTCATCAATTCCAATCTTCCTCATGGCCCACCAAATGATAGTGCAAGGTATACGATCAAATGCCTTTTCAAGATCCACAAATGCAAAATACAGGTTTCTCTTCTTTTGGAGGAATGTCTCTTGCATTCTCCATAGGATAAAAATTGCATTGGCGGTGCTTCTACCAGGCATGAAACCATATTGCATGTTTCTTATGTCAACTTGTTGCCGTATGATGTCATCTAGTATCGTTTCTAAAATCTTCATGACATGATCCAACAGTTTAAGACCTCTATAATTCTACAGCATCACCCTTCCCCTTAAAACAGTTAATGATGTACGATTCAGTCCACAATCAATGGGAATTTTCTATTCTGTTATGATCTTGTTCACTAACTAGACTACTGGAGGAATGATTGCATCTCCTACTGTGAGAATCATTTCTGCAATGACCCCAGAGGGGCCAGCAGCCTTTCCAGTTTTCATTTTTAGGACAGCTTTCCGAATCATTACTTCTGTTATCAAGATTGGAGGACCTTCTTTAATTAACAAAATACAAACCAAGAATCAAACTATGAGAAACCGGAAAACAACAAAAGACTCTGTCAAAATAAAAGTCAATACGAAGACTTCCGGTCATGGTTGCCACGTAGGAGGACGTGCTTCCCTCTACTCTGCTCCTAAAAATAAAAAAATCGGCAAATAACTCTCTCAATTGGAACAAAAACTATCCCAGCGTTTGGGCGAGGACATGCCGGTAAAGCCTAAGGCTGGGAAATCAGGTGGAGGAAAAACTGAACCGCCGAAACAGTCCAAATTAACGGACTTTCACGTCTGTGACGCAGCAGAAAAATCCCCAGTTATGGCTGAACTAGCTAGCGGAGGAGCGGTGACTGCTGACGACGGCACAGGTGCGGTGCTCGCTGCCATTGGCTCAATGAGAGCAGACTTCTCTACTAAATTTGATGAGATTATTGCAGCGATTGAAGGAATGAGAAAGGAATTAAGCGACTGTATGGAACGTGTAACGCAGGTGGAGCTCCGAATTTCCAGCGCTGAGAATGGCGTCACCAGCCTACAATTAAAGGTGCGCACATTGGAATTAAACAATAAACGTCTGGAAGATATGTCCTGGATTTAGAATCCCGGTCGAGACGGAACAACCTGAGGCTGGTGGGTCTTCCTGAGGGTACGGAGGGGCGGGACTCATGTTCCTTTTTGGAAAAGTGGATCCCAGAAGCGCTGAACAACGCGGAGCTGCAGTCATCAGTCGTTCTGGAAAGCGCCCACCGAATTGGCCCACCGAGAGATAATAAAGCATCTCCGAGAACGCTGATTATGAAGTTCCTCAGCTACAGAGACAGGATGACGATCTCCAACGCGGCGCGGGCCAAAGGAGAAATTAAATACCAGGATCAGCAGGTGCGGTTCTACCCAGATTTGGCCACAGGAATCCAACAATTAAGGAAACAGTTTGACCCCGCCCGTAAAGAGCTGCGCAACCTTGGGATTCGTCATGGAGTGATTTTTCCTGCAAGATTGCTGGTCACATATAAAGGGAGAACCCACACCTTCAAGACCCCAGAAGAGGCGCAGGAGCTCATCAAGAAGATCCAAGAAGAGACTGGTGGGAGCTAAGCATGAATAAGATATAAGGTAGAATATTTAAGCATTTGCACAGGCATCTGAATGATCTGAAGCAAATAGCGAGTTCACAAAATACAGATTGTATTGTATTAAAAAAAACAAAAACCTATGATGTACAAAGTTGCTATAAAATTTTGGAGTTAAGTTGGAAAACTACAGAAGAGGGGTAATGTTATGTCATTAAAAGCAGTAGAGTCAGGGTGATTGAGAGGAGAAAGAAAGAGTGGTTTTGCCTGATCCTTGTGAGTGAGGAGCAGTCAATGGCTATAGCGGGAGACGGAATTTTTTTTTTGATTTTGGGGGGATTACCACGAATGTGGGAAGGGGGAATTTGTTTGTATGTAGTTTGTAGGATGAATGTTCAACCACTCATGTTTTTGCTTCTCTGTGTGAGCATGTTTACATTGAGAGGTAATCTCAAACTCCTGATTGATCATAGACCAAAGCGTTAATCTCAATTTAACTTCATGGAATTGCAGAGGTCTACAAAATTTAAAAAAACTTAAACAAGTTATGAATAAAATAAAAGACATAGGTTCAAAAATTGTGTTTTTACAAGAAACTCATCTAATAGAGGAGGATGTAAAAAGAATTAAAAAAAGATGGCAGGGTAGTGTATTCACCTCATCATTTTCATCTCAAGCCAGGGGAGTTATGACTCTCATACACAAAACAGTCCCATTTCAAGTGAAAAATGTAATTGGAGACAAATTAGGAAGATGCCTAATCATTCAAGGATCTTTGTTATTAGAAAATATAAATCTGGTGAACTTATACGGTCCCAATATAGATGATCAAAACTTCTTTGCTAATTTATTTCTTATTTTATCATCACTTACAGGGCAGCATATAATAGCAGGGGATTTTAATTAAGACTTCCGGTCATGGTTGCCACGTAGGAGGACGTGCTTCCCTCTACTCTGCTCCTAAAAATAAAAAAATCGGCAAATAACTCTCTCAATTGGAACAAAAACTGTCCCAGCGTTTGGGCGAGGACATGCCGGTAAAGCCTAAGGCTGGGAAATCAGGTGGAGGAAAAACTGAACCGCCGAAACAGTCCAAATTAACGGACTTTCACGTCTGTGACGCAGCAGAAAAATCCCCAGTTATGGCTGAACTAGCTAGCGGAGGAGCGGTGACTGCTGACGACGGCACAGGTGCGGTGCTCGCTGCCATTGGCTCAATGAGAGCAGACTTCTCTACTAAATTTGATGGGATTATTGCAGCGATTGAAGGAATGAGAAAGGAATTAAGCGACTGTATGGAACGTGTAACGCAGGTGGAGCTCCGAATTTCCAGCGCTGAGAATGACGTCACCAGCCTACAATTAAAGGTGCGCACATTGGAATTAAACAATAAACGTCTGGAAGATATGTCCTGGATTTAGAATCCCGGTCGAGACGGAACAACCTGAGGCTGGTGGGTCTTCCTGAGGGTACGGAGGGGCGGGACTCATGTTCCTTTTTGGAAAAGTGGATCCCAGAAGCGCTGAACAACGCGGAGCTGCAGTCATCAGTCGTTCTGGAAAGCGCCCACCGAATTGGCCCACCGAGAGATAATAAAGCATCTCCGAGAACGCTGATTATGAAGTTCCTCAGCTACAGAGACAGGATGACGATCTCCAACGCGGTGCGGGCCAAAGGAGAAATTAAATACCAGGATCAGCAGGTGCGGTTCTACCCAGATTTGGCCACAGGAATCCAACAATTAAGGAAACAGTTTGACCCCGCCCGTAAAGAGCTGCGCAACCTTGGGATTCGTCATGGAGTGATTTTTCCTGCAAGATTGCTGGTCACATATAAAGGGAGAACCCACACCTTCAAGACCCCAGAAGAGGCGCAGGAGCTCATCAAGAAGATCCAAGAAGAGACTGGTGGGAGCTAAGCATGAATAAGATATAAGGTAGAATATTTAAGCATTTGCACAGGCATCTGAATGATCTGAAGCAAATAGCGAGTTCACAAAATACAGATTGTATTGTATTAAAAAAAACAAAAACCTATGATGTACAAAGTTGCTATAAAATTTTGGAGTTAAGTTGGAAAACTACAGAAGAGGGGTAATGTTATGTCATTAAAAGCAGTAGAGTCAGGGTGATTGAGAGGAGAAAGAAAGAGTGGTTTTGCCTGATCCTTGTGAGTGAGGAGCAGTCAATGGCTATAGCGGGAGACGGAATTTTTTTTTTGATTTTGGGGGGATTACCACGAATGTGGGAAGGGGGAATTTGTTTGTATGTAGTTTGTAGGATGAATGTTCAACCACTCATGTTTTTGCTTCTCTGTGTGAGCATGTTTACATTGCGAGGTAATCTCAAACTCCTGATTGATCATAGACCAAAGCGTTAATCTCAATTTAACTTCATGGAATTGCAGAGGTCTACAAAATTTAAAAAAACTTAAACAAGTTATGAATAAAATAAAAGACATAGGTTCAAAAATTGTGTTTTTACAAGAAACTCATCTAATAGAGGAGGATGTAAAAAGAATTAAAAAAAGATGGCAGGGAAGTGTATTCACCTCATCATTTTCATCTCAAGCCAGGGGAGTTATGACTCTCATACACAAAACAGTCCCATTTCAAGTGAAAAATGTAATTGGAGACAAATTAGGAAGATGCCTAATCATTCAAGGATCTTTGTTATTAGAAAATATAAATCTGGTGAACTTATACGGTCCCAATATAGATGATCAAAACTTCTTTGCTAATTTATTTCTTATTTTATCATCACTTACAGGGCAGCATATAATAGCAGGGGATTTTAATTGTACATTGAATCCCAGCATAGATAGATCAACAGGACTGGACTGTACGCACAATGGATGCAGGATGATCATTAATCATTTTATGAAAGAATTGAGATTGCTAGACATATGGAGAGAAATGAAACCGCAACTTAAAGCCTACTCTTGTTATTCTAATACCTACAAGACATTCTCACGTATTGACTATTTTTTGATCTCCACAGAATTAAGGTCCTGTAGGAGCATGCTCAAATAACGAGGCTGAGTTTCAGTCATAAACCAGCTTTATTTGACAGAACACAAGCTCCTAGCATTCTCAAAGCAGGAAAGAGAAAGAATCATACTTCAACCCCCTTTTATACATTTCCAGCATCAGAATTCAAGTCACATGGTGTCTTCAGTCAACATACAGTTACAAAGCATCCCTTTGAAGCTTCACCATTGTCTCTCATTTCTTGATGAACCGGAATACCCTCCGGGGCGTCTTCTGTGGGACAAAGAGACAAATCTCACACTTCCTTGTTACCTCCTGTAGATTTGAGTCCTCAGTCCTTGCAGACGTGACACTCCACAATACACATTCAGTTCTGTCTCTGTGGCAGCGTGAGCCCACAATGTGTGTCGGCCACACTACCCCCCCCCCAAACGTCGAGTAAGGCAAAATCTGCATGGCATAACAAAAAGAGAAACACAAAGCACTCCATACATCGCTAATCAATCCACCAACTGCCTAGGTTTTAATCTTCTGCCGAATCTGCTGCAACTTGGCTTGGCTGCCTCTGCAACATCTCTCTGCACCTGTGGATTAAAGCTGTTAGCACCTCTCTGTGAAGACTTTGGAGAATGTCTTCTCGGCGGCCTGCCCCAGCGGGGGGGCCTCGCGAGCTGCACCTCCTCGTCAGCCAGAACAAAAGCGGGTTTGAGCCTGTTAATGCAAATCAGCTCCCTTCTGCCCCCTAAATCTAGCAGAAAATGCTTCTGCCCGGTCTCCAGCACTCGAAACGGTCCGTCGTAAAACGGCCGCAAACTTGGACGCTGGGCGTCATGTTTAACAAAAACAAACTCTGCATTTTTTAAAGCCTTGGGCACAAAAACGTGTGGGAAACTGTGATGGACCGGGCCAGGAAGCGTGTTTGTTCCTGAGCCGCTCTGCCACGGCTGAGCGGGGGGGCCATTAGGTGCGGGATTATCAGGAAGAAATTCCCCGGGCAAACGGAGCGGCTGAGCGAAAACTAATTCAGCCGGGGAAGCATGCAAATCTTCCTTAGGTGCAGAACGCAACCCTAATAACACCCATGGAAGTTTGTCTACCCAATTTGTATCCGTTAGCGACGCTCTGAGGGCTGCTTTCAATGACCTGTGAAAGCGTTCGCATAAACCATTGGCCTGGGGGTTATACGCGGTGGTGCGATGAATCTTCACCCCCAAGCTGCGGGCCATCGATGACCATAGCTCGGAAATAAATTGGGGACCCCTGTCGGACGTTATGTCCGACGGTACACCAAAACGCGCAACCCATGCTGTTAAAAATGCTCGCGCAACTTCTTCCGCTGTGGTTGATGTCAGAGGAATCGCCTCTGGCCAGCGCGTGGTGCGGTCTACCATTGTCAAAAGATGTGTGTGCCCGTGTGATAACGGAAGCGGGCCGACCAGGTCAACATGCACATGATCAAAACGCTTAGCGGGGATGTGGAAAGGTTCTAACGGGGCCTTAGTGTGTCTGTGTATTTTAGCTCGCTGACACGCTACGCAGGCTGCTGCCCATTCCTTGACCTGTTTGCGCAACCCGGGCCAAACAAATTTCTCCCCCACCAATTTGATCGATGCGCGCACCCCCGGGTGCGCGAGAGAATGGACCAAGTCAAAAACACGGCGACGCCACGCGGTTGGCACCACAGGGCGGGGCCGTCCCGTGGAGACATCGCAGATTAGCGGGGGCATACCGTTTTGTTGCACCCTGTGCTCCAGCCTTAACCCTGTTGGTCCAGACTGGAGCGCGCGCACGTCCGCGTCGTTAACCTGCTCCGCAGCCATGGCTGCATAATCTAACCCAACACAGACCGGGGCTGCGCGCGCTCCCGCGTCGCTGCCCGGGCCCGCGGTCATGGCTACAGAGTCTGCCCCTATAGGGCTTGGTGGTGCTATTGCACGCGAGAGGCAGTCTGCTACAACATTGTGTTTACCCGCGACATGCTGAATATCAGTAGTAAACTCCGATATTGCGGCTAGTTGCCTTTGTTGCCGGCCTGACCAGGGTTCTGAAATTTTGGCCATCGCAAACGTTAGCGGTTTATGATCCACAAAAGCGGTGAAACGTCGCCCCTCTAACCAGAACTGAAAATGACGGATGGCCAAGTGTAGGGCCAAAAGCTCCCTGTCAAATGCGCTGTATTTCCGTTCACTATCGCGCAAGGTCCTGCTGAAAAACGCGAGGGGTTGCCAGGTACCTGCCACAAACTGTTCAACTACCGCCCCCACCGCTACATCGGAAGCGTCAGTGGTGAGCGCCATGCGGGCCGTTGGAACTGGGTGCGCTAACAAAACTGCATTTGCCAGGGCTGATTTGACCTGGGCAAAAGCGCGCTCCCGCTCCGGAGACCATTCGACTTTATTTGCGGGCTTTTGTTTTTTTAACGCGGTGTACAATGGCTGCATGAGTCGTGCTGCGCTTGGGAGGAAACGGTTGTAAAAATTAACCATCCCTAGAAACTCCTGAAGCGCCTTAACCGTTTGAGGTTGCGGAAATTCCGTTATGGCACGCACTTTATTTGGAAGGGGAACTGCTCCCTCTGCCGAAACGCGATGTCCCAAAAAATCAATCTGCGCCACCCCAAACTGGCATTTCGCTGGGTTCACTATTAACCCGTGCTCTGCCAACCTCTGGAAAACTGCTGTGAGGTGTTTTTCATGTTCGCCTTCGGACGTGCTGGCTACCAAAATATCGTCCAAATAAATGAACACGAAAGGCAGGTCGCGTAAAACTGCATCCATCATGCGTTGGAAAGTCTGCGCGGCCCCCTTGAGGCCAAAAGGCATGCACAAGAACTCAAAAAGGCCGAAAGGAGTTATGACCGCTGTTTTGGGTACATCGTGCGCGCGCACTGGAACCTGGTGATAGCCGCGCACTAAGTCTATTTTAGAAAAAATGCGCGCCCCCGCCAAATGAACAGAAAAATCCTGAATGTGCGGAATCGGGTAGCGGTCATGAGCTGAAACGTTGTTCAACCTGCGGAAATCGCCGCAAGGCCGCCACGAGCCGTCAGCCTTTGGGACCATGTGTAACGGCGAAGCCCAAGCGATCTTGGAGCGTCTAACGATGCCTAGTTTTTCCAGATTAGTGAACTCCTCGCGCGCGATGGCCAGTTTAGCTGGGTCCAAACGCCGAGCCTTTGCAAAAACGGGAGGGCCTGTGGTTGTTATGAAATGTTCTACCCCATGTTTGGCCACCGTTGCTGAAAAAGTGGGGACTGTGAGTGCTGGAAACTGAGCAAGCAGAGTGTGAAACTTACCACCCGCGGCTGAGACGCTGGCATGTGCAGTTGGCGGGGCCACCCGAGCTGTGCAGGGAATAGAATGAAAAGACAGTGCATTAATCAGACGTCTATTAGCAAGATCAACCAATAAACCATGTGAGCACAAAAAATCAGCCCCTAACATGTTGAAACTGACTGCTGCTACAATAAATGTCCACTCAAATGAACGGCCTTGTAAGGACAGAAGCATGGTCCTCTCACCAAACGTTTTAATTGTGGAGCCGTTCGCTGCTGACACTGACACCCAGGGGGCTTTAGAAGGCGACAGCCGTTCCGCGTAGGTGGGCGTGACGAAGCTCAGCTGCGAGCCCGTGTCCACGAGGAACTGTTTCCCCGAGCGTGCATCCGTCAGGTAAAGCAGCCTGTTCTCATTGCCGAGAGTCACGGCTGCTACCGGCCCTCGGTCCTGGCGTTTAAAATTGCACGGTGGGACGCACCTGTGCGCTCTCTCTGCAAAACGGCGGTGGTAGAAGCACGAGCCGTTCTCCGCTCCGCGTCGTCTGGCTCCGGTCGCCGCTGTTGTTGGTGCGTCTGGTGCCGCTGGACCCAAGCTGTCTCCGGACGCCGTTCCCGAACTAGCCGCCGTGGCCGAAACCGCGTTCTGCTTGTGGGCGTCGACAAACTTCTGCGCCTCCTTGCTCAACCCATGGTAGTCTCGCTTGGCCAATCGGGGTGACTCTGCCAGGGCCACTCTCACTGCTGGTGGCAGGGTTCGAAGGAATAGGTGGGCGAAAATGAATTTGCCATCCTCGGAGGCTTTGAGCTGCAGCATCTTCACCATCAGGTCCGCAGGTCTATCGTTTTCTGCCACCGTCAGCGCCAGGAGCCCCTCTGCTCTTTGTTGGACTGAGGGGGTGAAATGGCTGATCAGCGCGTCTTTCAATGCGCTGTACTTGTCGCTGTCTGGTGGATGATTAACCAAATCCTCCACTCTCTGGACCGTGTCGCTGTCCAGTTTCGCTACCACGTGGTAGAATCTTGTGTCGTCGTTGGAGATTCTCCGGAGGTTGAACTGCGCCTCGATTGCGCTAAACCATGAGCGCGGGCTGTGCTGCCAGAAATTGGGCAGCCGGAGCGTGGAGGCGGCCATCAGGCTGGCTTCCACCGAGCCCGGTTCGGAAGAATTCTCATTGCTCATTCTCCATCGTAGGTCACCAGTGTAGGAGCATGCTCAAATAACGAGGCTGAGTTTCAGTCATAAACCAGCTTTATTTGACAGAACACAAGCTCCTAGCATTCTCAAAGCAGGAAAGAGAAAGAATCATACTTCAACCCCCTTTTATACATTTCCAGCATCAGAATTCAAGTCACATGGTGTCTTCAGTCAACATACAGTTACAAAGCATCCCTTTGAAGCTTCACCATTGTCTCTCATTTCTTGATGAACCGGAATACCCTCCGGGGCGTCTTCTGTGGGACAAAGAGACAAATCTCACACTTCCTTGTTACCTCCTGTAGATTTGAGTCCTCAGTCCTTGCAGATGTGACACTCCACAATACACATTCAGTTCTGTCTCTGTGGCAGCGTGAGCCCACAATGTGTGTCGGCCACAGTCCAAGATTCAAAACAGTTTCTATGATAACATTGTGATCTCTGATCATGCACCCTGCTGTCTAATATATGTAGATAAGAAATTGACAAAGGAACCAGGTTGGTGGCAATTTCAGCATAAATGGCTTCAGGACGAGGAATTTGTTAAGTACATAGAAAAACAGATAGATGAGTTCTTTGATATCAATACTACACAAACATCAGCATGTATAAAGTGGGAGGCTTTCAAAGCTTTTATTAGGGGGCATATTATTAGTTATACAGGTTCAAAATCTAAGAAGACTCGAGAGGAGAGAGTCCAATTGGAACATAAAATAAAAATTCTCCAAGAAAAAGTGTATGCAGGAAGTGACCCAAAGTTAGAGAACGAATTACTGATTCTGAGAGCTGAATATGACAAAAAATCAGCGAATAGAGCTGCCTCGAGTCTTCTAAGATTGAAGCAATCTTTTTATGAACAAGGTGAAAAATCAGGGAAATTATTGGCATGGCAGATTAAACAATTAGAATTTAAAACACCAATTACCAGTATTATAAGTAACGGACAGGCAGTTGTAGATCCTTTAGAAATTAACAGTGCCTTTAGAGATTATTATGAAAAACTATATGACACAAAAAATGAAACTGACTTAACAAAACCAAATGGGTTTTTGGACAAATTATCTATACCTTGTATTCCAAATGAAAATAGGGAGATACTGGAGTCTAAAATTAGTCTAGAAGAAGTTGGGCTAGCCATTGATGATATGAAATCAGGAAAAAGTGCAGGACCAGATGGTCTTCCAGTTGACCTCTATAAAAAATTTAAGAATAAATTAATAAAACCATTTTTGGAAATGGTTTTAGAAGCATTTCAAAACAGTAATTTACCATTATACATGAATAATGCCTTAATTATACTGTTGCCAAAACCAGGTAAACCCTCTAATAAATGTGAAAATATGAGACCAATAAGCCTATTAAATGCTGACCTTAAGATAATCTGTAAAATTTTAGCAAGACGGCTACAAGAAATATTACCAAATATTATTAACCGAGATCAGAATGGCTCAGAATGGCTGGTTTGCCGCTGAGTGTGAAGCGGCTGGGATGAGAATCAGCACCTCCAAGTCCGAGTCCATGGTCCTCAGCCGGAAAAAGGTGGATTGTCCTCTCCGGGTTGGGGACAGGCTCCTGCCCCAAGTGGAGGAGTTTAAGTATCTTGGGGTCTTGTTCACGAGTGAGGGGAAAATGGAGCGAGAGATCGACAGACGGATTGGAGCAGCATCTGCAGTGATGCGGACGTTGTACCGGTCTGTTGTGGTGAAGAGGGAGCTTAGTTCTAAGGCAAAGCTGTCGATTTACCAGTCAATCTACGTTCCTACTCTCACCTATGGTCACGAGCTTTGGGTAATGACCGAAAGAACGAGATCGCGGATACAAGCGGCTGAAATGAGCTTTCTCCGTAGGATTGCTGGACTCACCCTCAGAGATAGGGTGAGGAGCTCAGTCATCCGGGAGAGGCTCAGAGTAGAACCGCTGCTCCTCCACATTGAAAGGAGTCAGTTGAGGTGGTATGGGCATCTGATTAGGATGCCTCCTGGACGCCTCCCACTTGAGGTGTTTCAGGCACGTCCCACTGGGAGGAGACCCCGGGGCAGACCCAGGACTCGGTGGAGAGACTATGTCTCCCAGCTAGTCTGGGAACGCCTTGGTATCCCCTCTGAAGAGCTGGAGCAGGTGGCTGGGGAGAGGGAAGTCTGGGCTTCTCTGCTTGAACTGCTGCCTCCGCGACCCGGACCTCCGGAAAAGCGGTAGAAGATGGATGGATGGATGGATGGATGGAGATCAGAATGGCTTTATAAAGGGAAGACAAGGCTTCCATAATGTAAGAAGACTATTTAATATTATCTATTCTAATAAAGAAGCACCGGATACAGCTCTCCTATCATTGGACGCCGAAAAGGCCTTTGATAGGGTCGAATGGCCCTTTCTTTTTGAAGTCCTACAAAGGTTTGGATTTGGAAAATATACAATAATGCTACAGCAGAAATCCTAACAAACAGCAATATTTCAAAATCAATAAAAATCAATAGAGGATGTCGACAAGGCTGTCCACTTTCACCTTTACTGTTTACTATGGCAATTGAACCTTTAGCGATGGCAGTACGTTTACATCCACAAATATATGGAATTAAAATAGGACCAACAGAACATAAAATCTCCCTGTATGCTGATGACATAATTTTGTTCATGTCGAATCTTAAAAAATCAATTCCGACTTTGTTGAATTTAATAAAGAATTTTGGGGAAATATCAGGATATAAAATAAATAAAACTAAATCTTCAATATTAATGCTAAATGAGACCCAGAGAAATCACCCAGGTCCTGAGGTAAATCAATTCAAAGTTGTAAATCAGTTTAAATATTTAGGAATTCAAATTTTGCCTAAGTTAGAATTAGTCGCCAGTGCTAACTATGAAGCCTTAATGATAGACATTAATGAGTTACTTCAGAGATGGATGTCACTACCAATGTCGATGATCGGGAGAATTAATATACTTAAAAGTAATATCTTACCCAAAATGCTTTATTTATTTCAATATATTCCTTTACCACCACCTTCAGATCTATTCTTAAAAATTAAAAAAAAGTTAGTGGAATTTATATGGAACAATAGGAAGGCTAGATTACGTCTGTCCTTACTATACTTACCATTTGATCGTGGAGGTCTGAAATGTCCAAACTTTATGTTGTATTACTGGTCAGCACAACTGAGGTGTATGACATATTATTTTTCATCAAATGATCTCCCTCACTGGACTGAAATGGAATCATACAATTTACCTTTACCTCTTCCCATATTCATATACTCAGACTCGGCAAAAAAATTACAGAAACAAGTTAAAAACCCATTTGTAAAGCATATGATCAAAATATGGTGTGAAACCAAAAAATATCTAAAAGATCCACACTTATTGTCACAATTTAGCCCAATATGGGGTAATCAATATTTTAAACCAGGGAGAGCGGATGCTGTATTTAAAGTATGGAATTTAATTCAATTCAATTCAATTCAACTTTATTTATATAGCGCCATTTCACAACAACAGTCATCTCATAGCACTATCAACTGTAGGGAGGACCCCCACAGTTGCAGAAAGACCCCAGCAATCAGGCGATCCCCTGTGAGCAAGCACTTGGCGACGGTGGAGAGGAAAAACTCCCTTTTAACAGGAAGAAACCTCCAGCAGAACCAGGCTCAGGGAGGGGCAGTCATCTGCTGCGACTGGCTGGGGGGTGAGGGGACAGAGAAGAAGAAAAGAACAGACATGTAGAGAGCAAACAGCACGATGGGGACTCAATCTATGGGAGAGAACAAACAAATGTTAATGACCAGCAAAAAAAAAATATTTCATAGAGAGTGAGGAAAGGAGTGAGGCCCAGTGCATTACTGGAGGTCCCCCGGCTGACTAAACCTATTAGCAGCATAACTAAGGGAGGGTTCAGAAACACATGATCCCTCCCTAATTGTAGGCTATATCAAAAAGGTAGGTTTTAGCCCCATTCTTAAAAACAGAGATCGAGTCTGACTCCCGAATCCAGATTGGCAGCTGATTCCACAGGAGAGGAGCTTGATAACTGAAGGCTCTGCCTCCCATTGTACTTTTGGAGATTCTAGGTATTACAAGTAAACCTGCATTTTGGGAGCGTAGTGCTCTGTTAGGATGATACGGTAGTATCAGATCTTTTAAATAAAAAGGAGCCTAATTGTTTAGAGCTTTGTAAGTAAGAAGAAGGATTTTAAACTTAATTCTAAACTCTATGGGAAGCCAATGAAGGGAGGCCAGAACCGGAGAGATATGATCTCTCTTTCTAGTACCTGTTAAAACTCTTGCTGCAGCATTTTGGATCAGCTGAAGACTTTTTAAAGATGTTTTAGGACAGCCTGATAATAAAGAATTACAATAATCTAATCTCGAGCTAACAAAAGCGTGGATCAGCTTCTCAGCATCACTCTGAGACAAGATGCTCCTAATCTTGGCAATATTACGCAGATGATAGAAGGCAGTCTTAGAAACAAATTTAATATGTGAATTGAAGGACAAATCCTGATCAAAAATAACTCCAAGGTTCCTCACAGAGCTATTAAGAGAAAGAGTAACTGCATCCAAACTGAAAGTTTGATTTGGAAAGGAATTTCTAAGGTTTTTTGGACCAACAAGAATGACTTCAGTCTTATCTGAATTTAATAGCAGGAAATTACAAGTCATCCAAACTTTGATTTCCTTAAGACAGGCTTCTAACTTGGCTAATTGATTAGTATCATCTGGCTTCATTGACAGGTATAATTGTGTGTCATCTGCATAACAGTGAAAATGTATACAGTGCTTTCTAATAATGTTGCCTAACGGAAGCATATATAAACTAAAAAGAGTAGGGCCAAGCACAGATCCCTGTGGAACTCCATGACTAAGCTTTGAGCTGAGAGAAAACTCATCATTTACATGAACAAACTGGAACCTATCAGATAAATAAGATCTAAACCACTGCAACGAAGTTCCATTAAGTCCAACATAGTGTTCTAATCTATCAAGTAGAATATTATGATCAATAGTATCAAAAGCTGCACTAAGATCTAAAAGGACAAGTACAGAAACTAGTCCATTATCAGATGCAATGAGGAGGTCGTTAGTGACCTTCGCTAAGGCTGTTTCAGTGCTATGATGGATTCTAAACCCAGATTGAAACTCCTCAAATAAACCATTTCCCTGCAGGTGGTCAAATAATTGCGTAGCAACAACTCTTTCTAAGATTTTTGAAATGAAAGGGAGATTAGAGATTGGTCTATAGTTAGCTAAAGCTCCTGGATCTAGCGTTGGCTTTTTGAGTAAGGGTTTAATTACAGCCGTTTTAAAAGCCTGCGGTACATGGCCTAAAGTTAATGAAGAATTGATTATATGAAGAATAAAGCTACCAATAAGTGGGAAGACTTCTTTAAATAACCTGGTAGGAATAGGGTCTAAAAGACAAGTTGAAGGTTTGGATGAGGAAACTATTTTGTCTAACTCACAAAGGTCGATTGGAGTAAACTCATCAAGACAGACATCAATAGAAGGAGTTGTAGTAGTTACAGTATTTAAGTTAACTGTGGGAAGAATCTGATTGATTTTATCTCTGATGGATGAAATTTTATTATTGAAAAAGTTCATAAAGTCCTGACTAGTAAGCTCTAAGGGGATGCTAGGATTGACAGAGTCCTGACTCTTTGTCAACCTGGCTACAGTACTGAAAAGAAACCTGGGATTATTCTTGTTCTCTTCTATTAATGCAGAGTAATAACTCGTTCTAGCTTTTCTAAGAGATTTTTTATAAATTAAAAGATGATTTCTCCAAGCTAAATAGATTTCATCTAAATTAGTAGAGCGCCATTTTCTTTCTAATTGACGAGTCTTCTGTTTTAAGCTACGAGTTTCTGTGTTGAACCAAGGAGTTAAAAATCTCTGATTAGACTTTTTCTTTTTTAAGGGGACCACCAAGTCTAGAGCCTGATGCAGAGAAGCTGAAACACTATCCACCATGTTATCAATTACAGAAGGAGCAAGCTGTCTATAGCTTATTTCCGTTGTGTTGACACATGGCATAGAGGAAACAATCTGCATAAATTTGGAAACAGCATCATCTGAGAGGCATCTACTGTGATAATATTTTTCTTTAGGAGCCAAATAGAAATAGTAAAATCAAAGGTTAACAGACAATGGTCTGACAGTACAGGGTTATGAGGAGACACTACAAGATTTTCTATTTCTATGCCATATGTCAGAACAAGGTCCAATGTATGGTGGAGGTAATGAGTAGAATTTCCTACTTTCTGAGAAAACCCAATCGAGTCTAATATTGAATTAAAAGCCACATTAAGGCAGTCACTATCTACATCCACATGTATATTAAAGTCCCCTACTATAATTATTCTATCAGATTTCAGCACTAAATCAGCTAAGAAATCAGGAAATTCGGATAAAAATTCTGAATAGGTTGATGGGGGACGATAAACTATGGCAAATAAAATTGGGTTTAACCTGGAATTGCTAAAGTGCCCAACACTGAGGACCAGGCCCTCAAAGGAATTATAACATGTTTTTTGCTTTACATTAACTAGTAATTTGGAATGGTAAATTGATGCTACTCCTCCTCCACGACCAGAACTTCTGGGATTTTGACAGTTTAAATAACCAGAGGGAGTTGATTCATTTAAACCAACATAATCCTCTTGTCCTAACCAAGTCTCTGTAAGGGAAATTAAATCAATCTGATGATCAATTAACAGATCATGGACTAACAGAGACTTGGGAGTTAGAGACCTAATATTTAATAAACCACATTTAATTTTTAAATTATGAGGAGGAACAGAGGCCAAATCATTCAATTTAGAGGCTTTATGTTTAATTTGAGTTTTACCAATATTTTGCTTTATCACTTTGGGATGCTTATACATTATATTTTTATTTACTTTGGAGGGAGCAGACAACGATTCTCTGATGGGGAAGACAGGGGCTAAGCTGAGGGGTGGCGGATGAAGAGGAGCTGCAGAGAGGCGTGTAAGACTGTGACTCTGCTTCCTGGTCCCAACTCTGAGTAGTCATGGTTTTGGAAATTTGGATAAAAAAGATGCCAGATTGTTAGATAAATGAGAAGCACCATCCAAAGTGGGATGAATGCTGTCTCGTCTCATAAGACCAGGTTTTCCCCAAAAAGAGCTCCAATTGTCAATGTAGCCCACGTCATTTTTAGGACACCACACAGACAGCCAGCGGTTCAAGGATGACGAGCGGCTAAACATGTCATCACTGGTCAGATTGGGGAGGGGCCCAGAGAATACTACAGTGGCAGACATCGTTTTTGCAAAGTCACACACCGATTCTATATTAAGTTTCGTGACTTCCGACTGCCGGAGACGGATGTCATTAATGCCGGCGTGAATAACAATTGTGGAATATTTACAGTTACTTTTAGCCAGCATTTTCAAATTTGACTCGATGTCGCCTGCTCTGGCCCCAGGAATGCATGTGACTATGGCCGCTGGAGTCTCTAGGTTCACGTTTCTGACTACAGAGTCGCCAATGATCAGAGTTTTTTCCTCAGCGGGTGTGTCGCTGAGCGGGGAAAAACGATTAGAAACGTGAACAGGTTGGTGGTGAACCGGGGCTTTGCGACTAGGCTTCCTTCTCACCGTCACCCACCCAGTCTCCTCGCTGCTGAGGAGAGCCGGGGAACCGGTGACAGGGGGGCCTAAACTAGCTAGCTCCGCTGCAGCTAATGGGCGTCCGTCGAGATTAACTGGCGCAGACGGTGTTTCAATGCAGCGGAGCCGGGATTCCAAATCAGACAACCTCGCCTCGAGCGCCTCTAAAAGACAACATTTATTACATTTACCGTTATCACTAAAAGAGGCAGAGGTGTAGCTAAACATCTGACAGAGAGAGCACACCAGAGGAGGAGAGGAAAGAGAGGTAGTAGCCATAGCTAGTGGCTCGAGAGCTGGAGAGCAAACCACACAGGCAGACAGCAAAACAGGAAGTGACGATACGTTACCACAAGGAAGTGACGATCCTTCACCCAATAGCTCTAAGGTCCTATTTAAAAGGGATTCAAAAGATTCGAGACTTATATTTGTCAGGTTCAGATAACATAATGTCTTTTGAAGAACTGAGGATCAAATTTAATCTTAATAGAACACATTTTTTTTAAATATCTTCAGCTTAGGAACTTTATTCGATCAAATCAAAATAATGTTCTCATCTGACCTACTTATTCATCCTTGGAAAAAATCTTGACAAAAGATAGTAAGAGAAAGGGTATTATTTCAGAGTTTTATAACTCATTGACATTATCCTCAAGTGAAAACTCACAGAAAAGACTGAATTATTGGAAAGAAGACCTGCAAACTGAAATTTCAGAGGAACAATGGGAATTGGCTTGTGCAGAAGCTCAAACCAAATCAATAAATGTACGTCTTAAATTGATACATTTTAAATGGTTAATGCGGATGTATGTTACACCGGTGGAGTTAAATAGATATAACAAAAACATACGAGATACGTGCACAAAATGTATGGAAAGTAAAGGAACCCTATTTCATTGTTTATGGGAATGTAGAAAAATTAGAATGTTTTGGGAAGAGGTGAGGGTAACAATTGAAAAAGTAATTTCAAAACAAATCATATTGAATCCTAAATTGTTTCTGTTGGGTCTTTACCCAGAAAAGCATAACTTTAACAAGAGTGAGAGAGCATTCATAGACCTCAGTTTGCTTAACGCCAAAAAATGTATTGCACTATTGTGGAAAAAGACTCATAGACCAGATGTGACTCAGTGGTTAAGACAGATGTTAACAAACCTTCCACTAGAAAGAATAACATACATACTGAAATCAAAAGAAATTGTGTTTGAGAATATATGGAGACCTTTCATTGATTATGTAAAGAATTTAAACATAATTTTTGAAGAAGAAGGTGAATGATGTGTGTGGACCTTGTAAATTCCAAATTGGTGAATGTTTAGTATGTATACTTACGTAATGGATTGCCTAGACTAAATAGAGGAGCATTGTTGAAGACTTGCCTTTGTTAGTGGTTGTTGGTGTTTTTAGTTTTTTTTTTTTTTATTATTATTTTAGTGTTAGTGTTTGATTGTTTGTGTTTTGTTTGTAAAAAGGTTCAATAAAAATATTGTGGAAAAAAAAAGTCAATACGAAACCAAGATCAAGATAGGAATAACATATAACCATGATAATAATACTACAACACAATGACCATGAAACCAATGAAACACAGAGAATCACAAAAATAAAGTCAAAGCGACGGTCACAACAGAATACCCAAAAATCAAAACAAGATGAGGATGTCCAGATTCTGACAGTATCCCCCTCTTAAGGGTCGGACACTAGATGACCCTAAACAAAAGAAGAACACCTGCCCAGAGTGGGTGGTGCGGGCACTAGGCCAGGTGGGCTGAAACAATTCCCTCCCCCCACAGAGTCCAAAACAAAAAAGCCAGTTTGTGGGGGCCAACCAGAGCCCAAAACCCCAGATCAAAGAACAAGGCAGGTTGGGCGGCCTTCCAGAATCCCTGGACCCCCGGACCAGAGAGCAAGGTGGGTCAGGGAGCCCACTAGAGTCCATGGACCCCCAGACCAGAAAACATGAAACGTTGACTATTGATGATGCAGGCTGGCCAGCACCGAACCCAGACAAGGCAGGCCAGCCAGCGGCAAAACCAAATGATACAGGCTGACCATCGGCGACAACAGACGATGCAGGCAGGCCAGCAGTGAAACCAGACAATACAGACTGACCTTCAGCAAAAACAAATGAAGCAGACTGGCCAGTAGTGAAACCAGATGAAGCAGGCTGATCTGTGGCGAACCCAGACGAGACAGGCTGATCAGCAGCGAAACCAGACGATGCAGGCTGATCAGCGGTGAAACCAGATGAAGCAGCCTGGCCAGCGGTGAAATCAGATGAAGCAGGGCGATCAGCGGTAAAACCAGATGAAGCAGGCTGACCATCGGCAGAACCACATGAAGCAGGCTGACCATCGGCAGAACCACACGAAGCAGGCTGACCATCGGCAGAACCAAACGAAGCAGGCTGACCATTGGCAGAACCAGACAATGCAGGCTGATCAGTGGTGGAACCAGACGATGCAGGCTAATCAGTGGCGGAACCAGACGATGCAGGCTGATCAGTGGCAGAACCAGATGACGCAGGCTGATCAGTGGCGGAACCAGATGATGCAGGCTGATCAGCAGCAAGACCATATGAGACAGGCATATCAGCGGTGAAACCAGACGAAGCAGGCTGACCATCAGCAGAACCAGACGATGCAGGCTGACCAATGGCAGAACCAGATGATGCAGGCTGATCAGTGGCGGAACCAGACGATGCAGGCTGATCAGTGATGAATACAGACAATGCAGGCTGAACAGCGGCAAAACCAGGCAGCGAAAGCTGGAGAACTTCGAGCCCAGACGTTTGGGGATCCATCTCTGACACAGTCATCTCGGACAGGGAGGAAGAGGCATAAGCTGGGTCACTACACACAGCAGTAGTGGAGCCCGGTGGAGAGAGCCCAGAAGCAGATGGCAGTTGCAACTGGGTCTCCCCGTCAACAGCAGGGCAAGACATCTCTAGTGCTGATGTTAGAAATACAAAGAAGAGGACTTGCCTTAGCTCTTGCTCCATTGCCGACGAGGACTCAGGTGATTCTGCTGTTGCAGCCATGATGACCCCAAGATGAGCTGCAGTCCAAGCAGCTGACGTGACGGCCGGTGAAGCAGCAAGTGTGACGGCTGATGAAACAACAGGCGTGGCGGCCAGCGAAGAACCAGACGTGGTGGCCGGCAGAGAACCAAATGTGGCGGCAGCA
Source organism: Pholidichthys leucotaenia (assembly GCA_020510985.1). Classification (NCBI taxonomy): domain Eukaryota; kingdom Metazoa; phylum Chordata; class Actinopteri; order Cichliformes; family Pholidichthyidae; genus Pholidichthys; species Pholidichthys leucotaenia. The sequence goes on along the minus strand of CM035836.1, from coordinate 295,993,272 downwards.
GCTGACAGAATACCAAACCAGAAGGCTTCAGCTGGTGGAACACCAAGCATGGAAACAGGAGCTGACAGAACCCCAGACGTGGAAACAGGAGCTGGCAGAACCCCAGACGTGGAAACTGATGCTGGCGGAACCCCAGATGTGGAAACAGGAGCTGGCAGAACCCCAGACGTGGAAACTGATGCTGGCGGAACCCCAGACATGGAAACTGATACTAGCGGATCCCCAGATGTGGAAACTGATGTTGGCGGAACCCCAGACGTGGAGGCTACAGCTGACGGAACACCAGATGTGGCACTCGGGAGAAAAGAGAGGGGAGATACAGGTCAGAATGGATGAATGGAGGTGGCAGCAGAGAAAACGGCAGAGGCGGGTGGTGAGGGTCCGCTGCTGAGCCCCCCCACCAGAAACAAGGCAAGACCCATCATTGCCAGGTGTTTAAAAAATCAAAGGGTACTTCCCTGTGTTCCGCTCTGCTGCCGCTGAAGATCCAGGCAAATCCCTCTGGATGGCTCTGGAAAGCACCTGGTGGGGAGCAATGGTTGTAGGTGCTGGAGGGTGTCATGGGGGCCCCAACGGGACATAAAACAGGATTCATGTGCCGGGTGAGCTCTTGGCATGATTTATTAACCAAACACAAAATGAACACAGCTTGTGGGGTAGAAAACAAAAGACAAGGCTAAGGCAAGATCACAAGGCTAAGAATAACAAGGTCTGGACTTGGCAGAAGTGTGTGTGTACACGCCAAAATGATGAGAACGCCACCCGAGGTAAGGAGCGGCGTCCATTAATGAAGGCAGAACTAATTAAGCAGATAAACAGCCGTGGACAGTTAACAAAATACAAACCAAGGATCAAGCTATGAGAAACCAGAAAATAACAAAAGACCATGTCAAAATAAAGGCCAACACAAAACCAAGACAGGAATAACATAATCATGATTATAATACTACAACATAATGACCATGAAACCCATGAAACTAAACACAGAGAATCACAAAAATAAAGTCAAGGTGAAGACATGGGCTGAGCCCATGTCCCGGTCACAACAGAACACCCAAAAACCAAAACAAGACTCTGACACTTACGGTGTGAGCAAAATAATGTGTTAAACACACAATTAATTAATAAATTGTGTTTGAGGAACTTTTGTATAAAAGCACTATTACACTCCAGGTAGTGTGTTATGAATATAGCAACATGGCGATGTCTTTGGCCTTCCCCTGTGTGCCAAGCCTATGAGCAATTCATAATTACAATTAACTTCTAAAGAAAGTGGCAACAGTGTGATTATTGTCCAGAATTTTAAATCCTTCACTGTAGATAATAAGAAACTTGCTTGTTAGTGGTGCCATTTGAGTTTTCATCCAAATATTGAAACTGGCTGGAATCCTTTAAATTGGTGCATGTACAGTACATGTTCAACACATCGTTGAAAATTTCCTTCAGAATAAGAAAAACACTCTTTTGGTGCAGTTTTATCACAAATGAATAAGAAGAATTAAAAACATCACGTATCAACAATAAAGGTTTTGAAATTAACCTTAATTTTGAGCTGTAAAAAGCAAAATAAGGCAGCATTCTTATGTCTTTTGCTTCTGTACTCACAAAGCAGAGGGAACTAAGTCCCCTCCTTACCTCCTTTTGTTTATTAGTTTGGTCAGGGCTGATCTGAGAACTTCAGGTGTTTGTCATCTGAACCATCTGTCTGGCACCAGAGCAGAGAGGAAAGGAAGCAAGGATGAACAGAGACAGGAGGAATAAGATGACGAGTACCTAAAAAAAGAAGACTAAACTGTGAGCAAGTCAAGAGTGTGAACTGTGCGGCGGGGCGGGGGGGAGGGGGTTTGGGGGGGGGCTGTGGGGTTGAGACATTCACAGCCAGCCATTGAGCTTAAGCAGCCATGAGCTCAGCCAGGAATATCAAACACAGATACCTCCCCGCCTCCTCCCATCTCTCCATCCACGCCCTTCTCATGTCTAAGGAACTGGTTTCCAAGGCAATCCCAGAGAAGGTCAGAGGCCAGGTGTGGTGTTGGGTGGGATGGGTAGATGCCTGAATGTGGGTCCATCTGGATGAGTGACCCGACATAATCAGACATCAGTCCAACACTACAAGTGGGGTGAGAGATGAAGCGAGAGAATGCTGATTAGCAAAGCATGAGTTCGTTATTGATGTTGGTGAGTGTAGGTGTGTGTGTGTTGGGGGAGTGTCTGTTATTTCTGTGACTTGGCCACTAACAGCGCTGAACATAATGGAGAAATGGAAGGCGGATGATAAAGAAGGAGGACAACAGAAAAAAGCTTGGATGATAAAACTGAATTCTTTCTCCCAGATATACCATATGATTTGTTTGGCAAATTGGCAGAGCGTCACATCAGACCAGATTGAAATATTCAGACAGTGATCAGTTGTATTGATTGGGTTATTCATGAATCATCAGAACAAAACAGTAATATTAAACTGGTAGTATGTATGGATAAAACTATGCAATGTCAAGTTCTCCACAAATCTAAAATCTTTTTCTATGTTCAGCAACAGCTAATAGAATGCTTTGCAAAAGTATTCACCCCCCTTGGTGTTCCTTGTATTTGTATGTAATTTCATTCATTCATTCATCTTCTTTCGCTTAATCCTTTTTCGGGTCGGGGTGGGGGTGGGGGGTGGGCTGGAGCCTATCCCAGCATCTTTGGGCGGGAGGCAGGGTACACCCTGGACAACTTGGAATTTAAATTGACTTTTTAAATTTGATTTTAAACGCTAACATGTTTCCCTTTAAGGTAATAAACAGCTTTAGGTTTAGGCAATGAAACTACTTGGTTAAGGTGAGAATGAGGCTTAGGAAAAGATTGACATTTACTATTAAAACCAGTTACACCTGGAACACACCACCTGTTCTAATGACAGCCTTGTCATGATACCTTTTAGGTACATTAAAAATGCCACAGCCGAGTGCTGTGATGCAGAAGGGTCCTGTCTGAATGGCAACATACTAAGGACCCAGAATGAGACCAGACTGGTGGCCTTTCTGGATCCGGTCCTTCAGAAAGCTGCCCACAAACTGGCTCTTATTCCAGATTTTGTTAATTTTGGCCATGGCATTGCTTGGGTTGTATGTTACTTTTCTAAGTGAAAGGAGTTGTTTGAATTATTGTTTGATCAATGTAGCAACTCTTTGCAAACAAGCAGTAATTGTGCTAGCAAACAGATCAGAAATTACCAATGTGGACTCCCTTTTCATCTTTCCCACAAATTGTGAAAGACAGATTGATATCCAAATGGAAATGCCAAGCAATCTGTGTTGATTCTCAATAACAAACAACCAAAGGCATAAAGAACCTACAGGCTTCTCCTATCATGGATTTGGGTGAGCGCTGCATTATCTTGTTGCTTGTTAGTCTTTGGTTGTTGGATAGCATTGCTCATTAGGAGCTAGGAGGCTGAGTGGCAGCGTGTGCGTTATCAAAATCAAAATCACCTTTATTGTCATTGCACAGTAAAAAAAGCATGACAAAATTTGCTTGTGCAGTCTGCTGGCTAAGAGAGACAGTTATCTACTGAGTTCTGTAATGGCCCTGGGAAGAAAAAAAACTGTTCTGCAGCCTGGTGGTGCGAGCTTTGTGGACCCCATAACACCTGTCAGATGGAGCAGGGCAAAAAAGTGGTGCAAATGGTGTTCTCCATCCTGCTCGGCAAAGACAGCAGGTCCTGAACATATCATCCTGCTGAAATTATCACTCTCATCTGCAGTTGATTGCTGGCCCCAAGGCTATAACACCTCTAGGCCAGATCAGCCCGTTGTCGTACTGTTTTAGTTTAGTTTAATGTTTATTTGAAAGGGACATTACATACTATTGAACATTAATACAAATGTAAGTATGCCAGATCTAGCAATACTGCTAATTTGCATCTGTAGTCCACCGGTGGGTCACAGAAACACACAATCATACACAAGCAAATTGTGGCTCTCTGGACTGCAAGTAGTTTTTGCCTCAGCTCCTTAGTTCCCATTCACATAAACTATTTGCCTGTCTCCAGGTGGACCTATCCATCCATCCATCTTCTATCACTTTGCCGGAGGTCCAGGTCATAGAGGTAGCTGTTCAAGTAGAGAAGCCCAGACTTCCCTCTCCCCAGCCACCTGCCCCAGCTCTTCAGAGGGGACACCAAGGCGTTCCCAGACCAACTGGGAGATGTAGTCTCTCCAGCAAGTCCTGGGCCTGCCCTGGAGTCTCCTCCCAGTGACACGTGCCCGAAACACCTCAAGTGGGAGGCATCCAGGAGGCATCCTGATCAGATGCCCATACCACCTCAACTGGCTCCTTTCAATGTGGAGGAACAGCGGTTCTACTCTGAGCCTCTCCCGGATGACTGAGCTTCTCACCCTATCTCTAAGGGTGAGTCCAGCAATCCTATGAAGAAAGCTCATTTCAGCCACTTGTATCCGCGATCTCATTCTTTTGGTCATTACCCAAAGCTCATGACCATAGGTGAGGGTAGGAATGTAGACTGGCCTGTAAATCAACAGCTTGCCTTAGAGCTTAGTTTCCTCTTCACCATAACGGACCGGTATAATGTCCGCATCACTGCAGATGCTGCTCCAATCCGTCTGTCAATCTTGCTCCATTCTCCCCTCACTTGTGAATAAGACCCCAAGATACTTAAACTCCTTCACTTGGGGCAGGAGCTTGTCCCCAAACCAGAGAGGACAATCCACCTTTTTCTGGCTGAGGACCATGGACTCGAACTTGGAGGGGCTGATTCTCATCCCAGCTGCTTCACACTCAGCGGCAAACTGTCCCAGTAAGACCTGTAGGCCATTGCTGGATGAAGCCAACAGAAAAACAACAACTGTAAACAACTGAGATGAGATCCTGTGGTCACCAAGCATGACACCTTCTGTTCCCTGGCTGCACCTAGAAAGCCTGTCCATAAAAATTATGAACAGGATCAGTGACAAAGAGCAGCCCTGGCGGAGTCCAACTCTCACTGGGAATGAGTCTGACCAGTATTGGCAATATGAACCAAACTCTCACAACGGTCGTATAGAGACCGGATAGCTCGTAACAACAAGCCCACTACCCCATACTCCCAAAGCATCCCTCACAAAAAAACCATGAAGGACGCAGTCGAATGCCTTCTCCAAGTCCACAAAACACATGTAAACTGTTTGGGCAAACTCTCACAAACCCTCGAGGATTCTCGAGAGGGTAAAGAGTTGGTCCGATGTGCCATGGCCAGGACGAAAACCACATTGCTCCTCCTGAATCCAAGGTTTGACTAATGGCTGGACTCTCTTCTCCAGTGCCTTGGCATAGACCTTCCCAAGGAGGCTGAGGAGTGTGATCCCTCTAAAGTTGGAGCACACCCTCCTTCCCCCTTTCTTGAAGAGAGGAACCACCACCCTGGTTTGCCATGCCAAAGGCACTGTCCCCAACCTCCACGCAATGTTGCAGAGGCGTGTCAACCATGACAGCCCTACAACATCCAGGATCTTGAGGTACTCACGGCAAATCTCATCCACCCCTGGGGCCCGGCCACCAAGGAGCTTTTTAACCACCTTCGCAACCTCGGCCCCTGTGATGGGCAAGTCGTCCCTCTCGTCCACAAGCCTTGCTTCCTCTGTGGAAGGCATGTCAGTGGGATTGAGGAGATTCTTGAAGTGTTCCTTCCACCGCCTGACGATATCTCCAGTCGAAGTCAGCAGCGCCACATCCCCACAATACACAGTGTGGACAGGGAGCAGCTTCCCCCTCCTGAGATGCCGGACAGTTTGCCAGAATCTCTTCAACGTCAACTGAAAGTCTTGTTCTATGGCCTCACCAAACTCCTACCACACCCAAGTTTTTGCTTCAGCAACCACCCAAGCTGCACTCCGTTTGGCCTGCTGGTACACCTCAGCTGCTACGGGAGTCCCACAAGCCAACAAAGCTCAATAGGACTCCTTCAGCTTAATGGCCCCCCTCACCATTGGTGTCCACCACTTGGTTTGGAGGTTGCCACCACGAGATGCACCGACGACCTTGCGACCACAGCTCTGGGCAGCCGCTTCAACAATGGTGGTGGAGAACATGGCCCATTCAGACTCCATGTCTCCAGACTCCCTTGGAATGTGGTCAAAGTTCTTCCGGAGGTGGGAGTTGAAGACCTCCCAGATAGAGGCTTCAGCCAGACATTCCCAGCACACCCTCACTAAACGTTTGGGTCTACCAGGTCTGAATGGCATCCTCCCTTGCCATCGGATCCAACTCACCACCAGGTGGTGATCAGTTGACAGCTCTGCACCTCTCTTTACCCGAGTGTCCAAGATATATGGTTGCAGCTCTGATGACATCATAACAAAATCAATCATCGACCTGTGACCTAGGGTGTGTCCTGGTGCCAGGTGCACATATGGACATCCTTATGCTTGAACATGGTGTTTGTTATGGACAAACTGTGGTTAGCACAGAAGTCCAATAACTGAACACCACTTGGGTTCAGATTGGGCAGGCCGTTCGTACCAATCACACCCCTCCAGGTTTCACTGTCATTGCCCATGTGCGCATTTTAGTCCACCAGTAGGACAATGGAGTCTCCAAGAGAATCACCCTCCAGCACCCCAGTCAGAGACTCCAAAAAGGGTGGGTACTGTAAATCATTGGTGCATAGGCACAAATGATAGTCAGGACCTGTTTCCCAACCCGAAAGCGCAGGGAAACAACCCTTTTGTCCACCGGGGAAAATTCCAATATAGTGGCAGCCAGAATACAAGAATACCCACCCCTGGTCATCGCCTCTCGCCCGGGGCAACTCCAGAGTAGGCCAAGCTCCAGTCCTTCTCCAGGAGACTGGTTCCAGAACCAGAGCTGTGTGTTGAGGTGAAGCCAACTATATCTAGCTGGTATCACTCAACCTCATGCACCAGCTCAGGCTCCTTCCCCACCAGAGAGGTGACATTCCACATCCCAAAAGCCAGTTTAGGAAGCCTGGCATCAGACAGCCAAGGTCTCTGCCTTCAACCGCCACCTGATCCATATAGCACCGGAACCCCATGATCCCTCCTGCAGGTGGTGAGCCCACTGGAGGCAGACCCATGTAACTCCTTCGGGCTGAGCCCGGCCAGGTCCCATGGGCAGAAACCCGTCCACCAGGCACTAGCCATTGAGCCCCTCCCCCCGACCTGGCTCCAGGGTAGGGCCCCGGTAACCCCATACCGGGCAGGGTACACTGAATCCTTATTCTAACATTCATCATGAGAGTCTGTTGGATCGTTCTTAGTCTGGCCCTTCACCAAGGACTAGTTTATCTTGGGTGACCCTACCAGAGGCAAACTGTCCCAGAAAACATAGCTCCTGGGATCACTAGGGCACGCGAACCCCCCACCACGATAAGGTCACGATCCAGGTGGACCTAGTGATGGATAAATCGGAGCCTTCTGAAGCACTGAAGCACTTTGAACCATCTGCCTTGAAAATGAGTCACTGCTTTAAACCGTTTCATACAGTCTTGACATCTGCTAGCCCTACCTGAATACTGCATCTGACAGTTGAAGGAAGCCTGCAGTAAGATTCAAAAAGCCATGACTTAACAGATTCTTGTTTTATCAAGTGTGCAGTAAAAGTTATTTTCTGGATATCTGTAATATACTTTTGATACCTGGATGATGTCAAGGCTTCATCTTGGAATGGTTACGTGATTTTTGGCCAAACTCAAGCAGGTATTGAATCCCATTCTCCATGACACTTTTGTTTCAAATGGTTGACACAGTATCAAGTATGGACCTATCAGTCTGTCTCACTGCTGCTTGGCCCTCCTGCTCCGGTGTGCTAAACCAACTGGCTGCCCTGTTCCACCTGCCTCCCCTTCAACCCTTGGACATCTTCTGGAATCCACTCCTCAGGAAGACCCACCAAGTAAGCACTCAAAACAATTCACGATTACTAACCTCTCCTCCTTTATCTCTGGACCATCTGTCATGCTCCTCGTGCTGGGCCCTTGGTTCCTGACTCTCTGGACCACAGGATAAACTCCCACATGAGGACTCTGAACCTCTCCACTCTCCAGACCCTCCTTGGCCCACGACCCACGGGTTGAAGACCTCTTACTGGACTACCACCTCTAATCCTCACCCAACGGAGCTGCTCAACCTATAATAATCCCTCAATTAGAAATATATAAACATATTTACCTGACCATAATCCTCATAATCCTAATCATCAACCTAATCATTATCCTGACCAGTTACCGGTTCCTTTGTTTCTCTTCCTGTAAGAATTGACTCCTCATGCTGCAGATCCCAAATTACCCTTATTGTTAAATAAAAACTCTGTTGGCATTACTCCTGTGTATGGGGTTTTCGTGCTGCACTTGGGTCCTCATCTCTTTCTAACATCTATCTTCTTCCGCTTAATCTTTTTCGGGTCGCGGGGGGGCTGGAGCCTATCCCAGCATCTTTGGGCGAGAAGCAGGATACACCCTGGACAGATCGCCAGTCCATCACAGGGCCAACACAGAGAGACAGACAACCATTCACTCACATTCATACCTTAGGACAATTTAGAATCCCCCAGTTTGATGCTAATTAACCTAACTTGCGTGTTTTTGGCATGTGGGAGGAAACTGAAGAAATCCCAGAGTAAACCCACGCAGACATGGGGAGAACATGCATACTCCACACAGATCACTGTTGGTCGGGGGCTGGGATCAAACCCAGGATCCCCCAACCAAGGGTGAGTTGCTGTGCTGTCACAGTGATAACCACTCCACCACCGCACTGCCCTCTTTCTAACATGACATCTTTAAAATCTAGCTTCAGCTAGACCTGAAGCTGACAATCTCATTCAGGTCTGCCTTTGCTTCCTTCTCTTAGTTGCGTCATCCGGGGGGACCTTTTCTAAGCTGCACAATCTGAAGACATACAGTATGACCAGGGCTGGCCCTAGCCATGTTAGCGCCTGAGGTGAGATTAGGCTATGCCTGGAGCTTTTTGTAGCCTGAGAGTTAAGTCCACACCATTGGCAAGCCGGAGGTGGAATCACCGCTAGTACTACTTGTGCTGGTTTTCGATAAAGCAGTTCTGTTAGAGTGAGTGAGTGAATGTTCTTGTTTAGTGCCATGTCAGCATCTATGGCTATTTCATGGCAAAATTAGAACTAATAAGAAAATTGAGTTAAAAATTATATAGAGACAGTATGATAAATGAAAGAATAAATAAATACAGCAAGATACATATGTAGATACAATAAAATAGAAAAATTAAATAAGATGCTTCAGATGCACATGTGCTAAAACCCCTAAAATTTCCTTTGGTGGTGCCTTATTAAAAATATCCTTCAGTGACTTTTGAGTATAAAAACGTTGTCTTGCTGTCATGAGAGCAGGACAGTCAAGTAAAATGTGCTTTATTGATAAAAAAAAACCTCCGCAAAACTGACAAGATGGTGGTGCTTCACCTTTTAATAAAAAGCTGTGCGTGAGCCTTGAGTGGCCAATACGGCATCTAGTGTACACTACCTCGTCATGTCGGTTTTGAAAGTGATGCAAGTGTCTATGGCTTATGGCAGGCTTAATATCATGCAGTTTATTTGCAGTACATGTGTCCCATTCGGTCTGCCACTTCTTTAAAATATAGGAGGTTATTAGAGGCCTGAGGTCTGAGGCTGGGATCTGGCATTGAGTGACTTCTTGGGTAAGGGCTCTCTTGGCAGCATTGTCTGCCTGCTCGTTACCTGACAGGCCAACATGGCTGGGGATCCAACAGAAGATGATATTAAAATTATGTTTCTGTAAAAAAAACTAGTTTTGTGGAGAGAGAAATAATCAGGCAGAGAGGTCCAGATCATATCAGACTTTATTCAACTGTCTCTCTCCATTTCTCTAGAACAAGCCACAAAAGAGTAACAGATCACCTCTGCTCTTAAATCATACCACTCCGTCAGCCTTCTCTGTGTGCTGCCTTAACATTAAAGCCTTTATAATTCCCATTCTCTTTGTCACTGTTCACACCAACACACCACCCCCACATCCACACACAAACCCCCCATGACAATTCCTTTTTGTCTTTTACATCTGAGTGTAAATATACTGAAGTGGATCCCCACACTAACCCCCCTCCCAGACTCAGACTGAGCCTCGACCCTCATGTCCTTTGGGCTTCAGCTTTCGTCCGTAGCGGCTGTAACATGGGGTCTGCGGCTTTGAGGTTGGGGATGCGGCTGTCTGTGGGGGGACATTGGGAGGGAGGAAAACATCATTAGCATGCCCTTGTGACTGATCTGACGAGTCATTTACCTGGGGAGTTCTCAGTGGGGGTCCAGTGGGGGTCCGCACTGAGGAGTTCGGGCCAGCACCACTTGCTCGTCTGCTAACACGAAAGCGAGCTTAAGCCTGTCTATACAGACTGTTTCTCTCCGTCCCCCCAAGTCTAACGCAAAATGTTTCTCCCCAGGTTCCAGCACTCTGAACGGGCCGTCGTAGGGCGGGTGCAAGGGGGTCCAGTGGGCATCATGCCTGACAAATACGAACGCCGCGTCCTTCAAGGCCTTTGGCACAAAAGCGCGTGGAAAACAGTGGTGGATTGGACCGGGTACTGTCCCTGCCACTGCGTTACGCGGTGAAAGCGGGGATGGATCGGTGTTCGGCGCGGGGCTGTCCAGCAAAAATTACCCTGGGAGCCGCAGCGGCTGGGAAAAAACCAGCTCTGCTGGGGAGGCTGCCAAATCCTCCTTCGGTGCTGAACGCAACCCTAATAGAACCCACGGCAACCGGTCCACCCAAGTTGCATCCGTAAGCGAAGCCCTGAGTGCTGCTTTAAGCGATCTATGGAAACGCTCGCATAATCCATTGGCCTGTGGGTTGTACGCGGCCGTGCGATGAAGTGACGCCCAGGCTCCGGGCCATGGTGGACCAGAGGTCAGAAACAAATTGCGGGCCCCGATCGGACATGATATCCGAAAGGGTGCCGAAACGTGCCACCCATGTCATCAAAAAAGCGTGTGCAACTTCTGAGGACGCAGTGGAAGCTAGTGGGACTACTTTGGGCCAGCGCATGGTGCAGTCCACCACTGTCAGGAGGTGTGTGAACTCTTGCGATGGTGGGAGGGAGCCCACAAGGTTCACGTGAACGTGGTCGAACCGCTTAGCCAGGATATGGAACGGCTCCAAGGGGGCCTTTGTGTGCCTGTGCACTTTAGCTCACTGGCACGCTACGCAGGCTGCAGCCCACTCTTTTACCTGTTTGCACAGGCTCGGCCAGACAAACTTTGCTCCCACCATTTTGACTGACGCGCGCACTCCTGGGTGCGCCAGGGAATGAACCAACTCAAAAGCGTGGCGGCGCCAAGCGTGTGGGACCACCGGGCGTGGGTGGCCCGTGGAGACGTCACAGATTGGGGGAGGGGGGCGTCTTGCAGTACTCTGCTCTCCAGCCTTAACCCTGTTGGTCCAGATTGGAGTGCGCAAACGTCCACATTGCCGCTCTGCGCAGCGGCCATGGCCAAGTAATCTATGCCCACGTAGACTGGGGCCACTAATGCGTGCGAGAGGCAGTCTGCCACCACGTTGAGTTTACTGGCCACATGCTGAATGTCGGTTGTAAACTCCGAGATCGCGGCCAGCTGTCTCTGCTGCCAGCCCGACCATGGTTTCGAAACCTTGGCCATCGCATACGTTAGCGGCTTGTGGTCCACAAACGCAGTGAAGGTGCGACCTTCCAGCCAGAACTGGAAGTGGCGTATGGCCAGGTCTAGAGCCAGTAACTCTCTGTCGAACACGGTGTATTTACACTCACTGTCGCGCAAAGACCTGTTAAAAAAGGGGAGTGGCTGCCAAGAACTGGTGACATGCTGCTCCACGACGGCCCCTATGGCCACGTCCGAGGCGTCGGTAGTGAGCGCTATCCGAGCCACCGGGTCCGGGTGCGCCAGCAGTGTGGCGTTCGCCAGAGCTGTTTTAACCTCGGAAAACGCCTGCTCCCGCTCAGGAGTCTAGTCAACTCTGTCCGCTGGTTTCTGTTTCTTAAGCGTGGCGTACAACGGCTGCATGAGCTGGGCTGCGCAGGGGAGAAAATGATTGTAGAAGTTAACCATCCCCAAAAACTCCTGCAGCGCCCTGACCGTCTGAGGCCGGGGAAAATTCGCCACGGCGCACACCTTGTCCGGCAAGGATGTCGTGCCCTCCGGTGAGATGCGGTGGCCCAAAAAATCGATCCCCGCCACCCCGAACTGGCACTTCGCTGGGTTGATTATTAATCCATGCTCCTCCAACCTCTGGAAAACTGTCCTGAGGTGGGTTATGTGTTTGTCCTTGGACGCGCTGGCGATGAGGATGTTGTCCAGGTAGATGAATACAAACGGCAGATCGCGCAACACCGCGTCCATCATGCGTTGGAATGTCTGCACCACACCTTTTAACCCAAAAGGCATGTGTAAAAACTCAAACAGACCAAATGGGGTTATTACTGCCATTTTAGGTATGTCCTCTGCATGCACCGGGACCTGGTGGTAACCGCGGACCAGGTCTATCTTGGAAAAAATGCATGCCCCGGTGAGGTGAACGAAAAAGTCCTGAATATGAGGGATGGGGTAGCGGTCGTGTGCTGTGGCGTTGTTTAATCTGCGGAAATCTCCGCCACGCTCCCTTGGCCTTAGGAACCATATGTAGCGGGGATGCCCATGGGCTGTTTGAGTGCCTGATGATGCCCAACCTTTCCAAGTTGGCAAACTCCTCGCGTGCTATGGCCAGTTTAGCTGCATCCTGGCGCCGAGGTCTTGTGAAAACGGGCAGCCCTGTGGTGGTAATGAAGTGCTCCACCCCGTGTTTAGTGATGGTCGCTGAAAACGTCGGGACCGTGAATGCTGGGAACTGGGTGAGTAGTGTGTGGAACTTACCCCCTGGAGCTGTGACGTTGGCTAGCATTGTTGGCCCGGCTCCTCGAGCTGTACAGGGGAGAGAATCAAAAAACATAGCGTTAATCAGGCATCTGTTAGCAACATCGGCTTGTAGTGTGCACACAAAAAATCAGTGCCTAAGATGGGGAAGCTGCGTGAATGTTCATGGGGAAGATGGGGAAGCTATGACAAATGTTCATTGGTATGTACGGCCGTGCAAGGATACAGTCAGTGTCCTCTCACCAAAAGTCTTAATGTCTGAGCTGTTTGTGGCCGTCAGCTCGGGGCCGCTAGTTCCCACCAGCCGGTCAGCCTAGGATGGCAGGATGAGGCTCTTTTGGGAGCCGGAGTCCATGAGGAACCGTCTCCGCGAGCGTGAGTCTGTCACTTAGAGCAGCTTGCTTGCTTCACCGGCAGTCGCAGCTGCTACCAACTGCCGGTCCTGGCATTTCCCGAACACTTGAATTGGCACAGTGGCACGCATTGGCGTGCGTCCTCTCCAAAATGGCGGTGGTAGACACAGAGCATGTCTCTCCGGTGCTTCTTGGCCCCTGCTGCAGCCACCAACGCTGGCTCCTCACCTCGGCTGGCCGTCTTGCTGGGGTCCGACGCCACTGCATTCACTGTGAGGGCTCTGGTGGTGAGGATGATCCGATCTGCCTCCTGGGCTAGCACCCGGTAGTTGCGTGTGGCCAGCAGCGGCGAATTGGCAAGGACCGCTCTGGCTGCCATTGGGAGGTTCCGGAGGAAAGGGTGAGCAAAGAGGAAATGCCCATCATTTGTGCCCATCAACGCCAACATCTTCTCCATCAATTCGGCCGTCGACCCGTCTCCTAACTCGGAGCGCGTCAGGAGCCTCTCCGCTCTCTCACAGTCCGAGAGCGTGTAGCGCCGGGTCAGCGCGGTTTTTAGAGCGCCATATTTGTCACGGGCTGGGGGCAGTTGGAGCAGGCTTGCCACCTGCTTAGTTGTGCGTGCATCCAGCGCTGCAACCACATAATAGAATCTGGTGTCATCTGCCGTTATTCCCCGGAGCGCAAACTGGGCCTCGGTGTGGAGGAACCAAGACTTTGGGTAGTGTAGCCAAAAGTCTGGGAGTTTGACCGAAACGGCGCACGCATTGCTGGTACTTCCCATCCGGGTCATCTCCGGGGTGCTCGCCTCGCGTTCCATTGTGCATCAAGGGTCACCGGTGTGGAGAGAGAAATAATCAGGCAGAGAGGTCCAGATCATATCAGACTTTATTCAACTGTCTCTCTCCATTTCTCTAGAAACACAAGCCACAAAAGAGTAACAGATCTCAGGCACCTCTACTCTTAAATCACACTACTCCGTCAGCCTTCTCTGTGTGCTGCCTTAACAACAAAGCCTTTGTAATTCCCATTCTCTTTGCCACTATTCACACCAACACACCACCCCCACATCCACACACAAACCCCCCATGACAATTCCTTTTTGTCTTTTACATCTGAGTGTAAATATACTGAAGTGGATCCCCACAGTTTCTCTAAAATCCAGACAATAATGGGGTGATCAGTCTTTAAAAACCCAAGTGCCTGAAGACAGGATCTGGAGTCAGTAAAAATTAAGGAGCTCTGCTGTTTGGTTCTCTCAATGTGTTCCAATGCTAGAAGCAAAGCACGAGCCTCTGCTGTAAAAACTGAACATTGTTTGGGAATCCGCAAACCATGCTGATTGTGCCCAGTGACAATTGCAGCAGAGACTGAGCCATCTACTTTAGATCTATCCGAGTATATGGAAATATGGTGAGGAAAACGACATTTTATATCCAAGATCTGCTGCTGGAGCACATTTGGGTGAGTGTCTTTCTTTTTGTTTTGGCTCAGATCCAGAATGATATTGGGTTTCCTCAAACTCCATGGTGGAATGGGACAAAACTGTGTCTGTGTTACGTTGCTCATCTCAGGGTTTAATTTTACCAGGTGAGGTTCTATACAGAGTCCAAAAGGAGTGATGCTCTTGGGTCTGACCTTATACATCTGCAAAAATCGAGGGTGAAAAACTGCAGAGTAGGCTGGATTTCTGTGGTCAGCTTTAAGTTTAACCATATACTGGAGAGCCAATTTCAGGTGCCTGTTTTGAAGTGAAGGCTCGTTTGCTTCAACATACAAACTTTTAACAGGAGAGGTTCTGAAAGCCCCCAAGGCAAGGCTTAGCCCCTGGTGATGGACAGTTTCTAGCATCCTGATGTATGTTTTCCTTGCTGATCCATAAACTATGCTCCCATACTCTAACCAAGATCTTACAAGTGCTCTATAGAGACACAGCCGTACAGTAGAGTCCGCACCCCATTTAGTTTTAGCCTAAACTTTAATAATATCAAGGGCTTTAAAACATCTGATTCGTAGAAATTTTATATGTGGAATAAAGGACAGCTTATTATAAAAAATAAGTCCAAGGAATTTGGTTTCTTTTACCACCTTTTTTTTTTTTGTTACTTATTTGTACCCGTAGGTAGATTTGGTTTGCAGTCTGGTGACAAGCCACCGGCTGCTGGTCGCTGCGTGCGCGAGCGCCCTAAACCTACATGTTTTTGGTATGCGGGAGGAAACCGGAGAAATCCCGGAGTAAACCCACGCAACACGGGGAGAACATGCAAACTCCACACAGCTCACTGTTGGTCAGGGGCTGGGATCGAACCCACGACCTCATGATCCCCGCGATCCCCCGGCCAAGGGTAAAACTGTGCTGCCACAGTGCTAAACCACTGCGCCACCGTGCAGCCCCTTGACAGCTTCTCCATCTATGAAAAGCTCAGGGTCGAGGTGAAGAGACCACAGCAGGCAAAAGTGCACGCACACAGTTTTTGTTTTTGAAAATTTAAAACCATTACTGACTGACCACCTATTAATCTTGTTTATGCACAGCTGTAGTTACTTTCCAATTGTGCTCATGTCTTTCCCCCTGTAGCAAATACAGAGGTCATCTACATAAAGACTACAAAAGGTATTTGGTCTAAGAGCACCAACTACACTATTAATCTTAACGCTAAAAAGAGTAACCAATGCTTCCCTGGGGGACTCCTTGTTCTTGCACATGGGGCTCTGAAAGGGTATCTCCTACACGGACTCTGAAGTGTCTATTGGACAAAAAGTTTTAAATGAAAAAGGGCAAATGTCCCCTAAAACCCATGCCATGTAAGTCTCTTAAAATACCGTATTTCCATGTTGTGTCATATCCATCCATCCATCCATCTTCTTCTGCTTAATCCTTTTCGGGTCGCGGGGGGGCTGGAGCCTATCCCAGCATCTTTGGGCGAGAGGCAGGGTACACCCTGGACAGATCGCCAGTCCATCGCAGGGCCAACACAGAGAGACAGATAACCATTCACTCTCACAGTCATACCTAAAGACAATTTAGAATCCCCAGTTTTGATGCCAATTAACCTAACTTGCATGTTTTTGGCATGTGGGAGGAAACTGGAGAAATCCCGGAGTAAAGCCACACAGCCACGGGGAGAACATGCAAACTCCACTCAGATCACTGATGGTCGGAGGCTGGGATCAAACCCAGGATCCCCTGGCCAAGGGTGAGTTGCTGTGCTGCCGCAGTGCTAACCACTCCGCCACCGTGCTGTGTTGTGCCTGTGTTATGTTGTTGTGTCATATGCTTTTTCTAAATCAAAAAATACAGCAACTACATGTTCTTTTCTAATAAAACCATCACGTATATAGGCCTCCAATCTGATAAGGTGGTCTAAAGTGCTTTCACCACGTCTGAAGCCACACTGGTAATCAGTTAAAAGGCCTTCAGACTCAAGCACCCACACAAGGCGAATGTTTACCATTCTTTCCATGGTTTTACAGAGGCATGTCAGAGCATGTCAGAGCGTCTACTCTCTTGGGAGGGCGGAATTCACTTCCGCCCTCCCAAGAGAGTAGACGCTTTTTTCTTCTCTCCTGCTCTGACTTTTTCCTCCCCTCCTAGTTAGGCCAGTTAGACCAAGATGGCGCCCACAGCGGTCGACATGGTGCTTCGCTGCGCTCTTTGTTTGTTTTTGTTTGTCAATTGTGTGTCTGCTTGCACTTATACCCGTGAAGAACTTTTAAATATCAGGACTTTCACCCCCACGGACCTCCTCCCAGTTTTTCTAGCCCCTGCCGCCGATCTGGTTTATTGTTTGGCTCGGAAAGTGAGACGGCGGAAGAGAGGAAGACGAGCGGGCGCTCTCGTGCGACTTTGCAGGAGAGGCTCGCGAACGGCGCTGCCTGGCATATTTCTGTCCAATACCAACTCTCTCTCTAACAAGGTGGATGAACTGAGACTGCTGATGCGTTTTAAGGACCTCGCCTCCTCAGCTGTCCTCTGCTTTACTGAGACCTGGCTCCGGGAAAATATACCGGACAGCGCGCTGCGCCTCGACGGCTTCCAGCTCTTCCGTGCTGATCGTGACACAGAGCTTTCCGGCAAGACCACAGGAGGCGGAGTCTGCTTCTACATCAACTGCATCTGGTGCTCTGATGTAACGGTAATTTCCAAACACTGTTCTCCTGCCTTGGAATTTCTTGTTATCAATTGCAAGCCCTTCTATTCCCCGCGGGAGTTTGCTTCTTTCATAATGATCGCTGTGTACGCCCCTCCCGACGCGGACACGCGCGAAGCTCAGCGCGTGCTCGCGGATCACATTCAACACACAGAGCGGAGTTTTCCAGACTCGCTGATTATTGTGGCTGGCGACTTTAATCAGTGCAATCTGAGCCACGATCTCCCCCGCTACAAACAGTTTATTAAATGCCCCACCAGAGGATTAAACACACTGGATCACTGTTACACCACAGTGAAAGACGCATATCGCGCTGTCCCTCGAGCTGCGCTGGGATTATCTGATCACGTGATGGTTCACCTCATTCCCACATACAGACAGAGATTGAAGCTCACTAAACCTGTTGTGAGCACTACGAAGATACGGACCAGTGATGCTGAGGAGAAGCTGGAAACGTGCATGGAAATATCTGACTGGGGCATGCTTAAAGGAGCCACGCATGATCTGGATGAGTACACGGACACTGTGAACTCATATATCCACTTTTGTGAAGAGAACATTCTTCCATCACGCACCAGGGTGAGTTACTCTAATGACAAACCCTGGTTCACAGCTAAGCTCAGACAGATCAGGAAGGAGAAGGAAGCAGCGCTGAAAAGTGGAGACAGGGACTGCTACAGGGAGGTTAAATACCGGTTTAACAGAGAGCTGAAGAGGGCTAAATCTGTGTACTCAGAGAGACTCCAGCAGCAGTTCACTGCTAATGATTCGGCTTCCGTGTGGAGAGGACTGAGGCAAATCACCAACTATCGACCTAAGGCTCCTAAAGGTCAGGATGACAAAGCCCTTTGTCAGAGACTGTCCCAACACTATGCCCGTTTTGACACCTCGTCATCTGTGTCCAACTCCCCCCCTCCCTCCAGCTCCACAGCCTCCACATTCCCTACTTCATTTAAGGCACACACCCCCTCCTCCCCCCTCCCCTTATCATCAGTGAGCAGGATGTGCTCAAACAGTTCTCCAGACTGAACCCGCGCAAGGCCCCCGGCCCAGACGGCGTGTCTCCCTCCACCCTGAGACTCTGTGCGGAACAGCTGGCTCCTGTATTCACAGACATTTTTAACACCTCCCTTAAGTTATGCCACGTGCCATCCTGCATCAAATCCTCCACCATCATCCCTGTCCCCAAGAAGCCACGGATCACTGGACTTAATGACTACAGACCTGTAGCGCTCACCTCTGTAGTCATGAAGTCCTTTGAGCGCCTGGTCCTGTCCCACCTCAAGTCCATCACCACCCCTCTCCTGGACCCGCTGCAGTTTGCCTACCGAGCCAACAGGTCTGTAGACGATGCAGTCAACCTGGCCCTCCACTCCATCCTGCAGCACCTGGACTCCCCGGGAACCTACGCCAGGATCCTGTTTGTGGACTTCAGCTCCGCATTCAACACCATCCGCCCCGCTCTGCTCCGGGACAAGCTGTCCCTGCTCAACGTGCCTGACTCCCTCTGCAGGTGGATCATCGACTTCCTGACGGACCGGAGGCAGCATGTGCGGCTGGGAAAGACTGTCTCAGACTATACTAGCATCAGCACCGGATCACCCCAGGGCTGTGTACTTTCCCCCCTACTCTTCTCCCTTTACACCAACTCCTGCACCTCCAGCCACCAGTCTGTCAAGTTGATCAAGTTTGCGGACGACACCACCCTCATCGGGCTCATCTCCAACTGCGACGAGTCCGCCTACAGGAGAGAGGTGGCCCAGCTGGCGTCCTGGTGCAGCAATAACAACCTGCAGCTGAACGCTCTGAAGACAGTGGAGATGATTGTAGACTTCAGGAAAGTCACTACTCCTCTGCCCCCCCTCACCCTCTCAGGCTCTCCCATCACCACTGCTGATTCCTTCCGCTTCCTAGGCACTACCATCACCAGGGACCTCAAATGGGAGCTGACCATCAGCTCACTCATCAAAAAAGCCCAGCAGAGGATGTTCTTCCTGCGGCAGCTGAGGAAGCTCAAGCTACCCACCAAGATGTTAGTGCAGTTCTACACAGCCATCATCGAGTCCATCCTCACCACCTCCATAACCGTGTGGTACGCAGGAGCCACTGCCAGGGACAGACTAAGGCTGCAGTGCGTCGTGCGCACTGCTGAGAAGGTGATCGGCTGCAAGCTCCCATCTCTCCAGGATCTGTACATCTCCAGGACCCGGAGGCGTGCTGGCCGGATCATAGCCGATCCCTCACACCCTGGTCACGTACTGTTTGCCCCCCTCCCCTCTGGTAGAAGACTTCGGTCCATCCAGACTAAAACCTCCCGTCACATGAACAGCTTCTTCCCCTCTGCCATTAGACTGCTGAACACTAAGTGACTCTCGTGCACCATGTACAGCAGCTCAACCAGACTCATGTCAATCATCACTGTTTTCTTCCTGCATTACCGACTGCACTATATAGTTCTCCACAGTATCTGCTGCTGGCTAATATATATTTTAACTGTTGACCAGTATCACTTAATCTTATCCTACACTTTATTACATGTATAGTTTATTTCTCTTATCTTATCATGTTTAATGTTGCAGCATTGTACCGAGACAAATTCCTAGTTTGTGTACTACATGAACAATGGCAATAAACCTGATTCTGATTCTGATTCTGATTCTGATTCTAACTACTGGATCCCAGCTTGCTGTTGTCTGTCTGCGTCCAACTGCGACCGCCGAAAAGAAATTATGGAGTTAATAAGCTGGGCTTTGAACACAATTGACACTATTTTTTCAACAAGGAAAAGTGCTCCGGGGGAAGCTGTCTGCCCCGCTGGAACGGCTCCAGTGGGCTATTTACATGACACAGGTAATTGGAAAATGCTGTGTCTCTCTAATCTCTCTATCGAAGATATTGAAGATTTGTTTATCTTCGTAATCTTGGTGATTGGGATAATTCTGATTGGGACGGGAATTGTCTTGGTTTACCGCAAATTGCTGAAGATGGATTCAACCTATCAAAATGCTGGCCAGGCGAGGTGCATCCAACAAATTGAAAAACTGGAGAAGACCCTGATAGCGACTACTGGAGAACTGTCTCGTAAGGTGGATTACATCATGGGTTCGCTCAGGTCTTTCCACGACGAATTCAAAGCTGCGCAATGAAGGATTAATGTACTGAATCTACAGAAGAAATACAAGTCTTCTCTGTGATCAGTCCTATTTGGCATTATTATTCCCCATGAAAATTCCTCCTGGCTGTCTGCAGACTGTGTTTTTTCAAAATCATGAGCACAAGGCCTTGGACAGCCAGCTGCAGCGCCAGATAAGACTGGCGCCAGACAGACAAAACATCTTCTGCCAAGGGTCCTTGGGTCTCTCTTATTATCATCAACACTGCTCAACACCGCACACACATTGATCCATGAACTGAATAAAGACAACACTGCTCTCTTGTGTCCTGTGAATTCTGTGTGTAGCGAATATATGTGCATGAGCTTTTTTTTTTTTTCCTTGAACTCTTAATATTGATTAAGTATGTAACCAGTATTTTGAATCAATGATTTTTTTGCTCCTTCCTATTGTATCATCTTTATGCGACCTGTACCCTCCTGCTGATAGGCGCGTTGCAGATGCGCCGCGGCACGGAAATGCAGGTTCATTACTGTGTCAAGTCAAATTCTCTCGTATGTTATCAGTGATCTGTTAATGTACTTGGCAATAAATCTTTTTCTGATTCTGATTCTATTGTCAGAGCTATTGGACGGTTGCTGTTGGTATCAGTATGATCTTTCCCAGGTTTTGGAATGGGTATAACTACTGCTTCTTTCCAGCTTTCAGGAATACTGCCTGACTTCCAGATGTTGTTGAAAACCATCGAGAGAATGGATAGTGCACTGGGGGGTAAGTGTTTTAAAAACTGATAATGAATTTTATCTGGCCCCACAGCAGTGTCATGAGAGTTCCTTATTGAGAACAAAAGTTCTTCCATAGTGAAATCTTGGTTGTATGGTTCTGAGTTATGTGAAGAAAAGTTTATTTCTTTTTGTTCTTCTTACGCTTGTATGGTTTGGAACACAGGACGATAGTTTCCAATAGATGAATTCTTCTCAAATGATTTCGCTAGTTGATTAGCTATTTCATATTTTGTGGTCAGCAGATTACCCTGATGATTAATATGCTGTATTTGAAGTCCATTCTCCTTACCCTTCATCTTTCTAATTAAATCCCAGATCTTTTTGGTAGATGTGCTGGATGTGAGGCTTGATACAAATTCCCTCCAGCTCTGTCTCTTTGCTTCATTGATGATCCCGTGTGCTTTAGCTCGACAGCTTTTAAATCTGGTCAGGTTTTCTGTTGTTGAATGTTTATTGAAAACCCTCTCTGCTTTTTTCCTTGCCTCAATGGCCTTTTTGCAGTCATCATTGAAGGTCTGAGCAAACCTCTGAGCAGAGTGACAGTGTGGCTGAGGTTTTTGGCTGAATTTCTCTTTGCACAGAGAAACAAAGGAAGGCCAGTTTGCTTTTTTGAGTTGCCATCGCGGAATTCTTGATTGCACATCCACTTCTGTAGACGTCAATATTAGTGGAAAGTGATCACTTCCACAAAGATCATCCAAGACCCGCCACGAGAATTCCAGCATTAGCTCAGGATCACATATAGATAGGTCAATTGCAGTATAGGTTCCATGTCCTGGGTGGAGGTACGTGTGAGACCCATCGTTCCAAAGACATAGATCATTTTTAGCAATAAAATCCCCCAGTATCTTGCCTTTTGCATTTGAGCAAATTCCTCCCCACAGAGGATTATGACCATTAAAATCGCCCATGAGGATGTATGGGGATGGCAACTGATTATGAAGGGCATCAAGATTTTTCCGGTGTCACAGTCATACCTGGTGGTATATAGACAGAGCATAAGGTTATTGCTTTATGCAAAGTTAGACGAACTGCCACTGCTTGTAAGTTAGAGACTAAACCAAGTGGCTGTGAATTAGGTCATTCCTTACTAAAATTGTTGAACCACCAGATGAACGATGCACATTTGGACCATATGTATTATACATAGTATAATGTTTCAGAGACATGGGGTTGGTTGATAGCAGAAGAGTTTCTTGAAGGCAAAAATCATGGGGATTAAAACTAGCAGCTAAACGCTGCACTTCAGAGAAATTGGCCTTAAAGCCACAACAGTTCCACTGGATAATGTGGCTACCCACCATCAGGTAGGTAAAACAAAAGCATGCTCCTTATGCTTGCTTTTGGGGGAGGGGCTGCAACTACGGCAAATCGTGACTTCAGACATTTCTGCATCTTCTGGATTCCCATTCTTTTGCAGTTTATTTTCTTAAGCAGTTCTGTTAAAGCAGAGTTTGTCACAGCGGTCATCTGTGAAGCTGGACTGGCTTCTCGTTTTAGTCAACCGGCATATTTACAGTGGATATATAAAAAAAAAAAAATCAGTCAGGAGAAGGGTACAAAAGAATTTCCAAGGCATTAAATATACCATGGAGCACAGTGAAGACAGTCATCATCAAGTGGATTAAAATATGGCACAACAGTGACATTACCAAGAACTGGATGTTCCTCCTGATAGAAAAATTCCATATTATCCATATTATTATTCTTATATTATTCCATGACTTTCCTACCTCATGTCTGATGTTTATATGTGCATTCCATGTAGGATAAGTTCATATTTTCTTCTGTATTATTCTTTCATATATTATATTTGATGTATTTTTGGTGCATTGTATGAGCCATTATTTGTTCCATGTCCCAGAGTCTTGAGTGCAGAGTGAATGTGCGGATGACTGTGAAGGTTAGGTCAGCAAACACGTAAATAATGACCCAGGATAAGCTCTTGTTTTATTGCTCTTGTTATATTGACCTGCCCTGTTTAGGATACCAGGAACATGCTAGACACATATGCCGTTTTTCCACTAGCCCAGTTCAACTCGCCTCGTTTTGTTTCGTTACTACTCGGTTCGGCCACGGTTGTGTCTCCATAGCAGCCGGGTAAAGCGGGGTTAAGCTGTGGTGGGCGGGATTTTTTTTTACAGCAAGGCGGCGCCACACTCCCGTGACGTAAAACACGCGACCCAAGCCAAACACAACATGGCGGCTTTACAAGGCGACTCCTCGGTCTGTGGCTTTTTTCACCGTAAATGCCAAAAAGGACCGCCAGACAAGGGTACAGGCAGTGAGACGAAACACTGGAATAGTTCTGCAGCTTCTGGGAGAGCCGAAGACGTGAGAATACAAACTAGGTCATATGTGACGGTAAGCTAATGTTGCTAATGCTAGTTTGCTATAAGTACGTCGTACTACACTGTAATCTCTGCAAGTTATCACTGTTAGGTACTAAAATATGTACGCTGTGTGTGTTTCAGATGGCTCTGTTGTGGGAAAATTACCGCTTCAAACGGTCAGTCTGGCGTTCATCACAGCCTGTCACTGATGTCAGTACAGCCTGTCACTGATGTCAGTACAGCCTGTCACTGATGTCAGCACAGCTTCACAAACGATCAGTGGTTGTAGAGCTTAAGAATGTCTGGTTTATTTCCTGTGCAAAAAATTGCTCTGATCTAGGTAAAGGAACCCTATTTCACTGTTTATGGGAATGTAGAAAAATCAGAATGTTTTGGGAAGAGGTGAGGGTAACAATTGAGAAAATAATTTCAAAACAAATCACATTGAACCCTAAACTGTTTTTGTTGGGTCTGTATCCAGAAAAACATAACTTTAATAAGAGTGAAAGAACATTCATAGACCTCAGTTTGCTTAATGCCAAAAAATGTATTGCATTACTGTGGAAAAACTCATAGACCAGATGTGACTCAGTGGTTAAGACAGATGTTACCAACCTTCCACTAGAAAGAATAACATATATACTGAAATCAAAGGAAAATGTGTTTGAGAATATATGGAGACCTTTCACTGATTATGTAAAGAAATTAAACATAACTTCTGAAGAAGAAGGTGAATGATATGTGTGGACCTTGCAAATTCCAAGCTGGTGAATGTATATTATGTATTCTTATGTAATAGATTACCTAGACTAAACAGAGGAGCATTGTTGTTGACTTGTTTTTGTTAATGGTTGTTGTTTTTATTACCCTTTTTTTGTTATTTTGTTATTGTTCTTTTTAGTTTTTAAATTACTTTTGTGTTAGTGTCTGACTGTGTGTGCTGTTTGTAAAAAAAAAAAAAAGGTTCAATAAAAATATTGTGGGAAAAAAATTGCTCTGATCTGCGTGAAAATCATGGAGAGACTGTTGAGACATCATGGACGTACCTTCTCCAGCTGCACTGAGTCTGAGATGGTGTCATAGCAAAAAATGATCAGCTGACACAACTTGATCGCCAGGTTAATAACTATATTAGCCACAAAATATATATTCAAAAAGTAAACAGTACTGAGTTAGGTATAATAAGATATATTTGACAGTTATGATGCATTTTAGGCCAAAACAAACTTGATCTAGGATTAAAAGCAATTAAAATAATGCAGTCACAAGGTTACATGGAAAATGCTTGATTTACTAGATACATATACTGTAGAAATACAGTGGGGCAAAACAGTATTTAGTCAGCCACCAATTGTGCAAGTTCTCCCACTTAAAAGATGAGAGAGGTCTCCAATTTTCATCATAGGTATACCTCAACTATGAGAGACAAAATGAGAAAAAAAAATCCAGAAAATCACATTGAAGGATTTTTAATGAATTAATTGGTAAATTCCTCGGTAAAATAAGTATTTAGTCAATAACAAAAGTTCATCTCAATACTTTGTTATATACCCTTTGTTGGCAATGACAGAGGTCAAACGTTTTCTGTAAGTTTTCACAAGGTTTTCACACACTGTTGCTGGTATTTTGGCCCATTCCTCCATGTACATCTCCTCTAGAGCAGTGATGTTTTGGGGCTGTCGCTGGGCAACACGGACTTTCAACTCCCTCCAAAGATTTTCTATGGGGTTGAGATCTGGAGACTGGCTAGGCCACTCCAGGACCTTGAAATGCTTCTTACGAAGCCACTCCTTCATTGCCCGGGCGGTGTGTTTGGGATCATTGTCATGCTGAAAGACCCAGCCACGTTTCATCTTCAATGCCCTTGCTGATGGAAGAAGGTTTTCACTCAAAATCTCACGATACATGGCCCCATTCATTCTTTTCTTTACACGGATCAGTCGTCCTGGTCCCTTTGCAGAAAAACAGCCCCGAAGCATGATGTTTCCACCCCCATGCTTCACAGTAGGTATGGTGTTCTTTCTCCTACAAACACGACAAGTTGAGATTTTACAATAAAGTTCTATTTTGGTTTCATCTGACCATATGACATTCTCCCAATCCTCTTCTGGATCATCCAAATGCTCTCTAGCAAACTTCAGACAGGCCTGGACATGTACTGGCTTAAGCAGGGGGACACGTCTGGCACTGCAGGATTTGAGTCCCTGGCGGCATAGTGTGTTACTGATGGTAGCCTTTGTTACTTTGGTCCCAGCTCTCTGCAGGTCATTCACTAGGTCCCGCTGTGTGGTTCTGGGATTTTTGCTCACCGTTTTCATGATCATTTTGACCCCACGGGGTGAGATTTTGCGTGGAGCCCCAGATCGAGGGAGATTATCAGTGGTCTTGTATGTCTTCCATTTTCTAATAATTGGTCCCACAGTTGATTTCTTCACACCAAGCTGCTTACCTATTGCAGATTCAGTCTTCCCAGCCTGGTGCAGGTCTACAATTTTGTTTCTGGTGTCCTTTGACGGCTCTTTGGTCTTGGCCATAGTGGAGTTTGGAGTCTGACTGTTTGAGGTTGTGGACAGGTGTCTTTTATACTGATAACGAGTTCAAACAGGTGCCATTAATACAGGTAACGAGTGGAGGACAGAGAAGCCTCTTAAAGAAGAAGTTACAGGTCTGTGAGAGCCAGAAATCTTGCTTGTTTGTAGGTGACCAAATACTTATTTTACCGAGGAATTTACCAATTAATTCATTAAAAATCCTTCAATGTGATTTTCTGGATTTTTTTTTCTCATTTTGTCTCTCATAGTTGAGGTATACCTATGATGAAAATTGGAGACCTCTCTCATCTTTTAAGTGGGAGAACTTGCACAATTGGTGGCTGACTAAATACTTTTTTGCCCCACTGTACATGTATACATGCATACATGCATGTACTACATGCATTCATGTAGTATTGCACTGACAATAAACCTCTGAAGTTTTTGCAGATGTCTCTTTTTTTTTTATTTAAGTTTTTGTAAAGGGTATACAGGTCATTACAGCATTGCATTGTTTACATTTTCATCACATGTTCCCTTATTTTTTGCTATTTGACAACATTGGTAGGATAATTATTACAACACCCCTTTTTTTTAAAGTGAAAGAAAAAGTGAAATTAAAGAGAATAAAATAAAAAAAAATGAACAAACAAACAGAACAGCAAAAAACAAACAAACAGAAAGTTAAGTAATTAAAAGTAAAAGAGCATCTGAGTAGCATTGGAACAAAAAGCGGGACCATTATTGAAATGGTATTTGTCAAAGATTAGATCTAATGGAAGACACATATGCGATCCAGGGTTGCCAAAAGTTCATGAACCCATCCATGTCCTGTCTCAGTGCGAATGTCAACTTTTCCATCGAGTAAATGTCTTGAATCACGTTAATCCAATCTTCAGGTGTAGGACAGTCCTTCAGCATCCATTTTTTAGTTAGGGCTTTTTTACTTGCCAATATTAAAACATTGAATAAGTATTTATCTCCTCGTCTTTCCAGTGAGTCCAGTAGTAAACCCAAATACAAAGTTACAAAAGAAAAGGGAACTGTTATTTTGAATATTTTCCCCAATGTTGTCTGTACATTGATCCAATATTGGTGGATAACTGGGCATGACCAAAACACATGAAAATGATTTGCAGACTTTTCACCACACAAGCGCCAACAGTTCAACCCCTTATGGGTAAATTTGTTTTGTGCAGGTGTTCTGAAAAATCTTACCAAGTTTTTCCATCCAAATTCTCTCCACTGCAGGGATGAGGTACTTTTCCATTGCTGTTTATTTACCTTTTCCCATATTTCCAATTGTAAAGTGAAATTCCCCTCTTTTTCCCATCTCTCTTTTATATATGATGTGTTGTCTCCTTTTAAGTCTTGAAGACCTTGGTATATTTTAGAAATGTATCTGATCCCTGGGATCCCTTTATATGCCATTAAGAAGACCTTCAGAACACCTGACTGGGCCCTTTCCAAATCCTCCTTTTTAAGTATATTGTTTATGTGGTGTCTAAGCTGAAAGAACCTGTAAAGATCTTGATTTATTAGACCTTGTTTTTTCAAATCTTCAAAACTTCTTAAAGTTTGCCCCTTAAAAAATTCGTAATATTTTATCAGCCCTTTCTCTTTCCACTCTTTAAATCTAGTGTCTGTTTTATTGGGGGTAAAGTCTTGATCATAGGCAATCCATTGCAGAAGTCGATAGGGCTCTTTAGCTTGATTCTCTCTGACTATCTTAAACCAAATTTTTAGCGGGGTCTCTATCCACGGGTTAGTGTTATTCAAGAGTTTAGGTAAGGCATTGTTCCCTATTATTGCCTGTAGGGGGATGTCACTTGTTATTTGGCATTCCATCTCCTTCCATTGTGCAGTGTAGACTGGGTTACATATCTCTACTAAAGTTTTAATTTGTGCAGCTATAAAATAGTCCCTGATATTTGGCAGCGTGAGCCCACCTTTGTCTTTGTTTAGCTGTAGGGTTCTATATCTGATTCTAGGTCTCTTGCCCTGCCATATGAATCTTGAGATCCTTCTGTCCAGCTCCTGCCATGTTTTTTTGGGAGGTTCTACCGGTATTGTTTGGAAAAGGTATAGAAGACGTGGAAGTATATTCATTTTGACTGCTTCAATTCTTTGTGCAGTACCTAAGAATGGTATCATATTCCATCTTGCTAGGTCAGATTTTATTTTTGTCACCAGTGGATCATAGTTTAGTGTTATAATTTTGTCGAGTTGTTCCGGGATATTGACCCCCAGATATTTCATAGATTCCAACTCCCAGTTAGTTTTGAGTTCACTTAGTGAATAATGATTTGGGTCATAGTTGAATGTTAAAACTTGGGTTTTATGCATGTTTAATTTGTACCCCGATAACTCTCCATAGTCTGAAAAAACTGAGATTAGTTCTGGAAAAGAAGTGTCTGGCTGCCCTAGGTATATTAAAATGTCATCAGCAAAGAGTGCTATTTTATGTTCCTTCTGACCAAGTGTAATACCTTGAATTTCTTGATTTTGTCTTATCCATTGGCTCAGAGGTTCTATGAAGATTGCAAAGAGCAGTGGAGACAGGGGGCAGCCCTGACGACATCCTCTTTCCAGCTCAAAAGATGATGATAAATTACCGTTAATCCTTATTTTAGCTGTTGGTTTTTTATATAATGCCTGTATAGTTCTAATGAAGTTGTTATGAAAATTGAAACTGGATAAGATTCTATATAGGAAAGACCAGTCAACCGAATCGAATGCTTTTTCAGCATCTAATCCCAATATGACTGCATTTAAGTTATATTTTTTTATATGATGAATTATGTGTAAAGTGCGTCGAATGTTGTCTTGTGTCTGTCTTTGTCTTATAAAACCTGTTTGGTCTAAGTGAATTAAGTCTGTCAGTATGTTTTCTAACCTTTTGGCAAGGATAATGGTAAAAAGCTTATAGTCCTGATTTAATACACTGATTGGTCTGTAGTTGGAGCATTCTAGTTTATCCTTTTCAGGTTTAGGTATAACTGCAATGACCCCTTCTCTCCAGGAGGGGGGGATTTCCCCCTGTGTGGAGGACATAGTTAAATGTTTTCAGGAGGAGAGGAGATAGTTGCTGTTTAAAGGTTTTGTACCATTCTGCTGTATAGCCATCTGCTCCTGGGGATTTGTTAGCTTTAAGTTTCATAATTGCTTTTTCCAATTCTTTAGGTTGTATTTCTGACAGTAGTGTTTTATTTTGTGATTCCGTAAGTTGGGGAAGGTTTAATGTGTTTAGGAATGTCTCGGATGCGTTTTTATGTTTTTTGTGGGAGTATAAGTTCTTGTAGTAATTCTCGAAGCTTTTAAGAATATCCTGAATTCTGAATTTTATTTCCTTTGATATTGGGTCTCTGATTTTGTAGATTGCTCTTTCTGTTTGTTGTTTCCTCAATTTATAGGCTAGTAATTTTGCCGATTTACTGCCTGCTTCATAGTGTTTTTGTTTCAGAAATGTAAGTTTCTTCTGGATTTCTATTGTGTAGATCTCATTTATTTGATTTTTAATTTCTTTAATCTTGAGCGAGCCATTAGAATGAGTGTTGTCTTTGTGTTCTTTTTCTAGGTTCTTGAGTTCTGACTCTAGTGTGATTAGTTTTTCTTGTCTCAGTTTCTTTTGGGTTGCCAGTTTTGCAATAATTTTTCCCCTTATTACAGCTTTGCACGCATCCCACAGTATGAAAGGGGATACTTCTCCATTATCGTTTTCTTCCAAATATCTGAGAATATCTGATTCCAATTCATCTTTCAGTGGTCCTTTCAGGACATTTGAATTCAACCTCCAGGAAAATGTATTATTTGTGTATTTTTGGATGTTTAAGTCCATATATGTAGATCGGACTGTGGTCAGAGAGATCCATCACTCCTATTTTACATGTTTTTACTCTTCCAATGTCTCTATTAAACATAAAAAAGTAATCAATCCTTGAGTAAGATGAATGTGGCGTTGAATAAAAAGTATAATCTTTTACATTGGGGTTGAATTCCCTCCATACGTCACAGATTCCCATTTCTTTTAGTAGCATCCGAGTTTTCCTATTTTTTTTTTTTTTTTTTTATTTAAGTTTTTGTAAAGGGTATACAGGTCGTTACAGCAATGCAGTGTTTACATTTTCATCACATGTTCCCTTATTTTCTGATATCTGACAACATTGGAAGATTAATTCTTACAACACCCCTTATTTTTTTTTTTTTTTAAAGTGAAAGAAAAAGTGAAATTAAAGAGAAAAAAAAAACAAAACAAAAAACAAAAAAACCCAAACAAACCAGTAAAAAACAAACAAAAAGAAAAAGTAAGTAAATAAAGATAAAAGAGCATCTGAGTAGCATTGGAACAAAGAGCAGAACCATTATTGAAATGGTATTTGTCAAAGATTAGATCTAATGGAAGACACATATGCGGTCCAGGGTTGCCAAAAGTTCATGAACCCATCCATGTCCTGTCTCAGTGCGAATGTCAACTTTTCCATCGAGTAAATGTCTTGGATCACGTTAGTCCAATCTTCAGGTGTAGGACAGTCCTTCAACATCCATTTTTTAGTTAGAGCTTTTTTGCTTGCCAATATTAAAACATTGAATAAGTATTTTTCTCCTCGTCTTTCCAGTGAGTCCGGTAGTAAACCCAAATACAAAGTTACAAAAGAAAAGGGAACTGTAATTTTGAATATTTTCCCCAATATTGTCTGTACATTGGTCCAATATTGGTGGATAACTGGGCATGACCAAAACACATGAAAATGATTTGCAGTCTTTTCACCACACAAGCGCCAACAGTTCAATCCCTTATGGGTAAATTTGATTTGTGCAGGTGTTCTGAAAAATCTTGCCAAGTTTTTCCATCCAAATTCTCTCCACTGCAGGGATGAGGTACTTTTCCATTGCTGTTTATTTAGCTTTTCCCATATTTCCAGATGTAAAGTGAAATTCCCCTCTTTTTCCCATCTCTCTTTTATATAAGATGTGTTGTCTCCTTTTAAGTCTTGAAGACCTTGGTATATTTTAGAAATGTATCTGATCCCTGGGATCCCTTTATATGCCATTAAGAAGACCTTCAGAACACCTGACTGGGCCCTTTCCAAAACCTCCTTTTTAAGTATATTGTTTATGTGGTGTCTAAGCTGGAAGAACCTGTAAAGGTCTTGATTTATTAGGCCTTGTTTTTTCAAATCTTCAAAACTTCTTAAGATTTGCCCTTTAAAAAAATCGTAATATTTTATCAGCCCCTTCTCCTTCCACTTTTTAAATCTGGTGTCTGTTTTATTAGGAGTAAAGTCCTGATCATAGGCGATCCATTGCAGAAGTCGATAGGGCTCTTTAGTTTGATTCTCTCTGACTATCTTAAACCAAATTTTTAGCGGGGTCTCTATCCACGGGTTAGTGTTATTCAAAAGCTTAGGTAAGACATTGTTCCCTATTATCGCCTGTAGGGGGATGTCACTTGTTATTTGGCATTCGATCTCCTTCCATTGTGCAGAGTAGACTGGGTTACATATCTCTACTAAAGTTTTAATTTGTGCGGCTTTAAAGTAGTCCCTGATATTTGGCAGCGCGAGCCCACCTTTGTCTTTGTTTAGCTGTAGGGTTCTATATCTGATTCTAGGTCTCTTGCCCTGCCATATGAATCTTGAGATCCTTCTGTCCAGCTCCTGCCATGTTTTTTTGGGAGGTTCTACCGGTATTGTTTGGAAAAGGTATAGAAGACGTGGAAGTATATTCATTTTGACTGCTTCAATTCTTTGTGCAATACCCAAGAATGGTATCATATTCCATCTTGCTAGGTCAGATTTTATTTTTGTCACCAGTGGATCATAGTTTAGTGATATAATTTTGTTGAGTTGTTTCGGGATATTGACCCCCAGATATTTCATAGATTCCGACTCCCAGTTAGTTTTGAGTTTGCTTAGTGAATAAAGATTTGGGTCATAGTTGAATGTTAAAACTTGGGTTTTATGCATATTTAATTTGTACCCCGATAAATCTCCATACTCTGAAAAAACTGAGGTTAGTTCTGGTAAAGAAGTGTCCGGCTGCCCTAGGTATATTAAAATGTCATCAGCAAAGAGTGCTATTTTATGTTCCTTCTGACCAAGTGTAATACCTTGAATTTTTTGGTTTTGTCTTATCCATTGGCTCAGAGGTTCTATGAAGATTGCAAAGAGCAGTGGAGACAGGGGGCAGCCCTGACGACATCCTCTTTCCAGTTCAAAAGATGATGATAAATTACCGTTAATCCTTATTTTAGCTGTTGGTTTTTTATATAATGCCTGTATAGTTCTAATGAAGTTGTTATGAAAATTGAAACTGGATAAGATTCTGTATAGAAAAGACCAGTCAACCGAATCGAATGCTTTTTCAGCATCTAATCCCAATATGACTGCATTTAAGTTATATTTTTTTATATGATGAATTATGTGTAAAGTGCGTCGAATGTTGTCTTGTGTCTGTCTTTGTCTTATAAAACCTGTTTGGTCTAAATGAATTAGGTCTGTCAGTATATTTTCTAACCTTTTGGCAAGGATAATGGTAAAAAGCTTATAGTCCTGATTTAGTACACTGATTGGTCTGTAGTTGGAGCACTCTAGTTTATCCTTTTCAGGTTTAGGTATAACTGCAATGACCCCTTCTCTCCAGGAGGGGGGGATTTCCCCTGTGTGGAGGACATAATTAAATGTTTTCAGGAGGAGAGGAGATAGTTGCTGTTTAAAGGTTTTGTACCACTCTGCTGTATAGCCATCAGCTCCTGGGGATTTGTTAGCTTTAAGTTTCATAATTGCTTTTTCCAATTCTTTAGGATGTATTTCTGACAGTAGTGTTTTATTTTGTGACTCCGTAAGTTGGGGAAGGTTTAATGTGTTTAGGAATGCCTCGGATGCGTTTTTATGTTTTTTGTGGGAGTATAAGTTCTTATAGTAATTCTCGAAGTTTTTAAGAATATCCTGAATTCTGAATTTTATTTCCTTTGATACTGGGTCTCTGATTTTGTAGATTGCTCTTTCTGTTTGATGTTTCCTCAATTTATAGGCTAGCAATTTTGCCGATTTACTGCCTGCTTCATAGTATTTTTGTTTCAGAAATGTAAGTTTCTTCTGGATTTCTATTGTGTAGATCTCATTTATTTGGTTTTTAATTTCCTTAATCTTGAGCGAGTCAGTAGAATGAGTGTTGCCTTTGTGTTCTTTTTCTAGGTTCCTAAGTTCTGACTCTAATGTGGATAGTTTTTCTTGTCTTAGTTTCTTTTGGGTTGCCAGTTTTGCAATAATCTTTCCTCTTATTACAGCTTTACATGCATCCCACAGTATTAAAGGGGATACTTCTCCATTATCGTTATCTTCCAAATATCTGAGAATATCTGACTCCAATTCATCTTTCAATGGTCCTTTCAGGACATTTGAATTTAACCTCCAAGAAAATGTATTATTTGTGTATTTTTGGATATTTAAGTCCATGTAGATCGGACTGTGGTCGGAGAGATCCATCAGTCCTATTTTACATGTTTTTACTCTACCAATGTCTCTATTAAACATAAAAAAATAGTCAATCCTTGAGTAAGATGAATGTGGAGTTGAGTAAAATGTATAGTCTTTTACACTGGGGTTGAGTTCCCTCCACACATCACAGATTCCCATTTCTTTTAGTAGCATCCGAGTCTTCCTGTTTTGGGTGTTATTTTGATGTGGGGAATTACCAGAAGCATCCCAGTATGGATTCAGTCTAAGATTGAAGTCCCCACCACATATCACTAAACCTTGAGCTTTAGTTATCATTAGGTCGAATACATTTTTATAAAATTTCCAGTTAGCCCCTGGGGGAGCATACACATTCAGCAGGGTGATATCTTCTCCCTCTAGCCGCCCAGTTACCAAACTGTATCTCCCTTCTTTATCTTTGTGTTCTGATTTTTTTTCAAATGTAATTTTGGTTGATATCAATGTCGCTACTCCCCTCCTCCTCCCTGATTTATATGAAGATGAAGAGATCATTTTAAACCCTTGTCTACTGAGTTTATTGTGTTCCACGTCTGTTAGGTGGGTTTCTTGTAAAAGTATTATTCCTGCTTTGTCTTTTTTCATTTTGCCTAGAATCTTGGATCTTTTAACTGGATTCAGGATCCCTTTTACATTATATGAAATTATTTTGGTTACACCCTGTTTCTCCATTGTGTTGTTTTGTTTAGTATAACTGTGTGGTGGCCCTCTTTTGTGCTACTCAGAAACTGAAAGAACATTAAAAACAAGAAAAACATTAAGAACATAGTGTAAAAAACTTTAAAACAAAAAACTGTCAAAAGAACTTCCTGAGCTGAGGTCTTTTTAAAGACCCTGTAAGAGCCTTGATGGAGTGAAGGCTCTGAGGGAAATTCCTCAAACTCTGTTACGTGTTGAGGGCCCTCTCGTACCACTGAAAGTAGTCCCATGCTTTTAACGTGAGTTTCAGAACCCAATCCAAACTTGTAATGATTTTTTTTTTTTTTTTTCCTTTTATGCCTAAACCCTGTGAAATTGTGTGCACCCTCCCACCCCCATCACATCAAACATTCACGCAAAAACAGTATTTGTTAGTATGAGCAGAACATGTGGATTATTGTCACATTTCTATTTTAACAAGTTTTTTTTTTTTTATTACAAAGACTTATTTGTTTCAAATAATATGATTGCTCCATGAAATGTTTTACCACATGCTGAATATGCATCTCCTTTAATGTTTGTTACCTTGTATGAGGGGGGTTGGATGTGCGGATTGATTCAAGAGAAAGGAAAAAAAAAAAAAAAAAAAAAAAAAAAGGTCGCTATTCCAACCTGAAAACGGATAGTTTATCCGCGACGCTCTGGTGCTGGGTTTCCCGCTGCTGGTCCGTGGATTTTGAGGGTCTTTGTGTTGTCCATGTTTGCGCTTTGATCTTCTCACTCGGGTCTGCTGCGGGTTTAAACACCGTTACCGGGAGCCCTCTTCTCGCCATGTCAGCTGTTGCTTCTTCCGCCGAATTATAGAGACACGTTTCATCGCCGTAGAAGACCCTTAACTTCGCAGGAAATGGTGTCTGAAAGCGCAATTTCTTCTCTCTTAACACCTTTTTCGCGTCATTGTATTCCCTGCGCTTTTTAAGGACCTCCGGGGCGTAATCGTGTTCCACGTAGACTTTTCTCTCCTGGTGCATAAATCCTTTTTTCTGCCAGGCCAGTCTTACAACCTCTTGTTTTATTTTGAAATTGGAAAATCTTACCAACACCGAACGTGGGGGCGCTTCCGCCGCCGGCCTAGCGGCTAATGAACGATGTGCCTTTTCTATCTTCAAGTCGGTGGTTTGTGGAATATCCAATTTCTCTCTTAGTAAGGATTCCACGCATTCTGCCATTGAGTTAAAACCATTTTCGGTTCCTTCTATCAGACCATGAATTCTTATGTTGTCTCTTCT
Source organism: Pholidichthys leucotaenia (assembly GCA_020510985.1). Classification (NCBI taxonomy): domain Eukaryota; kingdom Metazoa; phylum Chordata; class Actinopteri; order Cichliformes; family Pholidichthyidae; genus Pholidichthys; species Pholidichthys leucotaenia. The sequence continues at coordinate 295,957,715 of CM035836.1, read as the reverse complement.
TTGTTTTCCTTCTTGGTCGGTTAGCTTAGCCTCTATAGCTGCTTGTCTTTTGCGTAGGTCCAGCACAGAATCTTCGAGCACTTTTATTCGATCCTCTGTTTCCAAGATTCGGTTCTCGGCCTGGTCCACTCTGCTGTTTGTCCTTTTCAATTCTTCTCTGAATTCCCGAAATTCGGCCGTAACATCTCGGCGAAATCGTCGTAGTTCCTCAAATAGTGATTTCAGGCTAACCCTTTTGTTAGCTATCACCAGCTCCTCGTCTTCTGAACGGGGATCTTCCAGTTCAGATTCTCCGGCCGATACGTGTCCTAGCCTGGAGAATTTCAGTTTCTTCTGTTTTCCTTTAGACATGATGATTTTGTCTTTTGATTTTCACTCCTCCAAAAATCCGTTAAGTTTGATTTTCAAGGTGTTATCCTGGATTGAGTCTGAGAGCTTCAGTGTTAAGCTGCAGTCGCCATGGCGTCCAGACCGGAAGTCCCGAGTTTTCCTATTTTGAGTGTTATTTTGATGTGAAGAATTACCTGTTGCATCCCAGTATGGATTCAGTCTTAGATTGAAGTCTCCACCACATATCACTAAACCTTGGGCTTTAGTTATCATTAGGTCGAATACATTTTTATAAAATTTCCATTTAGCCCCTGGTGGTGCATATACATTCAGCAGGGTGATATCTTCTCCCTCTAGCCGCCCAATTACCAAACTGTACCTCCCTTCTTTATCTTTGTGTTCTGATTTTTTTTCAAATGTAATTTTGGTTGATATCAATGTCGCTACTCCCCTCCTCCTCCCTGATTTATATGAAGATGAAGAGATCATTTTAAACCCTTGTCTATTGAGTTTAGTGTGTTCCACGTCTGTTAGGTGGGTTTCTTGTAAAAATATTATTTCTGCTTTGTCTTTTTTCATTTTGCGTAGAATCTTGGATCTTTTAACTGGATTCAGGATCCCTTTTACATTATATGAGGCTATTTTGGTTACACCCTGTTTCTCCATTGTATTTTCTTATTTAGTATAACAGTGTGGTGGCCCTCTTTTTTGCTACTCAGAAACTGAAAGAACATTAAGAACATAAAAAACATTAAGAACATAGTGTACGAAACTTTAAAACAAAAAACTGTCAAAAAAACTTCCTGAGCTGGGGTCTCTTTAAAGACCTTGTAAGAGCCCTGATGGAGTGTAGGCTCTGAGGGAAATTCCTCAAACTCTGTTACGTGTTGAGGGCCCTCTCTTACCCCTGTAAGTTGTCCCATGTTTTTAACGTGAATTTCAGATCCCAATCCGAATTTGTAATGATTTTTTTTTTTTTTTATGCCTATACCCTATGAGATTGTGTGCACCCTCCCACCCCCATCACAGCAAACATTCACTCTAATACAGTATTTGTTAGTGTGGAGAGAACATGTGGGTCATTGTTACATTTCTATTTTAACATGATTTTTTTTCCCCTTTAAATTAAGAAGACATTTGTTTCTAATGCTATAACTGCTCCATGAAAGGTTTTACCACATGCTGATTCTGCATCTCCTTTAATGTTTGTTACCTTGTAGGCGGGGGGATGGAAGTGCAGAATGACTGAAAAGAAAAAAAAAAAAAGTCGCTATTCCTTCCTGGAACTGGAAAGCTTATCTTTGTAGCTCTGGGGCTGGGTTTCCCGCTGCTGGCCCGTGGATTTTTAAGGTCTCTGAGTGGACCACGTTTGAGCTCTGATCTTCTCACTCAGATTCGCTGCGGGTTTAAACACCGTTACCGGGAGCCCTCTTCTTACCATGTCAATTGTTGCTTCTTCCGCTGAATTATAGAGACATGACTCTTCACCGTAAAAGACCCTTTACTTCGCCGGAAATGGTGTCTGAAAGCGTAGATTCTGTTCCCGTAGAACCTTTTTGGCGTCGTTATATTCCCGTCGCTTTTTAAGAACCTCAGGAGCGTAATCGTGCTCCACGAAGACTTTTCTCTCTTGATGCATAAATCCTTTTTTCTGCCAAGCCCGTCTTACAACCTCTTGTTTTATTTTGAAATCGGAGAATCTTACCACCACCGAACGCGGGGGCGCTTCTGCCGCTGGCTTTGCGGCTAATGTACGATGGGCCTTTTCTATCTTCAAATCGGTGGTTTGTGGAATATCCAACTTCTCTCTCAATAAGGATTCCACGCATTCCGCCACTGTGTTGAAACTATCTTCAGCTCCTTCTTTCAGACCGTGAATTCTGATGTTATCTCGTCTCTGTCTTCCTTCTTGGTCGGTTAGCTTAGCCTCCAGCCTTGACTGTTTTCTGTGTAAATCCAGCATAGAATCTTCAAGCACTTTTACTCTTTCTTCAGCTTCCAAGATTCGGTTTTCGGCCTGGTCCATTCTGCTGTTCGTTCTTTTTAGTTCCTCTCTGAATTCATGAAATTCGGCCCGAAATCTTCGTAATTCATCAAATAGCGATTTCAAGCTAATCTTTTTGTTAGCTAGGTCCAGCTCCTCGTCTCCTGAACGGAGGTCCTCCGGTTCAGATTCTGCGGCCGCTGTGCGTCCTGACCTGGGGAATGTCAGTTTCTTCTGTTTTTGGTTAGGCATGGTGTTTTTGTCTTTTGATTTTTATTCTTCCAAAAATCCGTTAAGTCTGATTTTGAAGATGTTTTCCTTGGATTGGGTCTGGGAGGTTCAGCATTAAGTTGCTATCACCATGGCGTCCAGACCGGAAGAGATGATGTCTCTTTTTTATATGTGAAGGTTACCACCATGTGACATAAATTTCTTAAAAATGAGCCATTATTTTCAAGGTCACCCATTAATGGTTTGTACTATTGACTCTTTTCCCACCAGTGTATTAACAGACAAAAATAGAAATCATGATGCAAACACATAAGTCACTAAATTGTTTATTACAATCAGCAGCAAATTCCAGATTATTCAGAATGTGCAAAACTCAAACTGTAAGACTGGTTCACTCAGCAGCTGGGATGTGCAGCTCACACTGATCTCAGATCAGCAGATCTTAGGCCCGCATCTCTGTAAATAGTGACGCAAGGTCCAGTTTGGGGTGGATCGATCGTTTACCTCTTGCCTTGACAAAAGACAGAAATGGGTGGTGGTTAAATAAAGGAAGTTTAAAACATATTTGGGAAATACACTTGTTGCTAAAAGCCAGTGGTGGAATGTGAATGAATGAATCTTTATTTCGGATAGATTAAAAGAAAATAGAATAATATAACAAAGGGGAAAAAAAATTTAATAAGGTCGAATTAAACAATAACTCCTCTGATTATACAGTTCAACATAGGTTATCTGAAATGGGTGATGGCTGAAGCTGCAGCTTATATTGCCCACCCATATTCCATCCAAGAATTCAAAAGAAAAACAAAACAGGAGCGATTCCAATTCCAATGTGACAATAAAGTACTTCGTTGTTGTATTTAACCACAATTTTCATGTAGCTGCACTGATGTAAAGTCGATTTTACAAGTGTGGGCGGTGTTTTGTACTAGCATTGCTAAAATATAAAAGGAAGCACTACAATGGGTCTCAAATATTTGTAATGTGTCCTGTTACTGCATGAGTTTATTGATGATAGAGTATAAACTACATATATAAACTTAATTATATTGATGACTGAACAACTGCCATTCCCCAAAAGATACAGTTATGAACATAACTCACAAAGGATCACACAAGTGATCTGACAAAAAAAATAAATACATTAATAAGTGGTTTATTTTACAGTTGATGCGCCAGTCTTTTTCAATTATTCTGTAATTAATACTCACACAATCAAATAAATCTCAGTTCAGTCCCTTTTATATTAAATGGAAATTGTGCTACTTTGGTTTTGACACTTTACCTATAAAAGCAAAGGATTTCAGTACTTTCCACAGTGGCAACGTCCGTTGTTGAGTGGCTGCTTTCCTCCTGCCTAGACGAACGACAGAAATGGATGGTGGTTAGTTTCAAGCAAGTTCAACACTTATACAGGCACATCTCAAAAATTAGAATATCATGAAAAAGTTAAATATTTTTGTCACTCATTTCAGAAAGTGAAACCCATATATAGATTCATTACAGGGACAGTGATATATTTGAAAGTGTTTATTTTAATATTGATGATTATGGCTACAGCCCATATTAACCAACACCTCAGCGGCCAACATTTCTATTTAAAAACTATTTTTTAAAGTTTATGTAATATTCTAATTTTTTGCCAAATTGAATTTGGGGTTTTCAGGGGCTGTAAGCCATAATCATCCAAATTAAAATAAATAAATGCTTGAAATATATCACTGTCTGTGTAATGAATCGATATAATATATGGATTTCTCTTTCTGAAATGAGTGTCAAAAAATATTGAATTTTTTCATGACATTCTAATTTTTGGAGATGTACCTGTGTTAGGGAAATACACCTGTGAAAGTCAGTGGTAGGATGTGACAAAAATGCTTCGTTTCCCTGACAAGCACCGCAGGATCCACTCTGTACATGCACAATACTGTTCCAGCACCTTTTATGGAAAATCCACAGAATAGGTGTGTGGGTCTATTCTGACGCTTTAGAAAATTATATGAATGGCTTTATAAATCACTGGTTTGAAAAAGCACTTTTATATTGTTGAGATTTCGGCTCCTGTGGTCCATTTCACCAGTATCCACTATAAACAGGGAGGCTAACCCCTGGCATGTGGAAACACATTCTAGCATTAAATTGCACACAATTTAATGCGCAGCACCAAAGTGCAGCACGTACAAAAACCAGGACTTTAACCAAGATTAACATATTTCATCGTTTTGCTCTCACAAGCGAATACTTAGGAGAAAACAAGCACGAATCAGCAGTTGGTACTAGCTAGCTACTAGCTAACACTCGTTAGCCAGCACAGAACAGCGCTGTATTGCTCAAAAAAAGTGAGCTTACCACCAACAGGATAAATAAGCGAACAGATGTACATTATTACAAATCACTCACCATCGATGGTTCTCTCACGTTCGTCTTCAGCTTGTCAGTAGTACGGTTCTATGCAGGGCTGCCATCTGTATCAGTCCGGATCACTCCTCTCACTGTGGATCTGCCACCAAGCAGAGAAAACCCCGCACCTCTTCGTTGGACCACGGTGTAGATTTCCGCAAAACCTACAACGCTGTCTGTATTAATATCGTATTTACTCCGTGACCGAGTTAGTCCGTGAAAGATTGCAAATGGCGGTCGTAAAGATTCCACTGAAGACGGGCGCTTTTCGTGACGTTACACCCTGACCAATCAGCGGCTCGCAGTCTGTTGACGTCACATCTCGGCTCGCTTCAGCACGCTTGTACCCTGCCCTCCAACGGGCACGAAAATAGTGTCGGTTAAACCGTGCTGGGTACAGTGGAAAGGGCGAGAAAGTGTGTAAAGTAGAAGTAAGTAAGGCCAAGGCGATACTAGTGGAAAAGGCCCTATAGACTGTCTCCGAGTTGCCTCCAGGATGCCAAGGACTTCTCCCCCTTGTTTACTTACGTACAGCTATAAAAACACCATGCTTAGAAATGTATGTTCAGAGGTTAGGTGTGTGTGTATTGAGTGCCATGCTCATGTAATCTCTCCCCCAGTGGCCATGGGGTTAAATAAATATACTTATATTCAAATATTCCGCCTGATTTTTGACTCAGAATAATTATGCTGAAAATTTTATCACCTCCAAATTTGACGAAAAGACGAGAAGAAAACTGGTCAGGGAGGCTGCCAAGAGGCTGACAGCAACATTGAAGAAGCTGCAGGAACTTCTGGCAAGTACTGGCTGTTTAGTACATGTGACAACAATCTCCCATCTATGCTGGCAAGACAGAAGCATTATCTTATGAAGAAAAACATCCAAGCCTGGTTATATTTTGCAACAACACATTTGAAATCTCCCAAACACATGTGGGAAAATGGGTTTTGGTCCGATGAAACCAAGGTTCAATTTTTTTGGACATAATTCCAAAAAGTATATTTGGCGCCAACACAACACTGTTCAATTCATCACAGAAAGATCACACCTACAGTGAAGCATGGTGGTGGCAGCATCATGCTTTGGGGCTGTTTTTCTTCAAGTAGAACCTGGGGCTTAGTCAAGGCGGAGTGAAATATGAACAGTTCCAAATACCAGTCAGTGTTGGCATAAACCTTCAGGCTTCTGCTAGAAAGCTGAAGAGAAACTTTACCTTTCAGCACAACAATTAAGACAATTAATTAACAAAGCACACATCCAAATCAACAAAAGAATGGCTTCACCAGAAGGTTAAGGTTTTGGAATGGCCCAGCCACAGTCCAGACCTGAATCTGATCGAACATCTGTGGGGTGATCTGAAGAGGGCTGTGCACAGGAGATGCCCTCGCAATCTGACACATTTGGAGTGTTTTTGCAAAGAAGAGTGGGCAAATATTGCCACATCAAGATGTGCCACGCTGATAGACTCCTACCCAAAAAGACTGAGTGTTGCAATAAAAACGGATAAGGGATAAGGACCTGTACTTATGTAGTGCTTTTCTAGTCTCAAAAAAAAGACCACTCAAAGCGCTTCACTAGCACTAACCCTCTACTCTAAGGGCCTATAGGAGACAAATTTCTAGGGACAATTTAGAACAACCAATTAATCTAACATGCATGTCTTTGGATTGTGGGAGGAAACTGGAGCCCCTGGAGTAAACTCATGCAGCACAGGGAGAACATGCAAACTCCACACAGAAAGGTTCCTACCCCTGCCAGCCTGGGGATTTGAACCTGGAACTTTCTAGCTGTAAGGCAACAGTGCTAACCACTGCACCACCGTGCTGCCCACCATGCTGTAAAAGCCAAAGGTGCTGCAACAAAATATTAGTTTCAGAGTGTGCATATTTATGCAAACAGGTTATTATAAGTTTATTTTTTATTTTTCCCCTTAAAAGATTTCTGTTTGGGTTGTACAGATTATAGGTCACATTAATGGTGGAAAAAGTTTTGAAACAATTTATCTTGGTCTCCTATTTTTACATCACAAAAACCTGGTATTTGAACAGAGGTGTGTAGACTTTTGTATATTCAGTGTACTTTTACAGATCTCAAGTTCCTCTCCACAATTTGTTTACATAAGACACCCACTGGTATGAGAGTGAGAAGTGGGGGTGGGGCCCCTTTAGGGAGTTCAGCAAAGGGCTACTACAGTCATTGCAAACTCTCCACATTGCCGTTGCTGTAGTGAATCAAAGATGGTCAGCTCTCGGGGGGGGGGGGGGGATATGGGCCTTCAGCCCTAGGGCTCCAAGTATTTGTCTGCCAGCTCAGCACCTCTGACAATTATGAATTAAATTTTATTTAATTAATTGCTCCCAGGTGGCACCCTAGGCGACTGCCTATACTGTATACAGTAGCCCATGACCATCGCAAAAATGAATATCAGGCCCTTATTCATATACATTGGAATCTCTTTAACAAACTAGAGATTAATGCAATGATGAAGACCTGTATTAGCACTGGAGAGTAAAGCAGAATTTGAGTCCTTTAACACATCTTCCACCCAGTTAGTTTAAAATTGGTTGCATATATAAATGGTGGAATAAAATGGAACTACAGATAAAAGAAAACCTGTATTCTTTACAAATTCCCCAAGAACTAGTGAGCCAATTTCATTAATGATTATTATTGTGGAACGTGAAGCACATTCCCCGATTAGCATGGTTCTCAGATAGATCAATAGATGTACTTTATTGATCCCAAACTGGGAAATTACAGTGTAACAGCAGCATAACAGTAGACAACCAAATGACAGAAAAACACAGCATAATAGACAAAGGGATTACCCATGGACAGTAAAAAAAAAAAAAAAGCATATATACATCGTAGATGAATAGATAGTAACCCGTATAGATACATGAATCATACCCGCTGTAGCAGGCTAGTACAGGTACCGGTACCAGTACCGGTTAGTAGGTATCAGTATGTGCTTGTACAGTCTATGGGTGCAGCTAATTAACCAAGTTTGCTAACATCAACTGTAAACTGTGCTTACTCCACCCACAATGTACTCACTTTTTTTATTTACTAAATAACATTAAAAACCTTATAATATGTTTGTTTTATAAATATTATGCTAACAGGATCATGGAGAGCACAGACAATAAACCTGTTTAACATGAACAACTTACCATGGTACCATTGTGGCTACCATGACCCCCCCCCCCCCTCCGCCAAGTACTTCTTAATATCTTCAAAACCTCAAACAGGGACTACTGAAATGCTAATGCTAATACTATCCAAGTGCTTTTCTATAATCATGGTTCTAACAAGGGATGATTCTTTGATAGCATGGTCCCATTTGGGTGGCTGTGCTGAGCTGATTTAAGCCATGTTATCCAATTTGCTGACCTCTGGGGCCATGTTTGTATTGACTGTGTTGTCTAAGCTTGTAGTAGACTTGGCACAGGAAAAGACTCACATGGGGCATTTAGCTTTCCGTCACGTTTACCATTATCTGCTGGGTTTTTTTTTCATTCCCTTCCGTGAATTGACACCTTATCGTAGTGGAGGGTTTTGTGTGACCTACTGATCACAGGTGCTACAGTCCTGTGAAAAAGTATTTGCCTCATTCATGATTTCTTATATTTTTGCATATTTGTCACACTTCAATGTTTCAGATCAAAGAAATTTTAATATCAGACAAAGATAATCCAAGTAAATGCAAAATGTAGTTTTTAAATGATGATTTCATTTATAAAGGGGGAAAAAAAGCTATCCAAACCTACTTGGCCTTATGTGAAAAAGTAATTGTCCCCCTAAACCTAATAACTGGTTTTTCCACCCTTGGCGGCAACAACTGCAATCAAGCGTTTATGGTAACGAGGGTAACGAGGTAACGAGCGTTTATGGCAATGAGGCTTTTACATCGCTGTTGAGGAATTTTGGCTCACTTTTCTTTGCAAAATTGTTTAAATTCAGTCACATAGGAGGACTTGAGCTTCATATCACAAACTGATGGTTGCACACTCTCCTTCAGGATATTCTGGAGAGTAGAATTCACGGTTCCATCAATTATGGCATGTCATCCAGGTCCTGAAGCAGCAACGCAGCCCCAGACCACCACACTACCACCACCATGTGTGACTGTATGATGTTCTTTTTATGAAATTCTGTGTTGGTTTTACACCAGATGTAAGAGGATGCACGCCTTCCAAAAAAAGTTCAGTTTTTGTCCTGTCAGTCCACAGAATAGTTTCCCAAAAGTCTTGGTGATTATCAAGATGTTTTTGGGTTGGGTTTTTTTTGGCAAATGTGAGACAAGCTTTTGTGTTCTTTTTGGTCAGCAGTGGTTTTCACTTTGGAACTCTCCCATCGATGCTATTTTTGCCCAACTTCTTAATTATTGTTGAATGTTGAGGCAGTATTGAAGCAAGTGAGGCCTGCAGTTCTTCAGATGTTCTGGGTTTTTGTTTCTCATCTGTTCTTAAATTTCTTTAGATTGCGACATGATGTGTTGCTTTTTGAAATCTTTTAGCCTCCTTCACTTTTGTCAGACAAGGTCTATTTAAGTCATTTCTTGATTCAACAGATCTGGGAGTAGTCAGGCCTGTGTGTGACTACTGAAACAAATGTGGTTAATCACAGTTAATTCATGAATGCAACAAGGAAACTAAATAAAAATACATTATTGCAAACAAACACAATTAAAAATAACAAAATACATGAAATCGAAGACTTATAGAAAAATAGATAACCGAGTTTGTCCGCTCAGCATATTTGCTTGTCATAAAATCTTTCTAGACTGACAGAGTGAACGCTCTTGCTGTAATGAAGATCGTTACCGGCTTGCACTGGTAGAGCCACTATGGCTCGAGCACCCGGTAGCTCCAAATTGTGCCTGAAAGACTGAAATCATTTCAAACAATGCATTTGAGAGAAGTTTACAAGTATCCCATGGCTGTGATGATGAGGTGAGCTTTTAATTATTTAGGAAGTTAATAAATTGTTCAAACAAAAGTGTTTTTTATTGTCTGTGTTCAGGCTTAGTACATCAGGCATTTCTCTGGAGACATTTCCACAATCATAATTAAATGTTACAGAAAATGACTAAAATTTTATATGAGTATTTATATTTGAGCTGTGATGAGAGATGCCTGTGACTGTTTACAGTTGCAATCAAAATCATTCAACCCTCATTGCATTTTACGTTTATTGGCAAAATATTTCATATTCCACACTTAATCCTACCTTCAGTGACTACTGCAGTCTAAAAGTTATTCAACGGCCTGAAAAGAATTCTTCATAAGAGCACACATTTGGAAATCAGGTGTGGTCTCAAGCACAACTGGGGCCTATGGATCAGCGGTATGTCTGGAGCAGGAAGACCGAAGCATATGCTGAAAAGAACACCATGCCTAAAGTGATGCTTTGGGGCTGCTTTGCTTCCTCTAGCAGTGGAAATCTGCAGCGTGTGGAAAGCAAAGTGGGATTCAATCAAGTATCAGGAAATCCTGGTAGAAAATGTCAATGTCTGTGATGAAGCTGAAGCTTGGGCGTCATTGGACCTTCCAACAGGACAGTGGTCGGGGAGGCCATTAGCGTGGATTGGCAGCCACGTTTCTGTCAGTCTGCATCAGGGCAACTGTGTCTACAGTAGTAGCTTACCACTTTTTGTCTGTCTGTGGAGTGAATGAATAATGTATCCATTGTAAAGCGACTGAGTGTCCATGAAAAGCACTATATGAATCTGATACATTATTATATTAGTCGTGATGAACTATTTAAATTGTTCTTGCTTGATTTGTTTATTGAAAACAGCTGCTAGTTTGTACATTTTGCCAATAACCCTAATTTGCAGTGGGGGTTGAATAATTTTGACCACAACCGTAACTGTAGTCAGCTTATCTAGTTTGTTGTTGCTTTGTGGTTCTTGCATTTAGCACAGTGCTTATCACAGACTCAATATATGAAGTTTGGATATTTTTCAGCATACTATATGATTCATTTGTATGTCTATGTTCACTGTGTTAGTTTACACTATTGGAACTGGAGTTTTCATTAAATGCTACAAAAACTTCAAACTCTGTAGATTAATTGAGACCCCAAGGTGGTAGCTGCTGTCTAGCTCTGCCAGTAACACATTGAGATCAGCATAGTAAAAAGGCATAAGCACAGTGGACTCAAGTACTAGAACACAACATGTTTACACCATGAGCCAACACTCAGGCAAATCCCATGCTAGACAACTCTATTATGCAGCAAGCGAAGCATTAAAGGAAAAAAATACTGGCCAACCAACCGAGAGTCATACAGTCGTGTGAAAAAATTAGAAGACCCCTTTAAATATTCAGTTCTTTATTAAGAAATGTTCACATATCTAACCTTGTTTTTATTTGCATTTTTTAACATTTATTTTCATCATTTTAAGTGGGAATGAATGTGGAGGTGTCCTAAAAAAGATGGGGGTGTCCAAATTTATTCCTCACCATTTGTTTAGAATTACATTTTACAGAAGATTTGAAAAAAAAGTCTTTAATTCATTTTTAATTGTTTAGTTGTATTACATGAATCTCCCAGTATGTTTAACGTTGATATTAAATATCCATATGTCCAAATATGCTAAAAAAATAAAAAATTAATAAAATTTTGATGTTGAGCCAGTCACCCAACATAGTTACAAATATCCTTGTTTTATTTCATTTCAGTGAACCTGTAACCACGTTACTATGATACTGGGGACAGTAGCATTATACTGTGGAAGATGTGAAAATGACGAGGCAGCGTTCTTTCTCAGAGTCAGCTTTATTCACATCTCCATCATTTCAAAGCAGAAAAAAGAGAGAGTATGAAACAGTAACTCTCGTCCTTAAATATCAGGGACTTCACACCTCATAGATCACATGTCCCACAGACCACCTTGCATAATAAAGACAGTCACAATGCATTTCACCACCTGGCATACAAAAGACAGTCACAATGCATTTCCCTCCATGATATCACTTCCACTGTCTCCCACGCATCCTTTAATCGACCCCCCACAGTCTCCAGCCTTGCATAACAAGGCTAAGCTTCCTGCCTTTGTTCGGACCTGAAATGCGAGTCACAGAACCGGTCCAACAGGTCCATTGAGCGTTCACCACACAAGCCCCCCCCAGCATTTTAGAAAAACAGAACAACAAGAAAATAACCACATGCATGCCGTGATAGCATCAATACACATCAGTCCACATGCTGGATAGGCTTCAGCCTCCTGCCGAATCTGCTGTAGCTGGGGTTCACCGTCTCTGCGGCGCTGTCCCGCTGGGGATTTGCCGTCTGGGGGCGGAAACCCTTTGTCAGTCTCTGCGGGTGTTCTGGGGAAACATTACTTTGGGAAACATTACTGTGTGAAACCCTCCGTGGTGGTCTACCTCGCCATGGGGCCTTTGCCAACAGCACTTCCTCCTCTGCCACCACAAAAGCGGGTTTAAGTCTGTCTATGCCAATTTTCTCTTTCCTACCCCCCAAATCTAGCAAAAACTGCTTGTCCCCTGTTTCTAGCACTCTGAATGGTCCGTCATAAGGCGGTCGCAGCGGGGTTTGATGCGCATCGTGTCTAACAAAAACAAACTGCGTTCTTCAAAGTTTTAGGCACAAAAACGCGCGGAAGACTGTGGTGCGCGGGGCCGGGCAGCGTGCTTGATTCTATGTTACTCCGCAACAGCTGAGACGGGGAGGCGTTTGGCGCAGGGTTATCTGGGAGAAACTCCCCAGGCAGCCGGAGTGGCTGTGCAAACACGAGCTCCGCTGGGGAGGCTTCTAGATCCTCTTTAAGTGCAGAACGCAACCCCAATAACACCCATGGTAACTTGTCAACCCAATTTGTATCCGTCAGTGACGCTCTGAGAGCCGCTTTCAATGACCTATGAAAACGTTTGCATAACCCGCTAGCCTGCGGATTGTACGCGGTTGTGCGGTGAATTGTGACACCCAGGCTGCGGGCCATTGTCGACCAAAGCTCGGAAACAAATTGAGGGCCTCTGTCGGACGTAATGTCCGACGGAACGCCGAAGCGCACCACCCAAGCTGTTAAAAACGCGTGCGCCACTTCCTCGGCCATGGTTGATGCCAGCGGGACCACTTCAGGCCAGCGCGTGGTGCGGTCCACCATTGTCAGAAGATGTGTGCACCCCTGTGACAGCGGGAGGGGTCCAACGAGGTCCACATGAACGTGATCGAACCTCTTGGCCGGAATGTGAAACGGTTCCAAAGGAGCTCTCGTGTGCCTGTGTACTTTGGCTCGTTGACACGCCGTGCAGGCTGCTGCCCACTCTTTGACCTGTTTGCGGAGGCTCGGCCAAACAAATTTCTCTCCCACCATTTTGACCGACGCGCGCACTCCAGGGTGCGCCAAAGAATGAACCGAGTCAAAAACGCGTCGGCGGCACGCGGCCGGTACTACTGGACGCGGCCATCCAGTGGAGACATCGCAGATTAGGGGGGGCATACCGTCTTGCAGCACCCTGCTCTCCAGCCTTAACCCTGTTGGTCCAGACTGGAGCACGCGCACGTCCACGTCATTAACCTGCTCTGCGACCATGGCTGCATAATCTAACCCTACGCTGACTGGGGCCGCCACAGCACGCGAGAGGCAATCTGCGACTACATTGAGTTTGCCCGCCACATGCTGAATATCAGTGGTAAACTCTGATATCGCGGCCGGCTGTCTCTGCTGCCAGCCTGACCACGGTTCCGAGACCTTGGCCATCGCGAATGTTAGCGGTTTGTGATCAACGAACGCGGTGAAAGCGCGTCCTTCCAGCCAGAACTGAAAGTGGCGGATGGCCAAATGGAGAGCGAGCAGCTCCCTGTCGAATGCGCTGTATTTATGTTCGCTATCGCGCAAGGTCCTGCTGAAAAATGCGAGGGGCTGCCAAACCCTGGCTACATGTTGCTCCACGACCGCCCCTATGGCCACATCTGACGCGTCAGTGGTGAGCGCTATGCGGGCCGTTGGGTCTGGGTGTGCTAACAACGCAGCCTTTGCCAAGGCTGCTTTAACCTCCGAGAACGCTTGGTCCCGCTCCAGGGACCACTCGATCTTATCCGCGGGTTTCTTTTTTTTGAGCGCGGCATACAGCGGCTGCATGAGTTGCACCGCGCGGGGGAGAAAACGGTTATAAAAATTCACCATTCCCAAAAACTCCTGCAATGCCCTGACCGTCTGTGGCCTGGGAAAATCTGCCACAGCGCGCACTTTGTCAGGCAGCGGAACTGCTCCTTCGGGGGAGACGCGGTGTCCTAAAAAATCGATTTGCGCCACCCCGAACTGACACTTCGCTAGGTTGATTATTAACCCGTGATCTCCCAACCTTCGGAAAACTGTGGCCAGGTGTTTTTCGTGTTCGTCCTCGGACACGCTGGCTACTAAAATATCGTCCAGGTAGACGAACACGAAAGGGAGATCGCGAAGCACAGCGTCCATCATGCATTGGAACATCTGAGCATCCCTTTAAGTCCGAATGGCATGCGTAAAAACTCGAATAAACCGAACGGAGTTATTACCGCTGTTTTGGGTATGTCCTCAGCGCGCACTGGGACTTGGTGGTAACCGCGGACCAAGTCTATTTTAGAAAAAATGCGCGCCCCTGCCAAATGAACCGAGAAATCTTGGATATGTGGGATTGGGTAGCGGTCGTGCGCTGTAGCGTTGTTTAACCTGCGAAAATCCCCGCAAGGGCGCCATGATCCGTCAGCTTTTGGGACCATATGTAGGGGGGAAGCCCACGGACTGTTTGAACGTCGGATAATGCCCAACCTCTCCAGGTTGGCGAACTTCTCGCGCGCTATGGCCAGCTTAACTGCATCCAAGCGCCGAGCTTTTGCAAAAACGGGCGGTCCGGTGGTGGTAATAAAATGCTCCACCCCGTGCTTAGCGACTGTTGCCGAAAATGTGGGGACCGTGAGTGCTGGGAACTGAGTGAGCAGTGTGTGGAACTTACCGCCTGCTGTTGTGGTGTTGGCTTGTGCTGTAGGCGGGGCCACTCGCGCTGCACAGGGGACAGAATCAAAAGAAAATGCATTAACCAGGCGCCTGGTAGCGAGAACAACCAACAACCCATGTGAGCACAAAAAATCAGCCCCCAGCATATTGAAATTTACTGTTGCTACAACAAAAGTCCACTCATATGCACGGCCGTGGAGAATCAGAATCAGAATCAGAATCAGAATAAACTTTATTGCCAAGCATGTAAAAAAACACACGAGGAACTTGACTTGACATTGGTGCGCATGCGCGTGACACAACGACACGGCAGCCATAATAGGCGCCTCATCAAACAGAGATAGATAAGAAAGGGAGGGGAGGGGAGGGAACGACACAAGGGGGGAGGAGAGAAAAAAAACTTCGTTATCAGAATACAGCTTATAAATATTTAAGCAGATTATGATTACAATGAAAAAAAATCTCTCAATAGCACAGAGCAACAATCAACCACAAAAAACCAAAAGACCAAAAGTCAGAGAGAATCAGTGAATGGATGGGTGTAATTCAGTATTATGAATCAGTGTGTTTGTGTATGTTGAATGCAGGTGGGTGTTTATCAGTTACTGGAGGCAGCAAAATCTCTCCCAGCCGAGATGTTATGTCTTAGTGTCTGAAACTCGGAAGCATGTCCTTGAGGCATGGCAGATGGAAATTTCCTAAGCCAGTCACATGTCAATGAGAGTTCAGATGCAGTCCCAGTATGTTTATGAAAGAGAAGCACAATCTTCTGTTTTGTCTTAATCCAGGAGGAAAATAGACAACAGGGCATCGAATTCAAGGTCTGATAAGATAAGATAAGCCTTTATTAGTCCCACAATGGGGAAATTCCAGGATTGCAACAGCACAGGGACAGCAACACTCAGAGCAACAATCAGAAGGCAAGAAAAAAAACAACATCTAGCAAACATATGTCCATATTACTATAAATGTATATATATAGACACACAGTGCAGAGCATTATGGCTGGTGGATGTGCAGCAGAAAGTCTAAGCTCTCTCTCCGCGGATGCAGCGGGCCAGCTGGAAGTCTTTGGGCATGATGGTGACCCCCTTAGCGAAGAAGAGACCACCAGGTGGGTCTCGCTGGTCTCCTGCAGAGCCATGACGGCTGATAGACACAGATCACTCAGAGCATAGAATTTTACATCTCCAGCAATCCTGTGTTGATAATTTCCATACATAGGCTTTAAATCCATTCCTTGGAGGCACCAAAGACGACTCCAGATGTTTCCCTTCTAGAACATGGGTAAACATGTCCGGTAGAGTCCATCCCTCTACAGTGCATGCAGATGGTAATTTCCATGTTATCACTGCCGATAGTTAGTGCACTCCCCCGTCTAGTCGAATTGTTGAGAAGCAGCTATACCGGGACCGCTTTTAATTAGCTCTTCCAGTTAATATTTCGATACACCAGGAAAAACTCCAGAGCCAATCAGCAGAAAATCCTGTGATCCTAGCCAAACCAGGTAGATGTTTCCACATCCTCAGTCGAATCATGCAGACACATGCATTCCAATCCATGGGTCTCTCCATAGGGGCTCCCCCTGGCCCGAATTTATATAAAATGTTGTTAACTTTATTAAAGCCGCTCACCAAATCCATTTTTTTCGTTTGGTTCAAGATTCAGCCAGAAGACAGCGACGCAGACAAGACAGCAAGCTGGGATTCTCAGTTAGGGAGGGAAGGAGGGTAAAAGAGGGAGCAAAGAAAAAGGCGTCTGTTCTCTCTGAAGGGCAGAAGCAGAGTCTTCTCACCAAAGGTCTTAATCTCCGAGCCGTTCGCCGCTGTCACCAGGGGACCTCCGGAACCCACCAGTCTGTCCGCGTAGGAAGGAGTGATGAAACTCAACTGGGAGCCTGTGTCGACGAGGAACTGCCTCCCGGAGCATGCGTCCGACAAGTAGAGCAGCTTGTTCTCTTCCCCGAGGGCCGCGGCTGCTACCGACCCCCGGTCTTGGCGTTTCCCGAACGCCCGAACTGGCACGGCGGTACACACTTGCGTGCCCTCTCTGCGAAGCGGCGATGGTAGAAACAAAAGACGTCCGGTCCACGCTCCCTGGCCCTTGCCGCTGCCGTCGTTGGTGAGTCTGGCACCACTGTCTCTGGCCTCCTGTCGTCTGCGGTCGTCGCGCCGAGTTCTGCTGCAGCGGCCGTGGCTGCGCGCCGCTTGGTGGCATTGACAATCCGCTGCGCCTCTCGGCCCAGCGCGCGGTAGTCCCGTAGGGCCAACAGTGGCGAACTGGCCAGAGCCGCTCTCGCTGCTGACGGTAGAGTCCTGAGGAAGAGGTGGGTGAAAATGAAGTGATCATCGTCAGAGTCTTTCAACCTCAACAACTTCTCCATCAGGCTCGCGGGCATGTCGTTTTCCCCCTCCGTCAGCGCCAGGAGCCTCTCTGCTCGCTCCTCTGCCGAGGGGGTGAATTGCTGGATGAGTGCAGCCTTCAACGCGCCGTATTTGTCGCTCTCCGGCGGCTGGTCGATCAGGCTCTCCACATGCTGGGCCGTGTTGTTGTCCAGCTTTGCGACTACGTGGTAGAATTTCGTGACATCTACCGATATCCCTCGGAGGTTGAACTGCGCCTCAACTGCGTTGAACCAGGAGCGCGGATTGTTCTGCCAGAAGTCCGGTAGCTGGACTGTAGCGGCGTTCGCTTGGCTGGGGACTCCTGACGCGGCTGGCCCGGGGGAATTTCTTTCTTCCATGATACGTCTCAGGGTCACCAGTGTGGAAGATGTGAAAATGACGAGGCAGTGTTCTTTCTCAGAGTCAGCTTTATTCACATCTCCATCATTTCAAAGCAGAAAAAAGAGAGAGTATGAAACAGTAACTCTCGTCCTTAAATATCAGGGACTTCACACCTCATAGATCACATGTCCCACAGACCACCTTGCATAATAAAGACAGTCACAATGCATTTCACCACCTGGCATACTAAAGACAGTCACAATGCATTTCCCTCCATGATATCACTTCCACTGTCTCCCACGCATCCTTTAATCGACCCCCCACAGTCTCCAGCCTTGCATAACAAGGCTATGCTTCCTGCCTTTGTTCTGACCTGAAATGCGAGTCACAGAACCAGTCCAACAGGTCCATTGAGTGTTCACCACAATACCAAATTAATCACACCTGTGGATGCATACCTTATACAGTATATACCCCTTGCATCCACCCATTCTTCCTCTATCCTCCTGGTTGGTAAGAGCCTATACCGGCCTGTTTAACATTGTGTTTTTTGTGCTGCTTGGGTTGCCTTACCCTGGGTACCCTATCGCTGTGTAATAAAAATGTTGTCTTTTCTGCTGAATGAGAGAAGGTTTGCAGCGGCTGTGCAGCATGGTGTGCACTGTCCATGCCTGCTTAGAGGTATGTAATATGC
Organism: Pholidichthys leucotaenia; assembly: GCA_020510985.1. Lineage (NCBI taxonomy): Eukaryota > Metazoa > Chordata > Actinopteri > Cichliformes > Pholidichthyidae > Pholidichthys > Pholidichthys leucotaenia. The sequence goes on along the minus strand of CM035836.1, from coordinate 295,939,382 downwards.
ACTTGCCTTCTTTTCAACCGGAATTGTTAATGGTTTAGTGGCGTGAGGTATGTACTACCCTTACCTGCTTAAGGTTTGTGATGTATTTTTGTGCCTTCTTTTCAGGCAGAACTGTTTTAACAGTTTAACAGCACACAATATGCTTTATCTGCTTGGGATATGTGGTGAATTTTGCCTTTTTCAGGCAGGGATTGCTTGACAGTTTAACAGCACGGTACAATTTGCCATTAATTCTGTATCATTTTTCTCGACTGACAGTCGTCTTCTTAAAAAAAGAAAAGGAGGAGGGTACTGAGCACTCCTATGCTTGGTGCACTCTGGCCACCTTTTGGGGGGGAGTGGTACTGCATACAGATGGAAACTGAAATCTGATATTGCTATGTTGTCTTCTGACTAGCGCGCTTGTACCTCATGGAACAGCCCTTTGGCCTGTTTATAATAATAATAATACTAATAGATCTAAAAAGCGGAAGAAGATGAATGAATGAATGAATGAATAATAATAATAATAATAATAATAATAATAATAATAATAATAATTACTACTGTCTTGTTTTCTCTCCTATTGTTCTCTTGGAGGAATAATGGCTTCTGCGGAGAGTAAAGGAGGGGGAAATAGCCCAGACACTGGTATGCGATCATCCCCAGGGCTCCATCCCTCTAGGGTTAAGTTCAGCTGGAACTGAAAAGGCCAGCAGGAAGCAGAAACGGCTTGAAGGAAGCCAGCCACATGATCCAGCAGGTGGATTTCATGCAGAGCCAATTGGAGGAAGTGCGTAAGACCATTGAACATATGGCTGCAAATCACTGTCGCCTTTGGGTATGCCACACCAGGCTCCCGTATGTGCCCTGAGACCACATACTGGTGCAGTGTCTCTCGTGGCCTCTGATAACTTGGGAAAGACCATCAGATCTGACTGTGGCACCATAGGGAGAGTGGATGTCTCTGAGGATGATGAAATCGACGGTGACTCTCCAGTCGAGAAGAGCCCTACAATATATCTGTCAAGGCACGGCTCTCTGGGGCAGCATCAGTAGCTGGACTTCCTTCCCCATCTTCTCCGCCTAGGGCTTTGGCTTGGGACAGAGGTCCTGCAACCCAGAGGCAGGTTCCCTTGTCAGTTTATCCTGACTTTGGGGAACATCTGCAGAAGTAGTGGGCACATCTAAGGAAGCTGCTGCCCCCAGTTCTAGACTCAGTATTTTGAGTGGTGCTGCAGAGCAGGACTTGGATGGTGCGCTGAAGGTGACTCTACCTTTGCACTGCTGGCTGGAGCTTCCCCTACAGGCAGCAAGTCTATACGCCACCCTAACAGCAAGTGTCATGCCATTGATAGGAGAGTGGTTAGTGCCTACCAGTCTGTGGCTATGGCCTCTAGCCTGGCAAATGCTAATACACTTCTTTTTGTGTATTTAGAAGGTCTGATAAGGGACCTAGAATCAAAAGCGGAACTGACCTTTTACTGGAGTTGGTAAAGGCGGTGGACACTGATTCAAGGAGCTAGCTCACAGGCTACAGCACTTGGGAACTCCTTGACCAGCTGACCATGGCCCGGCAGCATGTGTGGTTGAGTCAGTCTGGATTGGCGAATATGGACAAGGCTGCTGTTTTGGAGGCTGGGGTAGCGCTTGGTGAGGTCTTTGGGCCTGCAGCAGAGGCGGTGTTAGACGAGGTGCAGAAGGTGAGACTGCGCATGCAGGCCTTTTGTCGGCCAGGACCATCCAGGTCGAGTGTCTGGAGATCTCTTCAGGGGGTGAGAACCCACAGTGGCTTCGTTTCACAGAGCCAGGTTCCTTTCAGAGCTCGGGTCACCCAAGGCAGAGGGCCTCTCGGCAGCGGGCACAGGTTCAGCAGCACTCACGTCTACTCTCTCAAGAACGTGTAGGCCATGGTTCTGCCAAGCCCCGCCAGCATCTTTCACGGCATGCTTCCCCTGATGTCAACCTTCTTCGCAGCACACCTCATGAGTTGTCATCGGTGCACCTCATGTCCATGGGAGATCGATGCACTGGAGTGTGGACACTGCTTACAATTCAGATTTCATTCTCCAACTTCAAGGGGTTCTAGAAGCAAAAGTAAGGAGGACACTTTTTCCGCGGTTCTGGGTAGCGAGGTCTCTGCCCTGCTGGGAAAGCACTTAATACAGGCTCTGTCTCCAGGAGAAGAGAGGTGAGACTTTTTTCACTGCCTATTCCTTGTCTCCAAGCGAATTGGTGAGTGACACACAGAGCTACCGGAGGACTGACTCCCCACTGTAGCTTTCGCTACTTACAGTGGCTGTGTGGCCTAAGGTCAGAGAAATGGGATAGGTGCCGCCCTATACACCGTATGGAGTCCCACGTCCTGTGGGAGGGAATTAACTAACTCAGCAAACCGGGGGTCTCCGTCCAGTTTTGGATCTGAGGCAGTTGAGCAAGTATCTCAAGGTGCTCCCTTGTCTGGTGCTCAGGCTGAGGACATTATTCAGGCCACAGGGCCAGGCAATTGGTTTACAACAATGGACCTTCGCAATGCTGATTTCCATATTCCCATAAATCCAGCCACAGGAAGTTCCTCAGGGTTCCTTTAGGACAAGCCTTCGGTTACAACGTCCTGCCTCTCGGCCTGTCCCTGTCCTCGGACGTTTATCAAGTGCATGGACCCTGCACTTACCCCACTATGGCAGAGGGGCATTCCAGTTCAATTATCTGGATGATTGGCTGGTTTTTGCACCATCAGAAGCCGTAGCAAGGAGCAATATGGAGACTATACTGGCTCACCCGGTGGCACTCGGGTTGCATTTGAATGTGGTGAAAGGCTGCCTGGTTCCAACCAGGGTTGTTGAGTACTTGGGGCTCACCCTGGATTCAGTTGCCATGAGGGCATCCCTGACTCCAAAGAGAGGACATACTCTCAAGGAATGCATCGAGAGCTGCATTTCACAAAGGACTGTATCAGTGCAGCAGTGCCAGAGGATCTTAGGCCTGTTTGCTGCAGCTGCCCAGGTGGTGCCACTGGGTCTTTTACATGCTCATCCTCTTCAATGATGGTTCACGCTTCAGAAGGTGGTTTTGCCCAGAGACACAAGGAGGAGGCTAGTTCTTCCAAAGGAGCCTCATGGTTCTCAGGTGGTGGAGACACTCAGCAATCCAAGATGGTGTTCTCCTGGGCCAAGTGGGCTGCAGGGTGACCATTACAACCGACACCTCCCAAGCAGGCTGGGGTGCAGTCTGGGAGGGAAGGTTTGTTTGGGGTCTGTTCAAGTAATTTTGATGGCCCCAAACTGGCCACAAAGACCATGGATGGCAGAGATCCATGAGATGTTGGAGGGCCATCTTTGGCCTCTCCCAATCAGACGGGATATGCTCTCACAGGCACAGGGCAGGATTTGATATCTGAATCCCCAGCTCCTGAGGCTTTATGTATGGCACTTGGACGGGAGCAATTGTGTAAACTTGGCTTAGAAAAGGAGGTTAAACTAACTAACTACTAACTAACCTGCACTTATATAGCGCTTTTCTAGTCACAAAGACCACTCAAAGCGCTTTCATTAATACTAACCCTCTATTCTAAGGGCCTATAGGAAACAGATATCTAGGGACAATTTAGAACAGCCAATTAACCTAACATGCATGTTTTTGGCATGTGGGAGGAAACCGGAGAAATCCCGGAGTAAACCCACGCAACACGGGGAGAACATGCAAACTCCACACAGATCACTGTTGGTCGGGGGCTGGGATCGAACCCACGATCCCACGATCCCCACAATCCCCCGGCCAAGGGTAAACTGTGCTGCCGCAGTGCTAACCACTGCGCCACCGTGCAGCCTAAAGACACCGTGCAGGCTTCACAGGCCCCATCTAAGCAGCTGCAATGCAGTGTGAAGTGGAGAGTGTTTTTGAACTGGTGTCGGACCAAGGGTGAGAATCCCTTGACAGGTCACATCTCTGTCATCTTGTTTTTTAACTCCAGGACCTCTTCGCTTGAGGTTGGGTGGAATCAACCATCAGGGGCTACCTAGCAGCAATGTCAACTGCCCATGAAAAATGTGATGGCTTGTTGCCTCAGGCACATTCCTTGGCTAGGCGATTTCTGAGAGGCGTGAGACAGAGCCGCCAATCCCGGCGTCCTTTGCTGCCCTCTTGGAATCTCTAGACAGTTCTTAGGGCTCTATGCTTGCCCCCTTTTGAGCCACTCTCCATTGCTGACCTTCGTCTGATCTCTGGGAAGACTGCTTTTCTCTTGGCAATTGTCTCAGCCAAGAGGGTCAGTGAACTGAATGCTGTCTCTGTGGACGCAGCATGTCTTAGGTTTGATGGTGATCGGTTGGCCCACCTGCGGCCCAAACCAGCTTTTCAACCCAAAGTGCTACTAGTGGAGTTGTTTTCCCACCCCCTTGTGCTTCAAGCCTTCTACCCTCCCCCACACACTTCTTCGGCTCCTTAGTTTGTGCCACTAAGGGCTCTTAAGGTTTATGTTGACCGTACGAGGTCTGTCAGCTCTTCAGACAAGCTTTTGTGTTCTATGGGGAGTCCACAATGAGCGGGCCTATCATTTAGTAGCGCCTGTCCTACTGGATAGTCAACCCAATTGCCTTTGCGTATGTACAGGTTGGAGCGGAACCATCAGGTAGGCTGGTGGACCGCTCAACACGGGGATTGGCCACTACGTGGGCATTGTTAGGGGTGCACTCTAGAGGATGTATGTGCAGCCGCTGGCTGGGCTTCTTCCTCAACGTGTTCCATTCTATAGGCTCAACCTGGCCTCATCAGTCGTCCCCTCATCTGTTCTGGGGGTTCTTAAGCCCAGCAGGTTCTTAAGTTGCATCTTAGTTTTCTTTCATGTGAGCCAGCATGTGTGCCTTGTGCTCAGAAGGTTTTGTTTCAGCTCCAGTTACCTGGAGGAACTGGCCTAACTTGTATGCACTCAGTTAAGTCCAATAAAGGAGCCAAACTCATCTGATTGTGTTTGTGCTTAATGGTGTGATTGGGGAATTGTGCCCCTTCGACCTGTGGGTGACGCCACCTCCATTCTCCTCAGGACTCATTTGGTATATGGTTGCCACGTGGTTACAGGTTCACTGAAATGAAATAAAATGTATGTTTACAGATGTAAACGGGGTTTTATGAATGAATGTGAACCTGTAACCATTCATTGTCCTTCATCAGTGGAGGCAGGCTCCTCCCAGTCATTAGAAAGAGGAATAATGGGTGAATGTAAGGGGTATATATATAAGGTGTGCATCCACAGGTATGATTAATTTGATATAATGCTCCTGTCCCAAGGATCATATTCACGTGGTTACAGGTTCACTTTCATTCATAAAACCACGTTAACATCCGTAAATGTACGATCTTGAGGCCATAGAAATAAAACGAGAAAAAAATTGACAAATCATCTCCATTAAAGGCCTAACTACAGAAGCCTCACCAGGTTATTAATTCTGAAAGAGGGTTTGTACCCAAGCCTCATGGAACACAACACTTTGTTAAATACAGTATCTCATGCGCAGAGAATTTGTGAGCTCAGGCCTTCAACAGTTTGATGACTGACCTAAGCATTACTGGGACTGGAGAGCCTCGTTTCTCAGGCCCACTCAGGACTTGAATCTGTCACCCAGGGAAAAGTTGGATTTGTTGGTGAAGTGGCTGGAACCTGATTCAGCAGAGCAAGTGAGGAGAATTTGATCAGTACACATCCTCAATCCCTCAACAGGCCTCAACATGGTGTGGCAGCATCTGGAAGACTCATGGGTCAGCAGAAATTATTGAACATACACTGTTAAGAAAATTAATTTTTTAAAAAGTTGAATAACAAAGACAATGCTAAATTAAAAGAGTTTGGTGACATGCTCCTTGAGCTAGAATGTGCCAAGCAAGAAGGTAGCTCCCAGGCCTTGCTTATAGAGACATGTAAAAAATAAAAATTAAATTAAATATATCAATAAAAATGTAAACTTCACCAGCAGTCAAGACCATTGCCATCACATATTACGGGGATCCGTGTATGCAGTGTTCACTTTTTTGTATGTGGGACTAAATCTTGTTGTTCACTTTTGTGCCCCAATTGATTATTAAATAAATTGTTAAATGTTAAGTGTATTTTTATTGCCAACAGCATGTTTGCACCTGGTGCTATGGAAGCTTCCACAGCACCAGGTGCTGCCGCCACCAGCACCATTTGGTGCACTCTCTCCAGATGGATTCCAGCAGGCAGTTAGTGGCGGAAGCATTTGGATGAATTGCTAAATACAGCTGTGACAGTGAGCACTGAAAGGGCACAAAGCGTGTTATTTCACTCTGAGTGGAGTGTTTATGATCCTGACAATTGAGCTGAGAGAGCGAAACAACTGCTACATAGTGCATTGCTTGTTTGAACGTGATTTTTTGGACAGCGGCAAAAATCCAAAATCATGGAGACAACAGACACGCAGGGTCCTGTACGGAGGCTGTCCTGTTTAAATAAGCTGAATGTTACTGCAGTCTCCAACCAGTCCACACACCCTGTAGTTGAAATACTGGAGTTACTACCACTGCTTTATGAAAATGATCGATTTTTTAAAAAATTTTTTTAACATAATCAGCAGTTCATGCCTGTAGGAAGACCGGAGCTCCACACAATTGTCACACACGCACAAGTTGAGTGTGGAGCTGCAGTGACTTTTTCACAGTTTCCATTGTTTGCCACATCAGTTATGAACCCTGTTTAAATTACAAGACCACAGAGTCCTAAAAACATTTCCAATATACCGCATATTGCAGTGTTGAGCTATCCGCCATCACCACAGGGGAAATTCCTCCACCGTGACAGCCCTAAGCAAGGCTATTGAAGAATGAAAGGTTTATCTAAAGAGAACTGCATATGCTTCAGATGCTCTGGTTCTACCACGCACATTGCTAAAGACTGTAAAGTTGCAGTGAAATGTTTTGAGTGCAATAGTGCACAGTCCTGCACTCAGGGCCTCCTGCTTCAACCGCTGCGAGGGCTGTAGTTGACAAAGAGGAAAGTGGGGTACAAAAGGAAGTCGTGTCCTCTAATACATCCAAGTGTACAGACATTTTTGTCCATTTCGCATAGAGGCGATCAACATGTGATACTGCTGAGGTGTTATGGAAGCCCAGATTGCTTTTATAGCGGCCTTCAGCTCATCTGTATTGTTGGGTGTGGTGTCTCATCTTCCTCTAGACAACTCTTCATAGATTCTCTATGGGGTATAGGTCAGAAGAGTTTGCTGGCCAGTCAAGCACAGTGATACCATGGTCATTAAACCAGGTACTGGTACTTTTGGCAGTGTGGACAGGTGCCAAGTCCTGCTGGAAAATGAAATCAGCATGTAAATAAAACTTGTCAGCAGAGGGAATGAAGTGCTCTAAAATGTCCATGTAAGATAAGATAAGGTAAGATAAGCCTTTATTAGTCCCACAATAAGGCTGCACTGACTTTGGACTGAATAAAACAGTGGACCAACACCAGCAGATGACATGGCTCCCCAAATCAGGTACCAAGACCTGTCATTTGGAAATCAAGATCCCAGAGTCTGGGGGTGGACGAGATTTGCCCTGAGTACCTCAAGGCCCTGGGTGTTGTAGCGCTGTCATGGTTGACACACCTCTGCAACATTGCATGAAGGTTGGGGGTAGTGCCTTTGGCATGGCAAACCGGGGTGGTGGTTCCTCTCTTCAAAAAAGGGGACCGGAGGGTGTGCTCCAACTTTAGAGGGATCACACTCCTCGGCCTCCCTGGGAAGGTCTATGCCAAGGCACTGGAGAGGAGAGTCCGGCCGTTGGTCAAACCTCGGATTCAGGAGGAGCAATGTGGTTTTCGTCCTGGCTGTGCACATCGGACCAGCTCTTTACCCTCTCAAGAATCCTCGAGGGTTCGTGGGAGTTTGCCCAACCACTTTACATGTGTTTTGTGGGCTTGGAGAAGGCATTCGACTGCGTCCCTCATGGTTTTTTGTGGGGAGTGCTTTGGGAGTACGGGGTATCGGGCTTGTTGTTACGAGCTATTCAGTCTCTGTACGACTGTTGTGAGAGTTTGGTTCATATTGCCAACACTCAGTCGGACTCATTCCCAGTGAGAGATGGACTCCACCAGGGCTGCCCTTTGTCACCGATCCTGTTCATAATTTTTATAGACAGGATTTCTAGTCGCAGCCAGGGAACGGAGGGTGTCATGCTGGGTGACCACAGGATTTCATCTCTGTTGTTTGCAGATGATGTTGTCCTGCTGGCTTCATCCAGCAATGACCTACAGGTCTTACTGGGACGGTTTGCCGCTGAGTGTGAAGCGGCTGGGATGAGAATCAGCACCTCCAAGTCCAAGTCCATGGTCCTCAGCCGGAAAAAGGTGGACTGTCCTCTCCGGTTTGGGGACAAGCTCCTGCCCCAAGTGGAGGAGTTTAAGTATCTTGGGGTCTTGTTCACGAGTGATGGGAGAATGGAACAACAGATTGACAGACTGATCGGAGCAGCATCTGCAGTGATGCGGACATTGTACTGGTCTGTTGTGGTGAAGAGAGAGCTAAGCTCTAAGGCAAAGCTGTTGATTTACCAGTCAATCTATGTTCCTACCCTCACCTATGGTCATGAGCTTTGGGTAATGACCGAAAGAACGAGATCGCGGATACAAGCGGCTGAAATGAGCTTTCTTCGTAGGATTGTTGGACTCAACCTCAGAGATAGGGTGAGGAGCTTAGTCATCCGGGAAAGGCTCAGAGTAGAACCGCTGCTCTTCCACATTGAAAGGAGTCAGTTGAGGTGGTATGGGCATCTGATCAGGATGCCTCCTGGACACCTCCCACTTGAGGTGTTTCAGGCACGTCCCTCTGGGAGGACACTCCAGGGCAGACCAAGGACTCGCTGGAGAGACTATGTCTCCCAGTTGGTCTGGGAACGCCTTGGCATCCTCTCTGAAGAGCTGGAGCAGGTGGCTGGGGAAAGGGAAGTCTGGGCTTCTCTGCTTGAACTGCTGCCTCCGCGACCTGGACCCCGGAAAGGCGATAGAAGATGGTTGGATGGATGGGTCCCAGAGTCTGGAGGAAGAGAGGAGAGGCACAGAATCCAAGCTGCTTGAGGTCCAGTGTGAAGTTTCCACAATCACTGACGAGCAAACTGATTTGAACATCCATCCATCCATCCATCTTCTTCCGCTTAATCCTTTTTGGGTCGCGGGGGGGGGGGGGTGCTGGAGCCTATACCAGCATCTTAGGGCGAACACCCAGTATTACAATGAGAAGTGTGATCACGGACTGTATTGCGTGTCCCGCGAAAGCTGTACAGGCAGAACAGTTACACTTTTTATCTTCTGCTATAACATGAAGTGCTGTGGTGGTGTTAATTTGCAGCCATATTCCCAGTATATATAGTTTGCCATGTGCATGTGACTAGATAGATACTGCAGATTGATTGACTGACTGATTGACCATGTTTACATGTATATGATTAAATCAGTTATGATTGGATTTCTGGAGTTATCTGATTATTCAAGAGGCCATATAAACAGAATAAGCAAATAAAGTCCATGTAACCCGGGTCATTAAGTCAAATGGTGTACCCTCCAATAATCCATTTTTTTCAGTGCATGTAAATGTGACAAAATGGGTTATTGCCATTATCAGTTTATTCCCAGTAATCAGTGTACTGTGATTGTAATCTGTGCACCATTGAGAGCATCCTCACCAGCTGCATCACGATGTGGTATGGAAGCAGCACCGCCTCCTGCTGGAAGACACTGCAACGCACAGTGAAAGCTGCCAGCAAGATCATCAGTGCCCCTTTGCCCCCCCATCCCCACCCCCCGGACATCTACCACACACGCAGAGCTCACTTTTCAGCCTTCTGCCCTTGGGGAAAAGGTACTGGAGCCTCCAGGCCCGTTCCACAAGACTGCTAAACAGCTTTGCTCACCAGGCCATTGTAGTGCTGTATGTATGACATATTATGGTGCTACACGGGTGGTGATGTCACCCAGGGTATAAGAGGGCTGTGTGGTCGAGGGGCGGTCTCTTCGACCACCTCTCAGCCTAGCGGGAGCGTCTGTCTATTTTGTGAGTGCATAATCAAGTCCTGTGTAGTTCACCACTCGCCTCATCATTGTTCCACCTTTTACAGACATAACAATTGGTGACGAGGCCATTTTTTGGAGTCTCCGGGAAAGCCTCCAGTGCCTTGGGCAAGGTGGTTCACCACCTTTCAGAATTACTTGATGGCACTAAACCTTGGTGAACTGAAGAAGGTACGAGCACAGGTGATTTTCATCCACAATTTTGGTATGGAAGGGTAGCGTATCCTTGTTATCTTGGGGGCTAGCGATAGCTTCGAGGACGTGATTGAGCTAATGGCACAACACTTTCGCACACCTGAAAGCGTCATCATCAGGAGGATGAAATTTTGGCAGCGCCACCAGCGGATCAGTGAGTCGGTACAACACTATGTTGCGGAGCTGCAGCAGCTGGCTAGAGAATGCCAATTTGGCGATTTAGAGGAAGAAATGGTTCGCGACCAGTTGGTGGAGCACACGCTGTGCTTGTCAGCACAGTCGAGACTGCTAACACACTGCAGCGAATTGACTCTAGCCACAGCTGTGGAAATAGCTCAACAGTGTGAAGCAGCGGACATGCTGTCACACGACCTCAGTGAAAGAGCTACACTACACCGCTATGACTCACGATTGACAGTGCAGGCTGTGGACCCGGACAGCAAAGATAGCGAGCGAGAGGAATGCACTACAGCTGTGAAGTTGAGGTCCACCCTGGGATCACCCAAATGTTCAGGTTGTGGGTCCACTAAGCACCAATATAAGGCTAGAGAGTGTCCGGCGAGAGGTAAACACTGTGGCAAGTGTGGACTCCTGCATCATTTTGCCAGGGCCTGTAATAGGTTCAAGCGAGGTGAACGGCGACACTTTGCCAGGGCCTGTAATAGGTTCAAGTGAGGGGAACGGCGACACAAAGGGGACACCCCTGCTCCAACTCCCACGGTTATCCACACTGTTTCCCCGGACACCGACGGCCATACGTATTGTACAGTGGAACTGGACGGAGTGGAGGTACCATTACTGGTTGGCGCAGTGAGGTCAGTGTTGAGTTGGCCCACTGTGAGGAGTTTCTTCTCATACCATCAGTTGAGAGGTCATTTGAAGCCATTTTGCGGCTATGGAAGAAGGAGGCTGCCCATTGTGGGTTCGGTGGAGCTGACGGTCCATTACAAGTCAGCGGTGGCCGCCAACCTGGAGTTTCTAGTGACTGGCAGTGGCGAGAATGTGATGGGCTGTGATCTCTTATATGGACTGGGGTTTTCCATCACCACTGGCGCTGGTGGTGGAATGGTCAGGCTGTGATTTGTGGGACCGACCGGTGTCGCAAGTGGCGGATGATGCAGTATGGGATGAACCTTGGCCTAGTAGTCTGGAAGGTGAACAGGACCAACCCCATCCAAGGCCATTGCGGGAGGGTTCCTGCGCCAGAGCTCAAGTTGCCCTAGCTGAGGGAACTGGGCGGCACCGTGGGACGCCCGTGATGGCAGATGGAGCCGAGTGGCTGACTCATCCTTCTTCCGGAGTTTGGCTGGGAGGAACCAAGAAGCAGGGGGTCACAACGGCTTTGCCAGCGTCTCAAATGAAGCAAGTGGGGCAGGACGGGCTGGCACAGTTAAACGATGTGCCACTCAGGAATACTGGAAACTGAGTAGGGCTCCTCTGGGGGTCGCTGATTATGGTTCGACCCAGAGAGGAGGCCCGGTCGAGAGGGGTTCACAGGAAGCAAAAACGGCAGGAGGACCGGGGCGGCTGCAGGTGGTGGCTGTTCGGGAGGACGGTTATTTTCAGCTGTCCGATGGTACAGAGAGGCACCCCAACGAGCTACGGCACATCTACGAGGAGAGGAGGTGTCTCGGCACCAATGTAGATCGTCTCCGGGCGCCAAGAGAAGAAGATGCTCTGGTCGGTACACGCCTGACAGGTCTCCGGGGGGTGGGCTCTCTACGGTAACTGACTGATAATTTGGGGGGCAACGTGTTACTATATGTTGTTGTTGGTATAAATTGCCCAAGTTGATGAGTAATGCATATTGTTAATATGAGTGATGTTTGATATTCTAGTTAGAAGAAATAATCTTTTGTATATGTATTCAAAAAAATAAGGGGGATTGCTTTGATTTATTTATTTTAGGAGCACAGCACTTTTGTGTTTGAGAGACTGCACTGAGTAAAGATGGCAGAATAATCTGTCTAGCCATGTGGGGGTGAGATGGTAGTCCACCTGTCCTCCCCTAGCTTTAGTTGTTTTGGTGTGAATGTTATAGGGCTTTACAAATTTTCTGTTAGTTGTAGAGTGTGATTCGGGTTTCAAATTAGGGAGGGTCTTGATTGTATGTATGTTTTGGACCTTTTTGAAGGGGGGAGGGGATTTAGTGTTGTATGTAGGACATATTATGGTGCTACACAGGTGGTGAAGTCACCCAGGGTATAAGAGGGCTGTGTGGTCGAGGGGCGGTCTCTTCGACCACCTCTCAGCCTAGCGGGAGCGTCTGTCTACATTCTGTGAGTGCATAATCAAGTCCTGTGTAGTTCACCACTCGCCTCATCATTATTCCACCTTTTACGGACATAACAGCCATCAGGACCCTGAACTCTGCCCCCCCGTCCCCCCACACACACCCCACACCCCACCCCTGGACCATAACACACTCACCCACACAATAACTACTTCAGCTGTTTTCACAGAAAGACTTGGCACACCAACAGTACTACATCTGCTGCTGTATGTCTCTGCACCTTACTGCAACTATTTGCAGAAATGCCATATCTGCTGCTGTCTGTTATTGAAATATTAATCATGTGCAGTCCTATCTGTCACTGTCTGCACCTCCACTACCGCATTGAACTTGCAATTATGGGTATTACGGCTGTACTTTTTCTGTGTATAGGATTGCTGTGTTCCATCCTTTATCTTTATTTGCACTACAGATAGCATTACTGTACATAGACTGCTGTTGTTGTTCATCCTTACTCCTTTTCTTATCCAGTATATTGCACACACATCGCTAAGAGAAATGGCATTTCAATTCTCCTGTATGTCTTGTACATATAGAAGTATTGACAAATAAAATCTTTGAATGTTACTGGGGTCACTGATTGATTGACATTCCAAGTTAAAGAATCCTGAAAACAAAATCACAAAAAAGCCCATCACATCTTTTCCATCTTGCGGCAAAAGCATGGATAAGGGATACAGATGGCAACATATAACACACGCGTGAGTTCAAGTGAAATAAGCTCCAATTATGTCGTAAACACAGCCAACGGCAACAGAAAACAATGCAGGGCCTATGGAGTCTGTGTGGCTTAAACACTATCAGCTGTGCTCACACAGCCAGTTTATTCACCAAGCATTTATACCCAAGATCTCGCCTCTGTTGCTCACTCTGAGTCTGTTTAAGACATTGGAAGTTTCTATTTGCATCTCTCCCTGGGATAGGGAAGTTTGGGAGAGCACATATTTTTGAAAGGGCAGAAATGTCAGCATAAATTGTTGCCAAACACAGTCGTCATTCTCAAAGACTACCTAAAGAAATGTTAAACATGAGGCATCAATGATAACAAAAAAATGAATGAATCATGATGGCTCCTTTTACAGAGCAAAACTGGAATATTTAAGATGTGCTTCTCATCATGCATGTTGGTAATAGGGAAATTTTGGGGTAGGTTTTTTTTAACTAGACATTAATTCCAGCCTGGTTTTATGAAAATGCTCCTGAATGAGACACCGTGTTTGTTAAGTGATTTGGCTCATATCAGATCACATTTTAGAGCGCCGACATGCAGCTTCAGGCATGATTTAGCAATATGACAGGGGAGCTGTTCGGTGTGGTAAACGGCGACATCTGGTGGTAGGGAAAATAACTACATGAATCGAGCTGTTTCCAGTTCCAAGGTGTTTTAACCCTCAGCCGACTTGGGCATTATTTACAATGAATCCAGCACCTGGCGCTGATGTGTGCGGTGCGTGCTCCTAGGGTTAATGTGGAAGTGAGAGCGTGTCCCTTCTGTATCTCCATGACCCTAACCTTTACCTTCACTTACAGGACACACAACAATGTAAAACAGCAACAGAAACTTTTTTTTTTTTTTAAACACAAAAAGACTCACCTCCTCTACCCCAAAGCAGAATTTTACATCCTGCTCCCTTGAGTGGTCAGATGAGCTTATATTGTGTTCATTCAATTTATTTTAAAAGTCAGATCCTTTTTAAAATAACAGAGTGAATTGGTTTTCCAAAATCCAAGTGGCAGGCGTTGCTGCAGCAATCCTTTCACAGACATTTGGCATCTGAGTCCACAAGTTCACTCACCTGAACTGTCATTGAAAGGCTTTGCAGCTGCTGCTGCATGAACTTCCCAGATGATGCCTTCATGACCACAGGACATCACAATGCCCACACAGACGGCATTTCTTTATGAAAACAGTTCCAGAGTACAGAAAAGAAAGCCAAAGTAAGGAAAAGAAATAAACCCATAATATCCTAACAACACACACACAAACACAGGAATATATACCCATTACCATTACATGCAGTACATAAAGACTTGAATGCAGTAGTTGATGCTGTTGTGAATCATGGGCATGTGTTATCATGCAGTTAGGCAAGGACACTACTGAGCTGAACTCCACTACACTAATGTTAAATAACCACTATCAGTGTTTTATTTTATTTTATTTTATTTTTTGCTACTGTGGAAAAGCAAAACCACTCAGGACACTGTGATACAGTTAGGTCCATATAAATTTGGACACTGACACAAGTGTTGTTATTTTAGCTGTTTACCAAAATACTGTATATTCAAGATCCAGTTATTTAATTAATATGGGATTAAAGTGCAGACTCTCAGCTTTAATTTGAGGGTTTTCAAATCCAAATTGGAGCTACAGTTTAGGAATTGCAACCATTTTCATACAAAGTCTCCTCATTTCAGAGGCTCAAAAGTAATTACACAAATTAACATTACCATAAATAAAATGTTCATTTTTAATACTTTGTTGAGAATCCTTTGCAGGCAATACCTGCAGGAAGTCTGGAACCCACGGACACTACCAAATGCTGGGTTTCCTCCTTTGTGATGCTTTACCAGGCCTTTATTGCTGCTGTCTTCGGTCGTTGCTTGATTGTGGGTCTTTCTGCCTTAAGTTTTGTCTTATAAAAGAGAAATGCATGCTTGATCAGGTTGAGATCTGGTGGAGCTTGTGGAGTATTTGTCCTCCAGTTTGAAAGTGCTATGAGACGACTATTGTTGTGAAATGGCGCTATATAAATGAAGTTGAATTTGACTGCTTGCAACCCATAGCTTTAAATGCAGTTGGAAACAGGAATACAACACACATGCAAAGAAATGTCAGCTTTAGGAATGACTGAGAATTTAATATGACAGATGAATTCACACACACACACACACACACACACACACACACACCACAACTGTGATATGTTTGGCAAATATCACCAACAGTGTTGGAGTGCAAACAGTGGCAAGTGGTCAGGACATCATATGGTTGCCAAAGTCATTTGTTGAGCCACTAGCCTTGGCCTCATGGGTTTCCATGGAAACCGTTTTCTCTGCAGACTGCCAGTTGCGTGGTCAACTGGGCCACTGAAGGGAGAACAGGGCTAGCCAGCCAGACAGCCAGCCTGCCAGTGTGTGCAGTGACAGCCCGTGTGCCCCCAGAAAGTAATTGGAAACAACATCACACAGTCCAGTCTGTCATAATGTTCGCAAAAGGGCAGCGGCAATAAGGCCTGAACATGTAGAGGAAGAAGCAGATGGACATTTAGGCCTAAGGGGCAGTTTTGGTAAGAACCGAGTGTTTGTTATGTTGCCCGTCTTCACAGCTGTACTATAAAGACTTGGCACAGTTGGAGGCCCTGAAAGAAGCCACAGGAAACCATTATTAACTACAAAAAGGTGATTTTTAACATCTTGTTGCTGAAATCTACAGTATGTGACAGCTGAGCCTAGATCCGTTATGTTTTACTTAACATCATAAACACAGAAGCATATGGTTACAGATTGTCTCTGCATTTGAAGCTAAGAGATGAAAAAAAGGGAGATGATGCTTTTGAATCATCAATTAACACCCACCACCACTACCAGAAACTACGACAAATCTGCCTGAAAAGCCTTGTTGGGATTTCCTCTTCCATCAGATTAACACATAATAACTATACAGACTGCCTCCTGGCTAGTCTGGCAAACCGTCAAGCAGGAGAAGAGGGGTTAATGAAGTTTCCAGTGAGTGCCAGAACTAATTTGCCTACAGTGCCACTAATGCGGCCGCAGCAGTTTTTAATAAGATAAGATAAGATAAGATAAGCCTTTATTAGTCCCACAACGGGGAAATTCCAGGATTGCAACAGCACAGGGATAGCAACACTCAGAGCAACAATCAGAAGGCAAGAAAAAACAAGCAAGCAAGAGCAGCTAATATACATATGTACATATTACTATAAAATATATATATATACACACACACACACACAGACACACTTAATGCATTAATGCACTTAATGCATTAATGCACTTGTCTGTAAATTCTTAACACCCCACTACACATCCATAAATCCACAGTCAGTAATATAGCTCATATTATTTTGACCTATATTGTTATTTTGGGGCCAGCATGACTCGGGTCATTTGACTCTTATCTTAGCTCAGCAACATAAATCAGAGCAACCATGGATTATTATTTTTTTTTTTTTTTTGGGTGGTGGGGGGGTTGCTGTAAATTGCAGTCACCATACATGACTAGCTCATTCATTAATCCACAGTAGCTAGACAGCATCGGATGGTAGTCTGTAGGATGACTTTGCAAAGCAATAAGAGGAAGAGAGTGAAAGCAGAGCCAAAGATGAAGTGGGGGAAGTTACAGAAGGAAGAAGGTTGCACAGAGTTCAGGGTGGAGTTGATACAGGCTCTGGGTGGTAGGGAAGAATTACCAGATGACTGAGAATGTACAGCAAAAGTAATGAGGGAAACGGGTAGAAAGGTATGTGGTGTATCCAGTGGACAGAGGAAGGAAGACAAGGAGACTTGGTGGTGGAATGAGGAGGTACAGGAAAGTATCCAAGGAAGAGGTTAGCAAAGAAAAAGTGACATAGTCAGGCAGATGAAGAAAGTAGACAGGAGTATTTAGAATCTAGGGGCATGGCAAAGAGAGAGGTGGCAAAGGATAAGGCATATAGTGAGTTGTATGAGAGGCTGGACACTAAGGAAGGAGAAAAGGACTTGTGTCGATTGGCTAGATAGAGAGATCAAGCTGGAAAAGATGTACAGCAGGTTAGGTTGATTAAGGACAGAAATGGTAATGTACTAACAAATGACGAAAGTGTGTTGAAAAGGTGGAAGGAGTACTTTGAAGAGCTGATGAATAAAGAAAATGAGAGCGAGAGGAGGATGGATGAAGGAAAGATAGTGAACAAGGAAGTCCAGAGGATTAGCAAGGCAGAAGTGAGGGCAGCTTTGAAGAGGATGAAGAATGGGAAGGCGGTTGGTCCAGATGACATACCTGTGGAGGTATGGAGATGTTTAGGAGAGATGGCAGTGGACTTTTTAACCAGATTGTTTAATACAATCTTGGAGAGTGAGTGGATGTCTGAGGAGTGGAGAAGAAGTGTTTTGGTACCAATTTTCAGGAACAAAGGTGATGCTCAGAGCTGTAGTAACTACAGAGGCATAAAGTTGATCAGCCACACTATGAAGATATGGGAAAGAGTTGTTGAAGCCAGGTTGAGAAGAGAGGTGACAATCAGTGAGCAGCAGTGCAGTTTCATGCCAAGAAAGAGTACTACAGATGCAACGTTTGCTCTCAGTGTGTTGATGGAGAAGTATAGAGAAGGTCAGAAGGAGTTGCACTGTGTCTTTGTGGATCGAGAGAAAGCATATGATAGAGTGCCAAGAGAGGAAGTGTGATACTGTATGAGAAAGTCGGGAATGGCAGAGAAGTATGTGAGGGTGGTGCAGGACATGTACGAGGACATCGAGGTGGTGGTGAAGTGCGCTGTAGGAGTGATGGATGGATTCAAGGTAGGGGTGGGATTACATCAGGAATTGGAATTCTGAGCCCCTTCTTGTTTGCCATGGTGATGGACAGGCTGACAGATGAGGTCAGGCAGGAGTCTCCGTGGACCATGATGTTTGCACAACATTGTGATCTGCAGTGAGAGTAAGGAGCAGGTGGAAGAGAACCTAGAGAGGTGGAGGTATGCTCTGGAGAGAAGAGGAATGAAAGTCAGTAGAAGCAAGACAGAATACATGAGTGTGAATGAGAGGGAGGCAGGTGCAATGGTGAAGATGAAAGGAGTAGCGGTTGTGAAAGTAGATGAGTTTAAATACCTGGGATCAACCATCCAAAGCAATGGAAAATGCACAAGAGAGGTGAAGAAGAGAGTGCTGGCAGGGTAGAGTGGGTGGAGCCGAGTGTCAGGGGTGATTTGTGACAGAAAGGTAGCAGCAAGAGTGAAAGGGAAGATTTATAAGACGGTAGTGAGACCTGCTATGATGTATAGTTGGAGACAGTGGCACTGACTAAAAGACAGGAGGTGAAGCTGGACATGGCAAAGCTGAAGATGCTAAGAGGAGGGATAGTGGATATACTGGACAAAGGATGTTGAAGATGGAGCTGCCAGGCAGGAGGAAAAGAGGAACACCACAGAGAAGATTCATGGATGTAGTGAAGGAGGAGAGGTTTTAAGATACAAGGGATAGGGTGAGATGGAGACAGATGATCCGCTGTGGCAACCTCTAAAGGGAGCGGCCGGAAGAACAAGAAGAAGAGCTGGTCTTAGTGACCATGGTGGGGTCTATTGGTTGCAAATGTGCTGATTCTCTGTTAGGTCTCCAGCCTCCTTCCCAAGACATGCTCTAAAGATCCTAGGAAAGGCTCAAGTGCCCTGCAACCAGTTTAAGCAGCTTAGAAATGGAATGATTTAATGAACAGTGGCAATCAAGCAAAAGACTTTCTGGTAGTTGCTGGAATTGTCATCACCTGACACCACATGAATTGTCACGTCTAGACTAAGACATTCTCCACAGAGCACACACATCAAAAGCAGCACTTTTGATGTGTAAATAGCTGATGTTTGAAAGGGATTTTTTTAGGTATGCGCAGATGTATTGGCTGATATATCAGTATCAGTTGATATTCACCTTCTTGACTGATATCAGCTATTAGCAAATAAGATATTGGCTGTGGCCAATATTTTTCTGTGTCCCAGTTGTGTGGCACTGCGTTTGGCCTGAAACAGACAACAGTAAGCTACAGCTGCAAATTCAGAAAACATCCAGAACTGAACCATTTTTTAAGTATTTCTATTATATATATAACTTGTATTTCTTTGTATGCTGACACTGATGATGGAATAGATGAAACCCAAAAAGATAATAAAGAATCAGAATTGGCCTTCAGACAGCTCATTATTTTCAACATGAGTGTCAGCCCAGAATTACACAATACTACATGGACTTAACTGTATATTTGTACCAACCCTCTTCTGTTTTCCATTCTTCTGGGCTTTTTGGTTTTAGTGGAGGCAGCCCAACCCCAACAGTGTGGTAGCCCCGACAAGGCGAGTTAGTGGTCCTTGGCCAGTGATTGTAAAAGGGTCCCAAGCTGCTGTGCACTGAGGCAAATGAGGCGCATGACTCATCAGGGCAAACACAGGATTAGCTGGTAATGATCTGGCAAATGGTTTTGAAATTGTAATTATTTGCCCCTCAGCTGGACCTGGTGAAAGAGAATAAGAAAAGAGAGAGGGGGAGAAAATATATCTAATAAAAGGTAAATGTTAGGCCAGGTTACATTATTTCATAGATACGCTTCCAACAGCCACATAAGACAGATGAAGCAGAACACCCCAAACTTAAAACAATTAACACTTCACGCAGGATGTATGGGAGAGATGAAATATCACAGGAGCCAGTACACATGATGCTCTGATCACATTTTTGGCAGATGAATCAGCTCCCTTGTGGAACAGTCAGTTCTGAATGGCACGCTTCAGATTTTGGCACAGTGTTGTGTTCTGTGCAGATCAGGGAAACAAAACACAATTTAAACAGACTGGGATTCAGTCAGTGTGCTGGCTTTTGATGATTCTGTATTGGTCCTAGGTACCTTTCTTTTATAACCTTGTAGGTGCAGTCATTAAGTGCTTTGAGTAGTCTTTGAGATTACAAAAGCGCTCTATAAATACAGGTCCTAGTTCGCAGTTTAGAGGGTACTCAGAGCGTGCATTGCTCTGCTGAGGCCCTACCTGGCAATGCTAAATAATGGGACAAAAAGTGATCCAGAATCCACATCATGACCCAAATCACCTGCAAAATATAATGGTTTCATCTGTAGCCCAAGGGCCACTTTTGGTCATAATTTCATCAAAATCCATACAGTAGTTTTTGCATAATTCTGCAAACAAACATGAAAGGATTGTCTTCTTGGCAGAAGTAATAACAGATCATCACACTGATTTACTTTTCCTTTCAGGACATGTTGGGATAACAAATTACACATATGTAATACTGGGAGTGTTATATAGCATAAAGCAAAATAAAGACATACTCCATGTGAGGGACTGGTGTCAGGGGTTTTCTTTGGGGGAAAAAGAAAAAAAAAACTTTTCCCTGACTTTTCATTGACCATTCTCAACCTTTAACAGAGGTTTTACACTCATGGTTTACTGTATAAAATAATTAGAATGCAGTTCATTAAAGGGACATAGTTCCTGAAAGTTGTCATATGGTTACCTATAGACTGGTAATAAATGGGGCATCATTTGCAGCCACATGTGCTGCCCTCTGATAGATGGTAGTTGGAAATCCAAGTTTAAATCTCTTTACACTGGCATCATGTCTGACACCAGGAAGCAACATCCATGTGGTTTTCACAGTACTGTGTTCGCCAGGCAATAATTTATAGCATTATTCAGCATTTTACCACAACAATGAAAACCAATGAAGACCATTTGTTCTGTTGCCAAACCTTATTCTCATCTTGCCTTATGATAGGATATTTTCAGGTTTCATAGATTATTCTATATGATTTTAATGCTGTATTATTCTATTTTATGTTATAACTGTATCTGGTGCATATAATGAGCCAATGTCTGATACTCTGTGTTTTTCCATTGTCTCAGAGCTTGAAAAGAATGTCTGTTTCTCAGTGTAAGATTAGGCTGAGCAAGATTGTAAATAATGATGAAGGTTTTTGTTTTATCATACCAAGCTGTTCTGATTAGAATGCCCGAAGTTACGATGAGTTAGGATGACCAGGTCATGTAAAGATCATAGCAGAATGTTCAGTGCTGTCCATAGATTAGAAGCAGTCTCTTGGAAAGATGGCTCCAGCCGTCTTTAGGTTTAGATAAGTTCAGGGACCCTGCCCAGGGTATAAGAAGCAACATCCTTGAACACATGTTAGGGAGTTGGTGTGAGCAAGCTCTGAGGCACGTTATGCTGTGATTGATTGCCTCCTTTTTCTGATCAGAAAGAGAATAAATGGCTCAGAACTTGGAAACTGCCTATTGATTATTGATTCAGTCTCAATCAATTCATTTTTGATCTAACATTTTTGGCGCCCAAACAGGGACCCACATAAAGAGGTCCACAGCGTTTTCCAACGGATCCAGACTGGACTGTGCACAGTCAAAGAAGAGGAGAGGCCCACACTTCTGGGGAGCGCTGAAAAGAGCGCTGAAAAAGAATTTCCCTCTTCAAAAGAATTTCCCTCTTCAAAAGCCCTGGTGACGTCAGGGAGCGGCGTAGAGCTCTGACGGGTCTACCAGAACTCATAGAGGCGGATACCAAGTGTGAGTAATTTATTTCAGTTTTGTTATTGCTGTTATGGCCAGTGAGTGATAGCCTAGACCGATTGTACACTGTGAAAAATCTGAAAGAATGAAACTAGCGGCTAAATTGATGAGTTATTTTTACCCACGGTGAGAATATCGTAATAATCCCTTGGGAGGAACAAGGTTTTCCTTTGCAAATGGTGACCGATATTTCAAGACCCGGGGTAATTCTTAGAAATTTGCTGCTTTCTACGCTCAAGTAAGCAAGTGGAGGTCTAGAAGTGCATATGCAAAGAAAAAAGGGAAAGATTTGTGGTCTCGTTCCTATGTCGAAGAGTCGCGTGATCCCAGTGTAGTGAATTTGGGGGACAGATTTATGCTTCTTGTGACCACTTCTGCTTATGGTCTAGTGTTTGGACCTCCAGCATTGGTGGGGAGGTTACGTGAACCCCGAAGGGAGGAAAAAAAAAAGAGATTTTATTTTGTGAGTTTTATTGAAGCGCTAGATAAAAAGTTACTGCAGTCTGAATTTGTTTTTGTCTCAGTGTTACATGAAATCCGCTCCGGTGTGAAACACAGAGAGGCTAAGTTCTCACGGAGGTGGAGTGAATATTTGTGGAGCATAAAAGGGTTGGTTAGTTAATTGTTATCCTTTTGGGAAGTGTTTAAAATTATAGGTATTTGAAAATAGTAGCCTTGAGCAAAACAGCGGACTGGTGTTGTGCTTTCACAGCAGTGTAAAAAAAAGAGGAGCTTCACGCTGCAAGTGGTGGTGTGAGGGTTGCCATACCTGCGATTTTTCCGCTAAGGTTGCCAGTTCTAGAGATTAATTGAAGTAATTCTCATGCTGTTTTGGGTTTTGGCATGAACCTAAAAGTCTTTATTGTATGACCTTGTGGAGATAACGCAAAAGAAGAAATTGTGTCTGGGCCCTCTCTGTCTGTGTGTGTATCTGTCTTGTGACTCTCTGTGTATGTGTGTCCTTGAGAGAGGGGAAAAAAGAAACAGAGAGAGAGAGCTTGGGAAAAAAAATATAGAAAAAGCTGTGTAGCTATTAATTTGTGTGTGGAAACTTTGTAAAAGGAAAAAAAAAACTTTCAAACATGGGTTGCTGTTATAGCAAAAACATGAAACGCCAAGCTGACTTAGATAAGGTGACATTGGACAGACGAGACTAGACCTCAAAAGACTTGGATGTTTGTAATAAAAAGGGTTTGACTAATGCACATTCTTTCTCAAAATTCCGAGGTGACGAAGGAGATAATGGCTGGAGCAGGTGGCGTGGAGACAACCTGACCCCTCCTTCTCTGCATCCGGACCTTGAGACGGTGACCGCCCCCATGGCACCGACTGCAGACCTGGCACACCCCTCCTCCACGGCTGGGCACCCGCCTCCCCGCCCGCCTCCTCCTTCTTTTCAATGCATGCCGGACATCAAGCCTAGAGCCCAGCTTTCTCATCTGACAAAAAAGTTAAGTGATTATGCACCTTCACATTATGCCATTTCAACAGCACACACATCCTCACCCTTAGATAAACACATTGAGGAAGAGGAACATGCAATAGAATTAGGACAATTTCCTATGGTTAAATTATACAACCCGGCTTATGTTGGCCCAGCGGCTGAGGGCAGTGAAGCTACTATTCAAAATATTCCCACTGTGCTAGTTAACCACCAACTGATGCAGTATTGGCTCAGCAGGTGAAGGAATTAAATGAACGCATTGGGAGCAAGTGGAGATTAAAACATGATTGGACAGCCATTCAAAATGTCACTCAACATAAAACAGAAAGTGCTGAAGCCTATAGGTGTAGACTACAGGATGTTTCTTTTTTTTTTTAATCATTCTGGTTTGGAAAATCCTACCGCAGATACAGGTTCAGAACCTTACTGGCAACATTTGAAAAGTGTATTCCTACAGAACATGCAACCAAATTTAGCACAGCATGTACACGAACACCTTGTAACATATCGTACATGTTCATTTGCTGATGTGTTGATATATGCAAAACATGCAGAACAACTGAGCTGACCCTCAGGGGGAGGCCTTTGCTTCCCCCACTTCTGTATTTTTCCATGGTCCCCAGTGTGAGTGTGTGTGTGGGGGGGGGGCGCTGTGGTGCTGGGTCTGCAAACCACATTCAGGAGGCTGGAGGGAAGGGAGGGGACTACGCCCTGCTCAGCGGCCACAACAACTGGACTCATCACATCCCAACATGTGACTGACCGAATCAAAGCTAAGTATAGCTACTGAAACTGACAATGACACTGACATATTTCATTTACCTGACTTTGACTTAATCATGACACTAGAGCGTTTACCAGAGGTTACTCTAGAAGTTCAGGGAACTCCTTTGAAATTTCTCTGTGATACTGGGGCTTGCAGATCTGTCATTTCAGGCCAAGATGCTGGGGGGTTTCACAAAATCAGAACATACAGTGATCATTAAATCAGCTAATGGTAAGCTAAAAAAGGAATGTCTTTCTGAAATTGTAACAGTAAAAGATCCTGTTACAGGTGGCAGTGCAGAAGGTTCATTCATTTTGTCACAAGTGTGTCCAGTTAACTTTTTGGGAAGGGATCTGCTCACAACTCTCAATATCGCCGTAATTCCGACAGACGGTGGTATGAGGGCATCACATTTCCCACATGTATCAGAAATTCATATTTTGCGAGATTTTGCAGTACCAAGATACTCATATTCACTTCGTTTGTTACCGGCCGGACCAACCAGAGTGATTGAGAGCTTCGTCGTTGGCCTCCGTCGGTCTATGATGACCATGGAAGAGAATCCTAAACGTCTACTCTGCTGGAACAGCACCGCCTGTGGCTGAACAGGCCGATGCGCACTGGTGTTCTACCTTCCAGCGTTGGGCGTTGGTAGGATTCAAGCCTGGGCAGGAAGATATGGAGGACAAGATGTTACCCATGCAGCATGTCCCATCTCTCCATGTCACTGATGAATCCAAAGGAACAGCAGGGCTGCTATAGTTTGGCACCAGCGCCGTCGCAGGAGCTGCCAGAATGATGTTGAGCACAACAGAGAACTGCCTTAGGGGCTCCGACTCCGGATTTTTCCTCAGGGTTGACTCCCGAAGCCTTTCCCGTGACCGGGTGTGCCGCAAGGCAGCGGAGGTTTGAAATCAGGGTTTACCTTCCCCTAGATGGGCTACCTTCCCAGGTTGACGAGCCACCATCTACCCGAAGCATCTGGTTTTAAGGCGCCAGAGATCCGCCCTCGCCCCTTCTCCTATTAGTAAAAGAAGTTCCACCGGGCTTAGAGACTAAACCACACGGGCAGGCTAGGAGTTGGACTTAGTTGTCAGAGGCTTTTCGAGACGCACGCCGTAAGGAGCATTTTACGAGCACTGGGAGCTTAACCCCAGTACTGCTCCTGGCTATGACAACCTTGGCCAAAATAATGCAACATTTCAAAACACAGGTTCCTACAACTGTGCAGGCCACAAATCAATACCATTGCAACATGTATGACAGATATCTGAGTGGCCCAGATGACAAATTTGAGAAAACATTTTTGCAAACTCATCCTCCAGAATACAGTGATCCCTCGCTACTTCGCGCTTCACCTTTCGCGCCCTCAGTGCATCGCGGATTTTTCAGAAATATTCATCAAAAATTCAAAATTGAGAAAAAATGGGCGGGCGCTAGCAGAAGGCAGGGAGACTACATTAGAACATCAGGTATCAACACGGAGAGCCGCACAGCTCAAAATCCACCTCTCTGACCACCGCTCCACTCCTCTCCGCCCACCTCTTCACTGCTCGGGAATCTCGCAAGCTGATTGGCCGAGACGTTTTACCCAGCTTCTCTCCCTGCAGAGCGCCCATACCCACCGAAGGAAGACCGCATTCATTGGTCTTTATCGCTAGTCTCGCAGCGTGGAACTTTTCGCTGTTCTCTTGTCCCTTTTTGTGTGAAATAGTCTTCCCGTCGAGCCACTACGCCGCCTCCTGCAGCTGCCCTCGACAATCCTGCGCCTCTAGCACCTGACGATGAGGCGTCACCTGAGGAGCAGTAAAGCTCTCATTAACCTGTGCAGTACGTAAATCATCTTCATCTTGAGTTACGTATCTTGTTATAAAAATAAGAGTTCTAAAAACATATTTATGTACACTTTATTTACATCTACGTATGTATGTACACTTACACACACACGTATCATGAGAGAGAGTGAGACAATGAACGTATGTGTTATTTATGGGTGACGTCATTAGGGGTGACGCTACTTCGCGGTTTTTCACTTTTCGCGGTCGGTTCTGGAACCCATTAACCGCGATAAGTGAGGGATCACTGTAGTCATTGCAAATTTGTACTGGTCACCAAAGGGCTATGCAGGAGCATCTGTGAGGTTATCAGATGAAGATAAGAGCCATTTCAAACACTGGGAGTCACCACACATTACACTGATCAAGCCTAAACACATGTAGTGGAAGGATGTAGGCAGGTTTGTGAACACAGCAGAGGAGTGTGATCAATCTTGGAAAAGCACACCTGAACCAAAGTTCAGTACTGCCCAAAGCTTGAGACCTACTGTCTGCCTTTGAACTGGGTGACACAAGTCCAAAAAGACGTCAGCATTGACGTCCCTGAATCACAAGCATGACTATTTCCTTTGACAGAGGGAGAGGAAAATGAACTCTCAGAAATTCCAAATTCCTTGTGGTCAACAGGAAAGGCAGATATAGGCTTAATGAAAAATGCAGAATTGGTAACAATAAATGCAAAATCTCATTTTAGGCCTTATCAGAGACAATATCCTCTATGCACAGAAGCACAAGAAGGCATTAAACCTGTTATACATGAATTGATAGATGCAGGGGTTATAGTATCATGTCCAAAAACACCGTGCAATGCACTTTGTTAAATGATCTACAATCATAAATGAAATTTTTCACAGTGTTTGACAGGGACGCCTGCCCAGGGTATAAGAAGCAACATCCTTGAACACATGTTAGGGAGTTGGTGTGAGCAAGCTCTGAGGCACGTTATGCTGTGACCGATTGCCTCCTTTTTCTGATCAGAAAGAGAATAAATGGCTCAGAACTTGGAAACCGCCTATTGATTATTGATTCAGTCTCAATCAATTCATTTTTGATCTAACACCTTATAATTAATATCCAGAGTCTGTATTTGCTTCCATCTACAGGGAACTGAACAGAAGAACATGAGGTATTGTATAGGTGTGAATGAATATGAAACCAGATTGCTGATTTTCATAAGCAATAAGATTTAAGACAAGCCTTTATTAGTCCCACAATGGGGAAATTCCAGGATTGCAACAGCACAGGGACAGCAACACTCAAAGCAACAATCAGAAGGCAAGAAAAAACAAGAGCAGCTAGTATACATATGTAAATATTACTATAAATATATATATATATATATAGACACACAGTGCAGAGCATTGTGGTTGGTGGATGTGCAGCAGAAAGTCTAAGCTCTCTCACCGCGGATGCAGCGGGCCAGCTCATTGTCTTTGGGCGTGATGGTGACCCTTTCGGCGTGGATGGCGCACAGGTTTGGTGTCCTCGAAGAGACCCACCAGGTAGGCCTCGCTGGCCTCCTGCAGAGCCATGACGGCGGAGCTCTGGAAGCGCAGGTCGGTCTTGAAGTCCTGAGTGATCTCCCTCACCAGGCGCTGGAAGGGCAGCTTACGGATGAGCAGCTCCGTGGATTTCTGGTAGTGACGGATCTCTCTCAGAGCCACGGTACCGGGCCTGTAATGGTGAGGCTTCTTCACTCCGCCGGTGGCCGGAGCGCTTTTCCGGGCAGCCTTGGTGGCTAGCTGCTTCCTGGGGGCTTTTCCTCCAGTAGATTTAGGGGCGGTCTGCTTGGTTCTTGCCATCGCTCTTTATTATTCTGTCTTATGTTTCTTGCACGCCGCCTAAACTCCAGCCCGGCACCCGCGTCGTTTTCGCTTCAGTTCCCCGGTATGTCGAGTTTCTCCGTTAGCACCAGGTGGCGGTTGAGTGCTAGCTAGCTCTTCCCTGCTGTATCGTCTCCTGCTGTAAACAGTGCTCCGTCCGCCGACTCAGGAGACCTTTGGGGCGATCTGTGTGTCCGTGATATATATAGAGTGAAAGGTGTAGAAAGAAGAAGGAAGATATAAAAAAAAAAAAAAAAGAAAAGGCAGTTGCAAAAGGCAGCCAACTCGTGTGGCGCCGGAACTGGAAGACCGGAAGATAAATTATAAAAATCAACATTAAAACAGAAAAAGGCTTGAAATTTCCCCCTTTACTTGTAAGGAATAGAAAATATCTGAAAGTTTACTTTAACTATTATGAAAAATAAATGAAAATTTTCACAATATTTAAATTTTTTGAGA
The DNA here is from genome assembly GCA_020510985.1 of Pholidichthys leucotaenia. Taxonomy (NCBI): domain Eukaryota; kingdom Metazoa; phylum Chordata; class Actinopteri; order Cichliformes; family Pholidichthyidae; genus Pholidichthys; species Pholidichthys leucotaenia. Next base: position 295,911,223 of record CM035836.1, on the reverse strand, counting down.
GGCACCTAGTATAGGCCTGCTTTTATCACCTAACTCAACTTTAAAGTGGTTACAGTTAACATTAAGGCAAGAATAAAAGCTACTCCTTCACTGGTAAGGCCAGATCCAGGACCACACTACAAATGAAGGGGCATCACATAAAAGAACTGTTTTTTCATCAAGACGGCTGCAGAATCCAGCAATGCAAAGAAATTATGTGTATAAATATAAGTATTTATTCAAATCTTAAGCTTACACCTACGATTTTAATGACCATATCACTACAGATGTGAATGTGTGCCATTATGTGGTCTACATTGTACATTTTTTAAACACATAAAAAGGAAAAAAAAAGGAATATGTCTGGAGCAGAGGTTGTGCTTTGTTGTTTATCACTCACCAAGGCAGTTCTCCCTGCTGGGCTGCAGTATGAAGAACTGTGGGGCAAGAGGGGAGACTGACCCTCGTCCTGCACCAGCATGCAACGGAGCCCACCTGCAGTTCACAGCGGAATCATTTCGCTGTCGGTCTAGAGAAACAGAGGAGTCGGGTGATGTACAGACAGGCAGCCCACAGCCCACACTGATTCTCACTCCCAGATCGTCCAGGCAACTGGTCCACACAGGGGTAGTAGATACCCTATGCCCCCCTTCCCCCACCAGTTTCTATTTCTTTGGTTACACATGATTATTTTTAGAGCAAGAAGCTCCTGTTTATTGATGCTGAAACTCGATCGAGTTTTCTCCCAAGTAAATCCAACAACCTGTCTTCTAGATCCCATTCCCACATCACTTTTAAAAACATCTTGTGGATTGTTCCAGGAGGAACTTTTTAACAAAATGAATTATTCTCTCCAGACGGGTGTTTTCCCTGCTACCTTAAAAATAGCAGTGGTGAGACCCCTCCTGAAGAAGAGTAATTTAGATCCCGAAAACCTTAATAACTACAGGCCAGTATTCAACTGATCATTTTGAGCAAAATTTTAGAAAACTTGATTTTACTCAGCTAAATTATTTTTTGATATTAAATAACATATTTGATGAAAACCAGTCTGGTTTTAGGATGAACCACAGTGGAGAGGCAGCCCTGGTCAGGATTGTTAATGACTTGAGGCACAACATGGACTCACACAGAATTTCAGTCCTGGTTTTACTGGATCTAAGTGCTGCCTTTGATACAGTAGACCACCACATTCTTTTAACCAGATTAAAGGATCTGGTTGGCCTCTCTGGTACTGTTCTTAATTGGTTTAAGTCCTACCTCACAGACAGGAACTTTTTGGTAAGTATTGTTGTGTAGTGTTTTGGGCACATTATTATTTAGTGAGGTGTAGTGACATGCACTTCCTGTCACGTCACTGCACCGTGCTATATAAGGCAGAGAGCGCCCATCTTGCAGCCTCTTCGATCGGTGCCCTCTGCCTGGTGCCGACTGTGTAACTGCTGTTCCACCAACATTCAATAAAGCTGTGTTCGTCCAGCCATCTTGCCTCATCTTTTACCAAGGTATTTTACCATACATAACATTTGGTGATTGAGAATTAACTCATGGAGGCACGCTTTACACCACTCCGCCCCTTTCTCAAGCTCCCGGGGAAGCCGCCGGTGCCTCGGCCGATGTGGTTTGAGGCTATCCAGACGTACATCACCACGCTGGACCTGCGTAAGCTTGACAAGTTAAGAGATGTGTGCTACTTATTCACAACCTGGGTATTGAGGGCCAGCGAGTCCTGCACACACTCGGCGCTTTGAACTCTTTTGAAGACGTTGTGGAGCTGCTAGCAAACCACTTTCATACCCCGGATAGTGTGACTGTCCGGAGGATTTGTGGGTGAGCCTATTCATCAGTTTGTTGCCGATTTAAAGCAGCTAGGTAGCAAGTGTTGCTTTGGGCCATTGGAAAATGAATTGGTACGTGACCAGCTTGTGGAGCACACTAGTAGTGCCGCATTGCAGGCTAGGCTACTCACGGTGTCCAGTGATTTAACATGAGCCAGAGCTGTCGAGCTAGCTCTCCAGTTGGAGGCCACAGACAAGCTAGCTTCAGAGCTAAACTGGCACCAGTCACAGCGGCCGCCAGAGCCTCTCGCCGCGGCAAATGTTGTGGACCTGGATAGCAAGGATAGCTTGGATGACGATACTATGGAAGCCAATGCTGCCAGCTGAAGGTCTGCCCCAGGAAAACCCCTTTGCAAGGGTTGTGGGTCCACGACGCACCAAAATAAGGCTAAGGACTGCCCGGCTAGAGGGAAGCATTGTAGAAGATGTGGACGTTTGAACCATTATGCTAGAGTGTGCCATGTATCTGAGTCAGAGAGCCCACAGAAGAAATCACTCCGCCCACCCCCGACAAACATCCATATGGTGTCCCCCAGTACCAACAGGTACACGTTTTGCACAGTGGAACTGGACAGTGTGGAAGTGGCGCTGCTGCTCGACACGGGTACTGAGGGGTCATTGCTGTATTGGCCCACAGTGAGGAAGTTTTTCCCCTACTACAGGGTTAGAGGTAACCCAGTGCGGCTTTAAGGTTATGGAGGTGGCAGGCTGTGTACAGTTGGGACTTTGGAGTTAACAGTTCGGTACAAGTCTGCAACGATGGTTGACTTCACATTCCATGTGACAGCCCGAGGCGACATCATGGGCTGTGACTTGTTCTACGGACTGGGTTTTGCCATTAAAGACAATGCTGGGGAAGAATGGTTGGGTTGTGGCCAGTGGAACCCCCCAGTTCCGGTGGTCGATGAGGATGTTGTGTGGGACGAAGAGCTAACGGACACCATGGTGGTCAAGTAGAACCAGCCTCATTCAGGTTTGGTGCAGGAGGGTCTCAGTGCCAGCGCTCAGGAAATGGTAGAGGGGGGTACCGAGCATGGTGGTGAGGCACCTGCACCGGCGAGTGACACCAGTGTGCTAGCCCCAGATGCTTTTGGAGCTTGGCTGCAGGGGGATGGAGGGTCTGCAGTTACGATGGTGACCGCGACGACAACTTCAGAAGAGGTTGGGGCCAGACCAACGAGCACCATGAAACTGCATGCTCAGCAGCAACATTTCAGGCCGAGCCTAGCCCCACTGAGGGTTATGGACTTGGTTTGGGTTTGAGGTAAGGAATGTCCACGGCAAAGATGGGCCAGATGACCACCAGCGAAACATCATGAGTGTCTGTGCATAGTGGCTAAGCTAGGCATAGCATACTTCAAGCAGTCCGATAGCTCAGCGAGGCATGCCAGTCAGCTTCGGTGTGTCCGGGAAGAGGTTTCAGGTGACGGAGCTGGTCAAGAGTGGGAGTCGGTGGTGAAGACGACAGGCGCTTTCGTCCGGAAGATCAGCCATTGTCCCGGGAGCCTGCTGCTTCCAGGGGCATGCTTGCTGAGGGGCTGCCTTGCCCCCCCCCCATGCCGGTTCTACTCCTCCTGCCCAAGGAACAGTGTTGTAAATATATATGTTGATAGTTCTGAGGTAATTATGTTTAAATGTAGTAAAATGGGATTATTTTGTGTATTACTGTTTAGTTTAGGAACATAGCAGTGATTTTAGTTTAATAACAAACTCTTTTTCTTTAGTTTATCCGGTGGCAGAATAATCCACTGTGCCGTGTGGGCTGTATGGTAGTCCACCCGTCAGCCCTATTCTAGGTTGTTTTGTGTGAATGTGTTAGGCCATTTTAGTATATTGTTTTTCATTATATTAGTGCATGATTTGGGTCCCAAATTTGGGGCGGTGGGGGGTCAATTGTGTTTGTGGTTTTGGACTTTTCTAAAAGGTGGTGGTGGTGGTGGGGTGTTGTGTCGTGTTTTGGGCACATTATTGTGAAGTGCGGTGTAGTGACGTACACTTCCCGTCACATCACTGCACTGCCCTATATAAGGCGGAGAGCGCCCATCTTGTGGCCGCTTCGACCAGTGCCCTTTGCCTGGTGCCTACCGTGTAACTGCTGTTCCCCCAACGTTCAATAAAGCTGTGTTCGTCCAGCCATCTTGCCTCATCCTTTACCAACGTATTTTACCATACATAACAAGTATAGATACATGTTCTTCCAAAGTCTACAAAATAAATTGTGGAGTTCCCCAAGGTTCAATTTTAGGTCCAGTACTTTTTAATCTGTACATGCTGTCAATTGGGGCTGTTATCAGGAGACACAGCATTAATTACCATAGTTATGCTGAAGATACACAACTGTATGTTGCTGTGTCTCCTGATGACATGGAACCATTTAACACCCTTGTTAACTGTAATTTAGACATTAAGTCATGGATGGCAGCAAACTTTCTTTAGCGCAACCATGTCAGATACATTCGCCGCAGCGCGCAGGTGAAAAGGATTAAGCCCAATTGCTGGTGAAGTGAACGCGTTTATTAAGAGAAAGACATATATACACAAAATGTCCAAACAGTTCAAACATGAATAATGAGGGAGAGGATCAGCTACACTCTGCAGGCAGGCCCCACACGCTCCAGATGGAACTGAAGCAGACAAGGAGGGCAAAAATTGAAAAGGAAGACTTACTAGTTGGGTCGGTGCTCAGTGGGCTCTGGGAAACAACACCACACAAAGTTCATGATAATAAGAAACAGACAGAGGAGCTTGATCATCAATGTTGACAATGCCACCACACTGCCTGCTACACAGTGTCACCCATAAATACTCTGAATCCTGATGAGTGAAGAGTGGAGGCAGGTGTGGTAGCAGCTGAAACATGGAGTCAGTGATTACTGGATGAGTGTGTGACAGGATGACTGTGTGTATGTGCATGAATACATGTATGTGTGTCAAGGTAAATGTGTGTGCGTGCATGCATGAATGCATATATGTGTGTAAATGAGAATGTGAAAAAACAGGGGAAGGAATAAATGATAATAATGATGATGATAGGCACAGGTGGATGCCCGGACAGGGAGAGGCTGGCTGCAGACTGGCAGAGACCCTGGGACAGGGGATCCAAAGAGCTACCAGCTAGAAACAATACCAAACAATGAGAACTGCAGCCACAAGTCAAAGAACGGGGCTGACAATCATCCCCATTCATGACAGAGACCCCTCCTCAAGGGGTGGATTCCAGACACTCACCGTACCATCAAAAAACAACAAGAACCCACCCCCCCACCCAGAAAACAATTGCCACAAACCAGGGCGGGAGGTGGGGGGAAACAGGTCAGGAGGGAAAATACAAAACTCAAAATACACCCAGCCCCAACCCAGGACTAGACCCCCCCAAGACCCAAGAGTCCCAAAGTTCAAGGGGCCGACTGAAGTCCCAGGGCCAGTAGGCAGCCTGCCGTACAGCATCCTGCGGCCTGCCAGGGAAAAAGGGCCACCTGACCCAGGAATCCAGTCTTTCACGCAGCCGGCCCACATAGTTGAGCCACTAGGCCTGGAAGGATAGACAAGGCAGCGGCCTACCCACCGGAAGGCTGAGAGGTGGGTGGCCGGACTGAAGGGGAACCCCTGCGGTTCCTGGTGGCAAGACGAGGCGGACCACAGCGGAGCCTGGCAGAGGAGGAAGGGACACCCCGAGGACCTCTGGAAGGGAGGAAGAGACCTTGGTGTCCCCAAGCTGGCCGGCTGCACCCTCAGCGGTCCTGGCTTGGGACTGGAGCTCGGCTGCACCCGTGGTGGGCCCGGGCTGGACCATGGCTGCACCCGTGATGGTACCGTCCTGGGACAATGTTGCACCAGTGGTGGCCCCTTCCCGGGGCCTCATTGCTCCCACGGTGAGCCCCGATTGGGCCAGTGTTGCACCCATGGAGGACCGTGACCGGGCCATGGTTGCAACCCCGGTGAAACCTAGCTGGGCCCCTGCTGCACCCTCGATGGGCCTCGGGCTGAGGCACGGTGCCCACGGCAGACCAAGGCTGGAGTGCAGCACCCACGTGGGACTGATGTTGGGGCGCAGCATCCACAATGGTTCCTGACCGGGACACAGCACCCACGGAGGCTCAAACTGAGGTGGATCCCAGACGATGGCCTCAGGCAGGAGGGGACCTGGACCCATGGTCACCTCAGCGGGAGTGGCAGCAGCCCCGATGACCTCCAGCAGCGAGTCTGGATCCTCGGACTCGTCCGGTGACAAGGACCCCTCTCCGGCGACCCTAAATGAGGACTCAGACAGAGAGGAAGAAGGGTCAGGGTTGTCGGCAGTGGTGGAGCCTGGTGAGGTGAGCTCAGATTCAGTGTGTGGCTGCAGCTGGCTCTCCTCACCCAGAGCTAGCCAAAAATGCTCTATCAAGGAAAGAAGAAAGACAACTGAGAGCACTTGCCTTAGCTCGAGCGCCACCGCCATCCAGGACTCCAACGATCCGGGCGATGTTTCCACAGGCTCGGCCTTCTGGAGGTGCCACTTGGATGCTGACTCTGCTGCAGCGGCCTCTGCAGCAGGCATGATGATCTCTGCAGTCATTATAGTTTCTGCCGTTGTGACCCACACTGGTAATTCCTCCAGCATGGCAGCTGGGGTCTGGCTCACTGTTGCTGCAGGGGAAGAATCCTCCCGGACCTCTGGCTCCTCCCAGTCATGGCAGTCCTGCTCCGGTGTACATTCAGAGGAAAATGGAGAGAGCATGGAGAGGGCCTGTGAACCATTCTCAACAGCAGCAGGTGGGAAGAGCTCAGGGGACTGCTTTCCCTGAGCCTCCCTACCAGGAATCAGGTAAGATATTTCATCATTAATAGGAACAGAATGAAAATTAACTTGCCTGTTTTCCCATATTAAGACATTGGCTGCTGCTGTAGATTGGGCGTCGTCATCCTCCCGTGCGAAAAAGGTGGTGTTAGGCCCCTCTGTAGACTTTTGAGGAGCCGCCCCCCTCGCCATGGGAACAGGAGCCGCCGGTGAGGAATTCAAACGCACCTTGACCATCTGAAGATGTACCGAGAAGGGTGGTCTCACAGTGGCTGTGGAGGAAGATTTGGCAGATGGGACTGCCCGTGAATGAAGATCCACTGTGGAGATAGCCGAGCTTGGTGTGAGGGGAAAGGCAGTCAAAGGGGCTGGATTATTCCTCCAAGAAACCGGGACCGGATGACGTCGACGCTGCGAAGATGGACAAGCAGGAGTGGGCATGGAGGACTGGTGAGGAGCGGAGACAGCCAAGCCCCGGGAGCGCTCTTCTCTCGGCGCGAGCCCAGTCTTCTTCGGAGACTTCCTCTCTCTGCTACCATTCTCGTATTGAAGCGCAACTATCAGAGAGATCCTCTCCCAACCCTCAGCGTGCTCCTGGAGCTGAGGGCACCGTCGAGCTGCAGCGCTAGCAAGTCCCGGATAACACAATGCGTCTCTCTGGGTGGAATACATGCATGCTGCGGAGATCAGGCTATCCACCTCCATGAGCACATGGCAGCATTCCCACCCAAGACGCATTGGATAACTGCATCCTCCTGCTGCATCCATCCTGGGCTTCAAACCAGATAAGAAAAACACACAAAAATGAAAAAAATATCACACCACTTCACCACTGGGTTCTAGCTGGTGGTGGCATTCTGTCAGATACATGCGCCACAGCACGCGGGTGAAAAGGATTAAGACCAATCGCTGGTGAAGTGAACACGTTTATTAACAGAAAGACATACATACACAAAATGTCCAAACAGTTCAAACATGAATAATGAGGGAGAGGATCAGCTACACTCTGCAGGCAGGCCCCACGTGCTCCAGACGGAACTGAAGCAGACAAGGAGGGCAAAAATTGAAAAGGAAGACTTACTAGTTGGGTCGGAGCTCAGCGGGCTCTGGGAAACAACACCACACAAAGTCCATGAAAATGAGGAACCGACAGAGTAGCTTGATCATCAATGTTGACAATGCCACCACACTGCCTGCTACATAATGTCACCCATAAATACTCTGAATCCTGATGAGTGAAGAGTGGAGGCAGATGTGGTAGCAGCTGAAACATGGAGTGAATGATTACTGGATGAGTGTGTGACAGGATGACTGTGTGTGTGTGTGTGTGTGTGTGTGTGTGTGTGTGTGTGTGTGTGTGTGCATGAATGCATGTATGTGTGTCAAGGCAAATATGTGTGTGTGCATGCATGAGTGCGTATATGTGTGTAAATGAGAATGTGAAAAAACAGGGGAAGGAATAAATGATAATGATGATGATGATAGGCACAGGTGGATGCCCGGACAGGGAGAGGCTGGCTGCACACTGGCAGAGAGCCCAGGACAGGGGCTCCAAAGATCTGCCAGCTAGAAACAATACCAAACAATGAGAACTGCAGCTACAAGTCAAAGAATGGGGCTGACCATCATCCCCGTTCATGACAAACCAGGACAAAACTGAAGTTTTAGTCATTGGTCCTGAACCTCACAGAGAGAAAATTTTACCAAAATTACATGGTCTGTCCTTTACTCCATCCCAACATGTTAAGAACTTGGGCATCATATTAGACTCTGAGCTTGGTTTTACTCCTCACATTAAAAAAAAAACACGAACAGGATTTTACCATCTAAAGAATATAGCCAGAGAGATACTGATGCATCCTTTTGTCACCAGTTGTATTGATTACTGTAATGCCTGTTCTCTGGTCTTTCCAAAAAGACAATTTCAAATCTGCAGTTATTACAGAATTCAGTTGCACGTGTTCTGATGAGGACCAGAGGGCAGGCTCACATCATGCCAGTTTTAAAATCATTGCACTGGCTCCCTGTGTCCTTCAGGATTGATTTTAAGGTTCTTTTATTGGTTTATAAATGTCTCCATGGTCTTGGACCTTCTAATTTATCAAAATTACTTTTGGCATATGAGTCACTGTGATCCCTGAGGTCCTTTGGCACTGGCCTTTTAAGTATTCCTACTATCAGAACACACACCCATGGTGAGCTGGCTTTTAGTTACTATGGCCCACGTCTGTGGAACAGCCTGCTGGAGAACATCAAGGCTGCCGAGAAATGTCCATGTTTTTAAAAGCAGGCTCAAGACCTACTATTTTAACCTTGCTTTTGATTAGTTTCCTATTTTAATTCTCTTAATTTATGATTTTAAATTTATTTTATGTCACAATCACTTATCTTACTGTGAATTATTAATATTTATGATTATATGTCTGTTTGACTGTATTTAAGTGCTGTTTTATTTTTCTAGTCATCTTAACGGCCTCTTCTTCTTATCAGCAAACTATTTTATTATTTATCAGTGACTTTTTATCACTCTGTCCATGCTCTGGCGTTTCCTCATGAGGGGCCCTCCCGTGGGGGTTGTTCCTGTTTTCTGGCTGCAGGGCGCTGGCCTGCGATTGCCCTGGTCTGCCAGGTTGAGGGGGTTGTGTGCTGCGGCGCCGCACCTGCGGTGTTGACCCCTCGGATTGGACTTGGGCGGTCGCAGAGGTGGTGTTCCTGTAGCCGTGGTCTTTGCACTTTCCCTGCTGGTGATAGCTCCCTAGTGATGGTGCTTCCACACTTGGATCCTCGGTGCCCACCATCAGCCTTAAGCAATAAGTTTTACACTGATGAGAGTTTCTTTGTGTGTGTGTGTTTGTGTCTATGTGTGTGTGTGTGGGGGGGGAGTAAATTGTGTTTTATTTTAATGTGTGAAGCACTTTGCATTGCATCTTTTTGTATGAAAAGCCCTATATAAATGAAGCTTTAATTGATTGATTGATTGATTGACTGATATTGTCTGCCGTTGCACAAATGCGAGTTTTCTTACAACAGAAAAAAATATTGACTGTACTTTGTACTTTGTACAGTACTTTGTACTGTTTAGTTATGCACACGTGGACAAAATTGTTGGTACCCCTCTGTTAATGAAAGAAAAACCTGACATAATGTCCGGCTCAGGAAACACGCACACAGGCTCAGGGTAGATTTAACAGCTTTATTCAACAAGCAGGCGTGTATGGATGGATGTGTGAGATATGAATATATGATGAGGGTGAACGCCGATGCACAGGAAGCAGAGCGGTGCGCCGTACAGCCGGGCAACCCTATGGAGAGAACAGAGGACAGGGGTAAAGACACACCTAGACAGGTATAATGAGCAGAGTGCTGCTTACTTGTAGGCGACAGGTGGCTGGCGTTGGCCAAGGGAGAAGCCCGGGAGACAGCGTCCTGCAGAGCCTGTGACGACGGTGAGGGTTGGATGGCGATGACGGGGTATCCGCCGCCAAGGAATCCACCTGTGCACAGGGGAGAAGACTTGCAAAAGGTAAGGGATAAGATGCTTATGTAGAAGCGTGGCTTAGCTGTCGTTGAGTGACGACCCAGCTGCGAAGATGTGCCGATGCGAACAGACGACTCCAGACCGCTGCACTGGGCTGAGTGGGCTAAATAGCCCGCGGCTGACGAGGCGCAGGTGTGCGCGCAGCTGAGGCAGATGATGAGCGGCGAGTCGTGACAGTACTCCCCCCCCAGCAGCGCCTTCTGGCACTGGTTTGTCCGGGTGCACCCGGGGGAACTCCGTGATGACACTCCTGTCCAACACCAAGGAAGAGCGCACCCAAGACCTCCACTCAGGGCCGAATCCCTCCCAGTCCACCAAGTACTGCAGCCCGCGACCTCGGCGCCGGGAGTCCATGATGGAGGTGACTCTCCAGGCTGGATGGCTGTCGATCATCAGAGGCGCGGGCGGCGCTGCGGGCGGAGGACAGAGAGGATCGGAGACCACGGGCTTGATCTTTGACACGTAGAAGGTGGGACATATGCGGAGGGAGGGGGGGGGGCCAGACGCACAGCCACCGGGTTGATGATTTTTGAGATGGTAAAAGGGCCATTGAAGCGTGGGGCCAGCTTCCTCCTCTCAGCCTTAAGGTTGATGTCTTGAGAAGATAACAAGACTCGTTGGCCCACCTGGTAGGCAGGGGCCGGTCTCCTGTGGCGGTTCGCCGTGGAGCTGTTGCGTGCCGCCGTGCGTAATAGCGCATCGCGCGCTCTGGTCCACAGACTCCGACAGCGTCTCAGGTGCGCCTGGATGGAGGGAACAGCCAGCTTGCCCTCCTGCTCCGGGAATAAAGGTGGGTCGTACCCCAAGGACGCCTTAAAGGGGGACATCCCCGTGGCAGAAGACCGTGCCATGTTGTGGGCATACTCCACCCAGGCCAGGTGCATGCTCCAGGACGACGGGTTGGAGGAGGTGACACAGCGCAGGGCAGCTTCCAGTTCCTGGTTGGCACGTTCACACTGCCCATTGGACTGTGGGTGGTGGCCGGAGGAGAGGCTTACCGTGGTCCCCAGAGCGTTGCAGAAACACCTCCATACCTCAGAGACAAATTGGGGCCCCCAATCAGAGACGACGTCCACCAGTATCCCATGCAGCCTGACCACGTGCTGGACTAGAAGGTCCGCTGTCTCCCGCGCCGTAGGGAGGTCCCGGAGCGGCACGAAATGGGCAGCCTTGAAGAACCGATCCATGATGGTCAGCACAGCGTCATAGGTGTTGGAGACCGGAAGACCGGTGACGAAGTCGAGGGCTATGTGAGACCAGGGCCTGCCAGGGACTGGCAGGGGCTGGAGCAGACCCGCGGGGGGAGAATTACCTGACTTGCCGGTGGCACACAAAGGGCACGCCCGGACGTAGTTGGTGGCGTCCTTCTGAAGCCCCAGCCACCAAAAGGAACGCTGGAGGAGATCCACAAGCCGGGAGACACCAGGGTGACAGGCGAGTTTGGAGGTGTGAACCCAGTGAATAACCTCCCCCCAGACAGTTGATGGAACAAACAGCTTCCCCTCCGGTCCACTGCCAGGGTCCGGTTCGGTCTCCTGCGCCCTCCGGATCTTGTCCCTGATGGACCAGGAAATACGCCCCCACAACACACGAGCTAGGCAGGATGGTATGACCCAGCTCCTCCGAAGTCTCAGGGGCAAACTGCCTGGACAGGGCATCGGGCAGGCTGTTCTTAGAACCAGGGCGGTAGGTGATGGTAAAATGGAACCGGGCGAAGAACAAGGACCAGCGCGCCTGGCGGGCATTCAGTCGTCTGGCAGATCTTATATATTCCAGGTTCTTGTGGTCCGTTAACACCATGAATGGCAGGGCAGCCCCCTCCAACCAGTGGCGCCAGGGCGAGCTTGATGGCGAGAAGCTTCCTGTCCCCGACGTCGTAGTTGCGCTCAGCCGGAGACAGGCGCCGTGAGAAGAAGGCGCAGGGTCGCTTGACCCCATTGGTGGGTGATCGCTGGGACAGCACCGCCCCCACTCCCGTATCAGATGCGTCGACTTCTACCAAGCACTGCAGCGCAGGGTCAACCTGGGTCAGGACCTAGGAGGAGGAGAACTCCGTCTTCAACGCCTGAAAAGCCGCTGCAACCTCTTTGGTCCACCGGAAGGGGGTCTTGGGAGAAGTGAGGCGGGTCAAAGGGGCAACGATGGCACCGAAATTGGGCACAAAACGGCGGTAAAAGTTGGCAAACCCAATAAACTGCTGCACCCGCTTTCTGGAGGTCGGCGTGGGCCACTCAACCACCGCTTTAACCTTCGCGGGGTCAGGAAGGACTTGGTTGTGCGAGATTACGAATCCTAGGAAGGAGGTGGTCTTGGCATAAAACTCACACTTTTCGGCCTTGACATACAGCCTGTTCTCCAGCAGCCATTGTAGGACCCGCCTCACGTGGACGTGGTGTTCCTCCCGTGACCTGGAGAAGATGAGGATGTCATCCAGGTACATGAACACGAAGAGGCCTAGGAAATCACGTAGGACGTCGTTAATGAGGCATTGAAACACAGCGGGGGCGTTGGTCAGCCCAAACGGCATTACCAGATACTCGAAGTGACCACTAGGTGTTCGAAAGGCTGTCTTCCACTCATCCCCCTCCCGGATCCGGACGAGGTGGTAAGCACTGCAGAGATCCAACTTGGTGAACCAGGTCGCCCCCTGGAGGGAGTGGAAAGCGGTGTCCATTAATGGCAGGGTGTAGCGGTCCTTCTCCATGATGTCATTAAGGGCCCGGAAATCAATACGGGGCGGAGTGACCCATCCTTCTTCGAGACGAAGAAAAACCCTGCACCGAGCGGAGACGAAGAAGGGCGGATGATTCCAGCATTGAGTGACTCCTTGATGTAGCTGTCCATGGCCTCCCGCTCCGGCGCTGACAGGCTGTAAAGGCGTCCGGATGGCAAGGGCGCCCCCAGGCGGATGTTGATGGTGCAGTCGTAAGGCCGGTGAGGGGGAAGAGACATCGCCCTGGACTTACTGAACACGAGGCCCAGGTCATGGAACTCTGAGGGCACCAGGGCGAGATCCGGAGGCGCGGCGTCCGAGGCCGGAGGGGGAGAGGACGGGGCGCAGGCTGCGGACTGAAGGCAGGTGCCCATGCCGAAGGAGCTCCAGGCAGCAATTCTTCCTGTCTGCCAATCCAGCACTGGGTTGTGCAGGGGCAACCATGGGTAGCCTAAGATGACAGGCGACACAGAAGAGGATAGGACATACAAGGTAAGATCCTCCCGGTGATTACCTGAGATTATCACAGGGACCGGCTGGGTGCGATGAGTCACTTGTCCAAGGGGCGCACGGGAGAGGGTGACCAGGCTGAGAGGAGCGGCCAGAGGGTGGCAGGGGATGCCCAATTGGGTTGCCAGGCTCTTTGAAATGAAGCTCTGCTCTGCTCCTGAGTCCACCAGTGCGTGTGTGAGGTGCCCCGTGGCATTGTGACAGAATCGAATGGGCAGAGATAGACTTGTGAGGGGATTCGACCGGTTAGAGTCCGCGAGGCCCCCTACAGTGACTCGCGGACCCCCCCGTTTGGCTTCTCCGGACAATGCTCCACGGTATGCTGATCGCCTCCGCAATACATGCAGAGGCCCAGCTCCCGGTGGCGCTGTTTCTCCGCTAGGGGGAGCCTTGACCAACCAATTGCCATTGCCTCCGACTCCTCGGGAGACTCCGGAGGAGGTAACGCCAGGGGGCGAGCTTGAGGCGTGCGGACAGAACCTCCACGCGAGCGGCCGATTAACTTCCGCTCGGCGGACCGTTCACGCAGCCTGTTATCCAAGCTAATTGTTAAGGAGATTAGCTCCGAGAGCGTCTCCGGAAGATCTCGGCTGGCCAGCTCATCCCTCAGACCAGAGCTGAGGCTGCGGAGGAAGATGCTACAGAGTGACGCCTCACCCCAGCCCACCTCCTCCGCTGCGACCCGGAAGTCGATAGCGTAATCCGCCGCGGACCGGCTTCCCTGTTGGAGACCAAGGAGACGGTCAGCGAGGATGCTATCACGCCGGGAATGATCGAACACCTCCAGAAAGCTCTGCACAAACTGGCTGTAGGAGAGGTTTGCGTAACTGGGCTTCGCCATAACGGCGTAAGCCCAAGTTAACGCTCGCCCCTCCAGGAGATTGCCTATATAGCCAATTCGGCTGTGGTCCGAGGGAAAATCCCCAGGAACGCGCAGGAACACCGACTCGCACTGCATGATGAACCCCCACGCTCCGCCGAGCTTACCGCTGAAGCGGGCGGGGGTTGGGATTGGCGTGAGTCGGGTTGGCGTTCCCGCGGCAGACTGGCCGGCCACAGGAGCGGCAGGAGCTACCCCTCCCTGACGAGCCGGGGGGAACACCTGCTGGGGGTCCAAGCGGTCTAACCGGTGAGTGATGTTAGTCAATTGATTTAAAATCACCTGCTGTTGGTGGGCTATTAAATCCACCCGAGCCTCAAGGGTGGAAAGACGGCGCGCGAGCCCGCTGTCTGCTGAGCCGCTCTGCTGGAGCCGTACTGACATAATGTCTGGCTCAGGAAACACGCACGCAGGCTCAGGGTAGATTTAACAGCTTTATTCAACAAGCAGGCGTGCATGGATGGATGTGTGAGATATGAATATGTGATGAGGGTGAACGCCGATGCACAGGAAGCAGAGTGGTGCGCCGTATAGCCGGACAACCCTATGGAGAGAACAGAGGACAGGGGTAAAGGGCATCACACCTAGACAGGTATAATGAGCAGAGTGCTGCTTACTTGTAGGCGACAAGTGGCTGGCGTTGGCCAAGGGAGAAGCCAGGGAGACAGCATCCTGCAGAGCCTGTGACGACGGTGAGGGTTGGATGGCGATGACGGGGTATCCGCCGCCAAGGAATCCACCTGTGCACAGGGGAGAAGACTTGCAAAAGGTAAGGGATAAGATGCTTACGTAGAAGCGTGGCTTAGCTGTTGTTGAGTGACGATCCAGCTGCGAAGATGTGCCGATGTGAACAGACTTCTCCAGACCGTTGCACTGGGCTAAGTGGGCTAAATAGCCCGCGGCTGACGAGGCGCAGGTGTGCGTGCAGCTGAGGCAGATGATGAGCGGCGAGTCGTGACAAAACCCACAATGGTCACAGAAATAACTTGAATCTGACAAAAGTGGTAATAAATAAAAATTCTATGAAAATTAACCAATGAAAATCAGACAATGCTTTTGAATTGTGGTTCAACAGAATTATTTTAAAAAACAAACTCATGAAACAGGCCTGGACAAAAATGATGGTACCCTTAACTTAATATTTTGTTGCACAACCTTTTGAGGCAATCACTGCAATCAAGCGATTTCTGTAACTGTCAATGAGACTTCTGTACCTCTCAGCAGGTATTTTGGCCCACTCCTCATGAGCAAACTGCTCCATTTGTCTCAGGTTTGAAGGGTGCCTTCTCCAGACGGCATGTTTCAGCTCCTTCTGCAGATGTTCAATAGGATTTAGATCAGGGCTCATAGAAGGCCACTTTAGAATAGTCCAATGTTTCGCTTTTACCCATTCTTGGGTGTTTTTAGCTGTGTGTTTTGGGTCATTATCCTGTTGCAAGACCCATGACCTGCGACTGAGACCAAGCTGTCTGACACTGGGTAACACATTTCTCTCTAGAATACCTTGATAGTCTTGAGATTTCATTGTACCCTGCACAGATTCAAGACAGCCTGTGCCAGATGCAGCAAAGCAGCCCCACAACATAACAGAACCTCCTCCATGTTTCACAGTAGGGACAGTGTTCTTTTCTTGCTATGCTTCATTTTTGCGTCTGTGAACATAGAGCTGATGTGCCTTGCCAAAAAGTTCCAGTTTTGTCTCGTCTGTCCATAGAACATTCTCCCAGAAGCTTTGTGGCTTGTCAGCATGCAGTTTGGCAAATTCCAGTCTGGCTTTTTTATGATTTGTTTTCAACAGTGGTGTCCTCCTTGGTTGTCTCCCATGAAGTCTACATTGGCTCAAACAACGACGGTTGGTGCGATCTGACACTGATGTACCTTGACCTTGGAGTTCACCATGAATGTGTTTAGAGGTTGTTCTGGGCTCTTTTGTTACCATTCGTATTATCCGTCTCCTCCTGCGGCCACGTCCAGGGAGGTTGGCTACAGTCCCGTGGATCTTAAATTTCTGAATAATATGTGCAACTGTAGTCACAGGAACATCAGGCTGCTTGGAGATGGTCTTATAGCCTTTACCTTTAACATGATTGTCTATAATTTTCTTTCTAATCTCCTGAGACAACTCTCTCCTTTACTTCCTCTGGTCCATGTTTAGTGTGGTACACACCATGTCACCAAACAGCACAGTGACTACTTGTCACCCTTTAAATAGGCTGACTGCCTGATTACAAGTTTATAGACACCTGTGATATTAATTAGAGGACACATCTTGGTTGAACATGTCCCTATGGTCACATTATTTTCAATCTTTTCTAGGGGTACCATCATTTTTGTCCAGGCCTGTTTCATGAGGGTTTTTTTTTTTTTTTTTTTAATTTAAGTTTTTGTAAAGGGTATACAGGTCATTACAGCATTGCATTGTTTACATTTTCATCACATGTTCCCTTATTTTTTGCTATTTGACAACATTGGTAGGATAATTATTATAACACCCCCTTTTTTTTAAAGTGAAAGAAAACGTGAAATTAAAGAGAATAAAATAAAAAAAAATGAACAAACAAACAAACAGAACAGCAAAAAACAAACAAACAGAAAATTAAGTAATTAAAAGTAAAAGAGCATCTGAGTAGCATTGGAACAAAGAGCGGGACCATTATTGAAATGGTATTTGTCAAAGATTAGATCTAATGGAAGACACATATGCGATCCAGGGTTGCCAAAAGTTCATGAACCCATCCATGTCCTGTCTCAGTGCGAATGTCAACTTTTCCATCGAGTAAATGTCTTGAATCACGTTAATCCAATCTTCAGGTGTAGGACAGTCCTTCAGCATCCATTTTTTAGTTAGGGCTTTTTTACTTGCCAATATTAAAACATTGAATAAGTATTTATCTCCTTGTCTTTCCAGTGAGTCCAGTAGTAAACCCAAATACAAAGTTACAAAAGAAAAGGGAACTGTTATTTTGAATATTTTCCCCAATATTGTCTGTACATTGGTCCAATATTGGTGGATAACTGGGCATGACCAAAACACATGAAAATGATTTGCAGTCTTTTCACCACACAAGCGCCAACAGTTCAACCCCTTATGGGTAAATTTGTTTTGTGCAGGTGTTCTGAAAAATCTTACCAAATTTTTCCATCCAAATTCTCTCCACTGCAGGGATGAGGTACTTTTCCATTGCTGTTTATTTAGCTTTTCCCATATTTCCAATTGTAAAGTGAAATTTCCCTCTTTTTCCCATCTCTCTTTTATATATGATGTGTTGTCTCCTTTTAAGTCTTGAAGACCTTGGTATATTTTAGAAATGTATCTGATCCCTGGGATCCCTTTATATGCCATTAAGAAGACCTTCAGAACACCTGACTGGGCCCTTTCCAAATCCTCCTTTTTAAGTATATTGTTTATGTGGTGTCTAAGCTGAAAGAACCTGTAAAGATCTTGATTTATTAGACCTTGTTTTTTCAAATCTTCAAAACTTCTTAAAGTTTGCCCCTTAAAAAAATCGTAATATTTTATCAGCCCTTTCTCTTTCCACTCTTTAAATCTAGTGTCTGTTTTATTGGGGGTAAAGTCTTGATCATAGGCAATCCATTGCAGAAGTCGATAGGGCTCTTTAGCTTGATTCTCTCTGACTATCTTAAACCAAATTTTTAGCGGGGTCTCTATCCACGGGTTAGTGTTATTCAAGAGTTGAGGTAAGGCATTGTTCCCTATTATCGCCTGTAGGGGGATGTCACTTGTTATTTGGCATTCGATCTCCTTCCATTGTGCAGTGTAGACTGGGTTACATATCTCCATTAAAGTTTTAATTTGTGCGGCTTTAAAATAGTCCCTGATATTTGGCAGCGTGAGCCCACCTTTGTCTTTGTTTAGCTGTAAGGTTCTATATCTGATTCTAGGTCTCTTGCCCTGCCATATGAATCTTGAGATCCTTCTGTCCAGCTCCTGCCATGTTTTTTTGGGAGGTTCTACCGGTATTGTTTGGAAAAGGTATAGAAGACGTGGAAGTATATTCATTTTGACTGCTTCAATTCTTTGTGCAGTACCTAAGAATGGTATCATATTCCATCTTGCTAGGTCAGATTTTATTTTTGTCACCAGTGGATCACAGTTTAGTGTTATAATTTTCTTGAGTTGTTTCGGGATATTGACCCCCAGATATTTCATAGATTCCAACTCCCAGTTAGTTTTGAGTTCACTTAGTGAATAATGATTTGGGTCATAGTTGAATGTTAAAACTTGGGTTTTATGCATGTTTAATTTGTACCCCGATAACTCTCCATAGTCTGAAAAAACTGAGATTAGTTCTGGTAAAGAAGTGTCCGGCTGCCCTCGGTATATTAAAATGTCATCAGCAAAGAGTGCTATTTTATGTTCCTTCTGACCAAGTGTAATACCTTGAATTTCTTGATTTTGTCTTATCCATTGGCTCAGAGGTTCTATGAAGATTGCAAAGAGCAGTGGAGACAGGGGGCAGCCCTGACGACATCCTCTTTCCAGCTCAAAAGATGATGATAAATTACCGTTAATCCTTATTTTAGCTGTTGGTTTTTTATATAATGCCTGTATAGTTCTAATGAAGTTGTTATGAAAATTGAAACTGGATAAGATTCTATATAGGAAAGACCAGTCAACCGAATCGAATGCTTTTTCAGCGTCTAATCCCAATATGACTGCATTTAAGTTATATTTTTTTATATGATGAATTATGTGTAAAGTGCGTCTAATGTTGTCTTGTGTCTGTCTTTGTCTTATAAAACCTGTTTGGTCTAAGTGAATTAAGTCTGTCAGTATGTTTTCTAACCTTTTGGCAAGGATAATGGTAAAAAGCTTATAGTCCTGATTTAATACACTGATTGGTCTGTAGTAGGAGCATTCTAGTTTATCCTTTTCAGGTTTAGGTATAACTGCAATGACCCCTTCTCTCCAGGAGGGGGGGATTTCCCCCTGTGTGGAGGACATAGTTAAATGTTTTCAGGAGGAGAGGAGATAGTTGCTGTTTAAAGGTTTTGTACCATTCTGCTGTATAGCCATCTGCTCCTGGGGATTTGTTAGCTTTAAGTTTCATAATTGCTTTTTCCAATTCTTTAGGTTGTATTTCTGACAGTAGTGTTTTATTTTGTGATTCCATAAGTTGGGGAAGGTTTAATGTGTTTAGGAATGTCTCGGATGCGTTTTTATGTTTTTTGTGGGAGTATAAGTTCTTATAGTAATTCTCGAAGCTTTTAAGAATATCCTGAATTCTGAATTTTATTTCCTTTGATACTGGGTCTCTGATTTTGTAGATTGCTCT
This sequence comes from Pholidichthys leucotaenia, assembly GCA_020510985.1. Taxonomy (NCBI): domain Eukaryota; kingdom Metazoa; phylum Chordata; class Actinopteri; order Cichliformes; family Pholidichthyidae; genus Pholidichthys; species Pholidichthys leucotaenia. The sequence continues at coordinate 295,891,688 of CM035836.1, read as the reverse complement.
TTCTGTTTGTTGTTTCCTCAATTTATAGGCTAGTAATTTTGCCGATTTACTGCCTGCTTCATAGTGTTTTTGTTTCAGAAATGTAAGTTTCGACTTCCGGTTATGGCTGCCACGTAAGACGGACGTGTCTCACTCTGCTCTGCTCCTGGAGAAAAAAATCGGCAAATAACTCTCTTATTTGGGACAGAACGTATCCCAGCGTTTGGGCGAGGATATGTCGGCGAAGCCTAAGGCTGGAAAATCAGGTAAAGGAAAAAGCGAGCCGCCGAAACAGTCCAAATTAACGGACTTTCAGGTCTGTGACACAGCAAACAAAACTCCATATATGGTGGAGGAGGCTGGCAACGGTGCGATATCTGCGGGGAACGGCGCAGATGCGCTGATGGCTGCCATGAGTTCAATGAGAGCGGACTTTTCCTCTAGATTTGATGGGATTATGACAGCGTTGGAAGGAATAAGAAAGGAATTGGGTGACTGTGTAGAACGAACGGCGCAGATGGAGCTCCGTCTCGCTAGTGCTGAAGATGACGTCACCCGTCTTCAATTAAAGGTGCGCACTTTGGAAAAAAAAAATAAATGTCTAGAAGATAATATTTTGGATTTGGAATCTCGGTTGAGACAGAATAACTTGAGGCTGGTGGGTCTTCCAGAGGAATCAGAAGGTCGGGACGTATATTCCTTTCTGGAAAAGTGGATTCCGGAGGTGCTGGGCAGCGAGGAGTAGCAATCAGCAGTGGTTCTGGAAAAAGCACATCGTATTGGCCCACGGAGAGATAAGGGACCGCCGAGGACCTTAATTATGAAGTTTCTTAGCAACAGAGACAGGATGAAGATCTTCAACGCTGCACGAGCTAAAGGAGAGATTAAACACCAGGATCAGCAGGTGCGGTTCTACCCAGATTTGGCCACAGGAATCCAACAATTGAGGAAGCAGTTTGATCCCATACGTAAGGAGCTGCGCAACCTTGGGATTCGTCATGGTGTAATCTATCCTGCGAGACTGCTGACCACGTATGAGGGCAGAACCCACATCTTCAAGACCCCAGAGGAGGCGCAGGAGTTCATCAAGAAGATCAAAGAAGAAGAAGAGACTGGTGGGAGCTAAGCATGAACAAAATATAAGGTAGAATAATTAAGCATTTGCACAGGCATCTGACTGACTTGAAGTAAATAGCAAGTTTACAAAATATAGATTGTATTATATATTAAAAAAAACAAAAAAACAAAACAAACAAAAAAAAAACTATGATGTACAAAGTTGTTAAAAATTTTGGAGTTAAGTTGGAAAACTACAGAGGAGAGTTAATGTTACGTCATTAAAAGCAGTAGAGTTAGGGTGATTGGGAGGATGAAGAAGGAGTGGCTTAGGCTGTTCCCCGTGGATGTGGAACGGTCGATGGCTATATCGGGAGACGGAATTTTTCTTTTGATTTTGGGGGGTTCGCCACAAGTGTGGGAAGGGGGAATTTGTTTGTGTGTAGTTTGTAGGATGAATGTTCAACCACTCATGTTTTTGCTTCTCTGTATGAGCATGTTTACACTGCAAGGTAATCCCAAACTCTCTATTGATCATAAACCAAAGTGTTAATCTTAATTTAACTTCATGGAATTGCAGAGGTCTACAAAATTTAAAAAAACTTAAACAAGTTATGAATAAAATAAAAGACATGGGTTCAAAAATTGTGTTTTTACAAGAAACTCATTTAATAGAGGAGGATATAAAAAGAATTAGGAGTAGATGGCAAGGAAGTGTATTCACCTCATCATTCTCATCCCGGGCCAGGGGAGTTATGACTCTCATACATAAATCAGTCCCTTTTCAAGTGAAAAATGTAATTGGAGACAAACTTGGAAGATATGTGACATAATGCACGGCTCAGGAGATGCACACACACAGGCTTAGAGTAGTTCAAAGAGTTTATTAACAGCAGGAGTGAATGAGTGCGTGTCTGCGGGATGTAAATGTGTTGGTGATGGTGTCTGCTCCAGGCACAGAGGCAGGTGACCGTACAGCCGAGCAACCCTATGGAGAGAGCACAGGGAGAGGGTGACGGGCATACACCAACACAGGAGTGATTTATGGCGAGAGAAGGACTTACTTGGTTGGTCAGGACAGCTGGCACAACAAGGGGGCGAAGCCCGGAAGACAGCCACCTGGAGAGCTCCGTACAGCAGCGAGGATTGGGCGATGGAGTGGAGATGTCCGCCGCTGGGGAATCCACCTGTGCACAGGGGAGAAGACTGAAGAAGAGAGGTAAGCAATCTTCTTACCAAAATGGTGATGCTGAAGAGAAGTATGCTCACAACGGTGAGGGACGAAGTCTGACGGCTTCAGGCCGAGCCTCCGGGCGAGACGACCTTTATCCCTCGCCGCTGATGATTGTCAGGTGCGTGAGCAGGTGGCGCCGCTGATGAATGGCGCGGTGTGACAATATGTAATCATTCAAGGTTCTTTGCTATTAGAAAATATAAATCTTGTGAACTTATACAGTATGGTCCCAATATAGATGATCAAAAGTTCTTTGCTAATTTATTTCTTATTTTATCATCACTTACAGGGCAACATATAATAGCAGGGGATTTTAATTGTACATTGAATCCAGGTATAGATAAATCAACAGGACTGGATTGTACGCACAATGGATGTAGGATGACTATTAATCATTTTATGAAAGAATTGAGATTGTTAGATATATGGAGAGAAATGAAACCACAAGTTAAAGCCTATTCTTGTTATTCCAGTACCTACAAGACATTCTCACGTATTGATTATTTTTTGATTTCCACAGAATTAAGATCCAAGATTCAAAACTGCTTTTATGATAACATCGTGATCTCTGATCATGCACCCTGTTGTCTAATATATGTAGATAAAAAATTGACAAAGGAATCAGGTAGATGGCAATTTCAGCATAAATGGCTTCAGGATGAGGAATTTGTCAAGTATATAGAAAAACAGATAGACGAGTACTTTGACATCAATACTACACAAACATCAGCATGTGTAAAGTGGGAGGCTTTCAAAGCTTTTATTAGGGGACATATTATTAGTTATACAGGATCAAAATCTAAGAAGACTCGAGAGGAGAGAGCTAAATTGGAACATAAAATGAAAAGTCTTCAGGAAAAAGTGTATGCAGGAAGTGATCCAAGGTTGGAGAATGAATTACTGATTTTGAGAGCTGAATACGACAAAAAATCAGCGAATAGAGCTGTCTCGAGTCTTCTAAGATTGAAACAATCTTTTTATGAACAAGGTGAAAAATCAGGAAAATTATTGGCATGGCAGATTAAACAATTAGAAATTAAAACACCAATTACTAGTATTATAAGTAACGGACAGGTACTTATAGATCCTTTAGAAATTAACAGAGCCTTTAGAGATTACTATGAAAAATTATATGATACTAAAAATGAATTTGATTTAACAAAACTAAATGGGTTTTTGAACGAACTATCTACAGTATACCGTGTATTCCAAATGAAAACAGGGAGATATTGGAGTCTAAAATTAGTCAAGAAGAAGTTGGGCTAGCCATTGATAATATGAAATCAGGAAAAAGTGCAGGACCAGATGGTCTTCCAGTTGACCTTTATAAAAAATTTAAGAATAAATTAATAAAACCTTTTTTGGAAATGGTTTTAGAAGCATTTCAAAATAATAATTTACCATCATACATAAATAATGCCTTAATTATACTGCTGCCAAAACCAGGTAAGCCCTCTAATAAATGTGAAAATATGAGACCAATAAGCCTATTAAATGCCGACCTTAAGATAATCTGTAAAATTTTAGCGAGACGAATACAAGAAATTTTACCAAATATTATTAATCGAGATCAGAATGGCTTTATAAAGGGAAGACAAGGCTTCCATAATGTAAGAAGACTATTTAATATTATTTATTTTAATAAAGAAGCACCGGATACAGCTCTCCTATCACTGGACGCCGAAAAGGCCTTTGATAGAGTTGAATGGCCCTTTCTTTTTGAAGTCCTACAAAGGTTTGGACTTGGAAATAATTTCATAAAATGGGTTCAAATAATATACAATAATGCTACAGCAGAAATCCTAACAAATAACAATATTTCAAAACCAATAAAAATCAATAGAGGATGTCGACAAGGCTGTCCACTTTCACCTTTACTGTTTACTATGGCAATTGAACCTTTAGCGATAGCGATACGTTTACATTCACAAATATATGGAATTAAAGTTGGACCAACAGAACATAAAATTTCCCTGTACACCGATGACATAATTTTGTTTATGTCGAATCTAAAAAAATCAATTCCAACCTTGTTGAATTTAATAAAGAATTTTGGGGAAATATCAGGATATAAAATAAATAAAACTAAATCTTCAATATTAATGCTAAATGAGACCCAGAGAAATTACCCAGCCCCTGAGGTAAATCAATTCAATGTTGTAAATCAGTTTAAATATTTAGGAATCCAAATTGTGCCTAAGCTAGAATCAGTCGCCAGTGTCAACTATGAAGCCTTAATGTCAGATATCAATGAGTTAACTCAGAGATGGATGTCACTACCAATGTCGATGATCGGGAGAATCAATATACTTAAAAGTAATATTTTACCTAAAATACTTTATTTATTTCAATACATTCCCTTATCACCACCTTTAGATTTATTCCATCCATCCATCCATCCATCCATCCATCTTCTACCGCTTTTCCGGAGGTCCGGGTCGCGGAGGCAGCAGTTCAAGCAGAGAAGCCCAGACTTCCCTCTCCCCAGCCACCTGCTCCAGCTCTTCAGAGGGGATACCAAGGCGTTCCCAGACCAGCTGGGAGACATAGTCTCTCAACCGAGTCCTGGGTCTGCCCCGGGGTCTCCTCCCAGTGGGACGTGCCTGAAACACCTCAAGTGGGAGGCGTCCAGGAGGCATCCTAATCAGATGCCCATACCACCTCAACTGACTCCTTTCAATGTGGAGGAGCAGCGGTTCTACTCTGAGCCTCTCCCGGATGACTGAGCTCCTCACCCTATCTCTGAGGGTGAGTCCAGCAATCCTACGGAGAAAGCTCATTTCAGCCGCTTGTATCCGCGATCTCGTTCTTTCGGTCATTACCCAAAGCTCGTGACCATAGGTGAGAGTAGGAACGTAGATTGACTGGTAAATCGACAGCTTTGCCTTAGAACTAAGCTCCCTCTTCACCACAACAGACCGGTACAACGTCCGCATCACTGCAGATGCTGCTCCAATCCGTCTGTCGATCTCTCGCTCCATTTTCCCCTCACTCGTGAACAAGACCCCAAGATACTTAAACTCCTCCACTTGGGGCAGGAGCCTGTCCCCAACCCGGAGAGGACAATCCACCTTTTTCCGGCTGAGGACCATGGACTCGGACTTGGAGGTGCTGATTCTCATCCCAGCCGCTTCACACTCAGCGGCAAACCGTCCCAGCAAGAGCTGTAGGTCATTGCTGGATGAAACCAACAGGACAACATCATCTGCAAACAAGAGAGATGAGATCCTGTGGTCACCAAGCATGACACCCTCCATTCCCTGGCTGCGCCTAGAAATCCTGTCCATAAAAATTATGAACAGGATCGGTGACAAAGGGCAGCCCTGGCGGAGTCCAACTCTCACTGGGAATGACTCCGACCGAGTGTTGGCAATACGAACCAAACTCTCACAACGGTCATACAGAGACCGAATAGCTCGTAATAACAAGCCCGATACCCCATACTCCCGAAGCACCCCCCACAAAAATCCACGAGGGACGCGGTCAAATGCCTTCTCCAAGTCCACAAAACACATGTAAACTGGTTGGGCAAACTCCCACGAACCCTCAAGAATTCTCGAGAGGGTAAAGAGCTGGTCCGATGTCCCACGGCCAGGACGAAAACCACATTGCTCCTCCTGAATCCGAGGTTCGACCAACGGCCGGACTCTCCTCTCCAGTACCTTGGCATAGACCTTCCCAGGGAGGCTGAGGAGTGTGATCCCTCTAAAGTTGGAGCACACCCTCCGGTCCCCTTTTTTGAAGAGAGGAACCACCACCCCGGTTTGCCATGCCAAAGGCACTGCCCCCGACCTCCACGCAATGTTGCAGAGGTGTGTCAACCATGACAACCCAACAACATCCAGGGCCTTGAGGTACTCAGGGCGAATCTTGTCCACCCCTGGGGCCCGGCCACCAAGGAGATTTTTAACCACCTTGGCGACCTCAGCCCCTGTGATAGGCAAGTCATCCCCCTCGTCCCCAAACCCTGCTTCCTCTGTGGAAGGCGTATCAGTGGGATTGAGGAGATCCTCGAAGTATTCCTTCCACCGCCCGACGATATCCCCAGTTGAAGTCAACAGTGTCCCATCTGCACCATACACAGTGTGGACGGGGAGCTGCTTTCCCCTCCTGAGCCGCCGAACAGTTTGCCAGAATCTCTTTGAAGCCGACCGAAAGTCTTGTTCCATGGCCTCACCGAACTCCTCCCATACCCGCGTTTTTGCTTCAGCAACCACCCGAGCTGCACTCCGCTTGGCCTGCCGGTACACCTCAGCTGCTTCGGGACTCCCGCAAGCCAACCAAGCTTGATAGGACTCCTTCTTCAGCTTAATGGCCCCCCTCACCACTGGTGTCCACCACTTGGTTCGGGGGTTGCCACCATGAGATGCACCGACCACCCTGCGGCCGCAGCTCTGGGCCGCCGCTTCAACAACAGAGGTGGAGAACATGGCCCATTCAGACTCCATGTCTCCAGACTCCCTCGGAATGTGGTTGAAGTTCTTCCGGAGGTGGGAGTTGAAGACCTCCCGGACAGGGGCCTCAGCCAGACGCTCCAGACACCACCTTTAGATTTATTCTCAAGAATAAAAAAAAAGTTAGTGGAATTTATATGGAACAACAGGAGGGCTAGATTACGTCTGTCTTTATTATATTTACCATTTGATCGTGGAGGTCTGAAATGTCCAAATTTTATGTTGTATTATTGGTCGGCACAACTGAGGTCTATGACATATTATTTTTCATCAAATGATCTCCCTCACTGGACTGAAATGGAATCATACAATTTACCTTTACCTCTTCCCATATTCATATACTCAGATTCGGCAAAAAAATTACAAAAACAAGTTAAAAATCCATTTGTAAAGCATATGATCAAAATATGGTGTGAAGCTAAAAACTATTTAAAAGAACCACAGTTATTGTCACAATTTAGTCCAATATGGGGTAATCAATATTTTAAACCAGGAAGAGCGGACGCTGTATTTAAAGTATGGAATTTAAAAGGGATACAAAAGATTCAGGATTTATATTTGCCATGTGCAGATAACATAATGTCTTTTGAAGAGCTGAGGATCAAATTTAATCTTAATAGAACACATTTTTTTAAATATCTTCAACTTAGAAACTTTATTCGATCAAATCAAAATAAAGCTCTCACTCGACCTATTTATTCATCCTTGGAAAAAATGATGATGAAAGATAGTAAAAGAAAGGGTATTATTTCAGAGTTTTATAACTCATTGACACTATCTTCAAGTGAAAATTCACTGAAAAGATTAAACTACTGGAAAGAAGATCTGCAAACTGAAATTTCAGAGGAACAATGGGAATTGGCTTGTACAGAAGCTCAAACCAAATCAATAAATGTACGCCTTAAATTGATACATTTCAAATGGTTAATGCGGATGTATGTTACACCGGAGGAGTTAAATAAATATAACAAAAATATACCAGATACATGCACAAAATGCATGGAAAGTAAAGGAACTCTATTTCATTGTGTATGGGAATGTAGATTAATAAGAATGTTTTGGGAAGAGGTGAGGGTAACAATTGAAAAAATAATCTCAAAACAAATCATATTGAATCCTCAATTGTTTTTGTTGGGTCTGTACCCAGAAAAGCATAATTTTAATAAAAGTGAAAGAACATTCATAGACCTCAGTTTGCTTAATGCCAAAAAATGTATTGCACTATTATGGAAAAAGACTCATAGACCAGATGTGACTCAGTGGTTAAGACAGATGTTAACAAACCTTCCATTAGAAAGAATAACATATATACTGAAATCAAAGGAAATTGTGTTTGAGAATATATGGAGACCTTTTATTGATTATGTAAAAAATTTAAACATAACTCTTGAAGAAGAAGGTGAATGATGTGTGTGGACCTTGTAAATTCCAAACTGGTGAACATAATATGTATACTTATGTATTGGATTGTCTAGACTAAACAGAGGAGCATTGTTGAAGATTTGATTTTGCTGGTGGTTGTTGGTGTTTTTAGTGCATCTTTTTTTTTTTTTTTTGTAGTACTTTAGTGTTAGTGTTTGATTGTTTGTATCATGTTTGTTAAAAAAAAAAAAGGTTCAATAAAGATATTGTGGAAAAAAAAAAAGAAATGTAAGTTTCTTCTGGATTTCTATTGTGTAGATCTCATTTATTTGATTTTTAATTTCTTTAATCTTGAGCGAGCCATTAGAATGAGTGTTGTCTTTGTGTTCTTTTTCTAGGTTCTTGAGTTCTGACTCTAGTGTGATTAGTTTTTCTTGTCTCAGTTTCTTTTGGGTTGCCAGTTTTGCAATAATTTTTCCCCTTATTACAGCTTTGCACGCATCCCACAGTATTAAAGGGGATACTTCTCCATTATCGTTTTCTTCCAAATATCTGAGAATATCTGATTCCAATTCATCTTTCAGTGGTCCTTTCAGGACAGTTGAATTCAACCTCCAGGAAAATGTATTATTTGTGTATTTTTGGATGTTTAAGTCCATATAGATCGGACTGTGGTCAGAGAGATCCATCAGTCCTATTTTACATGTTTTTACTCTTCCAATGTCTCTATTAAACATAAAAAAGTAATCAATCCTTGAGTAAGATGAATGTGGCGTTGAATAAAAAGTATAATCTTTTACATTGGGGTTGAATTCCCTCCATACGTCACAGATTCCCATTTCTTTTAATAGCATCCGAGTTTTCCTACTTTGAGTGTTATTTTGATGTGAAGAATTACCTGTTGCATCCCAGTATGGATTCAGTCTTAGATTGAAGTCTCCACCACATATCACTAAACCTTGGGCTTTAGTTATCATTAGGTCGAATACATTTTTATAAAATTTCCATTTAGCCCCTGGTGGTGCATATACATTCAGCAGGGTGATATCTTCTCCCTCTAGCCACCCAATTACCAAACTGTACCTCCCTTCTTTATCTTTGTGTTCTGATTTTTTTTCAAATGTAATTTTGGTTGATATCAATGTTGCTACTCCCCTCCTCCTCCCTGACTTATATGAAGATGAAGAGATCATTTTAAACCCTTGTCTATTGAGTTTAGTGTGTTCCACGTCTGTTAGGTGGGTTTCTTGTAAAAATATTATTTCTGCTTTGTCTTTTTTCATTTTGCGTAGAATCTTGGATCTTTTAACTGGATTCAGGATCCCTTTTACATTATATGAGGCTATTTTGGTTACACCCTGTTTCTCCATTGTATTTTCTTATTTAGTATAACAGTGTGGTGGCCCTCTTTTTTGCTACTCAGAAACTGAAAGAACATTAAGAAGATAGTGTACGAAACTTTAAAACAAAAAACTGTCAAAAAAACTTCCTGAGCTGGGGTCTCTTTAAAGACCCTGTAAGAGCCCTGATGGAGTGTAGGCTCTGAGGGAAATTCCTCAAACTCTGTTACGTGTTGAGGGCCCTCTCTTACCCCTGTAAGTTGTCCCATGCTTTTAACGTGAATTTCAGATCCCAATCCGAATTTGTAATGATTTTTTTTTTTTTATGCCTATACCCTATGAGATTGTGTGCACCCTCCCACCCCCATCACAGCAAACATTCACTCTAATACAGTATTTGTTAGTGTGGGGAGAACATGTGGGTCATTGTTACATTTCTATTTTAACAAGATTTTTTTTTTCCCCTTTAAATTAAGAAGACATTTGTTTCTAATGCTATAACTGCTCACTGACCACGTTTGAGCCCTGATCCTCTCGCTCAGGTCCGCTGCGGGTTTAAACACCGATACCGGGAGCCCTCTTCTCGCCATGTCAATTGTTGCTTCTTCCGCCGAATTATAGAGACATGACTCTTCACCGTAAAAGACCCTTTACTTCGCAGGAAATGGCGTCTGAAAGTGTATATTCTGTTCCCGTAGAACCTTTTTGGCGTCGTTATATTCCCGTCGCTTTTTAAGAACCTCCGGGGCGTAATTATGCTCCACGAAGACTTTTCTCTCTTGATGCATAAATCCTTTTTTCTGCCAAGCCCGTCTTACAACCTCTTGTTTTATTTTGAAATTGGAGAATCTTACCACCACCGAATGTGGGGGCGCTTCTGCCGCTGGCTTTGCGGCTAATGTACGATGGGCCTTTTCTATCTTCAAATCGGTGGTTTGTGGAATATCCAACTTCTCTCTCAATAAGGATTCCACGCATTCCGCCATTGTGTTGAAACTATCTTCAGCTCCTTCTTTCAGACCGTGAATTCTGATGTTGTCTTGTCTCTGTCTTCCTTCTTGGTCGGTTAGCTTAGCCTCCAGCCTTGACTGTTTTTTGTGTAAATCCAGCATAGACTCTTCAAGCACTTTTATTCTTTCTTCAGCTTCCAAGATTCGGTTTTCGGCCTGGTCCATTCTGCTGTTCGTCCTTTTTAATTCCTCTCTGAATTCATGAAATTCGGCCCGAAATCGTCATAATTCATCAAATAGCGATTTCAAGCTAACCTTCTTGTTAGCTAGGTTCAGCTCCTCGTCTTCTGAACGGAGGTCCTCTGGTTCAGATTCTGCGGCCGCTGCGCGTCCTGGCCTGGGGAATGTCAGTTTCTTCTGTTTTTGGTTAGGCATGGTGTTTTTGTCTTTTGATTTTTATTCTTCCAAAAATCCGTTAAGTCTGATTTTGAAGATGTTTTCCTTGGATTGGGTCTGGGAGCTTCAGCGTTAAGTTGCTATCACCATGGCGTCCAGACCGGAAGCATGAGTTTGTTTTTTAAAGTAATTCTGTTGAACCACAGTTCAAAAGCATTGTCTGATTTTCATTGGTTAATTTTCATAGAATTTTTATTTATTACCACTTTTGTCAGATTCAAGTTATTTCTGTGACCACTGTGGGTTTTTCTTTCATTAACAGAGGGGTACCAACAATTTTGTCCACGTCTGTATATTGCTGTAAAAAACAAATTAACCTTCTTCTGAAGTGAACCTTTATCTATGATTTCTATTGTATCATTTTCATTTACATGCTGTTGCAATATGCAGTTATTTCATAAATATATTTTTTTATAGTCTAGTCTCTCACTCAATGAGAACTGTTTGCATGACTTTTTTTTCTTGTAGCCTATTGTTTTTTAAAAACTGCAACTCTTGTAATTTTTTCTTTTCAATGTGCATTTTTCTGAAAAAAAAATTTCTCTTTGAATTTACAATTTTCTTCTTCTACTGATTAGAATTGTTCATGTAAATTTCAGGCATTCTTCTCCTTAAGATGAGACATTTTTCCATTAACTTTCTTTTTCTTTCTCTTCATTTTTTCTGGTGAAAACTGGTCGTGTCCATTGAGGTGAGGTGAAATCCATCAGCAACTACTAATGACATACAGGTGCATCTCAATAAATAAAGATATCATTAAAAAGTTAATTTATTGCAGTAATTCAGTTAAAAAATGAAACTCATATTGTGTAGATTCATTACAAACAGAGTGATATATTTCAGGTGTTTTTTTCTTTTAAATGTGATGATTATGACTTACAGCTAATGAAAACCCAAAATTCAGTTTCTCAAAAAATTAGAGTATCACATAGATGAATTTTTTTTAAAAAGTGGATTTTTAATAGAAATGTTGGCCAAATGAAAAGTATGTCCATGTACACACTCAATACTTGGTCATGGCTCCTTTTGCATGGATTACTACATCAATGCAGCGTGGCATGAAGGTGATCAGCCTGTGGCACTGCTGAGGTGTTATGGAGGCCCAGGTTGCTTTGATAGCAGCTTTCAGCTCATCATCCACAGGGCTCAATCCTTGGACCTCTTTTATTTTCTCTGTATCTGCTCCCTTTGGGTTCTATTTTAAGGAAATATGGCATCTCATGCCATTGTTACGCTGATGACTGTCAGACTTAATGCATGTTCCCTTGACACAGAATGACTGTGGTTCTGTGCAGCTACTCTTGGAGTGTCTTTCCGACATCAGAGCATGGATGTCATTAAGTTTTTTGAGTTTTAATGAGAGCAAAACTGAAGTAATGATGTTTGGTCCAAGTACGCATTCTCTCTCCTCTACTGTGGACCTTGGCTCCGTGACACCACATGTTAAACTATCTGCTATTAATCTGGGGGTCAAATTGGATTCTGATTTTAAATTTGACAAGCACATCAGCTGTGTGCTTCAAAAAAGTGTTTATCAGTTAAGACAAATTGGCAAAGACAAATCCATTGTGTCAAAGATCTTAAAAACTATTGCATGCTTTTATCACAACTCGTTTGGATTACTGTAATGCATTTCACCTATTCTGGCTTCCCTTCACTGGCTCCCTGTGCATTACAGAATTGATTTTAAAATCCTCCTTTATGTTTTTAAATGTCTTAACAGTCTTGCTCCACCCTACCTCTCTGACTTACTTCAGCCTTATGTTCCACCACGATCCCTAAGAGCCGCTGATCAGCTGCTCTTGACGATCCCTAAAACAAGGCTGAAGCTCAGAGGGAATCGGGCCTTTGCTGCTGCAGCCCCTAGGCTATGGAATGAGTGCCATTACATGTTAGGCAGGTCTCCTCACTTTGTGTTTTTCAGTCTCATTTAAAAACACATTTGTTTTCCTTAGTTTTTAACTCGCTTTAAATTTAGTTTTTTTTAAATTGTCTGCTGTGTTTGGCATTTTGTTCTTATACTGTCATGTGTGTGCATAAATGCGCACACACAAATCAATTAATACAAGCCCAAACGCCAGTGAAGGTCAACGTGTTTATTAACAAAGGAAACTGATGCACAAAATGTCCATAGCACTGTCCGATTAGTAGCAATAATGGTATGGTGAAGGTGACAGGCTACAAGCTCCATAGGTAAGCCCCACGCGATCCAGGATGGAACTGGCAACGGAGAGAAAAGGCAGAAAATAATAAAAGAGCAGACTTACATTAATGTTAGAGTGGAAGGGCTCGGGAAAACAACATAGTAGTCCGTGGAAGAGCGAGCCACGTCAACCCAGGGAGACTGACTGATGCCAACGCGGCAAGTGCTTCCACTGCCGGCCAGAAGTACCCCCAGATACTAATGAGTGGCAAGTGGAAACAGGTGCGTGGCAAACAGAGTAGATGAATCAGTGTGAAAGAGTGTCTGGTGTGTGTGTGTGTGTGTGTGTGTGTGTGTGTGTGTGTGTGTGTGTGCGTGTGGTGGTAAGAGACCTCCAGTGAATGTCTGGTAAGAGGAGGAGACGTGGCCGTAGGACTGTCAGAGAGCAAGGCTCAATCTAACAGCTGGAATTAATAAACAATAATCAAAACCTACAGCCACCAGTCATGGACGGGGTGAATGACCCCAAACATGACAGTGCCCCCCCCCCCAAAAAAAAGAGTGGATACCAGACACCCACCGTACCATCAAAACAGAAATACAACCTGCTCCCCCTCCCCCCACTCAAAAGGCCAACACCCCAAACCAGGGCGGGAGGTGGGGGAAAACAGGTTAGGAGGGCTCGATCAAGAAAAAGTAAACACCACAATACAACACAACAACAACACTCTTCCCAAACTAAGCTAACCCACCCCACCCCCAAGAGTCCCACAGTTCAGGGGGCCGGCCAGAGTCCAAGGCCCAGCAGGTGGCCGTAAGTTCAGGAGGCTGGCCAAAATCCCAGGACCAGCAGGCGGCCTGCAGAACAGTATCAGGTGGCCTGCCAGGGCATACGGGCCACCCGGCAAGGGAAATCAGCCTTTCAGGCGGCCTGCCTACTTGATTAAGCCACCAGGACCGGAAGGGCAGATGAGGCGGTGGCCTACCCACTGGAAGGCTGAAAGGTGGGTGGCCAGACAGAGGAAGAGGAACCCCTGCTGTCACTGGTGGCGGAGGAAATAGATCCCCAACGGTGCCCAGCAGAAGGAGGAGGAACACCCACAGGGCCTCCAAAAGGGAAAGGAAGACCCCAGTGTCCCCAAAATGTCCTGTGGCACCCTCGGTGGTCCTGACGTAGAACTGAGACTCAGTAGCACCCGTGGTGGACCCCAACCAAGCCATGGCTGCACCCATGGTGGAGTCCGGCTGGACCTCTGCTGCACCCGCGGTGGGACCCGGCTGGGCCACTGCTGACCCCAACGCCATCTTGGCCATGGGCCAGCCAACCCGTATGAGCACCCAAGTGAGGAGGCGATCGATCATGGGCACCCTGGACTGGGACTGGGTGCCCCCGACAACCACCTCAGGCGGAACCTCGGTGACCTCCAGTTGCGAACCTGGAACCCCAGACTCGTCCGGCGATGGTGAACTCTCTCCGGCAACCCTGAAAAAGGACTCGGACAGAGAGGAGGAAGGGTCAGAGTTGCCGGCAGCGGCAGAGCCCAGCAAGATGAGCTCAGGTGCAGCATTTGGCTGCAGCTGGCTCTCCTCACCTAAAGCTAGGCAAAAATGCTCAATTATAGAAAAAACAAAAACAAAAGAGAGCACTTGCCTTAGCTCAAGCTCTACTGCCATCCAGGACTTCGACGATTCGGGCGATGTCTCCTCAGGTTCGGCCTCCAAGAGGTTCCACTCGGGTGCTGACTCTGCTGTGGTGGCCTTCACAGCAGGCGTGATGGCCACTGCAGTCATTGTTTCAGCCGTCATGACCCACGCTGGCAATTCCTCCGGCATGGCGGCTGATATTTGGCTCACCATTGCTATGGGGGAAGAATCCTCCCGGACCTCTGGCTCCTCCCGGTCAGAACAGTCCAGCTCCGGTGTGTATTCAGGAAAGAAGGGAGAGAGCATAGAGAGGGCTGGTGAACCATTCTTAACAGCAGCAAGATGGAAGAGCTTAGGGGACTGCTCTCCCTGAGCATCCCTACCAGGAATCAGGCAAGACATTTCATCATTAATAGAAATAGAATGAAAATTAACTTGCCTGTTTTCCCGGATTAAGATGTTGGCTGCTGTTGTAGATTGGGCGTCGTCATCCTCCATGCAGAAAAGGTGGCGTTTGGCCCCTCAGTAGACTTCTGAGGAGCCGCCCCCCTCACCACGGGAACGGGAGCCACCGGTGAGGAATTCAAACGCACCTTGTCGTTTGTCTGAGAGTGCTCACTCCCCCACGACAAGTAAGCCCTCTTCTCCTACATCACTATTCTACACTCTGCTCCCTTGTGCACAGGCAGAAATCCGTGGCGGTGGACTTCTCCCTCCTGGCAGCGGACCGAGCCTATACTACACCTCTACAACTCCTCCATTGTCTCCTCCCTCCTGGCAGCGGACCGAGCCTATACTACACCTCTACAACTCCTCCATTGTCTCCAATCACAACCGGGCCTGTAGACGTTGTCTCCCTGGCCGGAGCCTTCGGGGCCAAGCCTGAGCTGCTCACCATCTCATTGACAGTAAGACCTAAACAAAACTGTACATTCCCTCCTGGGTTTTGACACTAATCCTCCCTGTCTCCACTCCTCCTTAGGGTTGCCAGGCTGTATGGTGCTCTGCTCGCCCCGGCTGCTACACTTACACATACACGCACACACGCACATACTCACTACACAATAAAGATAATTGAGTTTACTTTTGAGACTGTGTCTGCTTACTGGGTCCCGAAACATGTCAACGAGCTGGATCAACACAGACTTTATTCTCCCTCTAACAGATCAGGAACACCAAAAAGAATGACCAGGCCACTGTGCATCTCACTTTTATACCCTTAATTACATACATTGTGGCCCGGGGCGCCGGCCTCATATTCACTTCATAACAAAGCCTGTGCGGTGCATTAACATGATATTACATAGGTGCCGCACTTCACTTCTCTCCTGGCAGCCCAGCATCTGCTCCTCTCCCCGGGGGGTTCCTAGCTTTTGCTGTTCCATCTGGACCCCCCGGTGACCTCTCCTCTCTTGGTCCATTGAGCTCTGGGTGGAGAAGTCTAACACCTTGCTCCCCACACACTCAGTGATCAGCATGGGACTCAAAGTTGCATCTTGTTGGTCTCATTGTTTGAAACCGCTTGAAATTAACCATCCACCACTCCCGTCTCACCAACTGAATGAGTGATGGAAGCCTACCTAAAACAGGTGTTGTTCTCCTCATGTGCAGTGAGGACAGTGGGTTTTTTTTCTTGTGTCATTTGCGCATGCGTAGTGAGTGAAGGCATGGACTTCACTTGCAAACACGTATCCAGGTATTTTTTTTTTTCATTTTATGTACAAATGTACATTTTTTGAGGGGTGGAAACCGTTCATTAGTTTTGTTTTTTAGTGAGATCGGGTTGTAAAACACAGTGGACCAACACCAGCAGATGACATGGATCCCCAAATCATCACTGACTGTGGAAACTTCACACTGGACCTCAAGCAACTTGGATTCTGTGCTTCTCCACTCTTCCTCTAGACTCTGGGATCTTGATTCCCCCATGACAGGACTTGGCATCTGATGTGGGGAGCCATAATTATCTGCTGGTGTTGGTCCACTGTGTTTTAACAAGTCCAAAGTCAGTGCAGCCATCTACCAGGAAATTTCAGAGCACTTCATACTTCCCTCTGCTGCACAAGCTGTATGGAGGTGTTAATTTCATTTTCCAGCAGGACTTGGCACCTGTCCACTCTGCCAAAAGTACGAAAACCTGGATTAATGACCACGGTATCACTGTGCTTTATTGGCCAGCAAACTCTCCTGACCTAAACCCCAAAGAGAATCTATGGAGTATTGTCAAGAGGAAGATGACAGACACCAGACCCAACAATACAGATGAGCTGAAGGCTGCTATCAAAGCAACCTGGGCCTTCATAACACCTCAGCAGTACCACAGGCTGATCACCTTCATGCCACACTGGTGTGATGCCGTAATTCCTGCAAAATGAGTCCCAACCAAGTATTTTGTGTGTACATGGACATACTTTTCAGTAGGCCAACATTTCTCTTAAAAATCCACTTTTTTAAAATTGATCTCATGTAATATTCAAATTTTTGAGACATTGGATTTTGGGTTTCATTAGCTGTAAGCCATAATCATCAAAATTAAAAGAAATAAACACTTGAAATATATCACTGTGTGTAATGAATCTATATAATACATGAGTTTCATTTTGTGAATTGAATTACTGAAATGAATTAACTTTTCAATGATATTCTAATTTATTGAGATGCACCTGTAATGCACCCCTTAAGTGGTGTCCAAATTCATAGGTGTAATTTTCAGCCCTTACCCCTTGATTTGACCTTGACCTCAACCAGTCCTGTTAGAGGGAGCTGAGGTGGAGGTTGTGGATTCATACAAATATCTCGGGTTGTGGTTGGATAATACATTGGATTGGACAACATACATTAGCCACTTGTATGGGAAGACACAAAGTAGGATGTACTTCCTAAAGAGATTGCGGTCCTTCAACATCTGCAGCAAACTTCTGCGGATGTTTTACCAGTCAGTGGTTGCCAGCGTCCTCTTTTACTCTGTGGTGTGCTGGGGGGGCAGTATATCCAAGAAGGATACGTCCAGACTTGATAAACTGATCAGGCGGGCCGGCTCTGTGGTTGGCGCGAAGCTGGACACCCTGGTGACGGTGGCAGAGATGAGGACTCTGGATAAACTGTTGGATATAATGGACAACGTCAGCCACCCTCTGCACACCATCATCAGTGACCAGAGGAGCCTGTTCAGTGAAAGACTGCTCCTTCCCAAGTGTCGGACCAACAGGCTCAAGAACTCTTTTGTCCACCATGCCATCACACTCTATAACTCCTCACTTGGGGGGGGGACATAGAGTACAGAGGACAGTAGGGCATTCATAGTGAAATAAACTTAACTTAACCATACTTGTACAAGCCATATTTAGCCTTATATTTATACTGTGTATATTATGTTAAGTGTTTATTAAGTGTTTATTTTTTTCTTTTTTGCTTTTCTGATCTGTACGCTCCTTTTATGTGCTGCTGGAAATTTTAAATTTCCCAGAGGGAGTCATCCCAAAGGGATTAATAAAGTTAAGTCTAAGTCTAAGTCTAAGTCTTGATTTCAAGGACTAAGGGGTAGTTTTACAAATGAGAAATGAGATGGACCCTTATTCTTATTTCATAAGTGTTGTGAAAAACCATGCAAGTGAGTGTGAACCTGTATTTTGAAGGCCGAGCACACGAGAATCCTCTTAGCAGATTAGCCTTAGAAAGTAAACCCTCCAGCTGCCAGAATGGTAGCCAGATCTAAAGCGTAACACGCTGTCTGTAATTGCAACCAGGCTGTGTGAAATGTACTGTTTCTACAATGTCAGATGAAAACCAGAGAGACTCAGAGGAGGATGAGGATGATGAAGATGATGACAGCGAGAGCGGCCAGAGAGGCTCGTCTGTCAGCACTTTTTTCAACAGTTTAATCTCAGGTGGGTTTGAATGTCAGTGTATTCAACACTTTAAGGTGTGTCTCAGTCAGCATGGACAACATCACTTTATATTAGCAATCTGTTATCAACTGGGTATAAGTTCTTAATCTTTAGTGTAAGCAAGGCTCCAGCTTTTGTAAAGCTTTTTTTTTTTTTTTTTTTTTGTTACTTATTTGTACCCGTAGGTAGATTTGGTTTGCAGTCTGGTGACAAGCCACTGGCTGCTGGTCGCTGCGTGCGCGAGCGCCCTAAACCTACATGTTTTTGGTATGCGGGAGGAAACCGGAGAAATCCCGGAGTAAACCCACGCAACACGGGGAGAACATGCAAACTCCACACAGCTCACTGTTGGTCAGGGGCTGGGATCGAACTCACGATCTCATGATCCCCGCGATCCCCCGGCCGAGAGTAAAACTGCGCTGTCACAGTGCTAAACCACTGTGCCACCGTGCAGCCCACCGTGCTTTGTCTGCAGGATGTTATGTAAGGATGCTTTTCCTCAAGATCTTTATAATCTTCAAACATAAAATGATTAATATCAAGAACAAGAGGACAAACAGCTGCAAAGAGATCAATAAAAGCTTAGAATAAATTGCTAAATAAAATAAATGACAGCCTTCCTGATAGAAATATTTCATTCTATGTTCAATGTTGATGAATATTTCTAATGAAATTTTAACAATTTATCTTATTTCTCACTTACTTTATTGTGCAGTAGCCTGGTGGAGCGCCCCCAATTTCGTTGTGTTGTACAACTGTACAATAACAATAAAGCCTATTCTATTCTATTATCTATAAGAAATAAATTCAAATTAACTTTTAAAATTTTTGCTATTCACCTTATTCCTAGCCCCATGATGCCTTGCATTGTCATGAACTGGGTTGGACCTTCCAAACTGACAGACTGGGCCGTTGGGTTGGGTGGCCCACATTCTCCGGCAGGCCACCTGACTCATTCCACCTCGCCGTCCGCTAGGGCTGGGACTTTGGTCACCCACCTGAACTTTCAAGCTCTTTGGTCTGGGGGGCTTGATCCTCTGATTTTGACTGGTGTGGGTCCTGAGGGGTTTTTTGTTTCATTCCCTCCTAGCCTGTTCCCCCCACCACCCACCCTAGGTGGGTTATTGTTGTGCCTCTGCTGGGAGGGGGGGCAGGCTCTTCCTTTTTCTTTTGGTGTTACCCTGGGGCGTCTGGGGCCCAACCATTGAGAGGGGGGCTCTGTCACGAGCTGAGCTCTGGAAGTTCTGCCAGACTCAGTCTTGTGGCTTTTTCCCTATATTTATTTATATTTGTTGTATTTTATGCCTTTTGAGTTTGAGGGCGACTGCCACGAGCCATCAACATTTCTGGCTGCACAGGCTGCAAGGAACCCCCCTCTGTGCCTTCCACACTCCCGTATGATGTGGAGATCCATGAGATGCAGATGTACACTGTCCTGAAGTCTCAGGAAGAGCGGGACGGTGAGGTCACAAAAACCCTGGAAGAGACGGCAATGGAACACACAGAAGAAGAAGAAGAAGAAGAAGAAGAAGAAGAGGTAGATGACCTAGATGTTTTTTGCTATACTCATGTTTCTCCTACCAGAGTTCTTTAG
Organism: Pholidichthys leucotaenia; assembly: GCA_020510985.1. Lineage (NCBI taxonomy): Eukaryota > Metazoa > Chordata > Actinopteri > Cichliformes > Pholidichthyidae > Pholidichthys > Pholidichthys leucotaenia. The sequence goes on along the minus strand of CM035836.1, from coordinate 295,871,589 downwards.
TCACCTGAACAGCCAGGGCGGTCCAGGAGGCGGCTACCCAGCAGGGAGAAATGATGGTGGGTAGGATGGAGGAGTTGGGGAAACCATGGCGGAGTCTGGCAGAGGAGGAGGAGCCACGATTGCATCTGGCAGCGGAGAAGGAACCACAACAGCGTCTGGCAGCGGAAGAGGAACCACAACGGCGTCTGGCAGCAGAGAAGGAACCACAACGGCATCTGGTACAGGAAGAGAGGGGACCTCGATGGTGTCTGGAGAAGGAAGGGGAGCCACGACGCTCTTGGACAGGTCAGCAGCTCCCTCAGTGGTCCCAGACTGGGACAAGGCAGCACCCGTGGTGGTCCTGGACTGGAGCAACGCAGCACTCGTGGTCACTCTGGGCTGGAGCAATGCAGCACCCGCGGTGGCTCCGGACTGGGCCAAGGCTGCACCCACGGTGGGCCCGGGCTGGGCCAAAGCTGCACCCTCGGAGGCACTGGGCTGGAACCATACACCTGTCACGACCTCCACTGGGAAGGAAGCAGCACCCTCGGTGGGCCCAGAATGGCCCATAGCTGCACCCACGGTGAGCCCGGACCGGGCCAAAGCTGCACCCTCAGAAGCCCCAGGCTGGAGCAATACACCCGCGATGACCTCCGCTGGGAAGGAAGCAGCACCCGTGGTGGGCCCAGAATGGGCCATAGCTGCACCCACAGTGGGCCCAGACTGGGCCACAGCTGCACGCACAGAGGACCCGGACTGGGCCAAAACTGCACCCTCGGAGACCCTGGGCTGGAACGATACATCCATGACAACCCCATCAGAAGGGGGAGCAGCACCCACGGAGGACCCAGACTGGGCTAAAGCTGCACCCACGGAGGTCCCGGGCTGGGACAAAGTGTCCTCGACGACCTCAGTGGGGGGAGCTGGACCCACGGCGATCTCGGGCAGCAAACCTGGACCCACAGAGACATCTGGTAGATCTTAAAGTACCTCGGCGACCCTGGGGGAGAGCTCAGACAAAACAAGCAAAGAAACAGGGTCAGGGTCACCGGCAGCAGTGGAGCCTGGCTACGTGATTTCAGGCGCAGCTGACAGCTGCACCCGACTCTCCAAGAGCCAGGCAAGATTTCTCCAAGACAGATACAAGAAAAATGAAGAAGAGCACTTGCCTGAGCTTGCGCTCCACTGCTGTCCAGGACTCAGTCGATCCAGGCGACGATGTTTCGGGTGTCATCTTTTGGAAGTCCAGCTCCAACTCTGCTGCGGCAGGCATGGTGGTTGGTGCAGTCCTGGTATCCTCCAACAAGGTAACCCACGCAGGTGGTTCATCCGGCGTGGATTCTGGAGGTGGTTTTCCTGCCGGCGCTGAATCCTAGGTCGCTGAAGCCAGGGGACGCTGTTTCGTTGGTGCAGACTTTAGCTTGGTTTCTGGCTCCTCCAACATCCAATGACATGATCCTGGGGCCGGTGGACACTCAGGAAGAGAAGGAGGAAACACTGAGAGGACAGGTGAAAATTCAACAGCTGCAGCAGGCGGTGAGGGCTCAGGGGACTGAACACACATCCAATTGCTAGTTGAAAGAGCAAACAACAAACATAAAGTACAACATCCATCCATCTTCTTCCGCTTAATCCTTTCTGGGTCACAGGGGGGCTGGAGCCTATCCCAGCATCTTTGGGCGAGGGGCAGGGTACACCCTGGGCAGATCAAAATACAAAAAATAATAACTAGAAAAGCACTCGGAGAGCGCACACCTCCGCCAAGCGCCACAGTTCCCCCCATACAGTGTTTGTGTGTACGTTTTCAGATTCCTTGACCATGAAAACATATGACTAGCAATTGGATTGACAATGATAGGATTAGTGGTTGAGTAGTTATTCACGAAAATGGCATTTTCCGTAATGGCGGTTTTCTTGTGGACGGTGATCCGGATCATCCCCAAAATTTAATCAGTTCTTCCTTGTACCATTTCCAACAACACCTGAAAGTTTCATCGAAATCCGTCCAAAAGTTTTTGAGTTATCTTGCTAACCAACAGACAGACAAACAGACAGACAGACAAACCCTGGCAAAAACATAACCTCCTGGCGGAGGTAACGAGAGAGATAACTTACTAGAGTAGCATGCCAGAGCAGGAATAGGCTCTGGCAGAGACGAGGAGAGACTGAAGATAAACTTGGATCAGTCAAGGCAGCGGCAAATGAGAACAAAATAATTCCCCTTAAATAGGGTCAAAACCAAATACATAAGTGATGACAGGTGTGGGCTCACCTGAGCGGGCAAAGATGTAATAATGAATAAAGATTGGGATCAGCTGGAAGAGAGGAGGGAGGAGTGGATAGGTTTGACAGCTGACAGGGCGACGCTCACACAGAGCACCAAACCGGAAATGCCGCCTGACAGCTGTCAACCCAGAGAAGGAACACCAAGGACAAACATAAGGAATAAACAACATCAAAAACAGACTAATAATTACAAATTGAAATGAAACATGAGCATAGCAAAAACTGAAGCCTAAAAAGAAAAAATAGAAGGCAGTAATAAAACTCAAAGGGCACAAAATACAACAAATATAAATAAATATAAGGAAAAAGCCACAAGACTGAGCCTGGAAGAACTTCCAGAGCTCAGCTCGTGACACCCCTGCTCAAATGCCAGGTTTTTGTGATGTAATAAAATGGGACCAAGATAAATCATTTCAAAACTTTCCCCCATTTATGTGACCTGTCACCTGTACAACCCAACTGAAAAACAAAATGAAATCTTTTAAGGGGAAAAATAAAAAAACTTACGATAACCTTGTTGCATAAATATGCACACACTGTTATAGCTGGGGATGTGGCTGTGTTCAGAATTAACCAATCACATTCAAACTCGTGTTAAATAGGAGTCAGCACACACCTGCCACCATTTAAAGTGCCTCTAATTAACCCCAAATAAAGTTCAGCTGTTCTAGTAGCCTTTTCCTGACATTTTTGTAGTCACATCTTACAGCACAAGGCATGGCCCGCAGTGAGCTTCCAAAGAATCAGAGGGATCTCATTGTTCAAAGGTATCAGTCAGGAGAAGGGTACAAAAAATTTCCAAGGCATTAAAAATACCATGGAACACAGTGAAGATAGTCATCTTCAAGTGGGGAAAATATGGCACAACAGTGACATTACCAAGAACTGGACGTCCCTCCAAAATTGATGAAAAAACGAGAAGAAAACTGGTCAGGGAGGCTGCCAAGAGGCCGACAGCAATATTAAAGGAGCTGCAGGAATTTCTGGCAAGTACTGGCTGTTTAGTATATGGGGCAGCTGTGGCACAGGTGTAGTGTGGCCGACTACTGATTGGAGGGTCAGGGGTTCGATTCCCGCTCTGTCTACAGTCTGCATGTCAAAGTGTCCTTGAGCAAGACACTGAACCCCCAGTTGCTCCTGGTCGGTCAGGTCAGAGCCTGTGTATGGCAGCTCCGGTGCCGTCAGTGTGTGAATGGGTGGACAGCAGGATTTGTAAAGTGCTTTGGTCATCTAGAGATGAGAAAAAGCGTTATATAAGTGAACACCATTTACAACAATCTCCCCTCTTCTTCATACAGTATGTCTGGGCTATGGGGTAGGGTGGCAAGACGGATGCCTTATCTTACGAAGAAAAACATCCAAGCCCAGCTACATTTTGCAAAAACACACTTGAAATCTCCCAAATGCATGTGGGAAAATGTGTTATGGTCCAATGAAACCAATGTTGAACTTTTAGGCCATAATTTCAAAAGGTGTATTTGGCGCAAACACAACACTGCTCATCACCAAAAGAACACCATACCTACAGTAAACCACGGTGGTGGTACCATCATGCTTTGGGGCTGTTTTTTTTTTCAGCTGGAACTGGGGCCTTAGTCAAAGTGGAAGGAATTATGAACAGTTCCAAATACAAGTCAGTGTTGGCACAAAACCTTCAGGGTTCTGCTAGAAAGCTGAAGATGAAGAGGAACTTCATCTTTCAGGACGACAATGACCCAAAGCACACATCCAAATCAACAAAAGAATGGCTTCACCAGAAGAAGATTAAGGTTTTGGAATTGCCCAGCCAGAGTCCAGACCTGAATCTGATCAAACGTCTGTGGGGTGATCTGAAGAGGGCTGTGCACAGGAGATGCCCTTGCAATCTCACAGATTTGGAGCATTTTTGCAAAGAAGAGTGGGCAAATATTGCCACATCAAGATGTGCCACACAGATAGACTCCTACCCAAAAAGACTGAGTGCTGTAATAAAAGCCAAAAGTCTTGCAACAAAGTATTAGTTTAAGGGTGTGCATATTTATGCACCAGGGTTATTGTAAGTTTTTTATTTTTTCCCTTAAAAGATTTCAGTTTGTTTTTCAATTGGGTTGTACAGGTTTTAGGTCACATTAATGGTGGAAAAAGTTTTGAAATGATTTAGCTTGGTCTCATTTTTTTTACATCACAAAAATCTGGCATTTGAACAGGAGTGTGTAGATTTTTTTTATCCAATGTATTTGAAAGGTGACATCAGTACAGTCATGCTGTGAGGTTCATGGCTGGTGAGGCTCTGACTTCAGAGTCAGGTTTACAAATATATGAACCCAATAGAGTAAGCTTAAATTCAATATTCAGTTGAAAGCTTGCATGGTTTATACTCAGCTAACCTTGCATTTTTAAAAACTGATTTTATAAATGTTTTTATATAAAAAAGGGTAACATATTTTTATTGAATTACCTCTTACTGGAATACACAGAAAAGGCAGTAGTAAATGTCCATATTTTCATTTTATAACTCTCCTGACTATAGACAAAGTGCAAAGACCCTTGGTTGCACAATATAATGTATTAAGTTATTTTACAAACAAGTCTTTTTTGGTACAAAATTCATTATACTTTGTTTTTGGCCAAGGAAGAACATTAAAATTATAGTGGCTCAGAGACAACGAATCTCTCTGTGTTGCGGCTCAACATACACTCAGTTAAAACAAATTCAAGTACATACAACACGTATGTGTTATATATGTGATACCTGTGATGAATGAGGCAAGATGAGGGTTGCATCAAATACAGCTTTATTGATGGAACTGGAGTACAGCGGTAACACTGCAGGAACCTGGTGTGGGCACTGGTCTAAAGAGGCCGTAAGATGGTGGCCCTCCCGCTATATAGGGCAGTGCAATGATGTGACAGGAAGTCCACATCACCACACTGCACTTCATAATAAAGTGCCACATTTCCCTATACCCCCCCCCCCCCCCTTAGAAAAGTCCAAAACCACACACAGAATTGAAACCCACCCCAATCTGGAACCCGAATCACACTCTAAAATAACGAAAACAAATGTACTAAACTGGCCTAACACACTCACTCAAAACAACCTAAAACAGGGCAGGTGGGTGGACTGCCACACAGCCTACACAGCATGGTGGATTATTCTGCCACCAGACAACTAAAAAGTCCTTCAATAAACTAAAATTCACAGCCATACTCCTAAACTAAAACCATAATACATATATACAACTCCAAAACATAACATGCATAACTCACAGAACTATAAACAGTTCTCTCCAGCACAGTTACTTAGGTGGGTGACATAGAACTGGCATGGGGGGGCCCAGGGCAGCCCCTCAGCAAGCGTGCCCCTGGAAGCAGCAAGCCCTTGAGACAATGGCTGATCTTCCAGATGGTGAAGCCCGACTCCTTCACCACCAACAACGACTCCCGTCCAGCCTCGTCATCTGGAGCGTTCTCCTAGACACGCCTAACCTGACTGGCGTGTCTCCATGAGCCGTCGGACAACTGGAAGTATGCTGTGCCTAACTTTACCACTGTGCGCAGACATCCTCAGTGTTTCAGTGGCTGTCGTTCGGCCTATCTTCGCTGTGGACGTTCATCAAACCAAACCAAGTCCAAAACCCTCAGCGGGGCTCAGCTCGGCCTGACATGGTGCTGCTGAGCATGCGGTAACCATGCTCGATGGTCTGGCCCCGTCCTCTTCGAAAACAGTCGTAGCAGTCACCATCGTAGCTGCAGACCCTCCACCCTCATGCGGCCAAGCTCCGGAGGCATCTGGGGCTAGCATGGTGTCACTCGCTGATGCAGTTGCCATGCCGCCACGCTCGGTACCCCCACCCATCTGTCCCAAGCGCCAGCACTGAGACTTTCCTGTGCCGAACCTGAGTGAAACTGGTCCTGCTTGACCGCCGTGGTGTCCGCTAGCTCCTCATTCCACACAGCGTCCTCTTTGACCACCGGAACCGGAGGGTTCCAGAGGCAACAACCCAACCATTCGTCCCCAGCATCATCTTTAATGGCAAAACACAGTCCATAAAACAAATCACAGCCCATGATGTTATCACCTCGCGCTGTCACGTGGAATGTGAAGTCAACCATCTTCCAGACTTGTACTGGTCCATTAACTCCAAAGTCACAACCGTGCACAGCCTGCCACCTCCATAATCATACAACGGTGCTGGGTTACCTTTAATCCTGTAGTGGGGGAAGAACTTCCTCACCGTGGCCCAGTTCAGCAACAACCTCTCCGCAGCCGTGTTGAGCAGCAGTGGCACCGCCATGCCGTCCAACTCCACTGCACAATATGTGTACCCGTTTGTGCTGGGGGACACCATATGGATGGTTGTTGGGGGCGAGTGGAGTGATTTCTTCCGTGGGCTCTCCGGTTCAGATACACGGCACACTCTAGCATAATGATTCCAGCGTCCACATCTGCCACAATGTTTTCCTCTTGCCGGGCAGTCCTTTGCCTTATTTTGGTGCATTGCAGACCCACAACCATTGCACAGGGATTTTCCTAGGGCAGCACTCGTTTCTGTAACATCATCATCCAAGCTATCCTCGCTTTCTGAGTCTACAGCATTTGCTGTGGCAGGCGGCTCCGGTGGCCTCTGTGACTGGCGCCAGGTTAGCTCCGAAGCTAGCTTGTCTGTGGCCTCCAACTGGAGAGGTAGTTCGACAGCTCTGGCTTACATTAAGTCATTGGGCATTGTAAGTAGCCTAGCCTGCAATGCGGCGCTGCACATGTGCTCCGCTAGCTGGTCACGTACCATCTCATCTTCCAACGGTCCAAAGCGGCACTCGCTAGCTAGCTGCCTCAAGTCGGCAAAAAACTGATGGATAGGCTCACCTACCCGTTGATGTCGCTGCCAAAAACGAATCCTCCGGACAGCCACGCTATCTGGGGTGTGGAAATGGTTGGCTAGCAGCTCCACGATGTCCTCAATCGAGTCTGATGTGCCGAGCATCTGCAGGACTCACTGGCCCTCAATACCCAGATTATGGACGAGAAGCGCATGTGCCCTTAGCTTGTCAAGCTGCCCGAGGTCCAGCACAGTCATGCAGGTCTGAAAAGCCTCAAACCATCTAGGCCAAGGCACCGGCGGTTCACCCGGGAACTCGAGGAAGGGATGAAGTGGTGTAATACACGCCTCCATGAGTTGATCCTCGGTCACCAAATGTTATGTATGTAATACCTGTGATGAATGAGGCAAGATGAGGGTTGTGTCGAACACAGCTTTATTGATGGAACTGGAGTACAGTGGTAACACAGCAGGCACCTGGTGTGGGAACTGGTCTAAAGAGGCCGTAAGATGGTGGCCCTCCCACTATATAGGGCAGTGCAGTGATGTGACAGGAAGTCCACGTCACCACACTGCACTTCATAATAAAGTGCCACATTTCCCTATACCACAGTATGGTCTCACCCTTACTTGTAAGTTAAGTCCATTTGCTTATCCTTCAGGACAAAAATCTCTATGACTTTGTTATAAATATCTACTTGTCCTTTAGTTTTAAAGAAAGCACCTCAGCAGGACAAATAATATTTATCATTATTTCTTTTTAATTTTTCATGACTGCCTCCCCTGACTGCACGTCACTGATTACAATCAAGAAAATGGTTATTTTCTTCATTACCAATTGATTGTATAGTTTTTTTAAATGTACGTTTTCTAAAAGAAATGTCAAACCACAGAATATAAGGAAGTGCTTTCCTTGCTCACTCTAGGCGCCGTCACAATATGATGACGTTATATGTTTACATTGTCGTTTCATTGTGCGTCAGTTTTTGTAGTTTTTATGCACTGATGTGTCGAAACGAAGGTGTTGCAATTGTTTAAATGTCGGGTAACTGTAATGTTACACTGTTAGACAGATCCTTAGCCCAAGAAATATTAATTTAAGCAGTAATTTAGTGAATGTTATTCATTAGTTGTTACAAGCAGGTGGTTAAAACGTCGCTTTGCTAGCTTAGCTTAACCGTGTAGCAGCGTTGCTTAACTGCTCTTCCCCAACGAGGAAGGAGTTTCTACAGACAGTATGATGCAGCTGATGTGACGGTGTGACGGTGTGTTGTCGTTGGTGTAAACTGTCGCCAGTTTTCCGGTAGGTCTGGTACTGAACTGGGGCTGCCTCCGAAGCGTCCACAACATGCTGAACGTTCCGACCCAGTCCTTCCCTGCGCCGAGCTCCCAGCAGCGGGTTTCTCCGTCCGGCCAGTCCGAAAGGAACAAGGTAGGACCCAGAATATACTGAGACCAGCTGTTAGGACAGAGAATGGGCTCAAGTCTGCCTCAAAACGCTTCGCTTTTGTTGACGCTAGGGCAGATGATGTTCCAGTGAAATCTTTCTGAGGTCATCGAAAGTGCCAAGAAATAAAGAATGGATCGGGCTTAATAAAAACATGCTGTAGCAGTGATATTCAGAAAGAATGCTCAAAGTAAATTCAGGCACTTACTGTACTTAATGTTATATCAGGCATGCGTTTTTTAATTGCTTCATTTTTAAAAAATTTGTTCTCATTTGAATATATTTTCTTAGTAGGCTAGTAAGTATTCTTGCCACCTACCAAATGCTGGTATTTCAAATGAATAGTTATTATTTATTGAGTCTTTTTTGTTTATGATTTTTGCAGTTTTAGTTTTTGAGTCTTTAGATGACATTCCAATCAATGGCTTACCCAAGGTATCAACTACTAGTGTGTTTCTACACAGGAAATCATGTCTTAAAATTTTGCTGAACCTGTTTCTTCACACATGAGAAGATGAACACAGGCTTACAATCTCTTGTATGACTCTGTTTGAAAAGGTGGCGTTGAAGCCTGGCCATAGTCTGATGGACTGGATCCGCTTTTCCAAAAGCGGAAAAGATCTGACCGGGCTCAGAGGGCGTCTGATTGAAGTTACCCAGGAGGAGTTGCAAAAACATAACAAGAGGGAAGACTGCTGGACCTGCATTCGAGGTATGAATGTAGAGGATGGGGCCTTGATGACACTTGAAATGGAGCTCTAGCTTTATGATGCACTGACATTAGGCAATCTTTAGGCTGGAGACTGGCAAGAAAATATCGCAAACTGTGTATACAGTGGGGAAAATAAGTATTGAACACATCAACATTTTTCTCATTAACCATATTTCTGATGGAGTCATTGACCTGAAATTTTCACCAGATATCAGTAACAACCCAAGTAATCCATGCATACAAAGAAATCAAGGCAACTGTGTTCACAAAACAAGTTATATTTAATAAAGTGGAATGACAGAGGGAATAAGTATTGAACACATGAAGAAAAGAGGTGCAAAAAGACATAGAAAGCCAAGAAACCAGCTTAAATCCATCAGAATTTAGGAAGCCATCCCATCCCCCATCAGTACAAATTAATTTCAGCTGGTTAAGTCCTGAGTGATAGCCTTTAAAAAGGTCTATGAATATCAGATTGTCACACCACAAAGAACTTATAATGGTTAGAAGCAAAGAGCTTTCTCTAGACCTTCGGAGCCTTACTGTTGGAAAACATAATGATGGCATTGGTTACAGGTGCATTGCTAACCTGCTGAATGTTCCAGTGAGCACTGTTGGAGCCATCATTTGGAAGTGGAAAGAACATCATTTTACCATAAACTAGCCACGACCAGGAGCTCCTCTCAAGATTTCTGACAAGAGGAGTCAAAAGAATTGTCAGAAGAGTTATCCAAGAGCCAAAAACCACTCGCGGAGAGCTCCAGAAAGACCTGGAGTTAGCAGGTACTGCTGTTTCAAAGAAAACAATAAGTAATCATTCAACTGACATGGGCTCTATGCTCGCTCACCTCGCAAGACTCCATTGCTGAAGGAAAAGCATGTTGGAGCTCGTTTAAAGTTTGCTGAACATTTGGGAAAGCCAGTAAAATACTGGGTGAATATAGTCTGGTCAGATGAGACCAAAATTGAATTTTTTGGATGCCACAACACACAGCATGTTTGGAGAAGAAATGGCACTGCACATCGCATCATGCCGTGAGGGTGTTTTTCAGCACATGGGACAGGGAGACTTCATATAACACTGGTCAACACCAAATTTATTGTCTAAGTTTTTTTTAGCTGATTTAAGGCAATTTTGATGTGCTGAATCAAAAATCACATTGGTTTTGCTCAATCAGGTCAACTTTTTGAACTATGGCCACATGTTTTCTTACGTTTTTGTTTACATGTATGGGCATTTTTGCTTTATATGATGCAAAGTTCTTTATTATTTCTTGAAATTCTCTGAATTTTGAACAATGATGATGTGACATTCAGTTTACATGTACTTACCTTTATCATTGTCTACTATTCAATTTACAATACAACTGTACAACTGCTTATAACTTGACATAAAAACCTGACCTGATTGAGAGAAACGGATGTCATTTTTGGATTCAGCGGTGCAAAATTGTCTTAAATCAGTTGAAAAAACACAGACAACTTACAAAAAAATTTATTTTTATGTTGTGTAATTGAAGGAAATATGAATGGACAAATGCACAGAGACATCCTTGATAAGAACCTGTTGCCATCTGCTAAGATGCTGAAGATGAAATGACGGTGGACATTCCAGCAAGACAATGATCCCAAACACACAGCCAAGGAAACTCAGCTGGCTCCAGAGAAGGAAAATAAAGCTGCTAGAATGGCCCAGTCAGTCACCTGACCTGAATCCAATTGGAAATCTATGGAACAAATTGAAGATCAGAGTTCATAGAAGACACCCCCGGAAGTTTCAAGATTTGAAGACAGTTGATTTGAAGAATGGGCTAAAATCACTCCTGAGCAATGTCTGCGCCTAGTTTGTCCATACAAGAGGCATCTGGAAACTGTTTATTACCAACAAAGGCTTTTCTACTAAATATTAAATGAATTTCACCAAGCATGTTCAATACTTATTCCCTGTGTCATTCCACTTTATTAAATATAGCTTGTTTTGTGAACACAGTTGCCTTGATTTCTTTATATGTATGGATTACTTGGGTTGTTACTGATATCTGGTAAAAACTTAAGGTCAGTGGCTCCATCAGAAATATGTTTAATGAGGAAAAATGTTGACGTGTTCAATACTTAAATTGGCATTTAGTGCCAAAGAATACAGTGTTGCTCTGCTGTAGTATTCTCCTGATGGGAGTCATTTCATGTTGGACTTCTGTCTTCTACTGATCCATTCACTTCTGTGGTAATTTCTGGGCTCCTCTGAGTATGTGTGGTTGGTGGTCCTGATCCACCTACTGTAGAACTTATATAAGGCAACATAGTCTAAATAACTCTGACTTTATCTTTAAGTATTGAACACGTCAACATTTTTCTCATTAAACATATTGTATTTCTGATGGAGCCACTGACCTGAGATTTTCACCAGATATCAGTAACAACCCAAATAATCCATGCTTGGAATCCCTGTTTAAACAGTCCATCAAAATTCTGGATAAGAAGACACAACAGTATCACCATTGTGGTATACTTGCCAAACACAAGATGTTCATTCATTCATTGATCTTCTTCCGCTTAATCCTTTTCGGGTCGCGGGGGGGTGCTGGAGCCTATCCCAGCATCTTTGGGCGACAGGCAGGGTACACCCTGGACAGATCCCATCGCAGGGCCAACACAGAGAGACAGACAACCTTTCACTCTCACAGTCATACCTAAGGACAATTTAGAATCCCCACTTTGATGCCAATTGAACTAACTTGCATGTTTTTGGCATGTGGGAGGAAACCGGAGAAATCCCGGAGTAAACCCACGCAGACACGGGGAGAACATGCAAACTCCACACAGATCACTGTTGGTCGGGGGCTGGGATCGAACCCAGGATCCCCTGGCCAAGGGTGAGTTGCTGTGCTGCCGCAGTGCTAACCACTCTGCCACCGCGCCGTCCAACACAAGATGTTAAGCTTTGAAAATATGATCATGTATGCAAATATATGGTTGGTCTTTAAAATCATCTATGGTTTCTCACCCCCGCCCCTTAAGACTTTTGTGTACCTGACTTCTGAACAAAATACGAGTAACAAGGACTTCCTCTAGGTGGCATTGTTGCATCCCCCTATGTAAAACTGCTTTTGGACAATCAACATTTTCTTACGAAGCTATAACGGAATGGAACAAGCTCCCCACTGCTTTGAAGACCAAAACAAATTACAGAGATTTTTCCACAGAGACTAAACAATGGATTTTAAGTAATCAAGCTGGCCAGCATTGACTCTTCCCCTTAAATGGGATTTGAAATTGTACTCTTAAATTGTTTTTATGTGTGCCGTCGCTCTTATCTTTTTACTAGGGCTGCAACTAAAGATTATTTTAGTCGTCGACTAATCTAACAACTATTTTTTTTTTCAACTAGTCGACTAATCACGTTTATTTTTCTCATGTCCACCATCTCTGCTTGTCTAGTGCATATTTTACCTCACCCGCTCTTTAATACCTCTTAATGTTCTGTCTCCCATGGGTGGGAGGCATTTAAATGTCATAGTGGGCAGTCATGCCTTACATCATTTGAAAGCTTAGAATTTCGTCTATTTGGTTATTGAAACAGATTTAGACAAAATCATAGCAACAGATAAATATGACTTTAAACAAGCTACCATAGCAGTAACAGCATTGACTCACCGAAAGATCTTTCTTGGCATCTTTGAATGAATGATAGTTGAACAAATACAGCCCATTTGTACTGCAAAGGGTCCAATAGAGATTTATTGTCTGTCTTGATGGCGATGGGGAAAACTGCCCATAAAACAGGAGCATTTGTTTGAAAATTGGCTGGCAAGCGCTCGCTCTTTGTGCTAACAACACATTTCCGGGAAGTTGAACTGGAACCAGAAACCCAGGAGTGGGGCGGGTCACCTAGGCAAACTTTACTTTTTTTCAAATTTATTAGTATGCTTAGATCACTGTTACTCAGTGTCTGAAGCACATACAGGTATATCTCAATAAATTAGAATGTCATCAAAAAGTTGATTTATTTCAGTAATTCAATCCAAAAAATGAAACTTGTATATTATGTAGATTCATTACACACAGAGTGATACATTTCAAGTGTTAATTTATCTTAATTTTGATGATTATGGCTTATTAGTAATGAGAATCCCAAATTCAGTTTCTCATAAAATTAGAATATTACGTAAAATTAATTATAAAAAATGGGTTTTAATCAAATCTTTGCTGACTGAAAAAGATTTGAAAAAAATCCAATCAGGCTTTCCAGGCTCAAATGTAGGCTGTGTTTGAAAGTGGAATACAAAGAGGTGTAGCCTATATGTCGGCAATCACATGTTAGACTTTGACAAATATAAAAGGGACTGAACAGCACTAAGATTTACTTGATTGTGTGACTATTAATTACAGAATACCTAATTATTGAAAATGAATGGGACATCCAGTATTAGCTACTGCTGAAGAACCTTTTGTTTATTTGTTTGTCAGATCACTTATTTGTCTGATCTTTTATGACTTATATTCATAAGTGTTGCATCTTGCACTTTGGGGAAATGGGAGTTGTTCAGTCACCATTATAATTTTTTAGTTTATATGTGTAGTTTAGTCTATCGTCAATAAATTCATGCAGTACTATAACAGGACACGTTTACAAATATCTGAGACCCATTGTAGTGCATCCTTCTGTATTTTAGCAATATTACCAGTACAAAACATCTAACATTATTATACACAGCAGAATTACCCATTTGGCTGCAACTGTTGTATCAGTGCTGCCCATTTGTCAGTAAATATTAAAAAAAAACGATTTATTTCATTATTTGGGCATTTTTCTGTCCTGTTTGGTGACGGTCGTCATTTAGTCAAAATGTGCCTATGTGTCCGCGTATGATATGCAGTTGATCTGGCCATTCCGCTCCACAATCATGGTGGTATTATTATTAACTCCTGCAAAAGACAGCAATGGTAAACGGGTGAAGCAGGAACTGGGACTCCCGTCTATCGCTAACTGGGCAGGCTGGGCTTGTCTCCCTGCAAAGAACTGCGGTCTGTCGGTCTGGCTGCTGCTTTTCTAACACTGGTGTTATTTGTCAGACCCCGAGTCCCCGCTGGCGCTCCTTCCAGTGTACTCACGTACCTCGTGTTCTTTACATATAGTGGTATGAAAAAGTGTTTGCCCCCTTCCTGATTTCTCTTTTTTTTTGTATGTTTGTCACACTTAAATGTTTCAGATTATCAAAGAGATTTAAATATTAGACAAATATAACACAAGTAAACACAAAATGCAGTTTTTAAATGAAGGTGTTTATTATTAAGGGTAAAAAAAAATCCAAACCTACATGGTCCTGTGTGGAAAAAGTGATTTTCCCCCCCGATAAAACATAGGCTTCGGTCACACTGCAGGTCTTATTGCTCAATTCCGATTTTTTGCTGAGATCTGATTTTTTTGTGTGGGCGTTCACATTATAATTTACATGCGACCCCCATCAGACTGGAGTATGAACGGTCTCCAGCTATGAAGTGACCTGCATGTGCAGAAGAAAACGTAATGTCAGACACACCGTTGTGTTTGCGGAAGTAAATATGAGCCCCGAACGATTGGGGGCGGGGGGGGGGGGCAGAACTTCATCTTGATGCAGCACAGCAAATAAATGTTAAAAATAGTCAGAAATGCTTATGCACAAATGAGACCAGCTTCATTCCTCTACAGGCCAGATGACCTCTGTGATCAGCTCTGCTCTAACAGAACTGGTTGATTGGGGCGGCTGGGGAAGTCTGTCTCAGACTCTGTTAGCATCAGCATTGGATCACCCCAGGGCTGTGTACTTTCCCCCCTACTCTTCTCCCTTTATACCAACTCCTGCACCTCCTCCCACCAGTCTGTTAAGCTGATTAAGTTTGCGGACGACACCACCCTCATCGGGCTCATCTCCAACGGTGACGAGTCCGCCTACAGGGAAGAGGTGGCCCAGCTGGTGTCCTGGTGCAGCCACAACAACCTGCAGCTGAATGCTCTGAAGACAGCGGAGATGATTGTGGACTTCAGGAAAGTCACATCCCCCCTGCCCCCCCTCACCATCACAGGCTCTCCCATCACCTTTGCAGATTCCTTCCGCTTCTTGGGCACCACCATCACCCGAGACCTCAAATGGGAGCCAACCATCAGCTCCCTCATCAAAAAGGCCCAGCAGAGGATGTTCTTTCTGCGGCAGCTGAGGAAGCTCAAGCTACCCACCAAGATGTTAGTGCAGTTCTACACGGCCATCATCGAGTCCATCCTCACCTCCTCCATAACTGTGTGGTACGCAGGAGCCACTGCCAGGGACAGACTAAGGCTGCAGCGCGTCGTGCGCACTGCTGAGAAGGTGATAGGCTGCAAGCTCCCATCTCTCCAGGACCTGTACATCTCCAGGACCCGGAGGCGTGCTGGCCGGATCATAGCCGATCCTTCACATCCTGGTCACGTGCTGTTTGCCCCCCTCCCCTCAGGTAGAAGGCTTCGGTCCATTCGGACTAAAACCTCTCGGCACATGAACAGCTTTTTCCCCTCTGCCATCAGACTGCTGAACACTAAGTGACTTTTGACTCTCGTGCACTATGTACAGCAGCTCAACCAGACTCATGTCATTCATCACTGTTTTTCTGTTGCATTATTGACTGCACTATGTGGTACTTCACATTATCTGCTACATGCTAATTTTTTAAACTGCCTTGACTAGTACTACTCATTATTACTAGTATTATTATTATTATTACTTATTATTACTTATTTTTCTACACTTATTGCACGTTTCTAGTCCTTTAGTTTTTTAGTTTATCCCTTTTTCTCATTATGTTTTTAATGTTGCAGCATGGCACCGAGACAAATTCCTAGTTTGTGTATCACATGAACAATGGCAATAAACCTGATTCTGATTCTGATTCTGATTAAACAGCTGTCTTGAAAATGAGACCCTGTGTCTCAATGGGAATACCTGTATAAATAAGGTTAATAATAAATCATCCTAGTGATTACAGTAGGGCTCTCGCCCTAATAAACAGCACAGATCGTACCAGCGGCATAACACCAGTCCTGCACAGGAGCTGCCAGAGACTCCCCTCTCCTGGACTGTGTTTTTGTATGCCCGTATCTGGCCATTCCGCTCCATAGTCATCTACATAATACAGTGGCCAGGACTGTGCTGTTTACAGCGTCCAGTAAATGTGCCATTACTGTGCGCCTGTAATGTCTAACGGTTTCAGCCCTGAACTCCCCCCCCCCAACACATAGTTTTGAAGTTGTTGTGCCATGGGAGCCGACAAAATTATGATCCAGTGACAAAGGGGAGAAGATTGATTAAAAAGAGACCACAAATCAGCTGTATCTGCCATGCCTGCGGCATCCTACACACCAGAATTGTAGCATCTGTCTCACTTCAATGAGGAAAAAGTCGGATGACATGCGACATGACCGTTCAGACTGAGGTCGCGTTGGAAAATATCAGATATGTATCGGAATAAGGACCACATATGAAAGTGGCCTGGGTCTGGTGTGAAAAAAATCAGATATGTGCCATTCACACTGTCATTAAAAAATCAGATATGGGTCATATTTGTGCAAAAAAAATGGGAAGTGAGCATTAAAACCTGCAGTGTGACTGTAGCCATAAATTAACTGTGGTTTATCACATCTTTGGAAAACTGAGTTCAATTTGTCTAGCCACACCCAGGCCTGATTACTGCCACACTTGTTCTCAATCAAGAAATCACTTAAATAGGACCTGCCTGACAAAGTGAAGTAGACCAAAAGATCCTCAAAATGTAGACATTATGCTGCAATCCAAAGAAATTCAGGAACAAGTGAGAAGCAAAGTAATTGAGATCTGTCAGTCTGGAAAAGGTTATAAAGCCATTTCTAAAGCTTTGGGACTCCAGCGAACCACAGTGAGAGCCATTATCCACAAATGGCGAAAACATGGAACAGTGCTGAACCTTCCCAGGCGTGGCCGGCCGACCAAAATTACCCCAAGAGCGCAGCGACGACTCATCCAAGATGTCACAAAAGACCCCACAACAACATCCAAAGAACTGCAGGCCTCACTTGCCTCAGTTAAGGTTGGTGTTCATGACTCCACCATAAGAAAGAGACTGGGCAAAAATGACCTGTATGGCAGAGTTCCAAGATGAAAACCACTGCTGAGTAAAAAGAACATAAAGGCTCGTCTCAGTTTTGCCAGAAAACATCTTGATGATCCCCAAGACTTTTTGGGAAAATACTCTGTGGACTGACGAGACAAAAGTTGAACTTTTTGGAAGGTGTGTGTCTCATTACATCCAGCGTAAAAGTAACACACCATTTCAGAAAAGGAACATCATACCAACAGTAAAATATGGTGGTGGTAGTGTGATGGTTTGAGGCTGTTTTGCTGCTTCAGGACCTGGAAGACTTGCTGTGGTAAATGGAACCATGAATTCTGCTGTTTACCACAAAATCCTGAAGGAGAACATCCGGCCATCTGTTTGTGACCTCAAGCTGAAGCAGACTTTAGTTCTGCAGCAGGACAATGATCCAAAACACACCAGCAAGTCCACCTCTGAATGGCTTAAGAAAAACAAAATGAAGACTTTGGAGTAGCCTAGTCAAAGTCCTGACCTGAATCCGATTGAGATGCTGTGGCATGACCTTAAAAGGCAGTTCATGCTCGAAAACCCTCCAATATAGCTGAATTACAACAATTCTGCAAAGATGAGTGGGCCAAAATTCCTCCACAGCACTGTAAAAGACTAATTGCCAGTTATCACAAACACTTGATTGCAGTTGTTGCCGCTAAGGGTGGACCAACCAGTTATTAGGTTTAGGGAGCAATCACTTTTTCACACAGGCCATGTAGGTTTGGATTTTTTTTGTCCTTTATAATAAACACCTTCAATTAAAAATTACATTTTGTGTTTACTTGTGTTATCTTTGTCTAATATTTAAATTTGTTTGATGATCTGAAACATTTAAGTGTGACAAACATACAAAAAAATGAGAAATCAGGAAGGGGGCAAACACTTTTTCACACCACCGTATGACGAATAACCTTTTAGACCAGGGATGGGAAACTGGCGGCCCGCGGGCGGCATGCAGCCCCTGACATCATCCACTGTGGCCCGCCAGTCCATTTCCAAAAATCAGTTATTTATTTATATACTGTTTGAACACATGTATTTGGAACTGCATTCTTAAATGCAGTTATAGAGTCCGCCAGCAGAGGGAGCTCTAATCAAAACCTAGGTGCGAGTGGTGAGATAGAGGGAGCATTGTGCAACGGTATGTTTAAGGTATGTTTGTATTGCATGCTGAGACCGCATTAATAGGCTGTCAACAGCAGTAAATGTAGAGTAGGCTGCTTTTAAACAACAATAAATGCTACAGCTTCTCATTGAAGAGTATTTACAGTAACAAGTTTCAAAGTGAAAGGCAAATTTGAATGAATGAATGAATGAATGAATCTTTATTTTCGGATAGATTAAAAGTACAGGTTAAAAGAAATTGAATAATATAACAAAGGGGGAAAGAAAATCCAACAAGGTCAAATTAGACAATAACTCCTCTGATTATACAGTTCAACATAAGTTATCCGAAATGGGTGATGGCTGAAGCCGCAGCTTATATTGCCCACCCATATTCCATCCAAGAATTCAAAAGAAAAAACAAAACAAGAGCGATTACAATTCAAAACAAAGCTAAGACAAAATGTGACAAAAAACTAAGCTACAACACAACGCAGACTGGATATGACAATCCTTATGTGATTTTATATGTCATCTTGTATATATGTTTGGAGTATTTCTTCCTTTAGTTTTTGTTTAAATTGTCCAAGCGTTGTACATGATTTTAATTCAGGTCCAAAATCGTTCTATAATCTGACTCCTCGCACTGAAACACAGTGTTGTTTTTGGATATTTGTGGGCAGTGATAGATTCTTCAATTTAAACATTATTACTGCAGTTTTAAAGTCAACCAGATCTTTCAACTTGAGAGCTTTTAATTTAAGAAAAAGTGGGTTTGTTGGTTCCCTGTAAGCTGCTTTGTTTATTATTCTAATAGCTCTCTTCTGAAGCATAAAGACTGGATATATGTTTGTTTTATATGTATTTCCCCATACTTCAGTACAATATGTCATGTATGAGAGTATTAATGAATGATACAAGGTATATAGTGTGGGTTGATTCAGCAAATATTTCACTTGTGGAAATGTGAAAATGACGAGGCAGAGTTTATCTCACGAGTCAGGTTTATTCACATCTTCCAACATCAGCAAAGCAGAAAGAGGGAAAAAAAACACAGACATTCGTCCTTTATATATCCAGGACCTTCAAAGCTCACAGTCACATTGCATTTAATCACAAGTAACAATGCATCTTTTATTAAATCCTATAACATCCTCCTCATAGTCTCTGGCAGACAGGAAATCCCCCAAGGCCGTCTCTTGCATACCAAAGACTAAATTTTCACATCCTCCTGTTATCTCACAGGAGACCCAGTTCTTTGTTCTACTCTGAGATGTGAAGCTTAAAGTGATACATATGTGGCCCACATGACCCCCCCTCAAACATCTAAGATGGAACAACAGCATAACAGTCTGCATGTCATGATAAAATCATTACACATTAACCCACGTGCTGCTTGGGCCTCAGTCTCCTCCCGTATCTGCTGTAAGCGGGCTTCGCCACTTCTGCGATGCCATCCTGCTGGGGGGTTGCTGTCTGGGGGTGAGAACTGTTTGTCACTCCCTGTGGGTGTTCTGGGGAATGCCCCCGAGGGGGTCTGCCACGCCGAGGAGCCCTGGCCAACAGCACATCCTCGTCCGCCACCACAAAGGCGGGTTTGAGCCTGTTTATGCCAATCTTTTCCTTCCTGCCCCCCAAATCTAGCAAAAAATGCTTGTCCCCTGTTTCCAGCACTCTAAATGGTCCATCATAAGGTGGTCGCAGCGGTGGGCGATGGGCATCGTGTCTGACAAAAACAAACTCCGTGTTTTTCAAAGCCTTAGGCACAAAAACGCGCGGAAAACTGTGGTGAACGGGGCCAGGCAGCGGGCTCGATTCCGTGCCATGCTGCAACCACTGAGACGGGGAGCTATCTGGCGCAGGATTATCTGGGAGAAACTCCCAGGGCAGCCGAAGTGGCTGGGCTAAAACTAGCTCAGCCGGGGAGGCTTCTAAGTCCTCTTTAGGTGCAGAACGCAACCCCAATAAAACCCATGGTAGCCTGTCCACCCAATTTGCATCCGTCAGCGACGCTCTGAGAGCCGCTTTCAGTGACCTATGAAAACGTTTGCATAACCCATTAGCCTGCGGATTGTACGCAGTTGTGCGGTGGATCGTTACCCCCAGGCTGCGGGCCATTGCTGACCAAAGTTTGGAAACAAATTGAGGACCTCTGTCGGACGTAATGTCCGATGGGACTCCAAAGTGCGCTACCCATGCTGTTAAAAACGCGCGCGCCACCTCCTCGGCTGTGGTTGCCACCAGTGGGACCACTTCCGGCAAGCGCGTGGTGCGGTCCACCATTGTCAGAAGGTGTGTGCACCCCTGTGACGGCGGGAGGGGGCCTACGAGGTCCACGTGAACATGATCGAACCTCTTAGCCGGGATGTGAAACGGCTCCAAGGGAGCTCTCGTGTGTCTGTGTACCTTGGCTTGTTGACAAGCCATGCAGGCTGCTGCCCACTCCTTAACTTGTTTGCGCAGGCTCGGCCATACAAATTTCTCTCCTACCATTTTGACCGACGCGCGCACTCCGGGGTGCGCCAGAGAATGAATCGAGTCAAAAACGCGGCGGCGCCACGCGGCCGGTACCACAGGACGCGGTCGCCCCGTGGAGACATCGCAGATTAGGGGGGGCATACTATCTTGCAGCACCCTGTTCTCCAGCCTTAACCCTGTTGGTCCAGACTGGAGCGCGCGCACGTCTGCGTCGCTAACCTGATCCGCGGCCATGGCTGCATAATCTATCCCTACGCGGACTGGGGCCGCCACGGCGCGCGAGAGACAGTCTGCCACTACATTCAGTTTACCCGCTACGTGCTGAATATCGGTAGTAAACTCTGAGATGGCAGCCAGCTGTCTTTGCTGCCGGCCCGACCACGGTTCTGAAACCTTGGCCATCGCGAATGTCAGCGGCTTGTGGTCAACGAACGTGGTGAAACGGCGTCCCTCCAGCCAGAACTGGAAGTGGCGAATGGCCAAGTGGATTGCTAACAACTCCCTGTCGAATGCGCTGTATTTTCGTTCACTATCGCGCAAAGTCCTGCTGAAAAAGGCGAGCGGCTGCCAAGCCCCGGCTACATGCTGCTCCATGACTGCCCCTATGGCCACATCTGACGCGTCAGTAGTGAGCGCTATGCGGGCCGTTGGGTCTGGATGTGCTAACAACGCAGCATTTGCCAGGGCTGTTTTGATCTCCGAGAATGCTCGCTCTCGCTCCGGAGACCATTCGATCTTATTTTTGGGTTTTTGTTTTTTGAGTGCGGCGTACAATGGTTGCATGAGCTGCGCTGCGCAGGGGAGGAAACGGTTATAAAAATTCACCATTCCCAAAAACTCCTGTAACGCCTTGACCGTTTGTGGCTGGGGAAAATTTGCTACTGCGCGCACTTTGTCAGGCAGCGGAACCGCTCCTTCTGGAGAGACGCGATGCCCCAAAAAATCAGTCTGCGTCACCCCGAACTGACACTTCGCTGGGTTGATTATTAAACCGTGCTCTCCCAACCTCCAGAAAACTGCCGTGAGGTGGTTTTCGTGTTTGTCTTCGGACGCGCTGGCTCCTAAGATGTCGTCCAGGTAGACAAATACGAAGGGGAGATCGCACAACACCGCGTCCATCATGCGTTGGAACGTCTGCGCAGCGCCTTTAAGCCCAAATGGCATGTGCAAAAACTCGAATAGACCGAACAGAGTTATTACCGCTGTTTTGGGTATGTCCTCAGCGCGCACTGGGACTTGGTGGTAACCGCGGACCAAGTCTATCTTAGAATAAATGCGCGCCCCCACCAAATGAACGGAAAAATCTTGGATATGCGGGATTGGGTAGCGGTCGTGTGCTGTGGCGTTGTTCAACCTGTGGAAATCTCCGCAAGGTCGCCACAAGCTGTCAGCTTTCGGGACCATGTGAAGCAGGGAAGCCCATGGGCTGTTCAAACGCCTGATGATGCCCAACCTTTCCAGGTTGGCGAACTCCTCGCGCGCTATGGTCAGTTTAGCTGAATCTAAGCGCCGAGCTTTTGCAAAAACGGGCGGTCCGGTGGTAGTAATAAAATGTTCCACTCCGTGTTTAGCGACGGCTGCTGAAAATGTGGGAACCGTGAGTGCTGGGAACTGAGTGAGCAGTGTGTGGAACTTACCACTTGCAGTTGTGACGTTGGCTTGTGCTGTTGGCGGGGTCACTCGGGCTGTACAGGGAATAGAATAAAAAGAAAGTGCATTAACCAGGCGCCTGTTAGCAAGATCAACCAACAAACCATGTGAGCACAGAAAATCAGCCCCCAACATATTGAAATTCACTGCAGCTATGACAAAAGTCCACTCAAATGTACGGCCGTGTAGGGACAGAAGCAGAGTCCTCTCACCAAAGGTCTTAATCTCCGAGCCGTTCGCTGCTGACGCCCCGTGACCTCTGGGAACCGCCAGCCGGTCAGCGGAGGAAGGCGTGATGAAACTCACTTGGGAGCCTGTGTCCACGAGGAATTGCCTCCCCGAGCGCGCATCCTTCAAGTAGAGCAGCTTGTTCTCCTCCCCGAGAGCCGCAGCTGCTACCGACCCCCGGTCTTGGCGTTTCCCGAGCGCTTGAACTGGCACGGTGGTATACATTTGCGTGCCTTCTCTGCAAAGCGGCGATGGTAGAAACAGAGGGTGTCTCCTCCGCGATCCTTGGCCCCTGCCGCCGCCGTCGTCGGTGGGTCTGCTACCGCTGTCTCTGGCCCCCCGCCATCTCCGGCCGTCGCGCCGAACTCCATCGCTGCCGCGGTGGCTGCGCGCTGTTTGCTGGCGTTGAGAATCCGGTGCGCCTCCTGGGCCAGCGCGCGGAAGTCCCGCTGGTCCAGCAACGGCGAACTGGCCAGGATCGCTCTCGTGGCCGACGGTAGGGTCCTGAGGAAAATGTGGGTGAAGAGGAAGTCGTCGCCGTTTGAGCCTCTCAACCTCAGCATGTTCTCCATCAGGTCAATGGGCGTGCCATCTCCCAAGTCGTTCAGAGCCAGGAGCCTCTCCGCTCTCTCCTCGACTGAGAGAGTGAAACGTTGGATAAGCACAGCCTTCAACCCGCCGTATTTGTCGTTGGCAGGTGGCCGCTCCAATAGGCTCTGCACATGCCGAGCCGTGCGGTTGTCGAGCTTTGCGATCACGTGGTAGAACTTCGTGTCATCTACCGTTATCCCCCGGAGGGCAAACTGTGCTTCGACCAAGTGGAACCAGGAGCGCGGGTTGTCTTGCCAAAAGTCCGGTAGCTGGACGGTAGCGGCATACGCTTGGCTGGGAGCTCCTGACTCGGCTGGCCCGGGGGAATTTCTTTCATCCATGATACGTCTTAGGGTCACCAGTGTGGAAATGTGAAAATGACGAGGCAGAGTTTATCTCATGAGTCAGGTTTATTCACATCTTCCAACATCAGCAAAGCAGAAAGAGGAAAAAAAACACAGACATTCGTCCTTTATATATCCAGGACCTTCAAAGCTCACAGTCACATTGCATTTAATCACAAGTAACAATGCATCTTTTATTAAATCCTATAACATCCTCCTCATAGTCTCTGGCAGACAGGAAATCCCCCAAGGCCGTCTCTTGCATACCAAAGACTAAATTTTCACATCCTCCTGTTATCTCACAGGAGGCCCAGTCCTTTGTTCTACTCTGAGATGTGAAGCTTAAAGTGATACATATGTGGCCCACACACTCTGTGTAGTATTGCAATTGATTATATATTATATAATATATTATATATCATTTATATAAGAAACGGCAAATTTACGACAGAAAAACTCACTAATTTAGAAAAAAAAACCTGCAGCTATAAAGTTATACATTTTTAAATAAAATGATGCAAATTTATCAGTAGAAGCTTGCACATCCAATACCAAAATAAAATAAAGATTTGCAAAAAAGGCTAATTTAAACCAGAAATGTAGCATATTTAGCATTAAAACTATTTTTTGCTTTGATCATTTTCTTCAAATAGACCTACTATTTTAACCTTGCTTTTGATTAGTTTCCCATTTTAATTGCCTTAATTTATGATTTTAAACCTATTTTCTGTCACAATTACTAATCTTACTGTGAATTATTAATACTTATGAATATCCACCTTATTCCTGGGGGTGTCACTGTAGGAACGATTATGGGCGGAACTTCCGGTTTCGGCTGAAATCATGTTAAATCAGTTTGCAAGAGTGGAGTCGCAGGAGCATTTAAAATCGTGTTTCTTAAAAAGTTTTTCAAATTCATTTTAATGTATAGTCCACATACCTGTTTTGCAGTCAAATGGCAGCTAATTTCAGCACTTGTATTTTTTGAATGTTTTGACATAGTTCTATAGTTCTGTTACTTGTTGCTGGTGTTCGTGGTTGTGCCATAGACTGTATAAATGGAGGCTTCTCACCAGCAATGCGTAGATGATGCACTGAAAACTAGCAAGGACTGTTGGTGTGATCAGTGGTACAGACGCAAGAGCAGCAGGTATGTCAAATACAGTGTTTCCTCTGGTTTAAAGACTTTGGTGCGGTGGCAACATATTTTTCCCCGGGGAGGGGGGGTGTTGTAAACATACCGGAATATGTTAATTTTATACTATTTATTTCTTTTTAAAATTTTACTCAGTAACGTTGCATATGGAACTTACCATTTGAAGTATTGTGCAACCGAGGCTTGAATATTGGGCCAGTTGGAGTCCCACCCAGACATCCTGTGTTTAGACGTTTTTGTGGCGTTATCCTTCTCTCCTTCCTCTGCCTGAACACTTCCCTCTCCTTGGCTCCTCTCTTCTGTCTCATCTTTCCCTCTCTGAGCCCTGTCTAATTCAGGTTCTCTCTCTGTCTATGGTGGTATACAAACAGGTTAGAAAACATCAAGTGTCATGTTTTGTCCTGCAGGATTTTTTTGTCATGGTTTACATAAATGACAAAAATATGTGTGTTTTTTGTATTTTTATTCTAGTGTTTCCTTTTTTTCCATTGAGAGAGTAGGGAAGGGAAAGAAACATTCATAATAGTAATGTACTCATGCATACTTAAATTATATGATCAGATGGGTATAGTAACCAGAAATTCTACTCATGTAAAAGCAGTGCTTTGAAATTAATAAGTAAAGGTAGACAACCAAAAATTTCAAGTTGAGTTAAGGGTACAAAGAGCACCCACTTAAAAACTTGAGTAATGACTTCAGTCTTGAAGGTTTGAGGTTTTTCTCAAAAAACTATAACAATTTTCTTATAGTTTTCTACTTTTCTCTGTAAATCTAAAGTTGAAACCATGTTCCTCAAATTTGTAATTTCCTCTTGTAAAATTGACTTTTCTTGTACATTTGAAATTTTATTATAAATTTGTGGATTATTTTATGACTTAATTTTTGTCTGTTTTTTTAACTAAAATTACTGTTTTTTTTTTTTTTTAGATAAATTTTAAACAGACTGTGGTAATTCTTTTTTACTTTTTCCTTATAACAATTTACATTTTTGACCATAACTTTGCAGTCACAACAGAACAATAATTTAACTCTGATTACAAAGAAAAAATATTAATAAAATTGTATTTAATGAAATAAATTAACTTAAATGACCAAGGATGCTGTACTGTTATCCCTACGTGTTGTGTACACGGTGTATGTGAACGCAGATCAGCAGCAAGCCAAACTCGTTTTTCACGAGCCAGGAAACCGAGCGTCCTGCTCCTTTATTCAAGTCTTCTTAGACATCTTACAGTTCTTTACAACTGTGGCTTGAAGAGCTCAATGAAAAGCCGAGTGAAACTAAGAGAAAATAAAACAGAAAACAAATTAATTAGTATGCTAGCGGGCCCCTAGGATAGGACTAATTCCTGGAACAATACATTCATAATACATGTAACAAGCTAGCGGGGCCCTGGGATAGGAATAATTCCTGGCGACAACACACGCTTAAAAACGATACCAAATTCACATCTAACGAAACTTATAAAATTAACAAGACACTAATTGGACTTACAGCCATTGCTTTCAAAGGTGTGGAAAGGGGTTTAACACACAGGAGGAACGTTTCAGACATTTGCGGGCAGGTTACGCTATTCTGCCTTTTTTTCCTTTCTCTCTTACCGATGTCCGTTTCTTCTACCCACAAATCATAGCGGCAACTGGCTGCGCTTTCAACATAAAACACGAGTGAATCACTACTAACTGTACAGAAATTATTCTTAACACAACGACTATTTAGATGACATGAATTATTACAAATGGATTATGATATTTTAATATGAACTTATGAACTATTTCTAACTCTATAAAACACACTCTACTGAGGGCAGAACAGATGCCGTTATTTCTGTTATAATATTTCTTTATATTTATAGTTTTTTTTTTTTTTTTTTTTTTTCAGAAATCTCCTCACCACCCAGACAGCAGGAAAAACCTCCCTTATTTTGAAATCAAATGTTGACACGTTTAGTTTGTCTGAAGGCTGTTGACAGATTAAAGTCATTGACTTGGTGAATTGTGGTCATCTTAACCTGCCAGGTACATAACAGGGAACTGTAACGGACTCTAAAGACATAATTCACCACAATATGTGTTCATGTACAGAATGATCTGTTTAGGCAGTTATAGTGAGTATGGGTACTCACGGCCCACACACCGGTGGGCTGTGAGTACCGCAAGTCATGAAAATCGCACGTTTCGGCCTGCCGAACCGCGTTGAACATGCTGATGGCCAAGAGCGTGTGCGTGGCCCTCACGCAGCCACGACCACCCTAAACAAATTCACAAGCGATTGGCCTTCGTCTTCAACTCGGACGATCCCTTCAAGCCCAATGGCGATGGAACTGTGAGTAACGGGGGCAGGTTTGGTATAACTGGAAGCCTCTAGCTCGCAACCACACATTGGCGGCGGATCTAAGACGATCGCCTTCCAATGAACTCTGCGGTGACATTGGATTTTGGTAGCTGGATCCGTGACTGGGCTGGCCTATTTAGGAATCCCGCAGCCCACTCCATATGGGGAGGCCCCTAGAAAAGGTGGGGCAAACATCGGACACTGCAGACTTATCTGGGTAGCATGCCACGGCTGGCAGATTACCCATCACAGCGGTCGACCTACATATCAAAACCATAAAAACTCAAACTCAACCGCTCTCGACCACCGCCTGGATTCTCAACCACTGATTGGATCTCTCATTACAAAACCCTTCATCCTGGGTGCTTGGAACATCCGCACACTGCAGGACACGAGGAGCAGCGAGCGCCCAGAATGTCGTACAGCTCTGGTATGTAAAGAACTTGCACGCTTTAACATTGACATAGCAGCTCTAAGTGAGACTAGACTTGCTGAGGAAGGCAACATCAAGGAAACTAGATCAAACTATACCATTTTCTGGAAGGGAAAGGATACAGAAGATCCACGTATCCTTGGTGTAGGCTTTGCCATCCGATCCCAGCTTGTGGACCAACACAACCTTGTCCCAACTGCAATCAATGAGCGAATAATGACCATCCGAATCCCGCTCACCCAAAAACGTTTCCTCACTCTGATCTCAGTGTATGCACCTACACTTACATCTGAAGATGAAAGCAAGACCTCCTTCTATGAACTGCTCACACATACCATTCTGACAGTCCCAGAATCTGACAAGCTTGTTATTCTGGGTGACTTCAATGCCAGAGTTGGCAGTGACCACCAGCTGTGGAAAGGCATCATAGGCCACCATGGTATGGGAAAATGCGATGCAAATGGGGAACTTTTACTGGGTCTTTGTGCTGAACACAGTCTTATTGTAACAAACACCCTTTTCCAACTCCCCCATCTCCAGAAGACAACCTGGAAACACCCTTGCTCCAAAAAGTGGCACACCCTCGACTATGTCCTCACAAAAACAAGAGACCGAAATGATGTCTGCATCACGCGATCCATGCCTGGAACAGATGACTGCTGGACAGATCACCGCCTCCTGATCTCCCGACTCAATATTACGATCCGGCGACCACCAAGGCGCATTTTGGCAAACGTTCCTCACCATCGCTTTGACTGTGACAAGCTCCGTGATCCCCAAATATTGCAGTCCTTTAGAGAGGCCATTGGTAGAAACATGAATGAACTGAGCCTTCCAGACAATGCCTCAGTTGAAGACCGATGGACCACTCTCCATGATGCATTGACTGCTGCCGCCAAAGAAATGATTGGTCACAAACACAAGAAAAGCCAAGACTGGTTCAACGAGAATGATGAAACAATCACTGAATAGAATAGAATAGACTTTATTTGTCATTGTAACAAGTACAACGAAATTAAAATGCAAACCAATCAGTGAATTAAAAGTAAAAAGAAGCTTAAAAAAGATTATATACATTACTAATTTTTAAATATCACACACACTCAATTTCACAGTTACAAACCTCATGTTCTGCTAGAATTCAGAAAGGTAATTGCGGTCGGATAAAAACTGTTTTTAAATCTGTTTGTCCTTGTTTTGATTGCTCTAAACCGCCTTCCTGATGGTAGTAGTTGGAAGAGAGAGTGACCGGGATGAAAGGTGTCCTTCAAGATTTTTTGTGCCTTTTTAAGGCAGCGGGCGTGGTGCAGTTCTTCAAGGCTGAGGAGAGGGCAACCAACAATTTTTTGGGCTGTGTTGATGACAGTCCGAAGAGCTTTCTTCTGAGCTACCGTGCAGCTGCTGAACCAAATACAAATACAATAAGTTAAAATGCTCTCAATAGAGCAACGATAAAAAGACAACAGCAGTCTCTGACAGATGTGGTTTCCTCTCAACACCCTGAGGAAATGTAGTCTCTGCTGGGCCTTTTTCAGTAACTCAGTTGTGTTCACCCCCCATGTCATGTCCTCTTGAATATGGACCCCCAGGAAGCGGAAAACCTCGACCCTCTCCACACCCGTACCACTAATAGTCAGAGGTTGAATGTCTGTTTTATTTCTTCTGAAGTCTATGATGACCTCCTTTGTTTTTGTGACATTTAAAAGAAGGTTGTTGTCTCCACACCACTCAATCAACTGCTGCACCTCGCCCCTAAAACCGGTCTCATCTCCCCCCGAGATGAGCCCCACCACTGTGGTGTCGTCGGCAGACTTGATGATGCTGTTGCTGTGGTGTATGGGGGTGCAGTCATAGGTGTAAAGGCTGTACAGTAGGGGGCTCAGCACACAGCCTTGTGGGGAGCCGGTACTGAGACTAATGGTGGTGGACATGTGAGGTCCCACTTTGACCCTCTGGCTGCGATCCGAGAGGAAACTTTGGATCCAAGTACAAATGGAATATGGAAGTCCTAATTCCCTAAGTTTGGACACCAGTCTGCCAGGGAGGATGGTGTTAAAGGCGGAGCTATAGTCCACAAATAGCATCCGCACATAGCTCCCCGGCTACTCCAGGTGGAACAGGGCAGCGTGGAGGGCCGTGGCTACAGCATCCTCAGTGGATCTGTTGGTCCTATAAGCAAACTGGTGGGGGTCCAAACACTGTGGGAGAAGTGATATAATGTGGGCTCTGACAAGCTTCTCAAAACACTTCATCACCACTGGAGTCAGAGCCACTGGCCGGTAATCATTAAGACTGGTAACATTGTGTTTTTTGAGTATAGGAATTATGGTGGAGGATTTTAAACAGTGTGGGACAGTGGACTGTGACAGGGACCGGTTAAAAGTCCTAGTAAAAATTCCAGCCAGCTGGTACGCACTGACCTCATAGAGGCTAAACGCCATGCACGTCTTGTGTTTGAAAATGATCCGTCTGCAAAGAATCAACAGAAACACCAGCAAGCAAAAGCGGGATGCCAGAGAGGGATTCATAAAGCCCAAAACACTTGGTGGCAGCAAAAAGCAGAAGATTTGCAAAAATATGCCGACCAATGGGATATGCGCCGTTTTTATGCTGCAACGAAAGAGATCTTTGGCCCCACCAGATCATCTGTGGACAGCCTAAAAGATGCAAATGGCTCCACCATTATCACAGACACCAAGGGGATCCTTGACCGTTGGAAGTCCCACTTTGAGAGTCTGTTAAATAGTCACTTTTGCACCCCTAGTGATCTCCTCTGCAAGACCCCATAACACTCCACTCGTGAGTGGATGTCTACACCACCTTCACTACACCAGCTAAATAAAGCTTTTTAAAGCACATGAAGACAGGCAAAGCACCAGGACCAGATAACATCCCGCTGGAGTTCTATCTTCATGGAGGTCCCGAGGTGAAAAACTGTTTAATGCAGCTTCTACTTAAAATATGGGAAACCAAGACGTTACCAAGTGACTTTAAAAATGGAAATATAGTCACCATTTTCAAGAAGGGATATAGAGAGAACTGCAGTAACTACCGCAGAATCTCACTACTGAGCAATGCAAGCAGGGTCTTTGCTCGTATCCTTCTCAACCGTCTTCTTGTAGTAGCCGAGGATGTACTTCCTGAGTCCCAATGTGGCTTTAGACCCTCTCGTGGTACAGTAGATATGATATTCTGTGCTCGACAACTCCAGGAAAAGAGCCAAGAACAACAACAACCACTTATGTTCATCTTCTGGGATCTCAAGAAGGCCTTTTTTTTTTTTTTTTTTTTTTTTAAATTACTTATTTTGTACCCGTAGGTAGATTTGTTTTGCAGTCTGGTGACAAACCACCAGCTGCCGGTTGCTGCGTGCGCAAGCGCCCCTTAACTCCCTAATCTGCATGTTTTTGGCATGTGGGAGGAAACCGGAGAAATCCCGGAGTAAACCCACGCAAACACGGGGAGAACATGCAAACTCCACACAGATCACTGTTGGCCAGGGGCAGGGATCGAGCCCACGATCTCACGGTCCCCGCGATCCCCCGGCCGAGGGTAAAGCTGTGCTGCCACAGTGCTAACCACTGCGCCACTGTGCAGCCCAGCTCAAGAAGGCCTTTGATCGAGTTTCTCGCCCTGCTATGTGGCCTGTTCTTGCTCGTTTTGGCTGTCCAGATGATTTCATCGCTCTCGTTCGTGCTCTCCACGATGGCATGGTTGGTAGAGTTTGCCACCAAAATACCCTCTCGGACCCTTTTCCCATCACTAGCGGTCTCAAGCAAGGATGTGTCCTTGCTCCAACCTGCTTTTCGTTGTATATGGCTGCAATGTTAAATGAAATGCCACCAACAACCCCTGATATCAATCTGCAATACCGCTTTGATGGGGGGCTTTTTAATCTTGCTCGCTTTCACTCAAAATCCAAAACCTCAGTCACCAGTGTTCATGAATTGCAGTTTGCAGATGATAATGCCACACCAGCTCAGACTGTTGATGACCTCCAGAGGATAGCTACCATTTATAATGACTCTTATGAGCATTTTGGAATGGAAGTTAACACTGACAAAACCAAAATCCTCAACCAACCAGCACCTGGTCAAACTTCCTCAAGGATCAACCTTAAGATTAACGGAAAGCCTGTCGATGAAGTAGAGCATTTCTCTTATCTTGGTAGCATCCTCTCAAAAAATTCCAACTTGTGCTAAGGACATCGAAAACCACATAAAAGCCGCACACTCCGCATATGGACGCCTTTGTCATCGAGTCTTCAATAATCATGCGATAACCATCCGCACCAAAATCATGATTTTTCGGGCCGTTGTTCTTTCCACTCTTCTTTACGCCTTTGAAGCCTGGACCTTGTATCATCGCGATATCAAGTGCCTTGAGAACTTCCAACAGAGAAAGCTCAGACAAATACTTGGCATTCGTTGGGAGGATTGACTTTCAAACAATGAGATTCTCAAGCATGCTCTGCTGCCTAGTGTGGAAGCTACCATCTTGCAGCACCGCCTTCGATGGACAGGACATATCGTACGGATGGACCCCACCAGACTACCACAAATCATGCTCCAGAGGGAGCTTGAGACAGGAAAAAGACCACATGGTAGGCCAAAACTGCGCTACAAGGACCAGCTAAAATGTTCCTTGAAGCAAACCAACATAGACAAAAGATCTTGGGAACAACTTGCCACCGACAGAGCAGCCTGGAGAAGAAGAACTTGGGAAGGCACAGACTCATTTGAGAGGCTCAGAAAACAACAGGATGATGATAAACACAAACGAAGACAAGAAAAACAAAACCAACCACGTCCCCCACCCGCAATAAAATGTGACTTCTGCCCACAACAATTCTATCATAGGCTGGGCCTTCAGAGCCACATCCGCCATCAACATCGATCACAGATGGCAACGTCCTGAAAACTAAGACGAAACCAATGCTCTGACACGAGCTGGAGCCGACGACGAGGAGTTATGCTCTCAGCCTTTCTCATCAGGCACCTCTCTAGGCAGCTGCTTAAGGACCTCAGTTTAGAGTGAAGAGAGCTAGCGTTTTTAGCTGTTGCTTTTTGTCACTGCCGCTGGAGAATAAAAACGGCACGCCTGTTCGTGCGAGAAAAAGAGAGAAATTGCCAGTCTCTTCATTCCTGCAATTCCTACAGAACATAACTTAATATTGTAGTGGCTGGTAAAATATATCCTCAGCACTTCATCAGTCCCCGTTGCCTTTCCCTTCATATGAAGCCGGCTGCATATGAATTCTAACCACATCTCTTAGCTAAGCGACACTTCCATTATCGCTGCCGTTTCCAGCTGGTTAAAACCATGATAAACTCCTCCAGTGCTTACATACCTCTGTTTTTTTCTGCGTTTAAAGTACTTCAACAAACTCATGTTTCTGTCGGACAGTCACGCTTAGCGAGACACTACTGTTTGCTGACTGACTGGAAAACTCGCGTGGGCGGGGCGCTTCTAAACTCCGTGCGGATGACGGCCACACGCGTTGTTCGTGTGCACGCTTGCGGAAAGTCATTGCTTATATATTTTTCTTAATAAATTCATATCTCCTTGGCAAGGCAGTAAAATTTCTGGCGCTGCGGGCTGCCACCGAGAAATGTTACCAGAAGAAACCCTGAAATAGTTTTTTGGGGTTTTTTTGCATTCTTTGCACTGCCTTGGAACGATATGGACTTCACCATGCATTCATTTTTTTAATTATCACAAAATATAGATCAATAAAATTTTGAGCAATTGTCAGAAAAGGTCTGTACGTGTTAAGTTAAATTACAAGCATTCTCGGCATGACAGCAGCATGAGCGTTTTAATTTCAGGGTAAAACAGACAGCTGCAGCTGTCTGTTTTACCCCGACATTAAAACACCCAAGCGCGGTGTTGTGGTTCTTTGTGGCTCTGACTAGATTCTGCGTCTGCTGTGAGGTAAATTGATTATGTCCAACATCTTTTAACAAAATGCATCTGACTTTATTGCAGTGGAGATATTGATATATATTGCAGAGCTTTTACTTGTTTACAGCTTTAGCATCTAAGCAGCGGAGCTAACTAACGGAGCTACTGTCTTCCAGGCCACTTTTTAAGGTCATCTTCTCATCCCTCCATAGTCGTGGGAAGTGGTATGATTATATTACTGTTTTTGAGGTACAAAAGGCCGCGTTGGCATTCGGCGTTCGGCATTTTTGATGCCGAAGTCATTGTTTTTTAACAAGGAAAAGTGTCCCGTTTCAGTGACAACCACACGTTCTAAACTAGTACCGGAAGTTGCGCACGCAAGGCATCATGGGGGCTAGGAAAAGGGTGGATACAGTGTATATAAAAAGTCTACACACCCCTGTTCAAATGCCAGGTTTTTGTGATGTAAAAAAGTGAGGCCAAAATAAATCATTTCAAAACTTTTTCCACTATTAATGTGACCTATAACCTGTACAACCCAACTGAAAAGCAAACTGAAATTTTTTAAGGGGAAAAATAAAAAACAAAATAACCTGTTTGCGTAAATATGCACATCCTTAAACTAATACTTTGTTGCAATACCTTTGGCTTTTATTACAGCACTCAGTCTTTTTGGATAGGAGTCTATCAGTGTGGCACATCTTGATGTGACAATATTTGGTCACGCTTCTTTGCAAAAACACTCCAAATCTGTTAGATTGTGAGGGCATCTCCTGTGCACAGCCCTCTTCTGATCACCTCACAGATGTTTGATCAGATTCAGGTCTGGACTATGGCTGAGCCATTCCAAAACCTTAATCTTCTTCTGGTGAAGCCATTCTTTTGTTGATTTGGATGTGTGCTTTGGGTCATTGCCATGCTGAAAGGTGAAGTTTCACTTCATCTTCAGCTTTCTAGCAGAAGCCTGAAGGTTTTGTGCCTACACTGACTGGTATTTGTAACTGATCATAATTCCCTCCACCTTGACTAAGGCCCCAGTTCCAGCTGAAGAAAAACAGCCCCAAAACATGATGCTGCCTCCACCATGCTTCACTGTAGGCATGGTGTTCTTTTGGTGATGAGCAGTGTCGTGTTTGCGCTAAACATACCTTTTGGAATTATGGCCAAAAATTCAACCTTGGTTTCATCGGACCATAGCACATTTTCCCACATGCGTTTGGGAGATTTTTTTTTTTTTTTATTTAAGTTTTTGTAAAGGGTATACAGGTCTTTACAGCAATGCATTGTTTACATTTTCATCACGTTCCCTTATTTTCTGATATCTGACAACATTGGAAGAATAATTATTACAACACCCCCTTTTTTTTTTTAAAGTGAAAGAAAAAGTGAAATTAAAGAGAATAAAATAAAAACAAACAAACCAGCAAAAAAAAACAAACAAAAAGAAAAAATAAGTAAATAAAGGTAAAAGAGCATCTGAGTAGCGTTGGAACAAAGAGCGGAACCATTATTGAAATGGTATTTGTCAAAGATTAGATCTAATGGAAGACACATATGCGATCCAGGGTTGCCAAAAGTTCATGAACCCATCCATGTCCTGTCTCAGTGCGAATGTCAACTTTTCCATCGAGTAAATGTCTTGGATCACGTTAATCCAATCTTCAGGTGTAGGACAGTCCTTCAACATCCATTTTTTAGTTAGAGCTTTTTTACTTGCCAATATTAAAACATTGAATAAGTATTTTTCTCCTCGTCTTTCCAGTGAGTCCAGTAGTAAACCCAAATACAAAGTTACAAAAGAAAAGGGAACTGTTATTTTAAATACTTTCCCCAATATTGTCTGTACATTGGTCCAATATTGGTGGATAACTGGGCATGACCAAAACACATGAAAATGATTTGCAGTCTTTTCACCACACAAGCGCCAACAGTTCAATCCCTTACGGGTAAATTTGTTTTGTGCAGGTGTTCTGAAAAATCTCACCAAGTTTTTCCATCCAAATTCTCTCCACTGCAGGGATGAGGTACTTTTCCATTGCTGTTTATTTAGCTTTTCCCACATTTCCAGTTGTAAAGTGAAATTCCCCTCTTTTTCCCATCTCTCTTTTATATATGATGTGTTGTCTCCTTTTAAGTCTTGAAGACCTTGGTATATTTTAGAAATGTATCTGATCCCTGGGATCCCTTTATATGCCATTAAGAAGACCTTCAGAACACCTGACTGGGCCCTTTCCAAATCCTCCTTTTTAAGTATATTGTTTATGTGGTGTCTAAGCTGGAAGAACCTGTAAAGGTCTTGATTTATTAGACCTTGTTTTTTCAAATCTTCAAAACTTCTTAAAATTTGCCCTTTAAAAAAATCGTGATATTTTATCAGCCCTTTCTCCTTCCACTTTTTAAATCTGGTGTCTGTTTTATTAGGAGTAAAGTCTTGATCATAGGCAATCCATTGCAGAAGTCGATAGGGTTCTTTAGTTTGATTCTCTCTGACTATCTTAAACCAAATTTTTAGCGGGGTCTCTATCCACGGGTTAGTGTTATTCAAAAGTTTAGGTAAGGCATTGTTCCCTATTATCGCCTGTAGGGGGATGTCACTTGTTATTTGGCATTCGATCTCCTCCCATTGTGCAGTGTAGACTGGGTTACATATCTCTACTAGAGTTTTAATTTGTGCGGCCTTAAAGTAGTCCCTGATATTTGGCAGCGCAAGCCCACCTTTGTCTTTGTTTAGCTGTAAGGTTCTATATCTGATTCTAGGTCTCTTGCCCTGCCATATGAATCTTGAGATCCTTCTGTCCAGCTCCTGCCATGTTTTTTTGGGAGGTTCTACTGGTATTGTTTGGAAAAGGTATAGAAGACGTGGAAGTATATTCATTTTGACTGCTTCAATTCTTTGTGCAGTACCCAAGAATGGTATCATATTCCATCTTGCTAGGTCGGATTTTATTTTTGTCACCAGTGGATCATAGTTTAGTGTTATAATTTTGTTGAGTTGTTTCGGGATATTGACCCCCAGATATTTCATAGATTCCGACTCCCAGTTAGTTTTGAGTTTGCTTAGTGAATAATGATTTGGGTCATAGTTGAATGTTAAAACTTGGGTTTTATGCATGTTTAATTTGTACCCCGATAAATCTCCATACTCTGAAAAAACTGAGGTTAGTTCTGGTAAAGAAGTGTCTGGCTGCCCTAGGTATATTAAAATGTCATCAGCAAAGAGTGCTATTTTATGTTCCTTCTGACCAAGTGTAATACCTTGAATTTCTTGATTTTGTCTTATCCATTGGCTCAGAGGTTCTATGAAGATTGCAAAGAGCAGTGGAGACAGGGGGCAGCCCTGACGACATCCTCTTTCCAGCTCAAAAGATGATGATAAATTACCGTTAATCCTTATTTTAGCTGTTGGTTTTTTATATAATGCCTGTATAGTTCTAATGAAGTTGTTATGAAAATTGAAACTGGATAAGATTCTATATAGAAAAGACCAGTCAACCGAATCGAATGCTTTTTCAGCATCTAATCCCAATATGACTGCATTTAAGTTATATTTTTTTATATGATGAATTATGTGTAAAGTGCGTCTAATGTTGTCTTGTGTCTGTCTTTGTCTTATAAATGACATAATGCACGGCTCAGGAGACACACACGCAGGCTCAGGGTAGATCTAATAGCTTTATTAACAACAAGTGTGTATGAATGTGTGTCTGCGGGATGTGAATGTATTGGTGGTGGCGTCTGCGTCGGGCACGGAGGCAGGAGGCCGTACAGCCGGACAACCCTATGGGAGAAGCAAAGGGAGAAGGGTGACGGGCACCACACCAACACAGGAGATATAAGAATGGTGACTGGCTTACTTGGAATTAGCAGGTGGCTGGCACAGCAAGGATGAGGCCCGGTAGACAGCGACCTGGAGCGCCCGGTGCAGCAGCGAGGGAATGGAGGCGGAGAGGAGTGGTCCGCCGCCGGGAAATCCACCTGTGCACAGGGGAGCAGACTGGGAGAAGAATGAGGTAAGAGCTTCTTACCAGAATGTTGCTGAGCGGTTGAGATTCCTTACAGCAATTGTGGCGAGTGAAGACTGACGGCTTCAGGCCGAAGCCCAGGGCGAGGCAGCTTAAATCCCTCGCCGCTGATGAGGTGCAGGTGTGCGTGCAGCTGGCGCTGCAGATGGGCAGCGAGGCGTGACAGTACTCCCCCCCTCTAGCAGCGCCTCCTGGCGATGGTTTCTCCGGGTGCGCTCGGTGGAACTCAGAAATGAGGGACGGGTCCAACACAAATGACGAGGGTACCCATTGCCGATGTTCAGGCCCATAGCCCTCCCAGTCCACCAAGTACTGCAATCCGCGACCCCGGCGCCGGGAGTCCAGGATAGAGGAGACAGGCCAGGCCGGATGGCCATCAATCATCCGGGGCGCGGGCTGCGCAGCAGGAGGAGGGCAAAGGGGATCAGAGACTGCCGGCTTCACCTTGGAAACGTGGAAGGTGGGATGGATGCGGAGGGAGGGGGGAATAGCTACACGCACAGCCACCGGGTTGATAATCCTGGTGATGGGGTATGGGCCCATAAAACGCTGTGCCAGCTTCTTCCTCTCACCCTTTAAAATGACGTCCTGGGTTGACACATAGACACGCTGACCCACCTGGTACGCTGGGGCAGGTCTTCTGTGTCGGTCCACCGTGGTTCTGTTGCGCTCCGCCGTGTGTAAAAGTGCATTGCGTGCCGACGCCCAGATGGAGCGGAACTGCCTGAGGTGCGCCCGAACTGAGGGAACAGTTACCTCACTCTCCTGCACTGGGAAAAGAGGGGGGTCGTAGCCCAGGGACGCCTTAAAGGGAGACATCCCTGTGGCAGAAGAGCGGGCGGTGTTGTGGGCGTACTCAACCCAGGCGAGATGGTTACTCCAGGACGCAGGCTTGGATGCAGTGATGCAGCGGAGTGCAGCCTCCAGCTCCTGGTTGGTCCGCTCACACTGCCCGTTGGTTTGGGGGTGATGGCCAGAGGAGAGGCTTACCTTGGCTCCCAGGGCGTTGCAAAATGACCTCCAAACCTCTGAGGAAAATTGGGGCCCCCGGTCCGAGACCATGTCCACCGGAATCCCGTGCAGCCTGACCACGTGTTGGACTAGGAGGTCCGCCGTCTCCAGGGCAGATGGAAGACCTCGTAGCAGGATGAAGTGCGCCGCCTTGGAGAAACGGTCTACGATGGTCAGGACGGTGTCGAAGGTGTTAGAGACTGGGAGTCCGGTGACGAAATCCAGGGCGATATGCGACCAGGGCCTGCCAGGGACGGGCAGAGGCTGGAGCAAACCCACTGGAGGGGCATTACCTGACTTACTGGTGGCACATACAGGGCAGGCCCGGGCGTAGCGGGCAGCGTCCTTCCGCAGGCCCGGCCACCAGAAGGACCGTTGAAGCAGGTCGATCATCTGGGAGGAACCAGGGTGGCAGGTGAGCTTAGATGTATGTAGCCAGTGGATGACCTCCCCCCGAACCGTGGATGGCACAAAAAGCCTCCCCTCCGGTCCGCCGCCAGGGTCAGGTTCCTCTTCCTGCGCCTTCCGGATCTTGCTTTCTATGTCCCAAGTGACGGCTCCCACGATGCACGACCTGGGCAGGATGGTGTGGACCGTGTCCTCAGACGCCTCAGGGGCAAATTGCCTAGAGAGGGCGTCGGGCAGGCCGTTCTTGGAGCCAGGCCTGAAGGTGATGTTAAAGCGGAACCTGGCAAAGAACAAGGACCAACGCGCCTGGTGGGCGTTCAGACGCTTGGCAGATCTCAAGTATTCCAAGTTCTTGTGGTCAGTCAGGACCACGAACGGCAGGTCCGCCCCCTCTAGCCAGTGACGCCACTCCTGCAGCGCGAGCTTGATGGCGAGGAGCTCTCTGTCCCCCACGTCGTAGTTCCGTTCCGCCGGGGACAAGCGCCGAGAGAAGAAAGCGTAGGGCCGTTTGACTCCGTCATCTGGCGACCGCTGAGATAGAACCGCCCCCACTCCCGTGTCCGAAGCATCCACTTCCACGATGCATTGCAGCGACGGGTCGACTTGGCTAAGGACCTGGGAGGAGGAGAACTCCGCCTTCAGCGCCTGGAAAGCAGCCGCGGCCTCTTCGGTCCACCGGAACGGGACCTTAGGGGACGTGAGGCGGGTCAGAGGGCCGACGATGGTGCCAAAATTCGGGACGAAGCGGCGGTAGAAGTTTGCAAACTCAACGAATTGTTGCACCTGTTTTCTCGATGTAGGTGTAGGCCATTCCACCACCGCCTTCACCTTCACCTTCACTGGGTCCGGAAGCACCTGGTCGTGGGAGATGACGAACCCGAGGAAGGACGTTGTCTTAGCGTAGAATTCACATTTTTCTGCCTTCACATACAACCGGTTCTCCAGCAGCCTTTGGAGGACCCGCCTCACATGGACCCAGTGCTCATCCCTGGATTTGGAGAAGATGAGGATATCATCCAGGTAGACGAACACAAATAGGCTGATGAAATCCCGGAGGACGTCATTTATTAGGCGCTGAAAGACGGCTGGAGCATTGGTCAACCCGAACGGCATCA
This sequence comes from Pholidichthys leucotaenia, assembly GCA_020510985.1. NCBI lineage: Eukaryota > Metazoa > Chordata > Actinopteri > Cichliformes > Pholidichthyidae > Pholidichthys > Pholidichthys leucotaenia. Next base: position 295,831,457 of record CM035836.1, on the reverse strand, counting down.
CCAGGTACTCGAAGCGGCCGTTCGGGGTACGGAAGGCTGTCTTCCACTCATCTCCCTCCCGGATCCGGACGAGGTGGTATGCGCTGCGTAGATCCAGCTTGGTGAACCAAGTCGCCCCCTGGAGGGAGTGGAAGGCGGTGTCCATAAGTGGCAGGGTGTAGCGATCCTTCTCCGTGATATCATTCAGGGCGCAGTAGTTGATACAAGGACAGAGGGAACCGTCTTTCTTGCCCACGAAGAAGAATCCTGCGCCTAATGGTGATGACGAGGGACGGATAATTCCAGCACTCAGCGATTCCTTGAGGTAGGAAATCATGGTCTCCTTCTCCGGCGCCGACAGGCTGTAGAGTCGCCCAGAGGGTAAGGGTGCCCCCTGGCGGATGTTTATCGCACAGTCGTAGGGCCTGTGTGGAGGAAGAGACATCGCCTTGGACTTGCTGAAAACCATACCCAGGTTGTGAAATTCTGATGGCACCAGGGAGAGATCCGGGGGCGCAGCGTCCATAGGAGTTGGAGAAGAGGACGGAGAGCAGGCAGCGGATTGCAGGCAGGTGCTCATGCAGAAGGTACTCCATGCCGATACCCTGGCGGACTTCCAATCCAGGACGGGGTTATGGAGGCGAAGCCAGGGGTATCCCAGGATGACGGGCGACACAGAGTTGGGGAGGACGTAGAAGGTGATTTCCTCCCGGTGGTTCCCAGAGATGATCACAGGGACAGGGACGGTCTGATGTGTAACTCTCCCCAGGAAGACATGGGAGAGGTTGACCAGGGCGAGAGGAGATTTGAGGGCTTGGCAACGGATGCCCAATCGGGTTGCCAGTCTTTGTGAAATAAAGCTGCCCTCCGCGCCCGAATCCACCAGTGCGTGAGTGAGGTGCCCAGTGGAGTTGTGACAAAATCGTACGGGCAGCTTCAATTGGGAGAGGGGATTTAACCGATTGACGTCCTCGCGGACCTCCCCGTTTGGCTTCTGTGGGCAAAGCTCCACCGTGTGTTGGCTGTCTCCGCAATACATGCAGAGACCCAACTCACGGCGGCGTTGTTTCTCCGCAGGAGGGAGCTTTGTCCAGCCCGTCACCATCGGCTCCGACTCCTCGGAGCACGATGGTGGCGGCAACGCCAGGGGGCGAGCTTGGGACAGGCGCGACGAGACACCACGAGGGCGAGAAGAAGACGACTTCCGCCCCGAGGTGCGCTCGCGCAACCTGTTATCCAAGCTGATGGCTAGGGACGTTAGCTCCGCTAAAGTCTCCGGGATGTCCCATCCAGCCAGTTCGTCCCTCAGATCATCACTGAGACTGCGGAGGAAGATGCCGCAGAGAGAACGTTCTCCCCAGCCAACCTCCTCCGCCGCTACCCGGAAGTCGATCGCGTAATCAGCTGCCGACCGGCTTCCCTGCTGAAGGCTGAGAAGCCGGTCGACCTGAACGCTCTCTGTACGAGAATGATCAAAGACCTCCAGGAACTGTCTCATGAATTGGCCATAGGTGAGGGTGGCGTAACTGGGCTTCGCCATCACGGAGTAAGCCCAAGTAAGCGCTCGCCCCTCCAGGAGATTCCCTTTGTAGCCAATTCGGCTATGGTCTGAGGGAAAATCTCCGGGCACACGGTGGAACACGGTCTCACATTGCATTATAAACCCCCGTGCTCCGCCGAGCTTACCGCTAAAGCGGGCGGGGGTCGGAATGGGTGTGAGCCGAACCGGTGCTACCGGAGCAGGCTGGACGGCTGCTGGAGCAGCAGGAGCCGCGCCGCCCTGACGAGCCGGGGGGAACGGCTGTTGGGGGTCCAAGCGGTCCAATCGGTTAGTAATGATGGTCAATTGATTTAAAATCACCTGTTGCTGATGGGCTATTAGGTCCACCCGAGCCTCGAGGGTGGAAAGTCGGCGTGTGAGCCCGCCGTCTGCCGAGCCGCTCTGCTGAAGCCGTACTGACATAATGCACGGCTCAGGAGACACACACGCAGGCTCAGGGTAGATCTAATAGCTTTATTAACAACAAGTGTGTATGAATGTGTGTCTGCGGGATGTGAATGTATTGGTGGTGGCGTCTGCGTCGGGCACGGAGGCAGGAGGCCGTACAGCCGGACAACCCTATGGGAGAAGCAAAGGGAGAAGGGTGACGGGCACCACACCAACACAGGAGATATAAGAATGGTGACTGGCTTACTTGGAATTAGCAGGTGGCTGGCACAGCAAGGATGAGGCCTGGAGCGCCCGGTGCAGCAGCGAGGGAATGGAGGCGGAGAGGAGTGGTCCGCCGCCGGGAAATCCACCTGTGCACAGGGGAGCAGACTGGGAGAAGAATGAGGTAAGAGCTTCTTACCAGAATGTTGCTGAGCGGTTGAGATTCCTTACAGCAATTGTGGCGAGTGAAGACTGACGGCTTCAGGCCGAAGCCCAGGGCGAGGCGGCTTAAATCCCTCGCCGCTGATGAGGTACAGGTGTGCGTGCAGCTGGCGCCGCAGATGGGCGGCGAGGTGTGACAATAAAACCTGTTTGGTCTAAATGAATTTGGTCTGTCAGTATATTTTCTAACCTTTTGGCAAGGATAATGGTAAAAAGCTTATAGTCCTGATTTAATACACTGATTGGTCTGTAGTTGGAGCACTCTAGTTTATCCTTTTCAGGTTTAGGTATAACTGCAATGACCCCTTCTCTCCAGGAGGGGGGGATTTCCCCTGTGTGGAGGACATAATTAAATGTTTTCAGGAGGAGAGGAGATAGTTGCTGTTTAAAGGTTTTGAACCACTCTGCTGTATAGCCATCTGCTCCTGGGGATTTGTTAGCTTTAAGTTTCATAATTGCTTTTTCCAATTCTTTAGGTTGTATTTCTGACAGTAGTGTTTTATTTTGTGACTCTGTAAGTTGGGGAAGGGTTAATGTGTTTAGGAATGCCTCGGATGCGTTTTTGTGTTTTTTGTGGGAGTATAAGTTCTTATAGTAATTCTCGAAGCTTTTAAGAATATCCTGAATTCTGAATTTTATTTCCTTTGATACTGGGTCTCTGATTTTGTAGATCGCTCTTTCTGTTTGTTGTTTCCTCAATTTGTAGGCTAGCAATTTTGCCGATTTACTGCCTGCTTCATAGTGTTTTTGTTTCAAAAATGTAAGTTTCTTCTGGATTTCTATTGTGTAGATCTCATTTATTTGGTTTTTAATTTCCTTAATCTTGAGCGAGTCAGTAGAATGAGTGTTGCCTTTGTGTTCTTTTTCTAGGTTCTTAAGTTCTGACTCTAATGTGGATAGTTTTTCTTGTCTTAGTTTCTTTTGGGTTGCCAGTTTTGCAATAATCTTTCCTCTTATTACAGCTTTGCATGCATCCCACAATATTAAAGGGGATACTTCTCCATTATTGTTTTCTTCAAAATATCTGAGAATATCTGATTCCAATTCATCTTTCAATGGTCCTTTCAGGACATTTGAATTTAACCTCCAAGAAAATGTATTATTTGTGTATTTTTGGATATTTAAGTCCATGTAGATCGGACTGTGGTCAGAGAGATCCATCAGTCCTATTTTACATGTTTCTACTCTTCCAATGTCTCTATTAAACATAAAAAAATAGTCAGTCCTTGAGTAAGATGAATGTGGAGTGGAGTAAAATGTATAGTCTTTTACACTGGGGTTGAGTTCCCTCCACACATCACAGATTCCCATTTCTTTTAGTAGCATCCGAGTCTTCCTGCTTTGGGTGTTATTTTGATGTGGAGAATTACCAGAAGTATCCCAGTATGGATTCAGTCTAAGATTGAAGTCCCCACCACATATCACTAAACCTTGAGCTTTAGTTATCATTAGGTCAAATACATTTTTATAAAATTTCCAGTTAGCCCCTGGGGGAGCATATACATTCAGCAGGGTGATATCTTCTCCCTCTAGCCGCCCAGTTACCAAACTGTATCTCCCTTCTTTATCTTTGTGTTCTGATTTTTTTTCAAATGTAATTTTGGTAGATATCAATGTCGCTACTCCCCTCCTCCTTCCTGACTTATATGAAGATGAAGAGATCATTTTAAACCCTTGTCTACTGAGTTTAGTGTGCTCCACGTCTGTTAGGTGGGTTTCTTGTAAAAATATTATTCCTGCTTTGTCTTTTTTCATTTTGCCTAGAATCTTGGATCTTTTAACTGGATTCAGGATTCCTTTTACATTATATGAAATTATTTTGGTTACACCCTGTTTCTCCATTGTGTTGTTTTGTTTAGTATAACTGTGTGGTGGCCCTCTTTTGTGCTACTCAGAAACTGAAAGAACATTAAGAACAAGAAAAACATTAAGAACATAGTGTATAAAACTTTAAAACAAAAAACTGTCAAAAGAACTTCCTGAGCTGGGGTCTTTTTAAAGACCCTGGAAGAGCCTTGATGGAGTGTAGGCTCTGAGGGAAATTCCTCAAACTCTGTTACGTGTTGAGGGCCCTCTCTTACCCCTGTAAGTTGTCCCATGCTTTTAACGTGAGTTTCAGAACCCAATCCGAACTTGTAATGATTTTTTTTTTCCCCTTTTTGCCTATACCCTGTGAAATTGTGTGCACCCTCCCACCCCATCACAGCAAACATTCACGCAAAAACAGTATTTGTTAGTGTGGGGAGAACATGTGGATTATTGTCACATTTCTATTTTAACAAGCTTTTTTTTTTTTTTAATTAAAAAGACTTATTTGTTTCAAATATTATGACTGTTCCATGAAATGTTTTACCACATGCTGAATACGCATCTCCTTTAATGTTTGTTACCTTGTAGGAGGGGGGTTGGATGTGCAGATTGACTCAAAAAAAGTGGTCGCTATTCCAACCTGAAAACGGCCAGTTTATCCGCGACGCTCTGGTGCTGGGTTTCCCGCTGCTGGCCCGTGGATTTTGAAGGTCTTTGTGTTGTCCATGTTTGCGCTTTGATCTTCTCACTCGGGTCTGCTGCGGGTTTAAACACCGTTACCGGGAGCCCTCTTCTCGCCATGTCAGCTGTTGCTTCTTCCGCCGAATTATAGAGACATGTCTCTTCGCCGTAGAAGACCCTTAACTTCGCAGGAAATGGCGTCTGAAAGCGCAGTTTCTTCTCACGTAGTACCTTTTTGGCGTCATTGTATTCCCTGCGCTTTTTAAGGACCTCCGGGGCGTAATCGTGTTCCACGAAGACTTTTCTCTCCTGGTGCATAAATCCTTTTTTCTGCCAAGCCAGTCTTACAACCTCTTGTTTTATTTTGAAATTGGAAAATCTTACCAACACCGAACGTGGGGGCGCTTCCGCTGCTGACTTAGCGGCTAATGAACGATGTGCCTTTTCTATCCTCAAGTCGGTGGTTTGTGGAATATCCAATTTCTCTCTTAGTAAAGATTCCACGCATTCTGCCATTGAGTTAAAACTGTTTTCGGCTCCTTCTTTCAGACCATGAATTCTTATATTGTCTCTTCTCTGTCTTCCTTCTTGGTCGGTTAGCGTAGCCTCTATAGATGCTTGTCTTTTGCGTAGGTCCAGCACAGAATCTTCGAGCACTTTTATTCGTTCCTCTGCTTCCAAGATTCGGTTCTCGGCCTGGTCCACTCTGCTGTTTGTCCTTTTTAATTCGTCTCTGAATTCCCGAAATTCGGCCGTAACCTCTCGGCGAAATCGTCGTAGCTCTTCAAAAAGCGATTTTAAGCTAACCTTTTTGTTAGCTACAACCAGTTCCTCGTCTTCTGAACGGAGATCTTCCAGTTCAGATTCTCCGGCCGATACGTGTCCTGGCCTGGAAAATTTCAGTTTCTTCTGTTTTCCTTTAGACATGATGATTTTGTCTTTTGATTTTCACTCCTCTAAAAATCCGTTAAGTTTGATTTTCAAGGTATTTTCTTGGATTGGGTCTGAGAGCTTCAGTGTTAAGCTGCAGTCGCCATGGCGTCCAGACCGGAAGTTGCGTTTGGGAGATTTTAAATGTGTTTTTGCAAAATGTAGCCACGCTTGGATGTTTTTCTTCTTAAGATAAGGCTTCCATCTTGCCACCCCAGACGGGCGATTGTCACATGTACTAAACAGCCAGTACTTGCCAGAAATTCCTGCAGCTCCTTCAATGTTGCTGTCGGCCTCTTGGCAGCCTCCCTGACCAGTTTTCCTCTTGTCTTTTCATCAATTTTGGAGGGACGTTCAGTTCTTGGTAATGCCACTGTTGTGCCATATTTTCTGCACTTGATGATGACTGTCTTCACTGTGTTCCATGGTATATTTATGCCTTGGAAATTATTTTGTACCCTTCTCCTGACTGATACCTTTGAACAATGAGATCCCTCTGATGCTTTGGAAGCCCTCTGCGGACCATGGCTTGTGCTGTAAGATGTGACTACAAGAATGTCAGGAAAAGCCTACTAGAACAACCAAACTTTATTTGGGGTTGATCAGAGGCACTTTAAATGGTGACAGGTGTGTGATGACTTCCATTTAACATGAGTTTGAATGTGATTGGTTAATTCTGAACACAGCCACATCCCCAGTTATAAGAGGGTGTGCATATTTATGTAACGAAGTTATTGTAAGTTTTTTATTTTCCCCCTTAAAAGATTTCATTTTGTTTTTTAATTGGGTTGTACAGGTTATAGGTCACATTAATGGTGGAAAAAGTTTTGAAATGATTTATCTTGGCCCCATTTTTTACATCACAAAAACCTGGCATTTGAGCAGGGGTGTGTAGACTTTTTATATCCACTGTATGTCTGTTTGACTGTATTTAAGTGTTGTTTTATTCTTCTAGTGATCTTGACTGTCTAGTCTTTTTATCAGCAAACTATCTTCTTACTTATCAGTAACCGTTCTATTTTTTTTTTTTTTAAATCACCCTGTCCAAGTTCCGGCGTTTCTTCATGGGGAGCCCTCCCACGGGGAATTGTGCCTTTTTTCTGGCTGCAGGGCACTGGCTTGTGATTGCCCTGCACTACCCGGCTGAGGGGATTGTACACCGTGGCACCAAACCTGCAGTGTCGACCCCTCCGTTTGGACTTGGGTGATGTCAGAGGTGGTGCTCCTGTAGCTGTGGACTTGGCACTTTTCCCTGCAGGTGATGGCTCCCTAGTGATGGTGCTTCCACACTTGGATCCACGGTGCCCAGCCATAAGCCATAAGTTTTACACTGATGAAAGTTTCTTTTTGTGTGTATGTGTGTGTGTGGGGGGGTAATTGTGTTTTATTTCAATGTGTGAAGCACTTTGGGTTGCATCTTTTTGTATGAAAAGTACTATATAAATAAAGCTTTGATTTGATTCAAGTATTTTAAAAACATTTTTCTTCAACGTCATTTCATTTTCTTCTTGGCTTTTTTGTTAATTACCATCTGGAATTTCTCTTTGCTCATCATTTTGATGGAGAGTTTTAAAAATTAGGTCATGCTATAATTTTATCAGTAATATTAAAGGGCTGATGACACGATTTTGACATTTTTTAGGATGTTGTGTAAACCCAAAAGTCATTGTCGATGATCAATATAATATTTACAACCGCGCCTGCATAAACTAGTTATCATCAAAAAACGCAGCCGCTGACTGGGCTGTGGTGCCGCCCACCAAATAAAGGGCGGCACCCCCATGACGTAAGTGGGAGACTGGACTCCGGTGTTGTTGACTGGAATGACAGCAGCTTTGTAGCTCTCGGTTTCTCTGGTTTCTTGTTTTAATTTTACCGCTATGCCTTCGCGTTGTGTCGCAGGCTTAGATAAACAGCAGGCCGTGAAAGACCACATCACACGCTTCAGCTCCAACTGTCATAAGCCTCGTTGTGCGCTCCTCGTGCACTTTTACACAGGAGGAGCACATGAGGAGGGGAAGGATTAATGGATGTACGCACAGCTTTGACCTTCTTTCTGTGATCGCATGCTGACATCTCGCCGGTCCGGCCACGTCCCCTCTCTCATTATCACCAGCTGATTCCCCTCCCGCTGATCATGTTTCCCGGTTTCGCCCAGGTGCTTCTCATCACACCATCACCAGCAGTGCGTGTACTTAACGGCCGTTTGCCAGTCATGCACTGATGGTCCGTAGTATTGTCATCTGTGCTGTTAGTCTGCCAGTATTTTCAGCACTGTCATGATATGTTAGTCACTCCATGTTCGCCATGGTTCTCGTGTGTCCTTGAAGCGATGTTGGCTCTGGGGCGCAACTGTGGCTAACACGTCTCCTCTCATTCGTTCTCTGGGCGATGCCAGCCCCCGAACGCCATCAGTAAGTGTGTTTGTGTTTTTTGTACGTCTTCACCTTTTAGGGAATTGTCTGTCTTTCTGTATAAATGTGCTGTGGTGAACCTTGCACGTAAATCCTTGTTATTTCATCCTCCCTCTCTGTGCCCTGCGTAAGAGCGCACAGAGGGTCATGATGAATGGATTTACTTGCAGGATTCACCACAGCACATGTATTGAACATAAGAATGATGACAACAGTTCCCAAAAAGGTGAAGACTTACAAAAATAAACAGAAACACTTACAGTTGGCGTTTGGGGCTGACATCCCCCAGCGAACATGAAGAGGAGACATGTTAACCACGGTTGAGCCCCAGGGCCGACATCGCTTCAAGAGGCGCAACAGAACCACGGCTGTGTGGAGTGGCTAACACGTCGTGATAGTGTTGGCAATATTGGCTGGCTGACAACACGGCAGATGATGCACACAAACCATGAACAGCTGACTGTCAAAGACAGAGGGCGCGTGGTCGGACCGGCGAATCTTGGACAGTACCCACCTGAAAGTGGCTCAAAACGCACATAAAACACATGTACAAAACAAAAACAAGAACTCAAAATATAATCCATAATAAACTTGATGCCTGAGCTACAGAGAATACACTGCTATGATTTTATTGAAAAATCAGGTTTAAATAAATTATATTTATGAACAAATAATTTGTTGCAATATCTGTAACAAGAATAACACTCAGTGTTCCCCTGCTGTGTGTTTGTCACTGCTGCTGCGGCGGCATGTGTACCTCTCCACTGTCACTCTCCGAGTGTGACTCGCTAGGTACAGTGCCCGTTTGGCACGGCTCAAACCTTTATGGTCTGATGCCTCCAGATTCTTTATTGTCATCCCATTCTTTAGAACTATAATCGTCTGAAGATTGGACAACACAAACGAATTCCAGAGTACATGTGCTGGAACCATCGTCGATGTTTTCAACCGCTTCCATCCTGTGTGTACAATGGGCAGCCAAGCGCTCTGTTCTCCCGATGACGTGACAACATGGCCATGGGGTTTTCCAGCCACTGACTCAATTGGTGACGTGGCGCTCATGAAAACGTCGGATATTCGCGTGAAAAAAAGCCGGTTTGACTTAGAACTGCACAGACCAACCTATTTCATCATATTGTATTTGTTGAAAAATTAGAGGAAGTCAAAAACATGTCATCAGCACTTTAATTCTAATATGCTAAAACACAGAGCAGCTTTTATTTTCATTTGCATTTTCAGTTTTAATTGTGAAACTTTTGACTTTGAAGAAAATAACACCCCCCACCCCCAAGGTTTACATGTAAATCTGGCCTTCGAGAAGTGAGGGAAAAAAATTGTGGTCCTCACTACCACCAGAGTTGCCCATCCTTGCTTTAGACCTACGCAATCATGGCAACATTATAGTCTAATTTTTTTAAGCATTAAATCTTCAGTATTATATTTTTCTGGTCAAATCTGGCCTTTTCACTTCCTTGTTTTGTTCATGGAGAGCTGCGGTGACTGGTTGTGATGCTGCATATTATCTAATCAGTATGGAGTCAATCCAAAACCCCGCCCACGCTTCCAGAAGCCTGGGCATGTGGAGACAGAGCGGTGGCTACTGGCTAAATTTTTATTGATAAAAATTAGATATTTTAACTGAACAACTCTGTACTCGGGGAAGCACACCCTTGTAACCTCAGCAAAGTACTTATAAAATCTGAGGTCAGTCTGACTAACGGTTTGAGAGATATGTGAGGAACAGCCACACACGCACAGAGATTCTTTGCATTTATAGATCGATATGTTGAATGAAATTTGTTATTGTCTGCAGTCATAATTTATATACTTTACCAGAGTCTATCAGTTGAGTCGCTTTAGTTGAGTAGCCTTCCAGCTAGCTTGTTAGCTCATGTCTCTGCTTTTATTTACATTTTCTTTGCAGTCTTATAAGCATCTTCAGGAGTAAAAAACATGAATTATGTTTTGAGGCTTCAGTAGAAACTGTGCACTGTGAAGTTTTAATCTAAACACTGGGGAAACCAATTATAAAAGTGAGCTAACTGCTAGCTAGTAAAATTTTTTAAAATTCTATTTAACCTTTACAGGGAAGTCCTGTTGAGAGGCAGCCTCTCTTTTTCAAGGACGCCCTGTTCACATTCACACAGTTACACATTCACACCTGGCAGTAGCCCAGTACAACCACAGAATTATAGAATTCCATATACATAATTAGCTAATGCCCAGTGGGTATCTTTGCATTGGTTTACAGTCATTTTACTGCCTTTTATAGCCATCTTCAGATGAAGTAAAGAGCAAGCAGTAAGAATTATGTTATGAGGGGTCAGTGGAAACTGTATACTGTGAAGTACTACTATAAACTCTGGGGCTATTGAATTTAAAAGTGAACTAATGCAGCTAACTCAGCATACACTCAGAACACAAGAACAATTTTGAGGTTGGGAAGTCTGTCTCTTTGCAAGCAATGCCTCACAGTGGAAACTAAGGTACATAACTCTCTTTTCTAAGAAGCCACCTACAGTTTCTGTAATTGAACATTAAAACAACTGAAACAAAGTGATGCCTATCTAGTGAAATGTCCGAGTACAGTTATTGGGGAATAGAGTAACTCCTGTAATCCCTGTGGTCCAATCCAATTCCTTTGTCGGAACTAAGGTTTAGATGAATAAACAGTATATCCTAACAGAGAATTTAAACAGAATCTCCTTTGAAGTTGCTTTCATTCATGTGAATTAGTTCATTTTCAGAAGGATGTTCTGTTATTGGATGGGAGTGCTATATTGCTGTCTGTCTGAAGAAGCCAGTGGACCCCTTCATATTTCTCTTCATGTTGTCAGGAATGGTTTACAATGTGACCCCCTACATGGACTACCACCCAGGTGGAGAGGAGGAGCTGATGAAGGCAGCAGGCATAGATGGTACTGACCTTTTTGACCAGGTAAATAAAATAAATCACCATTTCTGTCATATTACTATATAAAGCTAAAAGTCTGAATTCTGTTGTCCTGCATTTCTAACTACTGAAGTCAAAAGAATTCATCTTTGCTAGTTACCAATGGTGGCGAGACTAGACTAGTGGGCTCATGGGTCTGCATATTTAATTTGGCAAAGATTTTTACAACGGATACCCTTCCTGACGCAACCCTCCCCATTTACTCAGCCTTGGGACTGGCACAGGGAGTACACTGTTTTTTGTGCTGGGTAACCAACTTTCCTATTCCCATTCTATTTATGCTGCACACTAAGCATGAAGGTGAAAAGTACCATTTTTATGGTCTTTAGTATGACCTGGCTGGGGCTTGAACCCACAGCCTCCCGGCTGTGGGGCGGATGCTCTCTATACTATACTTTTAAAAATGTTCTAATTTTGCTATTTTGCTCTAGCTGAGTGGAAGAGAATAGGGCAAGGTATCATCAATGACTTCTAGAACTGACTCAATTTCAATTCACAAGGTCCTAATTCGATTTGATTCAATTTAATTTAAGAGATATTGCCATTATAACTATTTTCCTCACATAAGAAAGCATTTCTCTGAGGCCCGATGCTTTGAACCCTTTAACTTGGTGAATTAAGTACAATATATATGTGTGTGTGTATGTATGTACAGTGGGGCAAAAAAGTATTTAGTCAGCCACCAATTGTGCAAGTTCTCCACTTAAAAGATGAGAGAGGTCTCCAATTTTCAACATAGGTATACCTCAACTATGAGAGACAAAATGAGAAAAAAAAAATCCAGAAAATCACAATGAAGGATTTTTAATGAATTAATTGGTAAATTCCTAGGTAAAATAAGTATTTGGTCAATAACAAAAGTTCATCTTAATACTTTGTTATATACCCTTTGTTGGCAATGACAGAGATCAAACGTTTTCTGTAAGTCTTCACAAGGTTTTCACACACTGTTGCTGGTATTTTGGCCCATTCCTCCATGCAGATCTCCTCTAGAGCAGTGATGTTTTGGGGCTATTGCTGGGCAACACGGACTTTCAGTTCCCTCCAAAGATTTTCTACCACCCCTAAAAGGGTCTACCACAGGAAAGGAAAAGCTCAGCTGGAGTCAAAATTAGTCACTCAAACTTGTTTTCTGTGCCTTGGTTGTGATTTAAAGTTTGATATGGGCCAGTAATATGTGAATGACTTCATGACTTTCCATGTGTTAACGTGTGTGTGTGAATGAGAACAGGTCCATCGCTGGGTAAACTACGAGTCTATGTTGAAAGAGTGCCTAGTGGGCAGAATGGCTGCTAAAGCCACCACAGCTATTAAAGGTACACACACACACACACACACACACACACATACACACACACACACATAGATAAAAAAATGTTGAAAGTAAAACAAAAAAAAAGTCTTGAAAATTTCTTGGACATTATGAGATGAAAGGAGCTAGTTGAGATGGTTTGGACATCTGTTCAGGATGCCTCCTGGACGCTTCCCACATGAGATGTTTTGGGTACATCCTACTGGGAGGAGACCCCGGGGCAGAATCAGGACACACTGGAGAGACTATGGGGGCAGATGAGATGTTTTGGGTGCATCCTACTGGGAGGAGACCCCGGGGCAGACTCAGGACACGCTGGAGAGACTATGGGGCAGATTTCCTAAGGCAGTGCAAATTAGCGAGTGCGAAATTAGACAGAGCGCCTCAGGGAGTGGCCAATTTTTACCAGTGATCTACTAACAACAAGCAAAATTAGGAACACAGATGCAGTCATTTCATTTCAATAATGGCCACCCATCCGCCAAGAGCACCACAAAATTGCACACATGCACAGCTGATGAGGAAGTGGGTCATCAACACAGGCACAGCCAGTTCGGAGGAGCACAATATATAAATCTTTTTTTTTTTTTTTAAGTTTTTGTTTAAGTGCAGACCCCTCTAAAATAGTTTATTTTTGTTCATTATGTTTCAAAATTTAGATTTTCATTTAACATGGCAGACTTTTTTGTTTTAATATGTATAAATGAAGCATTTGTATCTAATTTAATAAAGGACACTCATGAATAAATTGTTTGTTTAGCCAACGTGTTTATTTTATGAACACTAGAACCATCAAGATGATCTGATGGAGACTCTGGGGTGTTATTATGTGAATAACTTTGTTTTAACAAAATCTATAGGTCTCCCAGTTCACAACTTTTTATAAATGCCATTGAGTTACGGTGTTGCAATTTCAGGGGAGGTTTCTGTGGATCTGTGCGCTCTTTTTGTTAATAATCTCATTGTTGTTTTCCTCCTATATTGTGTATCCTGAACTGGGAGAGAGAAATGGAGAGAAGAGGGAACTGAATTACCGTTTTAGGCACTGCAAAAAGAAATACTGTAAATATAGAAATATGGATAGGAAAAAAACAAAACAAAGAAATTTGGCAATGTGGAAGATTTTGGTTCAGGAGCAAGGGGGAGCTGATGGGGAGACTCCAGATTCGAGTCTAACCTCCACAGAAAAGCGGGGGGGGGGGGGGGGTCATTATCAGCTGACACCATCTATATGTCCACTGCGGGTATAAGGGCTCCTATTGTAACCTATTTTATGGATACAAATTCATGTAGTAGGCTATATACAGTATAAATAAATGAAATTTTTAAAAAAAACCTACCGGCTGATGTCCAATTCAGCATTACACTGATCTTTGTGAGACCGTTGATATTCATATAATCTATTCTTCTGTCATGCCAAATAAAGTCACGGGCAGAGAAGCTTCTGCTGCGTGCCCTCGGTTCTCGCCAGTGTCTCCTCCTAGCACCAACGATCCGTATCATGTCACGCGCAGATGAATTAAGACAAGCTTTTTTGGGGTGTTAAACCCTACCGCATTTAGCAGGAGACTGACAACCGCAAACCGTAGTAAATCACTTTGCGCCTGTCATTTAAATACTCCCTTCCTCAAATTTGCGCGTTGACATGACAACTCCCACAAATACATATGCAATGAGGCCAGGTGCGAAATTAACATAGTCCATGCCTTTCTACCGCAAATTTTGCCCTGTGCCCTTTAAGACCAAGATGGCGCCCACAGCGGTCGACATGGTGCTTCGCTGCGCTCTTTGTTTGTTTTTGTTTGTCAATTGTGTGTCTGCTTGCACTTATACCCGTGAAGAACTTCTAAATATCAGGACTTTCACCCCCACGGACCTCCTCCCAGTTTTTTTAGCCCCTGCCGCCGATCTGGTTCATTGCTTGGCTCGGAAAGTGAGACGGCGGAAGAGAGGTAGACGAGCGGGCGCTCTCGTGCGGCTTCGCAGGAGAGGCTCGCGAACGGCGCTGCCTGGCATATTTCTGTCCAATACCAACTCTCTCTCTAACAAGGTAGATGAACTGAGACTGCTGATGCGTTTTAGGGACCTTGCCTCCTCAGCTGCCCTCTGCTTTACTGAGACCTGGCTCCGGGAAAATATACCGGACAGCGCGCTGCGCCTCGACGGCTTCCAGCTCTTCCGTGCTGATCGTGACAGAGCTTTCCGGCAAGACCACAGGAGGCGGAGTCTGCTTCTACATCAACTGCAGCTGGTGCTCTGATGTAACGGTAATTTCCAAACACTGTTCTCCCGCCCTGGAATTTCTTGTTATCAATTGCAAGCCTTTTTATTCCCCGCGGGAGTTTGCTTCTTTTATACTGATCGCTGTGTACGCCCCTCCCGACGCGGACACGCGCGAAGCTCAGTGCGTGCTCGCGGATCACATTCAACACACAGAGCGGAGTTTCCCAGACTCGCTGATTATTGTGGCTGGCGACTTTAATCAGTGCAATCTGAGCCACGATCTCCCCCGCTACAAACAGTTTATTAAATGCCCCACCAGAGGATTAAACACACTGGATCACTGTTACACCACAGTGAAAGACGCATATCGCGCTGTTCCTCGCGCTGCGCTGGGATTATCTGATCATGTGATGGTTCACCTCATTCCCACATACAGACAGAGATTGAAGCTCACTAAACCTGTTGTGAGCATTACGAAGATACGGACCAGTGATGCTGAGGAGAAGCTGGAATCGTGCATGGAAATATCTGACTGGGGCATGTTTAAAGGAGCCACGCATGATCTGGATGAGTACACGGACACTGTGAACTCATATATCCACTTTTGTGAAGAGATCATTCTTCCATCACGCACCAGGGTGAGTTACTCTAATGACAAACCCTGGTTCACAGCTAAGCTCAGACAGATCAGGAAGGAGAAGGAAGCAGCGCTGAAAAGTGGAGACAGGGACTGCTACAGGGAGGTTAAATACCGGTTTAACAGAGAGCTGAAGAGGGCTAAATCTGTGTATTCAGAGAGACTCCAGCAGCAGTTCACTGCTAATGATTCGGCTTCCGTGTGGAGAGGACTGAGGCAAATCACCAACTATCGGCCTCAGGCTCCTAAAGGTCAGGATGACAAAGCCCTTTGTCAAAGACTGTCCCAACACTATGCCCGTTTTGACACCTCGTCATCTGTGTCCAACTCCCCCCCTCCCTCCAGCTCCACAGCCTCCACAATCCCTACTTCATTAAAGGCACCCCCCCTCCTCCCCCCCTGCCCTTATCATCAGTGAGCAGGATGTGCTCAAACAGTTCTCCAGACTGAACCCGCGCAAGGCCCCCGGCCCGGACGGCGTGTCTCCCTCCACCCTGAGACACTGTGCGAAACAGCTGGCTCCTGTCTTCACAGACATTTTTAACACCTCCCTTAAGTTATGCCACGTGCCGTCCTGCCTCAAATCCTCCACCATCATCCCTGTCCCCAAGAAGCCACGGATCACTGGACTTAATGACTACAGACCTGTAGCGCTCACCTCTGTAGTCATGAAGTCCTTTGAGCGCCTGGTCCTGCCCCACCTCAAGTCCATCACCACCCCTCTCCTGGACCCGCTGCAGTTTGCCTACCGAGCCAACAGGTCTGTAGACGACGCAGTCAACCTGGCCCTCCACTCCATCCTGCAGCACCTGGACTCCCCGGGAACCTACGCCAGGATCCTGTTTGTGGACTTCAGCTCCGCATTCAACACCATCCGCCCCGCTCTGCTCCGGGACAAGCTGTCCCTGCTCAACGTGCCTGACTCCCTCTGCAGGTGGATCACCGACTTCCTGACGGACCGGAGGCAGCATGTGCGGCTGGGAAAGACTGTCTCAGACTCTACTAGCATCAGCACCGGATCACCCCAGGGCTGTGTACTTTCCCCCCTACTCTTCTCCCTTTACACCAACTCCTGCACCTCCAGCCACCAGTCTGTCAAGTTGATCAAGTTTGCGGACGACACCACCCTCATCGGGCTCATCTCCAACGGCGACGAGTCCGCCTACAGGAGAGAGGTGGCCCAGCTGGCGTCCTGGTGCAACAATAACAACCTGCAGCTGAACGCTCTGAAGACAGTGGAGATGATTGTAGACTTCAGGAAAGTCACTACCCCTCTGCCCCCCCTCACCCTCTCAGGCTCTCCCATCACCACTGCTGATTCCTTCCGCTTCCTAGGCACTACCATCACCAGGGACCTCAAATGGGAGCCGACCATCAGCTCACTCATCAAAAAAGCCCAGCAGAGGATGTTCTTCCTGCGGCAGCTGAGGAAGCTCAAGCTACCCACCAAGATGTTAGTGCAGTTCTACACAGCCATCATCGAGTCCATCCTCACCACCTCCATAACCGTGTGGTACGCAGGAGCCACTGCCAGGGACAGACTAAGGCTGCAGCGCGTCGTGCGCACTGCTGAGAAGGTGATCGGCTGCAAGCTCCCATCTCTCCAGGATCTGTACATCTCCAGGACCCGGAGGCGTGCTGGCCGGATCATAGCCGATCCCTCACACCCTGGTCACGTACTGTTTGCCCCCCTCCCCTCTGGTAGAAGACTTCGGTCCATCCAGACTAAAACCTCCCGTCACATGAACAGCTTCTTCCCCTCTGCCATCAGACTGCTGAACACTAAGTGACTTATTGACTCTCGTGCACTATATACAGCAGCTCAACCAGACTCATGTCAATCATCACTGTTTTCTTCCTGCATTACCGACTGCACTATATAGTTCTCCACAGTATCTGCTGCTCGCTAATATATTTTAACTGTTGACCAGTATCACTTACTCTTATTCTACACTTTATTGCATGTATAGTTTATTTCTTTTATCTTATCATGTTTAATGTTGCAGCATTGCACCGAGACAAATTCCTAGTTTGTGTACTACATGAACAATGGCAATAAACCTGATTCTGATTCTGATTCTGATTCTGATTAGTAAATCTCAACAATAGTTTTTTTTAACGCCAAAACAGGGTTTTGCGATGGCACAGCGTATTAGTAAATCTGACCCTATGTCTCCCAAATGGCCCGAGAACACTTTGGTATGCTCCCTGAGGAGCTGGGGGAGGTGGCTGGGAAGAGGGAAGTCTGGGCTTCACTGCTTGGACTGCTGCCTCTGTGACCTGGACTCCCAGATAAGCGATGGATGGATGGATTATGAGGCTAACTCTGTCTTTCATTCTGGAGGTTTTGTACAGTAGCCCAAGCTTCCTCTTGTTGCAAAGTGCACCAAATTCAAAAAACAGGGATGGCCTAGGACAGGGGTGTCCAACCATGTGCCATGGAGAGCCAAGACCCTGCAGGTTTTACCTCCAACCAGTGTCTTCAACAGCAGATTTCTGTGAACTTCTTCCCACTGATTGCTGATAAGTGAAAACACCTGCTGAAGAGACTGGGTAGAAGAGAAAACCTGCAGGGTCTTGGCTGTCCATGGCACATGGTTGGACACCCCTGGCCTAGGACTTGTGTACTCATAGTTACAGTTGAGGATTTTTACAAGGTTCTGAGGCATCACTGTCATCGCTGACTTAATGTTATAACACTTTTCATACAAGAAATTAAACTTAAAATGCTTTACAATAATGAAAAAAAAAATAAGAAATTGGATAAGAAGTTAAGATATTGTAAAACATAATTAAAAGCAATGTAAAAACAGATGATTAAACAAATGGCACATTTTAAAAATCCACATTACACAAAACATATAAAACCCCATCCATCCATCCATCCATTTTCTACCACTTTTCCGGAGGTGAGGGTCGCAGAGGCAGCAGTTCACGCAAAGAAACCCAGACTTACCTCTCCTTGACCACATGCTCTAGCTCTTGAGAGAGGATACCAAGACGTTCCCAGGCCAGCGTGTCCTTGGTCTGCACTGGGGTCTCCTCCCAGTAGGATGTGCCCAAAACACCTCAAGTGGGAGGTGTCCAGGAGGCATCCTGAGCAGATGCCCAAACCACCCGAACTGGCTCCTTTTGATGTGGAGGAGCAACGATTCTACTCTGACCCTCTCCCAGATTACTGAGCTCCTCGTCCTATCTCTAAGGGTAAGTACAGCAATCCTACGGAGAAAGCTCATTTCAGCCGCTTGTTTCTGAGACCTCATTCTTTCAGTCATTACCCAAAGCTCATGACCATAGGTGAGGGTGCAAACATAGACTGACTTCTAAATTGACAGCTTTGCTTTAGAGCTCAGCTCCCTCTTCACCACAACAGACCGGTACAACGTCTGCAACACTGCAGATGCTGCTCTGATCCATCTGTCAATCTCTCATTCCATTCTCCCCTCATTCATGAATAAGACCATGAGATACTTAAATTCCTCCATTTGGGGCAGGAGCTTGTCCCCAACCCAGAGAGGACAATCCACCCTTTTCCGGTTGAGTACCATGGACTCAGAAGTGCTGGTTCTCATCCCAGCCACTTCACACTCAGTAGTAAACTGTCCCAGCAAGACCTGTAGGTCATTGCTCGATGAAGCCAACAGGACAACATCATCTGCAAACAGCAGAGATGAGCTCCTGTGGTCACCGGCCATGACACCCTCCGTTCCTTGGCTGCGCCTAGATATCCTGTTCATAAAAATTATGAACAGGATCGGTGACAAAGGGCACCCCTGGCAGAGTCCAACTCTCACTGGAAACGAATTTGGCTGGGTGTTGGCAATACAAACCACACTCTCAGAACAGTCGTATAGGGTCCGGATAGCTTGTAACAACAAGCTCAATAGCTCATATTCCTGAAGTATCCCCCACAAGCGATCATGAGGTATGCAGACGAAAGCTTTCTCCAAGTCCACATGATAAATGTAGACTGGTTGGGCAAGCTCCCACGAGCCCTTGAGGATTCTCAACAGGGTAAAGAGTTGGTCTGATGTGCCACGGCCAGGACGAAAACCACATTGCTCCTCCTGAATCCAAGGTTTGACCAACGGTCAGACTCTCCTTTCCAGTACCCTGGCTTAGACCTTCCCAATGAGGCTGAGACGTGTGATCCCCTAAAGTTAGCACACACCCTCTGGTTCCCTTTCTTAAAAAGAGGAACCACCACCCCAGTTTGCCATGGCAAAGGCACGGTCCCTGACCTTCATGCAATGTTGCAGAGGTGTGTCAACCATGACAGCCTTACAACATCCAGAACCTTGAGGCAGACAGGACAAATCTTGTCCACCCCCAGGGCCCGGCCACCAAAGAGTTTTTTTTAACTACTTTGGCGACCTCAGCTCCTGTGATGGGCGAGGTGTCCCCTTCGTCCTCAAGCCCTGCTTCCTCTGTGGAAGGTGTGTCAGGAAATCCTCGAAGTATTCCTTCCACCGTCCAATGATGTCCCCAGTCGAAGTCAGCAGTACCCCATCCGCACCATATACAGTGTGGACAGGGAGCTGCTTCTCCCTGCTGAGCCTCTGGACAATTTGTCAGAATCTCTTCGAGGCCGACCAAAAGTCATGTTCCATTGCCTCACTGAACTCCTCCCACACCCAGGTTTTTGCTTCAGCAACCACCCAAGCTGTACTCTGCTTGGCCTGTCAGTACACCTCAGCAGCTTCGGAAGTCCCACAAGCCAACCAAGCTTGATAGGACTCCTTCATCTTGATAGCTACCCTCACCACTGGTGTCCACCACTTGGTTCGAGGGTTGCCACCACGAGATGCGCAAACGACAGCTCTGGGCAGCTGTTTCAACAATGGAGATGGAAAACATGGCCCATTAAGACTCCATGTCTCCAGACTCCCTCAGAATGTGGTTGAAGTTCTTCCAGAGGTGGGAGTTGAAGACCTCTTGGACAGGGGCCTCAGCCAGACCTTCCCATCACACCCTCACTCTAAGTTTGGGTCTACCGGGTCTGAATGGAATCCTTCCCCAGCATCGGATCCAACTCACCACCAGGTGGTGATCAGTTGATAGCTCTGCACCTCTCTTTACCCGAATGTCCAAGACATCGTTGCAGGTCTGATGACACGATAACAAAATGGATCATTGACCTGCGACCTAAGGTGTCTTGGTGCCAGGTGCCCATATGGACACCCTTATGCTTGAACTTTGTGTTTATTTTGGACAAACTGTGGTTGGCACAGAATTCCAATAACTAAATACCGCTCGGGTTCAGATTGGGCAAGCCGTTCCTCCCAATCACGCCCCTTCAGGTTTCACTGTCGTTGCCCATGTGCGCATTGAAGTCCCCCAGTAGGACAATGGAATCTCCAAGAGGAGCACTTTACAGCACCCCAGTCAGAGACTCCAAAAAGGGTCTGTACTCTGAACCATAGTTCGGTGCAGAGGCAAAAATGATTATCAGGACCCATTTTCCAATCCAAAGGTATAGGAAAACTACCCTTTCGTCCACTGGGGAGAATGCCAATGTTGAGGCACCAAGGTGGGGGGATACAAGAATACCCACCCCTGCTCGTCTCCTCTCACAACTTGGCAATTCCAGAGTAGGCCAAGCTTCAGCCCCTCTCCAGGAGCTGTGCATTGAGGTGAGCCCAGATATATCTAGCTGGTATCTCTCAACCTCGTGCACCAGCTCAGGCTCCATCCCCACCAAAGAAGGCGGCGTTCCACATCCCAAAAGCCGGGGATCAGACTGCCTAAGTCTATGCCTTCGACCGTCACCTGATCCACATAGCACCGGCCCCCAGTGGTCCCTCCTGCAGGTGGTGAGCCCACTGGAGGGTGGACTCATGTAACTCCTTTGGGCTGAGCCTGGCCGAGTCCCATGGGCAGAAATCCGGCCACCAGACACTAGCCATCGAACCCCTCCCCCAGGCCTGGCTCCAGGGTAGAGCCCTGGTGACCCCATATCAGGTGGGGTACACTCAATCCTTAGGGTTTTTTCATCATGGGAGTCTATTGGATCGCTCTTTGTCTGGTCCTTCATCCAGGACCAGTTTGTCTTGGGAGATCCTACTAGAGGCAAATTGCCCTGGACAGCATGGCTTCTGGGATCACTAGAACACACATAGACCATCCATCCATCCATCCATCTTCTACCACTTTTCCAGAGGTCCGGGTCGTGGAGGCAGCCGTTCAAGCAGAAAAGCACAGACTTCCCTCTCCCCAGTCACCTGCTCCAGCTCTTCAGAAAGGATACCAAGGCATTCTCAGACCAGAAGGGAGAAATAGTCTCTCCAGCGAGTCCTGGGTCTGCCCCGGGGTCTCCTCCCCGATGGACGTGCCCAAAACACCTCAAGTGAGAGGTGTCCAGGAGGCATCCTAATCAGATGCCCATACCACCTCAACTGGCTCCTTTCAATGTGGAGGAGCAGCAGTTCTACTCTGAGCCTCTCCCGGATGACTGACCTCCTCACCCTATCTCTGAGGGTGAGTCCAGCAATCCTACGAAGAAAGCTCATTTCAGCCTCTTGTATCTACAGCCTCGTTCTTTCGGTCATTACCCAAAGCTCATGACCATAGGTGAGGGTAGGAACATAGATTGACTGGTAAATCGACAGCTTTGCCTTAGAGCTCAGCTCCCTCTTCATCACAACAGACCAGTACAACATCCACATCACTGCAGATGCTGCTCCGACCCGTCTGTCAATCTCTCGTTCCATTCTCCCCTCACTCTTGAATAAGACCCCAAGATACTTGAATTCCTCCACTTGGGGCAGGAGCTTGTCCCCAACCCAGAGAAGACAGTCCACCTTTTTCCGGCTGAGGACCATGGACTCAGACTTGGAGGTACTGATTCTCACCCCAGCTGCTTCACACTGCGGCAAACCATCCCAGTAAGACCTGTAGGTCATTGCTTGATGAAGCCGACAGGACAACATCATCTGCAGACAACAAAGATGAGATCCTGTGGTCACCAAGCATGACACCCTCCATTCCCTGGCTGCGCCTAGAAATCGTGTCCATAAAAATTATGACCAGGATCGGTGACACAGGGCAGCCTGGCGGAGTCCAACTGTCACTGGGAATGAGTCCGACCGAGTGTTAGCAATACGAACTAAACTCTCACAACAGTCGTACAGAGACCGTATAGCTCGTAACAACAAGCCCGATACCCCATACTCCCGAAGCACTCCCCACAAATAACCACGAGGGGCGCGGTTGAATGCTTTCTCCAAGTCCACAAAACACATGTAAACTGGTTGGGCAAACTTCCATGAACCCTTGAGGATTCTTGAGAGGGTAAAGAGCTGGTCTGATGTGCCATGGCCAGGATGAAAACCACATTGCTCCTCCTTAATCCAAGGTTCGACCAACGGCCGGACTCTCCTCTCCAGTACCTTGGCATTGACCTTCCCAGGGAGACTGAGGAATGTGATCCCTCTAAAGTTGGAGCACAACCCCCGGTTCCCTTTTTGAAGAGAGGAACCACCACCCCGGTTTGCCATGCCAAAGGTACTGCCCCCGACCTCCACGAAATGTTGCAGAGGCATGTCAACTATGACAGCCCTACAACATCCAGGGCCTTGAGGGACTCGGGGCGAATCTCATCCACCCCCGTGGCTCAGCAGCCAAAGAGATTTTTAACCACCTTGGCGACCTCAGCCCCCATGATAGGTGAGTTGTCCCCCTCGTCCACAAGCCCTGCTTCCTCTGTGGAAGGCACATCATTGGGATTGAGGAGATCCTCAAAGTATTCCATCCACCGCCCAACGATATCCCCAGTCAAAGTCAGCAGTGCCACATCTGCACCATACACAGTATGGACAGGGCGCTGCTTCCCCCTCCTTAGCTGCTGGACAGTTTGCCAGAATCTCTTTGAGGCCGAACAAAAGTCTTTTTCCATGGCCTCACTGAACTCCTCCCATGCCCGAGTATTTGCTTCAGCAACCACCCGAGCTGCACTCCGCTTGGCCTGCCGGTACACCTCAGCAGCTTCGGGAGTCCCACAAGCCAACCAAGCTTGATAGGACTCCTTTTTCAGCTTAATCCCCCCCCCCCCCCCCCACCACCACCACCACCACTGGTGTCCACCACTTGGTTTGGGGGTTGACCATGAAACAACATAACAGACCGTGAAACAAAATACACAGAACACAACTGAAAGCAATTAAAATCAGTTTGCACATAGCACAATACCTTGCTTAAAACCCAAGGTATAGAGGTATGTTTTTAACTAGGCTTAAAAAATATTCACTAGGGTGGCTTCTCTGATATCTACAAGTAGTGTGTTCCATAACTTTTGATGCATAATTTACAAAAGCTGCACCCCCCCCTCCTTTTTTTTTGGATGTTGTTGTGAACCCTTAATAAACCACCTGTAGATGACGGCAGTGTTCTTGAGGGAATTTAAGGAACAAGTGTTCTACCACTGTAGCTTGGCCTTTGCCTATTTAGGGCGCTGTATACAAGAAGGACCTTTTAATCTGTTCTAGATTACAGGAAGCCAACACAGAACATCTTAAACAGGACTTATGTGCTCCCTTCTTTGGGTTTTGATTAATAGACGATCTGTGGAATTTTGTTGGCGCAAACTGTTTAGTTACTGTATAGTTGTACAATGATTGCACTGTGGCTGTTGTAATGAGAGTCACAGTAACAGTATCCTCCAAGCCTATTAAAAGAAGGAAGTTACAGTTCTGTTCAGAATCAGAATCAGAATCAGCTTTATTGGCCAAGTATGCACAACACATACAAGGAATTTGACTTTGGCTAAAAACTTGCTCTCGTTGTTCAGGTGAAGGATTTAAATAAGGATTCAATGACAACCAGAGTATGTACAGTAAATTACAGTCTGTCCACGTTTCTATAAAAGGATGCAAATATATACAGGAATATATGCAGTTATTTACTCGGACTAACCACACTTTGCAGAAATATATGAAAAAATATACAATCACACAGTATTTCAATGTGGACTCAGATTCAGTGATATAATGTGAATGAAGTAAAAAGCAGTGTGAGAGTTATGTGCAATGTAATAATGGATGAAAAGTCATGAGTACAGCAACAGGTAGGACTAGGTGAATGTTAGGAGTTCATCAGAGTGATGGCTTGAGGAAAGAAACTGTTCCTGTGACGGGTGGTTTTGACCTTCAGTGATCTGTAACGACGACCAGAAGATAGAAGTTCAAACAGTTTGTGGCCGGGGTGTGATGGGTCAGCACAGATGTTTCCCGCCCGTTTCCTGGTTATGGACCGATATAAGTTCTCAATGGAGGGTAGGTCGGTACCAATGATCCTCTCCGCAGACTTAATGATCCGCTGCAGTCTGGTCTTGTCCTGTTTAGTGGCAGATCCAAACCAGACAGTGATGGAAAAGCAGAGGACAGATTGGATGATGGCGGTGTAGAAGACAACCAGCAGCTCCTGAGGCAAATCAAACTTCTTGAGCTGACGCAGAAAAAACAACCTCTGCTGGGCCTTTTTCCGGACAGTGTCAATATGGGAGGACCACTTCAGGTTCCGGGAGATTGTGGTACCCAGAAACTTGAAGGAGTCCACAGTGGACACTGTGCTGTTGAGGATGGTGAGTGGGGGGAATGAAGGGGGGTGTCGCCTGAAATCCACAGTCATCTCCACCGTTTTGGCTGGGTTAAGTTCAAGATGGTTCTGGCTGCACCAGAGGATCAGCTGCTCCACCTCCCGCCTGTATGCAGACTCATCATCATCCCGGATCAAACCGATGACTGTGGTGTCGTCTGCAAACTTCAGGAGCTTCACCGAAGGGTCCTCTGAGGTGCAGTCGTTGGAGTAGAGGGAGAAGAGCAGTGGGGAAAGGACACATCCTTGGGGGGCGCCAGTACTAATTTTTCGGGAGCTGGATGTAAATCTCCCTAGCTTCACCTGTTGCCACCTGTCAGTCAGAAAGCTGGAGATCCACTGGCAGGTGGAGGGGGGCACCTTGAGCTGGAGGAGTTTCTGATGAAGAATGTCTGGGATAATGGTGTTGAACGCTGAGCTGAAGTCGACAAACAGGATCCTGGCGTACGTCCCTGGGGAGTCGAGGTGTTGCAGGATGTAATGTAGTCCCATATTCACTGCATCATCCACTGACCTGTTTGACCGGTAGGCAAACTGCAGTGGGTCCATCAGGGGGCCTGTGATGACCTTCAGGTGGTTCAGCACCAATCTCTCCAAGGATTTCATGACCACAGAGGTCAGGGCAACAGGTCTGTAGTCGTTTAATCCTGTAATAGAGGGTTTCTTGGGAACTGGAATGATGATGGAGCGTTTGAAGCAGGAAGGCACTTCACGCAGCTCCAGTGATCTGTTAAAGATCCGGGTGAAGATGGGGGCCAACTCGTTGGAGCAGACTCTCAGGCAGGACGGAGACACACCATCAGGTCCTGCAGCCTTCTTGATCTTTTGTCTCTGAAAGACCCGGCGCACCTCCTCTTCACAGATCATTAGTGCTGGTGGGAGGTCAGAGTGGAGGAGGGATGGAGTTCCTGGGGCTGCAGATAATCCTTTTGTGTGGGTGGGAGGTGAGAACTGTAGGTTCTTTTCAAACCTGCAGTAAAAGCTGTTTAGGTCATTAGCCAGCTGGAGGTTTTCCGCAGGGTGGGGGGATGGTCTCCTGTAGTTGGTGATATTCCGTAGGCCTCTCCAGACAGAAGCAGAGTTGTTAGCTGAGAAGTTTTTTTGTAACTTCACACTGTAGCTCCTCTTAGCAAGCCTGGTCTCCTTCGTCAGCATGTTTCTGGCCCGCTTGTACAGAGTCCAGTCACCAGTCCTGTAGGCCTCCTCCTTGGTCTGACATAGCTGCTTCAGTTTAGGAATGAACCAGGGTTTATTGTTGTTGTATATGCAGAAGGTCTTGGTCTGCACACACATGTCACACATGAATTTCCCCGTTGTGGGACTAATAAAGGCTTATCTTATCTTATGTCCTCGCAGAAACAGGTGTATGATGTCACAGTGTCAGTGAGTTCATTTAAGTTAATGGCTGCAGCTTCAAAAACACTCCAATCTGTGCAGTCAAAGCAGGCTTGTAACTTCAGCTTTGATTCCTCAGTCCATTTCTTCACAGTCCTTACAACAGGCTTGGAAGTTTTTAGTTTCTGTCTGTATGTTGGAATAAGATGGAGCAGGCAGTGGTCAGAAAAACCCAGAGCTGCACGGGGGACGGCATGATAGGCATTTCTTAAAACTGTGTAACAGTGGTCAAGTGTATTTGTGTCCCTGGTGGGACATTTAATATGCTGTCTGTATTTAGGAAGCTCATTTGTGAGATTAGCTCTATTGAAATCACCCAGAATGATAAGCAGAGAGTCTGGATGTTTTTCCTCCACCTCTGCTATCTGGTCAGCGAGGAGCTGCAGTGCCTCCGTTGTACAAGCAGCAGGTGAGATATAAATTCCGACCAGAATAAATGAGGAGAACTCTCGCGGTGAATAAAAGGGTTTACAGTTTATGAACAGTGACTCTAGGTTAGGGCTACAAAACTTCTTCAACACTGTGACATCAGTACACCAACCTTCGTTTATGTAGAAGCAGATTCCACCACCCTTAGTCTTTCCAGAAAATTCTCGGCTGCGATCAGCGCGAAACAGTTGAAATCCGTCCAGACGGACCGCGCTGTCCGGGATGTGTTCACTCAGCCAGGACTCCGTGAAACAAAGGGCGCCAGATCTGCTAAAATCCCGGTTTTTGTGAGTCAGGAGCAGCAGTTCATCCATTTTGTTCGCCAAACTGCGGATATTTGCCAGATGGATCGATGGGAGCGGCGTGCGAAATCCTCGTTTCTTCAGCCTGACTAACGCACCGGCACGTTTACCACGCCGCCTTCGTTTCCGGCCAGCGCCAATAGCCGCTGCTCCCACAGCTAAGATGGACTGAAAAAACTTCAGATCAGCAGCAGTAACTGGCGGAGAAGTTGCATTGGGAGGTAGTCTGAGTGAAAGTAGTTCCTCCCTTGAATAGGTGATTCGGACAGAAGAGCAGAAGTCCAAAAAAACACACAAAATTATCAAAAACATCAGAGAGCAGAAGCCAGTGGCTGCCATCCGCGGCGCCATCTTGGATTTTTTTTTTTTTGTTTGTTTGTTTGTTGAAAATGTTACTAAAAATAAATATGTATTTAATTTTTTCATATTATGTTGAGGTAGCTGTCTTATTTTCCTTGTGGAATATGTCTTTATATGCCAGTTAATCATCACTGTAAGACAAAGGAGATGTAAATAGGTGGGGAAAAATATGTGCACAGTATGTCGATACTGGTATTGGTAATCGGCAATAACTACTTTCAAACTATCAGCGTATTTGTTAGAATAATTCTGAGCTTAAATTATTCAAAGTCAAAAATCAGGCGGAAAGTTGGATTTATGTACATTTATTACAAAAATCAAATCAAATCAAGTCAAATCAAACTTTATTGTCATATTGCTGTACATACAACTGTAGTGCAGGCAAGATGAAATTGCGTTTCTCTCGGCATCCATATAAGAAGCAGCATGATTAAGACA
This sequence comes from Pholidichthys leucotaenia, assembly GCA_020510985.1. NCBI lineage: Eukaryota > Metazoa > Chordata > Actinopteri > Cichliformes > Pholidichthyidae > Pholidichthys > Pholidichthys leucotaenia. The sequence goes on along the minus strand of CM035836.1, from coordinate 295,803,630 downwards.
CACTCCCACATAGCTCCCACCCCCCCATCCATTCACACATCCCTGAGACATACTTGGGGAAAAAGAATAACTAACTATAATATACAAAATGTCCATAGGTGCAGTAGTGTGTATGTGAGATTCCGGGTCAGCTGTTCAGCATCCTGACAGCTAATATATAAGGTGTCACCCCAGTGGCCACTTAGGGGAGAGATTACAAAGAGTGACACTCAGACACACCTAGAATCTCTGATATATATATACAAGTGCACAACCGAGAGGTTTCGTAGGTCCTTCCTACCAACGGCTGTCAGACTGTACAACCTAAGCAGGGCTGCTCGCAGAGATAGCAAAAAGACGTAACAAACTAATAGTTTTTTTTTTTTTTTTTTTTGAATGCAAAAGATGCAATAGACTTACACAATGGTCCTCTCCGGCATACAACTAGGAACATACCGGTCGCTATGGAGGGTGAGAATATGTATGGGCACATAATCATACCATGTAGGATAACTAAATAGACGGTTATGCTGTTTCATCCCACCTAGCAACAATGCTCTGCACTGTGTGTGTTTATATATTTACATATTTATTCCATCTAGCTACAATGCTCTGCACTGGGTGTGTTTATATTTATATATCTATATATTTATTCCATCTAGCTACAATGCTCCGCACTGTGTTTTTATATATCTACATATTATTCCATCTAGCTACATTGCTCCGCACTGTGTGTGTTTATATACTTGCATATTTATTCCACCTAGCTGCAATGCTCCATACTGTGGGTGTTTATATATTTACATATTTATTCCATCTAGCTACAATGCTCTGCACTGTGTGTTCATATATTCATATATTTATTCCATCCAGCTACAATGCTCTGCACTGTGTGTCTGTGTGTGTGTGTGTATATATATATTTTATAGTAATATGTACATATGTATATTAGCTGCTCTTGCTTGCTTGTTTTTTCTTGCCTTCTGATTGTTGCTCTGAGTGTTGCTATCCCTGTGCTGTTGCAATCCTGGAATTTCCCCGTTGTGGGACTAATAAAGGCTTATCTTATCTTATCTTATATAGGTAAGCGAAAGGAGAGGGAGGATGAGGATAAGGGAAGGGACAGAACGGGACAGTTCTGATAATCAAAGCTTATCCAGGGAAACGCCACAGATGCTCTGGAGACATGCACATGAGGTCCATAAAACTAACAGAATGTCTATATACCTAATCTATAGAACTGATCTATACAGGCTGAGGAGTTTCTGTGCATTCCTGTGACCCGAAACGGGACATGTCAAAGAGATTATAAGAGTGGCTTAGATCATTCCTTACTCATGCACTGATCCTGTACTGGTCTTCAGTCTGAACTCTCTGAAATTGCTCACAGAAACATGCCAGGAATATATGAACTTATTCCACATGGAATGCACATATAAACATTAAACATGGCATATGAAAGGTATGATACTTCTCAAATATAATACATTCTTAATATCAATAATAATGTAGATAATATGGAACTTTTCTATCATATTCCCCCTTGATGCTTAATAAAGCATTAGGATTAAAAGAAAAATAACAAAAGTGGTAATAAAATAAAGTGAATGAATTAATATAAGGATATGTGTAAGAATTTACATGCTGTTATGTGTCTTTGCAAGTTAAAAATGTGTACAGAGTATGTCATTAAGAGTGAACATGTGCAGTGATTAAAATTAATTTTAGACTGTATCAAATAAGAACATAGAAAATAATATGAATCAGCCTTAAATTATATTGCAACCTTCAAAAACATCCTCATCATCATATTAAGGACTCACACAAGAACAATCTGAATTTATAAAAATCATTACCAAATTTATGACGAGCTTCTCCATTAAGAGAAACACTAACTTCTATGAGTATCTGAGGTATTAATATCACCATTTGCATCATTTTCATGGATAGAAGTAAAACAATAATCTCCTATAATAGGGCCTCCACCCCTACGGGTGGCAATTAGTTGATCAAGGACCATTCTATCCTTTGTTATAATTTTGTAAATAATTGTAGTCTACAATTAAGTGTTTTAATCCCTAAGGTATTTTGTTTCCACTCTCACTCAAAGAAACAATGAACAAAAAACAAACAAACAAAAAAAACCCTCACTCCTGTACTTTCCATCTGAAATTGCATTCATGATTCATAAATGGCATCATGTGGTAGAAAAGCATCTCTCTTCACCCTGCCCAACTGCCCTGCCGACATGATGAGGGTACACAGATCTGCCCAGTGTCCTGGCCAAATGCGAATACGCCCAATAACTCAATGACCTTTGACAATGTACATCCTTGGTATAACATTTGTTCGCTTCGTTGGTCAAGCAGGGTAGCAGTACAGGGGAGAGACACACTGTAAGCCGTTGCATACTTGAAGAGTGTTAAGCTACTGGAAAGGGGACATCACCACTTCAAAAAGAGGAGTTCCCTGATGAAATTAACCTTGCATTCGCAGAGTAAGGAGTGTCATCATGTTTCTAATCAGTGGAGTGATGTGTCAGGTGTGATTCAAAATGAAGTTTGCTATGTTACTTCTGTATATAGCCTTTCTTAAGAAACCAAACAGCCTGTAGTAGCTGCATTATTTTAGCAATAAAGATATTTCGCCTAACTGTTAGTGTTATTAAGGAGCAAACATAACAATTCTCTACAGTGTATAAGCAATGGAACAACTTAATTTTCTTTCCCTTGTATTTTTTCCCTTGTCATGATAAACAAACAGCCTGCTTCTCTATTAGCAGAGGTCGTTACTGGACGCCAGGTTATTACCTGACACTTGCATAGAGAAACAGTTAAACAGTAATTTGTTTTTGGGTTTTTTTTTGTTTTTTTTTTTCAAATAAGTACACAATATATATATTAAACAGTCTCTTGCTGAGGGTTTCAGGTGGGGTAAAACGTTAGATGCACCCAAGTGCCACGTCCTTCGCTTCCCGCGGCTGTTCAGGTCAGCCAGATAACCTTTGTGCTGTCCTCGCCAGGGAGTTTTGGTACAGTTTCCTTTGATGACCAGATCTCCTGGTTTGCTCAAGAGATGGGTGCACCTCCCACGGTTCCTTCGTCACATGGTCCCTCCTGGGAAGGGCAGTATGGATGACATTGCTGTCAGTTGTCATTCTTTGCATATAATCACCCAGAAACCCTTCCTCATCACCTAAGTTAAATGGCTTCAATAATAGGGTTTGCCATTCACAATTTCCCTATTTTTCTTATTTGTATAGTATACTAATCCTGTAGATAGTTGATGGTAAACTAAGTGGTTTCCTAGGTAAATGTTTGGTACTGATAATTTAGGAACTGCACTTAAATGTGACATGATTTGATTTACAAAGTGTATTCCATTTCCATTATCTAAGTAAATCATTTCAGCTATTTTAAATCTTGATATTATTTCAGTTAAGGGTTTCAGTGTCACCATAGCAGTATTCAGATTAGTGTAGGGGAAAGCCTTTGTATATTCAATAAGTGTGTAAATAATTTCTAAACATTTTTACCTTCACTCTTATTTAGCTCAATGAGATTCATGCAAGGGTTTTGAAAAGACTAAGTTTATGCAGGGAAGTTCAAATCATTTTGCTTTGAGCTCCCTAAAACATTGTTCTCTTAATTGAGTAAGAATCTGTATTGTCTTTGTAGTAGATTGTAAATTAAGTCCCACAGCAAACATAAATTCAGCACAAGTTGGACTTTTCTTAGACATTTGGAACTTTTCTCATAAATTTGCATGGTTTTCTTCCTTATCAGTTTACCTTGTTTCTTATAAACATATTTCTTTTACAATAATCTGCAAATATTTTCTTAAATATCTGAAAATTTATTGATGTAACTTTTAACTTCTCCTACTGAATGTTGTGATTTCATTACCAAGTGGTTTCATTTTTATTTTTCTCTTTATTATTGATCATTTATTGATAATTTTTATGTATTATCTATTTTTCTGAGGATTGCTAATTTTTTGCTAATTAATTTCTTTGGTATCCTCCTTTTGATGCATGGAGACGCACATGTAGCAAAGTTACAGGGTATTTGCTTGATGGGTAGTGTCTATTTACTAGAAGGAAGTGTGTTACCACTTTTTATGTATTACACACAGTTAATTTAGATGAAAATTTGTGAGTAGTATAGCTCCTTCAAAATGAGGTTTCAATAGTCATAGCTTCTTCTGTGTGTGTCGTCTCTTGACTTAGTCTAGAAAGTAATATACTGTAGCTGTCTGTGCAGATTTGATGTGATTTAGCATTTAGAGCGACCGTTCTGAGTTAGTCACTTAGATCACATCTGTCTGTCCAATTGAACACAGACAGGTTGAATTTGTGTAAGTGAATCCTTGTGAAAGGTTGTGTCACACTCCTTCAGTCAATGGAAAGGTGGACATATTGCCCAATTAGAATTTTGCTTAATTTTGTACAAGGAATGCCTTATTTTATATATTCCTTGGTAAATTATGGGGTGAACTGTAGTCCCGAGGCCCAGCTCGGCCACAGCTAAGCACCAGGAGCACAGAAAACACATTCTTTATCACTGTCACATTTCTGAAATGTGATATTGTCACACCACTATGTGGTGAGTGGCATCAGATGTATCTTGCAGTGTGAAGTCATATGAACACTACATTTTTAAAGTCAAAGTCATTTAAATTGTTATGCTGTATGTCATTTGCAATGTCATTTGTTCTACTTAGCTTCAAAAAATGCTTGTCAACTGAGAGGTCCTTTCCCCTATGGTCACTGTCGCCCCTTCCAGCCAGTGAGCCCGTCACACACACACTGTCCGACCTCCTCCCATCTCCCATAAAGGTCAAATGTCGGTGCCATCCTGCAACTGGTAGAACATCTCGAATCTGCCCATCTGCTGCATCCCATGCAGTTTGGTTTCAGGCCGAACCACTCAACGGAGACTGCTTGTTATTACTTTATTGAAACTATTAAAGAAAATCTGGACAAAGGGGGGTTGGTAGGAGCCATCTTTTTAGACTTACGTAAAGCCTTTGATACGGTCAATCACTCAATCCTTTCTAAACTATCAGGATATAAACTGTTCATGAATACCCTCAGCTGGTTAAAATCATATCTATCTGGTCACTCCCAGTGTGTGCGCATAAGCAATACTGTATCCCAATCAAAGGCATACACCATGGGAGTACCACAAGGCCCAATTTTAGGCTCACTGCTTTTTACTATGTATATTAATGATTTGCCATCAGTATGTGAAGATATAAAAATTCAGATGTATGCAGCTGACACAGTCATCTACACACATGGGAAGGATGCTAAACAAGTGGCTGACAAGTTAATGATAGCAATGGAGAAAGTGTCAAAATGGCTTAATCAATCATGCCTCACTCTAAATCTAGGGAAAACAGCAACCATGTATTTTACTAACAAACAAAATCATAAGTACTATCCGAGTATAACTGTAAATGGAGCAAATATAGAAAATGTAACGGAGTTTAAGTATTTGGGCATCACATTCGATCCCACGCTCAGTTTTAAAAAGCATATAAAGCAGACGAGGCGCACTCTGAAATATAACCTTGCGAACTTTCGATGCATCAGAAACTCACTTACTCTAGAAGGATCAAAAACCTTTCTGAATGCCATGATTTTGACACATTTCTCCTATTGCATCTCATGCTGGTCACAAGCCAATAGCATGATTCTGAAACCCTTGGAATCCCTGTATAAACAATTCATCAAAATTCTGGATAAGAAGACACGACAGTATCACCATTGTGGTATACTTGCCAAACACAACATGTTAAGCTTTGAAAATATGATCATGTATGCAAATATACCGTTGGTTTAGCAATGTATATAGTGTATTTCTGATTAGTTTAAAGTTATCTTCATTGAAAAAAAGTGCTTTTCTTTCAAAAATAAGGAAATTTCTAAGTGACCCCAAACTTTTGAACGGTAGTGTAAATGTTTCAGATCATCAGATTGATATAGTGGAAAAAGATAACACAAGTAAACACAAAATGCAGTTTTGAAATGAAGGTGTTTATTATTAAGGGTAAAAAAAAAACCAAACCTCTGTGGCCCTGTGTGGAAAAAGTGATTCCTCCCACCACCCCCCGGAAACATAAATTAACTGTTGTTTATCACATCTTTGGAAAGCTGAGTTCAGTTTCGCTAGCCACACTCAGGCCTGATTACTGCCACACCTGTTCTCAATCAGTCTGGAAAATGTTATAAAGCCATTTCTAAAGCTTTGGGACTCCAGCAAACCACAGTGAGAGCCATTAATCATAAATGGCGAAAAACATGGCACAGTGGTGAACCTTCCCAGGAGTGGCCGGCGGACCAAAATTACCCCAAGAGCACAGCAGCGACTCATCCGAGAGGTCACAAAAGACCCCACAACAACATCCAAAGAACTGCAGGCCTCACTGGCTGCAGTTAAGGTCAGTGTCCATGACTCCACCATAAGAAAGAGACTGGGCAAAAATGGCCTGCATGGCAGAGTTCCAAGATGAAAACCACTGCTGAGCAAAAAGAACATAAAGGCTCATCTCAGTTTTGCCAGAAAACCTCTTGGTGATCCCCAAGACTTCTGGGAAAATACTCTGTGGACTGATGAGACAAAAGTTGAACTTTTTGGAAGGTGTGTGTCTCATTACATCCAGCGTAAAAGTAACACAGCATTTCAGAAAAGGAACATCATAACAGCAGTACAATATGGTGGTGGTCTGGGGCTGTTTTGCTGCTTCAAGGACCTGAAAGACTTGCTGTGGTAAATGGAGCCATGTATTCTGCTGTCTACCAAAAAGTCCTGAAGGAGAATGTCCGGCCATCTGTTTGTGACCTCAAGCTGAAGCACACTTGGGTTCTGCAGCAGGACAATGATCCAAAACCCCTAGTAAGTCCACCTCCTGAATGGTTTAAGAAACACAAAATGAAGACTTTGGAGTGGCCTAGTCAAAGTCCTGACCTGAATCAAGTTGAGATGCTGTGGAACGACCTTAAAAAGGCGATTCATGCTCAAAAATCCTCCACTGTGGCTGAATTACAACAAATTTGCAAAGATGAGTGGGCCAGAATTCCTCCACAGCACTGTAAAAGACTCATTGCCAGTTATCGCAAACACTTGATTGCAGTTGTTGCCACTAAGGGTGGCCCGACCAGTTTAGGTTTAGGTGGCAATCACTTTTTCACACAGGCCATGTAGGTTTGAATTTTTTTTCCTTAGTAATAAACACCTTCATTTAAAAACTGCATTTTGTGTTTACTTGTGTTATCTTTGTCTAACATTTAAATTTGTTTGATGATCTGAAACATCAAACAAATGTCACACTAAAATTTAGTGTGACAAACATCACTCTGTTAAAGCAAGAAATCTCTGTGTGTGTCTGTGTGTCTGTCACGTTTGTAGGACATCCTAGGACAGCCTATGATCTCTGCCTGATCATCATAGGACATCCTATGACATCCTATGAAATCCTATGTCCTATGAACTCAGGCATCATAGGACTCCCAATGCTGCCATAAAGATATGTCTATATGATGGCACATAGACAAATGTGTCTTTATGATGTCATATAGACCATCACTCACAATGCCTAGACTAATGTGTCTTTATGATGTCATATGGCTCAAAATTGGAAAGGTGAGTAAGTCACAGGGCCAGTCTTTACAGTGCGTTCGTGTTTTCTGCACAACAGATTTCTGCATCCATGGCCAATTCTACGTTACCGCGAGCAGAGTTGCCAGATCAAGCAGTCTTCGTATTGTTGCTCAAGATGAAGAAACTAAGCAAAAGCTTTGCATTCTCAGCAATGTCATTTTTAAAGAGGTGCTGACACAGTAAAAATGTGTAACCTTGAAGAATGCCAGTCTACACTACAGATGTGTAAAATGCCAAGCAAAGTGCTGATTTTCTCCGGGTGCTCCGGTTTCTTGGCTTCTTTGGGCATGCACGGGCCTTCCTGAACAGGGTTGAAAGCCACTTTTTGCTCACATCTATTTTCATGGTCCTGCCCATGAACTGGAATTACGATGCACCTATCTCTCAATCAGTGGTCTGAACGAAGAAGAAGAAGACCCACTAGATGGAGAGCAATAGAATGAGAAGAACTGCTGCATGTCAGAAAAGATGCCGTGAAGATGAAACACCGCAGGTTCCAGCAGTACGCCGCAGGCATGACTGTGAACAACACAGCTGTCTGAGACAGGAAGAGCCCCTTCAGCAACGGGCATGCAGAAATACTTGCTTATACTTGGTTTCTATGGGCATGTACAGGTATGTACTAGTACAAAAAAATGAGAAATCAGGAAGGGGGCAAACACTTTTTCACACCACTGTATATCTGATGTTCCTGACGTGTCACATCAGCTGTTTCAGGTTGGTCACGCCCCCCCCACCGTGGTGTCTGGAGGGGAGAATCATCTCAGTTGAACAGAGATGATGTCTCCCACACCTAGAATTCATGGATTGGGACGCAACAGCAGTTTGGCATGACTTTGCTATGCAGAAGTTAGACTATCGTTGTGCATAAGTTTGTGAATGTCGGCAACTTGCTAGGCATTAATTCATTTAAGTTACTTATAAGTTATGGAAATATTCTATATAAGTTACTAATACGTTATGTATATGTCCAAGTCGTTATGGATACGCAATGCATATGGCCAAAAGTGAAAATTTTGGCATGTCCCAGCATTTTAGACCAATTTTTATATGTTTGACAAGTGCTGCATAAATTGTCATGGTGTGACAGTAGACAGCTCAAGTCTGCATACCCTGTCTGGCTCCAAATATCTACTCGATCAGTTGCAAACAACAGGCATTCCCAGCAAGATCATTTGCAGCACTCCAATTTGTCTGTTCGTCTACTGCACATCTTGACACACACCTGTCTCATCAGATAGTGATCTTTGATTTACTGGGAGTCCTACCCGGGGGGGGCATTGGTCCGTGTCCAGACCGGACATTCACAGCTTTGAAGCTTATTGACAAGATGTAGTAATGGGTTTTCCTCTAAAGATGTATAAAATGTTCAAACACTGGCTGAAGTGTTAGATTTGCTTGTTTGTTTGTGGTTTTACGGCGTCTCTCCTTTCGTGTGCTCCTGCGACGGGGTGGTTTTCAGGCAGGCGGACGTTTTTCAACACAAACTCAGCACTTCCTTCTCACGATCAGGACGGAGAAGTGGCGAGATGTCCACCGGCGGGCTGGGGGAGAAGGAGGAAGGGGTAGTATGGGGAAACCTCGCAGATGAGTGTTTTTTTTTTTTTTAATCACACTGTTTTTTGCTGATGTGTTCTGTTAATACTCAGTATAAACATGGAAGTGAGCGTGGTGCAGTGATGCATTTGATTCGTTAGACTGAGCATTTGAGTACTACTCAGGGACAAATTTGATTGGCGGAAGTTGATGAGGATTGGACAAAGTTGCAAGGTTGCACAAAAGATGCGTCGATTTCGCGTGAATTGACGCGATTGCAACACTGCGAAATCTTGTCTGACAGTGGGACTGTCTGTATGATATTCCCCTCTGTACCCTCTCTCTGACAGCAGCAAAATCTGACATTGTGAGGAAGGCTGCTTTAAGTAGGTGTAACATGGTCCTGCAGTTATTAAAATATGGAGTGTTTTGACCAAAGCATGACAGATATATCATTAAGACCTCTGGTAACTATCTCAACATGTGGGAAAAGGGGCTTAATATGAGAACTTTGCATATGACTTTTTTCTTGTAAAATTGTGATTTTTTTTTTTTTTTGTTTTTTTTTTGTCAAAGCCATATGGATTCTCTAATTATAGGCAAAATGGAGCCACAGGTGGAAGACGACGACCCAAGATGGCGCCCACAGCGGTCGACATGGTGCTTCGCTGCGCTCTTTGTTTGTTTTTGTTTGTCAATTGTGTGTCTGCTTGCACTTATACCCGTGAAGAACTTTTAAATATCAGGACTTTGACCCCCACGGACCTCCTCCCAGTTTTTCTAGCCCCTGCCGCCGATCTGGTTTATTGTTTGGCTCGGAAAGTGAGACGGCGGAAGAGAGGAAGACGAGCGGGCGCTCTCGTGCGACTTCGCAGGAGAGGCTCGCGAACGGCGCTGCCTGGCATATTTCTGTCCAATACCAACTCTCTCTCTAACAAGGTGGATGAACTGAGACTGCTGATGCGTTTTAAGGACCTCGCCTCCTCAGCTGTCCTCTGCTTTACTGAGACCTGGCTCCGGGAAAATATACCGGACAGCGCGCTGCGCCTCGACGGCTTCCAGCTCTTCCGTGCTGATCGTGACACAGAGCTTTCCGGCAAGACCACAGGAGGCGGTGTCTGCTTCTACATCAACAGCAGCTGGTGCTCTGATGTAACGGAAATTTCCAAACACTGTTCTCCTGCCTTGGAATTTCTTGTTATCAACTGCAAGCCTTTTTATTCCCCACGGGAGTTTGCTTCTTTTATACTGATCGCTGTGTACGCCCCTCCCGACGCGGACACGCGCGAAGCTCAGCGCGTGCTCGCGGATCACATTCAACACACAGAGCGGAGTTTTCCAGACTCGCTGATTATTGTGGCTGGCGACTTTAATCAGTGCAATCTGAGCCACGATCTCCCCCGCTACAAACAGTTTATTAAATGCCCCACCAGAGGATTAAACACACTGGATCACTGTTACACCACAGTGAAAGACGCATATCGCGCTGTCCCTCGAGCTGCGCTGGGATTATCTGATCACGTGATGGTTCACCTCATTCCCACATACAGACAGAGATTGAAGCTCACTAAACCTGTTGTGAGCACTACGAAGATACGGACCAGTGATGCTGAGGAGAAGCTGGAAACGTGCATGGAAATATCTGACTGGGGCATGCTTAAAGGAGCCACGCATGATCTGGATGAGTACACGGACACTGTGAACTCATATATCCACTTTTGTGAAGAGAACATTCTTCCATCACGCACCAGGGTGAGTTACTCTAATGACAAACCCTGGTTCACAGCTAAGCTCAGACAGATCAGGAAGGAGAAGGAAGCAGCGCTGAAAAGTGGAGACAGGGACTGCTACAGGGAGGTTAAATACCGGTTTAACAGAGAGCTGAAGAGGGCTAAATCTGTGTACTCAGAGAGACTCCAGCAGCAGTTCACTGCTAATGATTCGGCTTCCGTGTGGAGAGGACTGAGGCAGATCACCAACTATCGGCCTCAGGCTCCTAAAGGTCAGGATGACAAAGCCCTTTGTCAGAGACTGTCCCAACACTATGCCCGTTTTGAAACCTCGTCATCTGTGTCCAACTCCCCCCCTCCCTCCAGCTCCACAGCCTCCACATTCCCTACTTCATTTAAGGCACCCCCCCCCCCCACCTCCCCCCCTCCCCTTATCATCAGTGAGCAGGATGTGCTCAAACAGTTCTCCAGACTGAACCCGCGCAAGGCCCCCGGCCCAGACGGCGTGTCTCCCTCCACCCTGAGACTCTGTGCGAAACAGCTGGCTCCTGTATTCACAGACATTTTTAACACCTCCCTTAAGTTATGCCACGTGCCGTCCTGCCTCAAATCCTCCACCATCATCCCTGTCCCCAAGAAGCCACGGATCACTGGACTTAATGACTACAGACCTGTAGCGCTCACCTCTGTAGTCATGAAGTCCTTTGAGCGCCTGGTCCTGTCCCACCTCAAGTCCATCACCACCCCTCTCCTGGACCCGCTGCAGTTTGCCTACCGAGCCAACAGGTCTGTAGACGATGCAGTCAACCTGGCCCTCCACTCCATCCTGCAGCACCTGGACTCCCCGGGAACCTACGCCAGGATCCTGTTTGTGGACTTCAGCTCCGCATTCAACACCATCCGCCCCGCTCTGCTCCGGGACAAGCTGTCCCTGCTCAACGTGCCTGACTCCCTCTGCAGGTGGATCATCGACTTCCTGACGGACCGGAGGCAGCATGTGCGGCTGGGAAAGACTGTCTCAGACTATACTAGCATCAGCACCGGATCACCCCAGGGCTGTGTACTTTCCCCCCTACTCTTCTCCCTTTACACCAACTCCTGCACCTCCAGCCACCAGTCTGTCAAGTTGATCAAGTTTGCGGACGACACCACCCTCATCGGGCTCATCTCCAACGGCGACGAGTCCGCCTACAGGAGAGAGGTGGCCCAGCTGGCGTCCTGGTGCAGCAATAACAACCTGCAGCTGAACGCTCTGAAGACAGTGGAGATGATTGTAGACTTCAGGAAAGTCACTACTCCTCTGCCCCCCCTCACCCTCTCAGGCTCTCCCATCACCACTGCTGATTCCTTCCGCTTCCTAGGCACTACCATCACCAGGGACCTCAAATGGGAGCTGACCATCAGCTCACTCATCAAAAAAGCCCAGCAGAGGATGTTCTTCCTGCGGCAGCTGAGGAAGCTCAAGCTACCCACCAAGATGTTAGTGCAGTTCTACACAGCCATCATCGAGTCCATCCTCACCACCTCCATAACCGTGTGGTACGCAGGAGCCACTGCCAGGGACAGACTAAGGCTGCAGCGCGTCGTGCGCACTGCTGAGAAGGTGATCGGCTGCAAGCTCCCATCTCTCCAGGATCTGTACATCTCCAGGACCCGGAGGCGTGCTGGCCGGATCATAGCCGATCCCTCACACCCTGGTCATGTACTGTTTGCCCCCCTCCCCTCTGGTAGAAGACTTCGGTCCATCCAGACTAAAACCTCCCGTCACATGAACAGCTTCTTCCCCTCTGCCATTAGACTGCTGAACGCTAAGTGACTCTCGTGCACCATGTACAGCAGCTCAACCAGACTCATGTCAATCATCACTGTTTTCTTCCTGCATTACCGACTGCACTATATAGTTCTCCACAGTATCTGCTGCTGGCTAATATATATTTTAACTGTTGACCAGTATCACTTAATCTTATCCTACACTTTATTACATGTATAGTTTATTTCTCTTATCTTATCATGTTTAATGTTGCAGCATTGTACCGAGACAAATTCCTAGTTTGTGTACTACATGAACAATGGCAATAAACCTGATTCTGATTCTGATTCTGAGGGGTGGACTAACCCAGACAGTGTTGAGTTAGTAAGAGGTTTTAATGATATTTGTTCTTTTTTCATCATAGCTATTATCCCTCCTCCATCACCAACTGGCTTTACTCCTCCTCCTACTGTGGCTCCTCCTCCAGACAAAGACTCTCGACCTCGGTATGTAAGAGAGCGCATCTGTTAACAAATTAAAGTTTCAGACACATATTCAGTGATTATACATAGTGATGATTGTCTGTCTGTTGCTGGTGTAGGTATGACTGGTTCCAAACTGATGCAACAGTTCATCTGGTGGTTTATGCCAAAAGGAAGGTAATCCAGACTGCAGTACTACGTAGGCCTGTAATGATAATTATGAACACGTTTAATCATACGATAAGAAAATACAAACTGAATAAGTTTTCTGGCCTCAATATATCGCTGTTTACATGTTTGTTTACATAATTCGGCAGCATTTCATCTGGTCTCACTCCTTCTGTCCCTCTCCAGCACCCTCTGTGCGGAGGTGGGGCCATGCGCACGGCGTGCAGCGGGGACAGCCAGAGAAAGTGAAGCGGCAAGGGAAAAATTCCGCTAACACTATAGTTTGTCTCAACTGAGCCTAAAACTCTTTCTACTCAAAATAATCCATAAGGTCCATAAAGCTTAAGTGTTTATTATGTTGTTTTCTATTGTGCTGTCTCTGTAACTGCACTTCTCATAAACAAGCGGCACTTACTGATGTAAAACCACACATGTCAGTCTTTCTTAGCAACATGTACTGTAAACACGAGCAGCTCTTCAGCCCAAACAGCGTGAGCATAGGACTGCTCGTGGCTATGTTTCCTGGTGGCTGCACAGTTGCAGACAGTTTGGATGAATAAATGGAAAACCAAATTCTAAAGCTCCAGTGTGGGAGCATTTCGGATTGAAACTGAATGAGCGAGGAGACCCCAGCAATGTCAATGAACTGGTATGTCACCTGTATTTTTGAAACAAAAAACTGGCAGTACAACTAACCTGAAAAAGGATTAAAAACATAACCATCCAACTCAGTTTTTCCAAGTGGGAACAAAGCTGTGGTCAAATATGCATAGCCTTCCTTACTACCTACTGAACATAGGGTGACATACAAGAGTGGAAGAAGGTGCACACAGGTGGACTATGTCTTATGCAGCAGGAGAAATCTGAAAGTGACAGGAGACTGCAAGGTGGAGTCATGGGAGAATGTAACCATGCAGCATTGGATGGTAGTCTGTAGGATGACACTGGAAAGCAAGAAGAGGAAGAGAAGGAAGGCAGAGCCAAGGATTAAATGGGGGAAGTTATGGACAGAAGAGTTCAGGAAGGAATTGATACAGGATATGGGTGGTGATAAGGAAGAATTACCAGAAGACTGGGAAAGTATTGAGGGAAATGAGTAGAAAGGTATGTGGTGTATCCTCTGGACAGAGGAAAGAAAACAAGGGGACATGGTGGGGGAATGAGGAGGTACAGCAAAGTATTCAAAGGAAGAGGTTGGCAAAGAAAAGTCACTTCCATGAAGAAAGTAGACAGGAGTACTTCTATGTGCATGGCAAAGAGAGAAGTAGCAAAGGTAAAGAAAAAAGAATATAGTAAGTTGTACGAGAGGCTGGACACCAACAAATGTGAAAAGGACTTGTGTTGATTGGCTTGACAGCAAGATTGAGCTGAAAAGTATGTGCAGAAAGTTAGGTTGATAAAGGACAGAGATGGTAATGTACTAAAAAGTGAAGAGAGTGTGATGAGAAGGTAGAAGGAGTACTTTGAGGAGCTGATGAATGGAGAAAATGACAGAAAGAGGAAGATGGATGAAGGCAACATCGTAAATCAGGAAGTTCAGAGGATTAGCAAGATGGAAATGAGGGCAGCTATGAAGAGTAGAAAGGCGGTTTGTCCAGATGACATACCTCTGGAGGTATGGATATGTTTAGGAGAGATGTCAGTGGACTTTTTAACCAGATTGTTTAACACAATCTTGGAGACTGAGAGGATGCCCGAGGAGTTGGAGAGTGTTGAAGTGTGAAGAAGTGTTGTGGTACTAATTTTCAAGAAAAAGGGTGATGCTCATAGCTGTAGTAACTATAGAGGCATAAAGTTTATCAGCCACACCATGAAGACATGGGAAAGAGTTGTGGAAGCCAGGTTAAGAAGAGTGGTGGCAATCAGTGAGCAGCAGTATGGTTTCGTGACAATAGAGTACTACATATGCAATTTTTGCTTTAAGAGTGTTGATGGAGAATTATAGAGGACAGAAGCACTGTGTCTTTGTGGATCTAGAAAAAGCAGATTGCAGTCAAAATTAGTCAACCCCTACTGCAAATTAGGTTTATTGACAAAATGCACATACTAGCAGCTATTTGCAATAAACAGATCAAACAAGAACAATTTAAATATATCAACATAACAACAACAACTGTGGTTTCTCCAAATTCTACACAAAATGACACTTTTAATGACTACTGCAGGCTCAAAATTATTCAACCCCTTCATGAAAAGCATCTTTAGTATTTAGTAGAGTACCCTTTTGCTTGTATAACCTGCTTAGCCAGATACCCACATAGCCAGACACCAGCTTCTGTCAGCATTCCTGAGGAATCTTAGCACATTCTACATGGGCAAAGGCCTTTAGTTTACTAATATTCTTTGGTTTGCGTGTTGCAACCACCAATTTCAAATCACACCAGAGATTTTCAATGGGGTACAAGTCAGGTGACTGATGACCACTCTAGTGTCTTCCAGGACTACTTCTGAAACCAAGCCTTGATGGACTTTGAGGTATGCTTGGGATCGTTGCCTTGTTGAAAGGTCCAATGATGGCAAAGCTTCAGCTTCCTCGCAGACAGCATAACATTTTCTCCCAGGATTTCCTGATACTTGATTGAATCCATCTTACCCTCCACGAGCTGAAGGTTTCCAGTGCCAGAGGAAGTGAAGCAGTCCCAGAACATCATTGATCCACTGCCATGCTTCACTGTTGGAAGGTTGCTCTTTTCAGAGTGTACTTCATTCTTTCTTCTCCAGACATACCACTGATTCATTGGTCTGAAAAGTTGCAGTTTTGTTTCATCGCTCCACAGAACAGAATCCCAAGACCTCTTTAATTTATTTATATAGTTTTTAGCAATTGGAGCTGACTTTTCTTGTTTCTTGTGGTTTTGGGTCAGTAGTGGTGTACATCTTGGCGGTTGGGCATGGAACCCTTTCAGTGTTTAGTGTGCGCCTTACTGTGGAAACCTTAGTGCCTGCTGCCACCAAGCATTGCTGTAGGTAGCTCAAGTAGGTTAATTTTGTCTTCTTTTAATTATTTACCTTTTTGTTCTTATTAAAGACAAAAATAGAAAGGAGATGTTTTTACCTTCTTTACATGTTTCAACTGTTCACTGCAGCCTTTGTCAGAAGTGTCAGCTGATTGCTGCCAGGTGTCATTTTATCAGCTGACTTTCGTAGGCGGGGCCAGCCCAGCAGACCTGTTGGATCCACCGAGTCGGCCCCGCTTTGGAAAACAAAGCCATCAACACAGCTCCAACACAATGTAAACCCACCCTCTGGAAGAGATACGTGGACGACATTCTAGAGAAAATAAGGAAAGGACACACGCAAGAATTCACAGACCATCTGAATAGCACGGACAGCACTGGGAATATAAAATTCACATACGAAGAGGAAGAAAATGGCACCATTGCCTTTCTGGACATGAAAATCCACCATAACGATGACGGCAGTATAAAAATCACAGTCTACAGGAAGCCAACCCACACGGATCAATACCTACTATGGACATCAGAACACCCCACAGCACACAAACTATCAGTTGTCAGGACGTTATATGAACGGGCCACCATCATCACAGACCAAGAAGACAGACAGGAGGAGGAAAACCACATAAAACATGCACTCATACGCTGCCAATATCCAGTATGGGCCATAAAAAAAGGGAAACAGCAAGTCAAAAACAAAGAAAACAAACAGGAAACAAGACACAGAACAAAAGCCGAAATCAAAAACAAGGACATCATAACTATACCATACATCCGAGGGATAACGGAACCAATTCAAAGGATCATGAAAAAATACAAAATAAACACAGCAGTAAAACCACACAAAAAATTAAGACTGTTATTAGTACACCCCAAGAACAAAACAGAACAAGACAAAAAATGCAATGTAATATATGAAATATCATGCAGATCATGCAACAAAACCTACATTGGAGAAACCGGAAGATCGTTCACCACAAGGAAAAAAGAACACCAGAAGGAATGTGAGAAGGAAACACAAGGACGACTCACAAGATCACAAAAAGAAAAGGCAGAACAAGAAACATTAAAATCAGCAATATCAGATCACTGCAAAAGAAATAATCACATCATGGACTGGGACAATGCAAAAATTATTGGATTGGAGAGCAACAGACACAAACGCTGGATCAAGGAGGCCATAGAAATCAGGAAGCGGGGAAAAGATAGCATGAACCGGGATGAGGGGGGCCTTTATGCTTTCCCACACCTGGGACCACATTCTCCAGAGACCATCAGATGGCGGAAAGCGGGGCCAGCTCGGTGGATCTGACAGGTCTGCTGGGCTGGCCCCGCCTACGAAAGTCAGCTGATAAAATGACACCTAGCAGCAATCAGCTGACACTTCTGACAAAGGCTGCAGTGAACAGTCGAAACATGTAAAGAAGGTTAAAAACATCTCCTTTCTATTTTTGTCTTTAATAAGAACAAAAAGGTAAATATTGCTGTAGGTCTTTTGCAGTCAGTCGAGAATTTTTGACCACCTGCCTCCTCAGGGCTCTGTTGGCAGCCATTGATTGCTTTCCCATTCTGCCACGTCCAAGTAGTGTAGCCACTGTTCCTTCAACTTTAAACTTGTGAACTATGCTTCCAGCTGTATATCTAGGAACATTCATAGCGTTTGTCATCTTTCTGTATCCTTTTTTCGTTTGTGCAGGGCAATGAGCTCTTCTCTGACCTTTCTGGACAATTATCTTGACTTAGCTATGTTTGTAACATGCAATCAAACGTCAGACCATCAGCAGTCCAGGATATTTGAGGCGTTCTATCTCAAGAACACCTGATGCAACTAATGAAGCCCTTGATTGGTTACATCAGGTGTGCCACATTTAGCATACATTTGCAAATGTGGCTGTTCACTGCAGCCTTCGAAGACTGCAGTTAACAGTCGAAACATGTAAAGAAGGTAAAAACATCTCCTTTCTATTTTTGTCTTTAATAAGAACAAAAGGTAAATAATTAAAAGAAGACAAAAGGAACCTACTTGAGCTATGTTGTGAGACCTGTTATGATGTATGGTTTGGAGACAGTGGCACTGACAAAAAGATAGGAGGCTGAGCTTGAGGTGGCAGAGTCGAAGATTCTTATTGGGAGTGACTAGGAAGGACAGGATTAGAAAAGTCAGTCCCTCCAGGATTTCGAAATGCTGCGATTGCATGATTTCACGCAAAATCGTTGATTGGCCATGTCTTTTGCATGACCTTGCAACTTTGTCCAATCACTGCAACTTTCCCGCAGTTTTGGCCAATCCTTGTCAACTTCCGCAAATTTCACATACAATATCCATTAAATTGTGTTAAAGTCTGTAGTTGAGTTTTTCTGTATAGCAAAAGTTTCTGCTTAATTTACAAATCACTGTTTAATAGGAAATTTTTGACAATCCTGTGCTTTTCTTATGGTGTTATATAGAATATCATTGCAGTAAACTATGGAAAAAAGCATCTGTTTTAAAATTTCTAATTCTTCCCACAACTTTTAGTGCACAAAAAAAAACAACTCTAAAAACATCAAAACTTTTATTGCAACTTTTTAAATAAAAGCTCCCATGAATTCAGACCGCAACAGTCATAAAACCTCCTGTGAAATCCTGGAGAGGCTGATAAGTATATCAGAGGGACAGCTAAGGTTGAGCAGTTGGTAGACCGAGTAAGAGAGGTAAGCCTGAGATGGTTTGGACATGTGCAGAGAAAGGATAGTGGATATAATGGACAAAAGATGTTGAAGATGAAGCTGCCAGGCAGGAGGAGAAGAGGAAGACCACAGAGAAGATTCATGGATGTAGTGAAGGGGGACATGGAGAGGGTTGGTCTAAAAGAGGAAGATGCGAGGAATAAGCAACTTTCACATTATGAGTGCGCATGTGCGGACTATGTGAGTTCAAAGTTCATGACTACCAAACATTCTGGTAGCCGCCTTGCTTTTGTATAGAGACAGTACTGTCACACCCGAACAATTGCCGTTTAAATTCTGCTTCAAGCTTTAAATTGCCGTTATGCCAGGTGCACATTGTGCCATAGTGAAGTGTGGGAACGGCATGTATCATCTAGAGCGGTGGAAAAAGAAAACTTGCAGCATACATGCGTGTAACTTCGGGGCCAGCATGTGCACATGTTCGCTGCCATTCACGTTCTATACATTCCCCACGGAGCTGAAGGATCCGGACGGACGTAATTGTTGGATTAAAGCAGTAAGTCTATATTATAACATAATTAAATAGTGTTGTGTATTGTTCAAGTTCTAGCCTAATTGACACGAGTCTAAACCCTGAAGTAGTAGTTGGGGACAGGCAGGCAGGGATCTAGGATCTAGTTTTTTGTATATTGGTAATAAAGCTTGATCTACACACACATGTAATTAAGGCCATTGATAAGTAGGCTGGTATAAAATAAAATTGCAAATCATTGAAAACGTGTGGTACTTAAACTATAGTAGTATCGACCTATAAATCTAAGTAAGCAGGCTATGCCTTGTAGTGAAATTTACTCAGAATGGCAAAACCAAAGTTGAGCTGTCAAACCACTCGCTTACCTTCTTTGTAGTCGTTTCGGAGTCTGGCAAGTAAGGGTGCTTGGTCCTTTGACAACAAAAAATCTGCTATGTCAGCGTACATACAGGGGGGCCATTGTGGCCAATTTCTGCAACGTGGCCGTGAATGCAAGCCCAACTAGTTTATCCTTGCGTTTGCGGGTACAACCGTGAAGACCCCTACGCATATAATATGCTCGTAGCTCAGGAACTTTCCATAAATTAAATGTATTGATAGAGCATGTTTGGTAGCCACGTTCCCATGGTGCTTTGCCCGAGCCGAGATGTGAAAGTCACTTATAGGATGAGATGGAGGCAGATGATCCACTGTGGTGACTCCGAAAGGGAACATGTGGATTATTCAGCATGATCCACGTTTGATTTGGCAAAGGTTTCATGAACGATGCTCTTCCTGACACAACCCTCCCCTTTGACAGAGACTAGGAGTACAGTGGCTTCTGCATCCCGCAGTGGCTGCGTTACATCTCTGAATAAGCATACAAGTCCTTATTTAACATTACTGGTTAACCGACTACTACATTACATAATAATAATAATGCAAAATTCCTCCTGAAAAGCAAGTTACCATGCTACATGTAAATGGAGAGAACTGCATCAGAGTATGAAGATTACATCTGTGTTTTTTTTACTTTGTCAGCTCCCCAGCTCAGGGTGTACCATTGCTGACCTCGTGGCAGGTGTTCTCCGACTGGAAGTGCTGTTGGAGAAAATGTCCTACATGATTCATTTACGTAAGTCAACTATTCTCTGAATTAATTTTGTTTTTCTTAGTTCAGAGCCAGAATAACTGAGCCCCACAGGGCTACGTGTGAACAGGGTTTTTTTTTTTTTTCACCCAAAAGATCACATCATTTCTCAGTATTACATGCTGGGTTGGAGACCCTCCAGAAAGTAACACTAAATACTTGATTGTTTTCTGTGATATCTGGAAAAATGAAGCAGTGAAAAGTGTTTCTGTAAACATTTTGGAGGTAAACAAAGTTGTTTATTTGATCAATCTGTTTTTATTTGACAGCAATAGTTGATAGTAGTTTAAATGTTTATCATGCATTTTCTCTAATTGATGCACTACACCAGTAACCAGTAAGTTTGCATAAAGTAGACTAGACCTCAACTTCATGAACTGCATTAATTTGTGAAGCAACTACAACAGAATTTTCCAGAAATATTTTACATAAATACATGGGAAGTGGGGAAACCAATAAAGTGAAGCACGCTGAGCTTTTTCTATCTACAATGTACTTTTATTTTGGATACATTTTACATTTGAATTGTAAAGATGAGTTAAAGATTTTGAAAAAATGCACCTTTTTAGCTTCATCTCAGACTGTAGAAATGAGAAAAATGCAAACTTCAAATGAAATAAATGAATTTAGATAAAAACAAATACTTCTATGAGAAATTATCTTTTAAAATATTTTTCTTACATTTCACACACACACACACACACACACACACACACACACACACACACACACACACACACACACACACAGCACCCGGAAAGTATTCACAGCGCTTCACTTTTTCATATTTTGTAATGTTACAGCCTTATTCCAAAATGGATTAAATTTATCTTTTTCCTCAAAATTCTACGCACAACACCCCATAATGACAATGTGAAAAAAGTTTTTTTTTTTTTTTTGAGATTTTTGCAAATTGATTACAAATAAAAAACTAAGAAATCACATGTACATAAGTATTCACAGCCTTTGCCATGAATCTCAAAATTGAGCTCAGGTGCATCCTGTTTCCACTGATCATCCTTGAGATGTTTCTACAGCTTAACTGGAGTCCACCCGCGGTAAATTCAGTTGATTGGACATGATTTGGAAATGCACACACCTGTCTATATAAGGTCCCACAGTTGAGAGTGCATGTCAGAGCACAAACCAAGCATGAAGTCAAAGGAATTGTCTGTAGAACTCCGAGACAGGATTGTCTTGAGGCACAAATCTGGGGAAGGGTACAGAAAAATGTCTGCTGCTTTGAAGGTCCCAATGAGCAGAGTGGCCTCCATCATCCATAAATGGAAGAAGTTCAGAACCACCAGGATTCCTCCTAGTGCTGGCTGGCCGTCTAAACTGAGTGATCGGGGGAGAAGGGCATTAGTCAGGGAGGTGACCAAGAACCCGATGGTCACTCTGTCAGAGCTCCAACGTTCCTCTGTGGAGAGAGGAGAATCTTCCAGAAGGACAACCATCTCTGCAGCAATCCACCAATCAGGCCTGTATGGTAGAGTGGCCAGACGGAAGCCACTTCTTAGTAAAAGGCACATGACAGCCCACCTGGAGTTTGCCAAAAGGCACCTGAAGGACTCTCAGATCATGAAAAACAAAATTCTCTGGTCTGATGAGACAAAGATTGAACTCTTTGGCATAAATGTTAGGCGTCATGTTTGGAGGAAACCAGGCACCAGGTGGCAGCATCATACTGTGGGGATGTTTTTCAGTGGCAGGAACTGGGAGACTAGTCAGGATAGAGGGAAAGATGAATGCAGCAATGTACAGAGACATCCTGGATGAAAACCTGCTGCAGAGCGCTCTTGACCTCAGACAGGGGCAACAGTTCATTTTTCAGCAGGACAACGGCCCCAAGCACACAGCCAAGATATCAAAGGAGTGGCTTCAGGACAACTCTGTGAATGTCCTTGAGTGGTCCAGCCAGAGCCCAGACTTGAATACAATTGAACATCTCTAGAGAGATCTGAAAATGGCTGTGCACCGACGCTTCCCATCCAACCTGATGGCGTTTGAGAGGTGCTGCAAAGAAGAATGGGCGAAACTGCCCAAAGATAGGTGTGCCAAGCTTGTGGCATCATATTCAAAAAGGCTTGAGGCTGTAATTGCTACCAAAGGTGCATCAACAATTGCGCAAAGGCTGTGAATACTTATGTACATGTGATTTCTTTGTTTTTTTGTCATGAACTTGGGTTCGATGGGTTCAAACCCAGTTCTATGACGCTGTGGCTATTTGGTCTTGCTGTGCTTTTTTGCTGTCTGTTTTCCATCAGGCGCTCTCAGGGAGCTTCTGGGGTCCGCTCGGCTCCTTGACAGCTCAGCCACACCTCCCTCTCCTGTCAGTGGTGTCAGCTGTGCCTCACTAGTGGGTTTCACTCGTACACCTATTCATCATTACTCACACCGGCAATCTCTTTCCTGATAAGAAGTGGCACTATTTACACCTGCCACTGCTGGAAGAGATTGTCAGAGCATTATCTACTGTATGTGTGCGAATCTACGCTGTTGCCGCTCATTTCAGTGTATGTTAGCCACCACTCATGTCTAGAATCCCTGCCTTATTCCTATGGTACCGCTTCGCACTGGGTGGCATGCTTATTAGTATCTGGGTGTTTATGTACTTCTGGATGACCATTGGGACTTACTTGGACTGCACCAGTCGTGAGTACTGACTGTTTCCGTTCCTCCGTCGCAGTCCCGCCTGCCATGGAACATTTTCCCTAGTCTCCTCACTTGTTCAGTAGTACGTCCTGGAGGACTTCCCTTTGTCTCCAGCACTTTCCTCCAGCCTTACAATCTTTGTTTATCATCCTGTATATTCATGTACTTACCTGAATTGTTTATTCACAGTCATTAAAGTACACACGATTATCTCCAGCATGTGGATTTTTATTCCTTCATCTGTGTGCTGCATAAAGGCGCACGAGGGATCATGACAGTTTTTTATTTTTAATTAAATTTGCAAATTTGCCAAAATTTTTTAATAAATTTCATGTTGTAATTATGGGGTATTGTGTGTAGAATTTTGAGGAAAAAAATTAATTTATTCCATTTTCGAAAAAGGCTGTAACGTAACAAAATGTGTAACTAGAAAAGCATTCATAGAGCGCATACCTCCGCCAAGGCTCCTTCCATTTCTCATGGATCACCTCCAAAATGTAATGGGTTTGTGTGTAGGCCTATAGCCACTTGTGGTGAAAATTGCATCAAAGTCTGTCCATCCGTTTTGGAGTATTGTTGCTAACACACTGTGAGAAGATAAGAGCCTTGGCTGAGGTATGCATTCTCAGATCATCACCAAAATATAATGGGCTCCTCTCTAGCCCAAGAACCACCTCTGGTAAAAATTTCATCCAAATCCATGCAATAGTTTTTGTGTAATCCTGCTGCACAAATACAAACAAAGCCCTTGGTGGAGGTATGCACTCTCAGATCATCACCAAAATCTAATCATATGTAGGATACCCCATTTCTGACAATCTCTGAAAATTTCATGAAAATCCGTCCATAACTTTTTGAGTTATCTTGCTAACAAACAGACAGACAAACCAACGCCGATGAAAACATAACCTCCTTGGCGGAGGTAAAAAGTGAAGCGCTGTGAATGCTTTCCAGATGCGCTGTGTGTATGTACAGTATACAGTGCATCCAGTGCTGATTTTCATATTTACATCCTTAGATATTTCAGAGCATTTTTACAGTAGTAAAATCTCACCTATGAAAAGTTATGCCTTGTTTGTTCTTGTTAATTAAGTGTGACACTGTAATCTGTGAGTGTGTTTGCATTATTCTATGATAAATTTATCATTATTTCTAAGAACTAGTACATACCTGTGCAAACCTGTCCATGCCCGTAGAAACCAAGTATAAGCAAGTATTTCTGCGTGCCCGTTGCTGAAGGGTCTCCTCCTGTCTCAGACGGCTATGTTGTTCACAGTCATGCCTGTGGCGTACTGCTGGAACCTGAGGTGTTTCATGTTCACGGTATCTTTTCTGACATGCAGCACTTCTCCTCATTCTATTGCTCTCCATCTGGTGGGTCTTCTTCTTCTTCGTTCAGACCACTGGTTGAGGGATAGGTGCGTCGTAATTCCAGTTCATGGGCAGGATCATGAAAATAGATCTGAGCAAAAAGTGGCTTTCAATCCTGTTCAGGAAGGCCCGTGCATGCCTGTAGAAACCAAGAAATCAGAGCACCTAGAGAAAATCAGCTCTTTGCTGGGCATTTTACACATTTGTAGGGTAGGCTGGCATTCTTCAAGGTTACACATTTTTACTGTGTCAGCACCTCTTTAAAAATGACATTGCTGAGAAAGTGACGCTTTTGCTTAGTTTCTTCATCTTGAGCAACAATACGAAGACTGCTTGATCTGGCAACTCTGCTTGAGACAACGTAGAATTGGCCATGGCTGCAGAAATCTGTTGTGCAGAAAACACGAAGGCGCTGTAAAGACTGGCCCTGTGACTTATTCACCTTGCCAATTTTGAGCCATATGACATCATAAAGACATTTGTCCATGTGCCGTCATATAGATATATCTTTATGACGGCATCGCGAGTCTTATGATGCCTGAGTTCATAGGACGTCCTATGATGTCCAGGCAGAGATCATAGGCCGTCCTATGATGTCCTATAAACGTGACAGGCACACACACAGAGATTTCTTGCTTTAATAGAGTGATGTAGGTGATGAAAAGCAATCTGGGTAAATGCACAAAATGCATGGTAAAAGAGAAGAGCACTTCTGCCGTGCATGGTGGTGGTGGTGGTGGTGGGGGGGGATACATTAGTGTATGACGTGATAAGTTGTCTGTCATAGTGTAGCAGCTGAAAATGTCCTAGAAAAGTCCTGGAAAATAATTTCAAGAAAAGAATGGGAACCTTGATCTTCCTGTGTTGGGATTGCAAGGTCAAAGGTCAAGGTAAAAATGCCATATAAACTACATCTCAACAACAAACAGAGCCTGAGGGGGTACCACTGGCAGCTGCCAGTATTTTTACTAGTATCAAACCAATTATGAGCACTAGAATACCCTTGTGAATAAATCCTATAGCTGTAAATTATTGAGAAACTACAGAGTTTTTTCTCCTTTCCTGTTTTGGATATGCAGTGGGGCAAAAAAGTATTTAGTCAGCCACCAATTGTGCAAGTTCTCCCACTTAAAAGATGAGAGAGGTCTCCAATTTTCATCATAGGTATACCTCAACTATGAGAGACAAAATGAGAAAAAAAAAAATCCAGAAAATCACATTGAAGGATTTTTAATGAATTAATTGGTAAATTCCTCGGTAAAATAAGTATTTGGTCAATAACAAAAGTTCATCTCAATACTTTGTTATATACCCTTTGTTGGCAATGACAGAGGTCAAATGTTTTCTGTAAGTCTTCACAAGGTTTTCACACACTGTTGCTGGTATTTTGGCCCATTCCTCCATGCAGATCTCCTCTAGAGCAGTGATGTTTTGGGGCTGTCGCTGGGCAACACAGACTTTCAACTCCCTCCAAAGATTTTCTATGGGGTTGAGATCTGGAGACTGGCTAGGCCACTCCAGGACCTTGAAATGCTTCTTACGAAGCCACTCCTTCGTTGTCCGGGCGGTGTGTTTGGGATCACTGTCATGCTGAAAGACCCAGCCACGTTTTCACTCAAAATCACACGATACATGGCCCCATTCATTCTTTCCTTTACACGGTTCAGTCGTCCTGGTCCCTTTGCAGAAAAACAGCCCCAAAGCATGATGTTTCCACCCCCATGCTTCACAATAGGTATGGTGTTCTTTCTCCTCCAAACACGACAAGTTGAGTTTTTACAATAAAGTTCTATTTTGGTTTCATCTGACCATATGACATTCTCCCAATCCTCTTCTGGATCATCCAAATGCTCTCTAGCAAACTTCAGACGGGCCTGGACATGTACTGGCTTAAGCAGGGGGACATGTCTGGCACTGCAGGATTTGAGTCCCTGGCGGCGTAGTGTGTTACTGATGGTAGCCTTTGTTACTTTGGTCCCAGCTCTCTCCAGGTCATTCACTAGGTCCCCCCGTGTGGTTCTGGGATTTTTGCTCACCGTTCTCGTGATCATTTTGACCCCACGGGGTGAGATCTTGCGTGGAGCCCCAGATCGAGGGAGATTATCAGTGGTCTTGTATGTCTTCCATTTTCTAATAATTGCTCCCACAGTTGATTTCTTCACACCAAGCTGCTTACCTATTGCAGATTCAGTCTTCCCAGCCTGGTGCAGGTCTACAATTTTGTTTTTGGTGTCCTTTGACAGCTTTTTGGTCTTGGCCATAGTGGAGTTTGGAGTCTGACTGTTTGAGGTTGTGGAGAGGCGTCTTTTATACTGATAAAGAGTTCAAACAGGTGCCATTAATACAGGTAACGAGTGGAGGACAGAGGGGCCTCTTAAAGAAGAAGTTACAGGTCTATGAGAGCCAGAAATCTTGCTTGTTTGTAGGTGACCAAATACTTATTTTACTGAGGAATTTACCAATTAATTCATTAAAAATCCTTCAATGTGATTTTAATTTTAATTTAATTAAATTAATTAAATCTCAATTAATTTTAATTGAGATGAACTTTTGTTATTGACCAAATACTTATTTTCCACCATAATTTGCAAATAAATTCTTTAAAAATGAGACAATGTGATTTTCTTTTTCTCATTTTGTCTCTCATAGTTGAGGTATACCTATGATGAAAATTGGAGACCTCTCTCATCTTTTAAGTGGGAGAACTTGCACAATTGGTGGCTGACTAAATACTTTTTTTCCCCACTGTATGAGGTTTGCGCTGGACAGCGACAATATGCAGGTAATGGCATGGTACATGATATGTATAAAAATGAACTCATTGAATCATTTTTATACTGTATGTCAATATTGTAATCGTTGTCAGGCCTAATTACAAAAAAAATGTCAAATGTAGTAAAAGTTGCTGTTGTTCAACATCTGTCAATATTGTTTGAACAAAGAAGAACAGAGGAAGTACACACTTATACATCAACAGAGAAACATGTTTTGGTGATTTAAGTGAAGGACAATTCAGACACAAATATAAGTACTAACAACAGTGTAGGCCACTTGCGTAGGCTATGCTGTAGACTATGTAGGGTTAACTTTAGTCCTTGAGGTGCCTTTCTGCAAACTCCAAGCAGGCTTTCATGTGTTTGGCACTGAGGAGAGGCTTCGGTCTAGCCACTCTGCCATAAAGCTCAGGGGACTCATGTGTAAAGGACTGCACAGTTTTCAGACTGAAAGATGGTGTCATCACAAAATCTGAAAAATATGTGCGCCGAGAAATTTTTAGATGTATAAAACTGTGCACACACCAGGTTCTGCGCTGCTTTTCTTTATACATTCCAATTACAATGAAAACGAGCGACATGTGCACGAGTTCTTTACCTCACCAAAAACTGTAATCATCATTTAAAAGATTTTAAATCATCATTTAAAACCGGTAGTTTGTATTTACTCTGATTATCTTTGTCTAATTTTAAAATTTTTTGATGACCTGAAAATTTAAATGTGACGTATGCAAAAATATAAGAAATCGGGAAGGGGGCAAATACTTTTTCACAGCATTGTGTATACTGTATATATACACCAGCATACACAAACTCACGCCATCCTTTACTTTTCTCAAATATCTGTTAACAAGTATTTAAGCGTTATAGTAAAACAGAACAAATAATCAAAAACAATCTAAAGGTAACCCCTTGACACGGGGCTGGGCAGTAAGACCCCAGTCAACAGAACGGCCAGTTGAGCAAATCATCCCCAAACAGGGCAATACTCTACAGAGAAGAGGAAGGGGGGAGCGCAAGGGAAAACCTACAAACAACCCAACTGGTGATTGAGTCCCCCACCAACGAACCCCCACCACACCAGAGGGGCACAGTCCCCACCTCAGGGACCCCAGCCTGCCAAAACCAGCTCCACCCCCATCCAGCTTCACCCCAGCCCATGACCCCCAATCCTGCGATGTACAGCCAAGGCAACCGCCACAAAGCACCAAGGTGACCCCACACCACAACAGCCCGCCCTTCAACTAGCCCAGCGCTGGCAGAGCGCACCCAGGAAGGGAGAGCCAGAGGAAAGCCCCCAAGTGGAGAGACCAGTGGAGAAAAGTTGCAGAAGATTTTGGTGAATAGAATGATGAAAGAATTTTGAATCTAGGCCCAGCTATTAGAGATATTTTCAAGTGTTTGTTAAAGCACAACCTATGGATGCAGCGCCTTGATTTTTGGTCAAACCACAGTTTGTTCATAATGAACACCATGTTCAAGCATAAGGGTGTCCATGTGTGCACCTGGCACCAGGACACTCTAGGTCGCAGGTCGATGATCGATGCTATTATCGTGTCATCAGACCTGTGACCATATGTCTTGGACACTCGGGTAAGGAGAGGTGCAGAGCTGTCAATTGATCACCACCTGGTGGTGAGTTGGATCCGATGGCAGGGGCGGACGCCACTCAGACCCAGTAGACCTAAACATATAGTGAGGGTGTGCTGGGAATGTCTGGCTGAAACCCACTTTCCGAGAGGTCTTCAACTCCCACCTCCAGAAGAACTTCAAACACATTCCGAGGGAGTCTGGAGACATGGAGTGTGAATGAGCCATGCTCTCCACCTCCATTGTTGAAGCAGCTGCCCAGAGCTGTGGCCACAAGGTTGTTGGTGCATCTCGTGGTGGCAACCCCCGAACCAAGTGGTAGACACCAGTGGTGAGGGGGGCCATTAAACTGAAGAAGGAGTCCTATTGAGCTTGGTTGGCTTGTGGGACTCCTGAAGCAGCTGAGGTGTACCGACAGGCCAAGCGGAGTGCAACTCGGGTGGTTGCTGAACCAAAAATTCAGGTGTGGTAGGAGTTTGGTGAGGCCATGGAACAAGACTTTCGGTCGGCCTCGAAGAGATTTTGGCAACCTGTCCGGCGGCTCAGGAGGGGGAAGCGGCTCCCTGTCCACACTGTGTATGGTGTGGATGGGGCGCTGCTAACTTCGACTGTGGATATCGTCGGGCGGTGAAAGGAATACTTCAAGGATCTCCTCAATCCCACTGACATGCCTTCCACAGAGGAAGCAGGGCTTGAAGACAAGGGAGACGATTCTCCCATCACAGGGGCTGAGGTCACTAAAGTGGTTAAAAAACTATTTGGTGGCTGGGCCCTGGGGGGGGGGGGGGGGATTCGGCCTTAGGACCTCAAGGCCCTGGATGCTGTGGGGCTGTCATGGTTGACACGCCTCTTCAACATTGCGTGGAGGTCAGGAACAGTGCCTTTGGCGTGGCAAACTGGGGTGGTGATTCCTCTTTTTAAGAAAGGGGACTGGAGGGTGTGTACTAACTTTAGGAGGATCACACTTCTCAGCCTCCCTGGGAAGGTCTATGCCAGGGTACTGGAGAGGAGGGTCCGACCGTTGGTCGAACCTTGAATTCAGGAGAAGCAATGTGGTTTTTGTCCTGGCCGTGGCACATCGGACTAACTCTTTACCCTCTCGAGAATCCTCAAGGGTTCGTGGGAGTTTGCCTAACCAGTCTACATGTGTTTTGTGGACTTGGAGAAAGCATTCGACTGTGTCCCTCGTGGTCTTTTGTGGGGGGTGCTGCGGGAGTATGGCATATCGGGCTTGTTGCTACTAGCTCTCTGGTCCCTGTACGACCATTGCAAGTTTGGTTCGTATTGCTAACACCCAGTCAAACTCATTTCCAGTGAGAGTTGGACTCTGCCAGGGCTGCCCTTTGTCACCGATCCTGTTCATAATTTTTATGGACAGGATATCTCGGCGTAGCCAAAGAACGGAGGATGTCATGTTCGGTGACCACAGGATCTCATCGCTGCTGTTTACGGATGATGTTGTCCTGTTTGCTTCATCGAGCAATGACCTACAGGTTTTACTTGGATGGTTTGCTACAGAGTGTGAAGCGGCTGGGATGACAATCAGCACCTTCATGTCCGAGTCCATGGTCCTCAGCTGGAAAAGGGTGGATTGTCCTCTCCGGGTTGGGGACAAGCTCCTGCCCAAAGTGGAGGAGTTTAAGTGTCTCAGGATCTTATTCACAAGTGAGGGAAGAATGGAGCAAGAGATTGACAGACTGATCGGAGCAGCATCTGCAGTGATTCGAATGTTGTACCAGTCTGTTGTGGTGAAGAGGGAGCTGAGCTCTGAAGCAAAGCTGTCGATTTACCAGTCAGTCTACGTTCCTACCCTTACCTATGGTCATGAGCTATGGGTAATGACCGAAAGAATGAGATCTCAGATACAAGTGGTTGAAATGAGCTTTCTCCGTAGGATTGCTGGACTCACCCTTAGAGATAGCGTGAGGAGCTCAGTCATCCGGGAGAGGCTCAGAGTAGAACTGCTGCTCCTCCACAATGAAAAGAGCCAGTTGAGGTGGTTTGGGCATCTGATTAGGATGCCTGCTGGACACCTCCCACTTGAGGTGCTTCAGGCACGTCCCACTGGGAGGAAACCCTGGGGCAGACCCAGGACATGCCGGAGAGACTATGTCTCCCAGCCATCCTGGTATCCTCTCTGAAGAGCTGGAGCAGGTGGCCGGGGAGAGGGAAGTCTGGGCTTTTCTGCTTGAGCTGCTGCCTCTGTGAACCGGACCCCCGGAAAAGTGGTAGAAAATGGTGGACGGATTTTTGGTCTCTGAGTAGTGGGGATGATTTCTGACCAGCCTGTATAATTTTGTTTCTACATATCACCATTTTTGTATCTCATGTACTTTATTGGAGTAAAACAAGACTAATCGGTACATTTACACGCAAGTTTCCCACAGCACAGCTGTTTGGAACCCTAATGAATTACAACCCAAAGTGAGATACATTGGAGCAAGAAATGTTGATTTAGATATGTTAAGAAGAATGAGAGTTTGTCATTATTTATTGAAGGTCAGGCAATTCAAAAACCTGAGCTCACCACCATGTTTTCAAAAAAGGTTTCTGTTATTTCAGGGTTGGCTGATGAAGTTGAAAGAAGTGTTACTGGTAAGAATCCATCTTACAAAAAACTGTCATAATCTGGGTTGAAGCTCCTTGTCCTTATCTCTTGTCATTCTTCTTGACAGTCCACACTGCTGTCTCATCGGGAAGGATCCAGGTCACCATACGCAAGCAGACTAATGGCAAATGGACAAGTCTTGGTCAACCTCTGGAATTCCACAACACATTTATTCGCAAAAAAGACAGAGGTGATACCCAATATCAAACAGTTAATTGTAGACATTCAGATAAATGATGAAACAACATCAACTACCACCTTTTACAGCTCTATTCTTCAGGGATTGTGTGCTGGTGTCTAAGACTGAGGTGAACCACAACACACATTTGTTCAGACTACAATTACCACATGGGTGCATCATGCATGTGCCTGTTGGAAAACATGTCTACCTCAAAGCCCTCATTGAAGGTGAGCATGCATGCAGAAATTCAATGAGTGTTCTTCACATGTCAAATCTGTTGTTTTTGTCATGTGCTTCATTAATTAGCTCAAACCATTATCTGGACATTTGATAAAATAGCAGTGTTATTAATGTGGATCTAAGGATTTTCCACCACAGATGGATGGCGCACTAGAGCTCTCAAACCCAGACAAAGCTGTTTTCTCCCACACACACTGTTTCCTGGTGGGTCTGGAAGCGCCATGTTAGGCAGCATGCCGCCATCAGTGTGTGAATGTGTGCGTGAATGGGTGGATGGCCGGATCTGTAAAGTGCTTTGGTCATCAAGAGATGAGAATAAAAGTGCTATATAAGTGAACACCATTTACCATTTACCAATTAATGCCAACATTCACTACCATCTCATTCCTTGTAATTCTCTGTCAGGTACTACCAGAGCCCTTGGGGTAGCAGCTGTTATTAATGTGTTCCCCAGTTTCATTTGAGCCCACACAATGTTAGTAGGAGTGGCTTACCCCCATATCTCATGGAGCGGTGAATGCTGGTGAATGTAGTGATTTTTTTTTTTTTGATTTTTTTTTTTTTTTTTGGGGGGGGGGGGGTCATTAGGGTTTATAAAAGGTTGACAAACAGTTCAGTTTTAAAGGTCCCAAACAGGTTTTCTTGTTGCCAGAAAATGTTGAATTGAACAGTTGCAGATGGTCAAAAAAGTTCTTTTTGGTTTGCCAAATAGTGAACAGTATCATCTGTTTAAGACCCTTTACTACAAAACTGTTGGCTACCTTTAAAACTGTGTCCAAACTGTTCTGGAACCTTTTACAAACCTTGGCAAAATCAGAAGTGTGGCGTTCTTGAACGTTCCTCAGCATTTGCTGTTCCGTGAGATACTAGCTTGATTTTCACAGACATTCGCCAGAAAAGCTGGTGAATTCAATTCAATTCAACTTTATTTATATAGCGCCATTTCACAACAACAGTCATCTCATAGCACTATCAACTGTAGGGGGAACCCCCACAGTTGCAGAAAGACCCCAGCAATCAGGCGATCCCCTGTGAGCAAGCACTTGGCGACGGTGGAGAGGAAAAACTCCCTTTTAACAGGAAGAAACCTCCAGCAGAACCAGGCTCAGGGAGGGGCAGTCATCTGCTGCGACTGGCTGGGGGGTGAGGGGATAGAGAAGATGAAAAGAACAGACATGTAGAGAGCAAACAGCATGATGGGGACTCAATCTATGGGAGAGAACAAACAAATGTTAATGACCAGCAAAAAAAAATATTTCATTGAGAGTGAGGAAAGGAGTGAGGCCCAGTGCATTACTGGAGGTCCCCCAGCTGACTAAACCTATTAGCAGCATAAGTATGGGAGGGTTCAGAAATACATGATCCCTCCCTAATTGTAGGCTATATCAAAAAAGTAGGTTTTAGCCCTATTCTTAAAAACAGAGATCGAGTCTGACTCCCGAATCCAGATTGGCAGCTGGTTCCACAGGAGAGGAGCTTGATAACTGAAGGCTCTGCCTCCCATTGTACTTTTGGAGATTCTAGGTATTACAAGTAATCCTGCATTTTGGGAGCGTAGCGCTCTGTTAGGATAATACGGTAGTATCAGATCTTTTAAATAAAAAGGAGCCTGATTGTTTAGAGCTTTGTAAGTAAGAAGAAGGATTTTAAACTTAATTCTAAACGCTATGGGAAGCCAATGAAGGGAGGCCAGAACTGGAGAGATATGATCTCTCTTTCTAGTACCTGTTAAAACTCTTGCTGCAGCATTTTGGATCAGCTGAAGACTTTTTAAAGATGTTTTAAGACAGCCTGATAATAAAGAATTACAATAATCTAATCTCGAGCTAACAAAAGCGTGGATCAGTTTCTCAGCATCACTCTGAGACAAGGTGCTCCTAATCTTGGCAATATTACGCAAATGATAGAAGGCAATCTTAGAAACAAATTTAATATGTGAATTGAAGGACAGATCTTGATCAAAAATAATTCCAAGGTTCCTCACAGAGCTATTAAGAGAAAGAGTAACCGCATCCAAACTGAGAGTTGATTTGGAAAGGAATTTCTAAGGTTTTTTGGACCAACAAGAATGAATTCAGTCTTATCTGAATTTAATAGCAGGAAATTACAAGTCATCCAAGCTTTGATTTCCTTAAGACCGGCTTCTAACTTGGCTAATTGATTACTATCATCTGGCTTCATTGACAGGTATAATTGTGTGTCATCTGCATAACAATGAAAATGTATACAGTGCTTTCTAATAATGTTGCCTAACGGAAGCATATATAAACTAAAAAGAGTAGGGCCTAGCACAGATCCCTGTGGAACTCCATGACTAAGCTTTGAGTTGAAAGAAAACTCATTATTTACATGAACAAACTGGAACCTATCAGATAAATAAGATCTAAACCACTGCAACGAAGTTCCATTAAGTCCAACATAGTGTTCTAATCTATCAAGTAGAATATTATGATCGATAGTATCAAAAGCTGCACTAAGGTCTAAAAGGACAAGTACAGAAACCAGTCCATTATCAGATGCGATGAGGAGGTCGTTAGTGACCTTACTAAGGCTGTTTCAGTACTATGATGGATTCTAAACCCAGATTGAAACTCTTCAAGTAAACCATTTCCCTGCAGGTGGTCAAATAATTGTGTAGCAACAACTCTTTCTAAAATTTTTGAAATGAAAGGGAGATTAGAGATTGGTCTATAGTTAGCTAAAGCTCCTGGATCTAGCGTTGGCTTTTTGAGTAAGGGTTTAATTACAGCTATTTTAAAAGCCTGCGGTACATGGCCTAAAGTTAATGAAGAATTGATTATATGAAGAATAAAGCTACCAATAAGTGGGAAGACTTCTTTAAATAACCTGGTAGGAATAGGGTCTAAAAGACAAGTTGAAGGTTTGGATGAGGAAACTATTTTGTCTAACTCACAAAGGTCGATTGGAGTAAACTCATCAAGACAGACACCAATAGAAGGAGTTGTAGTAGTTACAGTATTTAAGTTAACTGTGGGAAGAATCTGATTGATTTTATCTCTGATAGATGAAATTTTATTATTGAAAAAGTTCATAAAGTCCTGACTAGTAAGCTCTAAGGGAATGCTAGGATTGACAGAGTCCTGACTCTTTGTCAACCTGGCTACAGTGCTGAAAAGAAACCTGGGATTATTCTTGTTCTCTTCTATTAATGCAGAGTAATAACTCGTTCTAGCTTTTCTAAGAGATTTTTTTATAAATTAAAAGATGATTTCTCCAAGCTAAAGAGATTTCATCTAAAGTAGTGGCGCACCATTTTCTTTCTAATTGACGAGTCTTCTGTTTTAAGCTACGAGTTTCTGTGTTGAACCAAGGAGTTAGAAATCTCTGATTAGACTTTTTCTTTTTTAAGGGGGCCACCAAGTCTAGAGTCTGATGCAGAGAAGCTGTAACACTATCCGCCATGTTATCAATTACAGAAGGAGCAAGCTGTCTATAGCTTATTTCCATTGTGTTGACACATGGCATAGAGGAAACAGTCTGCATAAATTTGGTAACAGCATCATCTGAGAGGCATCTACTGTAATAATATTTTTCTTTAGGAGCCAAATAGTCAGAAATAGTAAAATCAAAGGTTAACAGACAATGGTCTGACAGTACAGGGTTATGAAGAGACACTACAAGATTTTCTATTTCTATGCCATATGTCAGAACAAGGTCCAATGTATGGTGGAGGTAATGAGTAGAATTTCCTACTTTCTGAGAAAACCCAATCGAGTCTAATGAATTAAATGCCACATTGAGGCAGTCACTATCTACATCCACATGTATATTAAAGTCCCCTACTATAATTATTCTATCAGATTTCAGCACTAAATCAGCAAATTCGGATAAAAATTCTGAGTAGGTTGATGGGGGACGATAAACTATGGCAAATAAAATTGGGTTTAACCTAAAAAATCCAAAAAATTGACACATTCGTCAACATTCGCTGCTCCGTGAGATACTACCCTTAAAATTTATAGAGTAATCTATAACCTGTTAGCAACTAGGGCTTGGCGATACACCGATTATATTTGTTAATATTGATGCATTCTACTATGCGCTATACATAAAATGCCTTTATTGCGGATATCAAGCATAAATTGACATGGCAATGTAAGCTGTCAGCATTTATTTATTCGTCTAAAGTCCTCTTACACAACTGCACTGCAGCTCAGTGACTCCCACCACAGTCATGTTTTGCATCAGGGTCTTGCCAGGTCAGTTTTCTCCTACACTTTTTCCTATGGAAATTGCTTCTTTTGAGCCTGTTTTTGTGGAGCAGAGATACTTGTTTTTTATGCACAATCTGGCAACACTGGCAGAGCACGGAAAGGGGTTAAAAAAGGTGAAGCCAAAAATCACTGGCTCCGTTGTCTGGCAGTGGTTTCGAAATTCAGAAGGAAGACACTGAACAAAAGACAGTTTTCTGCAAAATATGTCACAAAGCCGTTGTCTTTAAAGGTAGCAGTACCGCTAATTTGTTTCACCACTTGAGATGTCATCCACGACAATATGAAGAATGCAGTAAAATCTGCTTGTTAAATCCCAGGGAGCCCCCACAAAAAATAACATTAAAGGAATTAAGGATTTCCAAGGTAAATGACTGTGGCTTCTTCCTTTGAAGAATTTATCCCATATGACAAAAGTGCAAATGGTAAAAGATCACCACTGGAGTCAGAAATTATAATGCCAAAGACATGGCTCTGAGAGAAAAAAGTGCACTTTTTCTTGCTTAATGCACTTTATTGCTTGAGTCCTTTTTTAAATTTTGTTTTGGTTTTATTGTTGTCTTTAAGAATCAGGTGAATAGGAATGCCTACCATTATTGATTCTCATTTGTTTCAAATTTGAGTGGGGGTGCCTTACTGTTTCAATAAAGTTTGCTAAATTTAACTTGATTTTATCCCTCCCATCCTTTTGCATGCAATTTTAAACAATGCAATACAAAGTTCTGTTTCTATTATGCTGGTGTCATTTTATCCAAAGCTTTTAAATGAACATTTATACAGTGGTTCACAGGGGATCTCAAAATATCGCAATATACAGTATATCTGAGGTGAGCTGTTAATTATTTAGGAAGTTAATAAATTGTTCTAAAAGGGTTTTTTATGTCGTTGTTTAGGCTTAATACAACAGGCATTTCTCTGGAGATATTTCTTCAATCATAATTAAATGTTATAGAAAATAACTAAAACTTTAGGCCACAATCTGCATATCGGTTTTGTATCGTATCGGCCGATACTCAAATTTTAAAATATCAGATCAGACATTAAAACAGCTGTATTGGTACACCCCTACTGTATACACGTGAGGTGGGACCCAGGTTTCCAAAAAAGGTATGAGAAAAGTATATGGCTGGTTCACCTGTGTAAACAAGAGTCTGAGAATCAGCACACAGACAGGAGGATGTCTCAGCTCTGTGTAACAGCTGACAGCATTCATCATTACATTACATGTGTAGCAACTGTTCATTGATTTTAATACAAAAGTGTAAACTATTTTATAGTAACATTAACCCTTAGTGACTTCCGGTTATGGCTGCCACGTAGGACGGACGTGTCTCGCTCTGCTCTGCTCCTGGAGAAAAAAAATCGGCAAATAACTCTCTCATTTGGGACAGAACGTATCCCAGCGTTTGGGCGAGGATATGTCGGCGAAGCCTAAGGCTGGAAAACCAGGAAAAGGAAAAAGCGAGCCGCCGAAACAGTCCAAATTAACGGACTTTCAGGTCTGTGACGCAGCAAACAAGGCTCCATATATGGCGGAGGAGGCTGGCGGCGGTGCGATTTCTGCGGGGAATGGCGCAGATGCGCTGATGGCTGCCATGAGTTCAATGAGAGCGGACTTTTCCTCTAGATTTGATGGGATTATGACAGCGTTGGAAGGAATAAGAAAGGAATTGGGTGACTGTGTAGAACGAACGGCGCAGATGGAGCTCCGTCTCGCTAGTGCTGAAGATGACGTCACCCGTCTTCAATTAAAGGTGCG
The DNA here is from genome assembly GCA_020510985.1 of Pholidichthys leucotaenia. Lineage (NCBI taxonomy): Eukaryota > Metazoa > Chordata > Actinopteri > Cichliformes > Pholidichthyidae > Pholidichthys > Pholidichthys leucotaenia. The sequence goes on along the minus strand of CM035836.1, from coordinate 295,765,623 downwards.
CACTTTGGAAAAAAAAAATAAATCTCTGGAAGATAATATTTTGGATTTGGAATCTCGGTCGAGACAGAATAATTTGAGGCTGGTGGGTCTTCCAGAGGAATCAGAAGGTCGGGACGTATGTTCCTTTCTGGAAAAGTGGATTCCGGAGGTGCTGGGCAGCGAGGAGTTGCAATCAGCAGTGATTCTGGAAAAAGCACATCGTATTGGCCCACGGAGAGATAAGGGACCGCCGAGGACCTTAATTATGAAGTTTCTTAGCAACAGAGACAGGATGAAGATCTTCAACGCTGCACGTGCTAAAGGAGAGATTAAACACCAGGACCAGCAGGTGCGGTTCTACCCAGATTTGGCCACAGGAATCCAGCAATTGAGGAAGCAGTTTGATCCCGTACGTAAGGAGCTGCGCAACCTTGGGATTCGTCATGGTGTAATCTATCCTGCGAGACTGCTGACCACGTATGAGGGCAGAACCCACATCTTCAAGACCCCAGAGGAGGCGCAGGAGTTCATCAAGAAGATCAAAGAAGAAGAAGAGACGGGTGGGAGCTAAGCATGAACAAAATATAAGGTAGAATAATTAAGCATTTGCACAGGCATCTGACTGACTTGAAGTAAATAGTAAGTTTACAAAATATAGATTGTATTATATATTAAAAAAAACAAACAAAAAAAAAAAAACTATGATGTACAAAGTTGTTAAAAATTTTGGAGTTAAGTTGGAAAACTACAGAGGAGAGTTAATGTTACGTCATTAAAAGCAGTAGAGTTAGGGTGATTGGGAGGATGAAGAAGGAGTGGCTTAGGCTGTTCCCCGTGGGTGTGGAACGGTCGATGGCTATATCGGGAGACAGAATTTTTCTTTTGATTTTGGGGGGTTTGCCACAAGTGTGGGAAGGGGAAATTTGTTTGTGTGTAGTTTGTAGGATGAATGTTCAACCACTCATGTTTTTGCTTCTCTGTATGAGCATGTTTACACTGCAAGGTAATCCTAAACTCTCTATTGATCATAAACCAAAGTGTTAATCTTAATTTAACTTCATGGAATTGCAGAGGTCTACAAAATTTAAAAAAACTTAAACAAGTTATGAATAAAATAAAGGACATGGGTTCAAGAATTGTGTTTTTACAAGAAACTCATCTGATAGAGGAGGATGTTAAAAGAATTAGGAGTAGATGGCAGGGAAGTGTATTCACCTCTTCATTTTCATCCCGAGCCAGGGGAGTTATGACTCTCATACATAAATCAGTTCCTTTTCAAGTGAAAAATGTAATTGGAGACAAATTTGGAAGATATGTAATCATTCAAGGTTCTTTGCTATTAGAAAATATAAATCTTGTGAACTTATATGGTCCCAATATAGATGATCAGAAGTTCTTTGCTAATTTATTTCTCATTTTATCATCACTTACAGGGCAACATATAATAGCAGGGGATTTTAATTGTACATTGAATCCAGGTGTGGATAGATCAACAGGACTGGATTGTACGCACATTGGATGTAGGATGACTATTAATCATTTTATGAAAGAATTGAGATTGTTAGATATATGGAGAGAAATGAAACCACAAGTTAAAGCCTATTCTTGTTATTCCAGTACCTACAAGACATTCTCACGTATTGATTATTTTTTGATTTCCACAGAATTAAGGTCCAAGATTCAAAACTGCTTTTATGATAACATCGTGATCTCTGATCATGCACCCTGTTGTCTAATATATGTAGATAAAAAATTGACAAAGGAATCAGGTAGATGGCAATTTCAGCATAAATTGCTTCAGGATGAGGAATTTGTCAAGTATATAGAAAAACAGATAGACGAGTTCTTTGACATCAATACTACACAAACCTCAGCATGTGTAAAGTGGGAGGCTTTCAAAGCTTTTATTAGGGGACATATTATTAGTTATACAGGATCAAAATCTAAGAAGACTCGAGAGGAGAGAGCTAAATTGGAACATAAAATAAAAAATCTTCAGGAAAAAGTGTATGCAGGAAGTGACCCAAGGTTGGAGAATGAATTACTGATTTTGAGAGCTGAATACGACAAAAAATCAGCGAATAGAGCTGCCTCGAGTCTTCTAAGATTGAAACAATCTTTTTACAAGGTGAAAAATCGGGAAAATTATTAGCATGGCAGATTAAACAATTGGAAATTAAAACACCAATTACCAGTATTATAAGTAATGGACAGGTAGTTATAGATCCTTTAGAAATTAATAGAGCCTTTAGAGATTACTATGAAAAATTATATGATACCAAAAATGAACCTGATTTAACAAAACTAAATGGGTTTTTGAACGAACTATCTATACCGTGTATTCCAAATGAAAACAGGGAGATATTGGATTCTAAAATTAGTCAAGAAGAAGTTGGGCTAGCCATTGATAATATGAAATCAGGAAAAAGTGCAGGACCAGATGGTCTTCCAGTTGACCTTTATAAAAAATTTAAGAATAAATTAATAAAACCTTTTTTGGAAATGGTTTTAGAAGCATTTCAAAATAATAATTTACCATCATACATAAATAATGCCTTAATTATACTGCTGCCAAAACCAGGTAAGCCCTCTAATAAATGTGAAAATATGAGACCAATAAGCCTATTAAACGCCGACCTTAAGATAATCTGTAAAATTTTAGCAAGACGAATACAAGAAATTTTACCAAATATTATTAATCGAGATCAGAATGGCTTTATAAAGGGTAGACAAGGCTTCCATAATGTAAGAAGACTATTTAATATTATTTATTTTAATAAAGAAGCACCGGATACAGCTCTCCTATCATTGGACGCCGAAAAGGCCTTTGATAGAGTTGAATGGCCCTTTCTTTTTGAAGTCCTACAAAGGTTTGGACTTGGAAATAATTTCATAAAATGGGTTCAAATAATATACAATAATGCTACAGCAGAAATCCTAACAAATAACAATATTTCAAAACCAATAAAAATCAATAGAGGATGTCGACAAGGCTGTCCACTTTCACCTTTACTGTTTACTATGGCAATTGAACCTTTAGCGATAGCGATACGTTTACATTCACAAATATATGGAATTAAAGTTGGACCAACAGAACATAAAATCTCCCTGTACGCCGATGACATAATTTTGTTTATGTCGAATCTAAAAAAATCAATTCCAACCTTGTTAAATTTAATAAAGAATTTTGGGGAAATATCAGGATATAAAATAAATAAAACTAAATCTTCAATATTAATGCTAAATGAGACCCAGAGAAATTACCCAGCCCCTGAGGTAAATCAATTCAATGTTGTAAATCAGTTTAAATATTTAGGAATCCAAATTATGCCTAAGCTAGAATCAGTCGCCAGTGTCAACTATGAAGCCTTAATGTCAGATATCAGTGAGTTAACTCAGAGATGGATGTCACTACCAATGTCGATGATCGGGAGAATCAATATACTTAAAAGTAATATTTTACCTAAAATACTTTATTTATTTCAATACATTCCCTTATCACCACCTTTAGATCTATTCTCAAGAATAAAAAAAAAGTTAGTGGAATTTATATGGAACAACAGGAGGGCTAGATTACGTTTGTCTTTATTATATTTACCATTTGATCGTGGAGGTCTGAAATGTCCAAATTTTATGTTGTATTATTGGTCGGCACAACTGAGGTCTATGACATATTATTTTTCATCAAATGATCTCCCTCACTGGACTGAAATGGAATCATACAATTTACCTTTACCTCTTCCCATATTCATATACTCAGATTCGGCAAAAAAATTACAAAAACAAGTTAAAAATCCATTTGTAAAGCATATGATCAAAATATGGTGTGAAGCTAAAAACTATTTAAAAGAACCACAGTTATTGTCACAATTTAGTCCAATATGGGGTAATCAATATTTTAAACCAGGGAGAGCGGACGCTGTATTTAAAGTATGGAATTTAAAAGGGATACAAAAGATTCAGGATTTATATTTGCCATGTGCAGACAACATAATGTCTTTTGAAGAGCTGAGGATCAAATTTAATCTCAATAGAACACATTTTTTTAAATATCTTCAACTTAGAAACTTTATTCGATCAAATCAAAATAAAGCTCTCACTCGACCTATTTATTCATCCTTGGAAAAAATGATGATGAAAGATAGTAAAAGAAAGGGTATTATTTCAGAGTTTTATAACTCACTGACACTATCTTCAAGTGAAAATTCACTGAAAAGATTAAACTACTGGAAAGAAGATCTGCAAACTGAAATTTCAGAGGAACAATGGGAATTGGCTTGTACAGAAGCTCAAACCAAATCAATAAATGCACGCCTTAAATTGATACATTTCAAATGGTTAATGCGGATGTATGTTACACCGGAGGAGTTAAATAGATATAACAAAAATATACCAGATACATGCACAAAATGCATGGAAAGTAAAGGAACCCTATTTCATTGTTTATGGGAATGTAGATTAATAAGAATGTTTTGGGAAGAGGTGAGGGTAACAATTGAAAAAATAATCTCAAAACAAATCATATTGAATCCTAAACTGTTTTTGTTGGGTCTGTACCCAGAAAAGCATAATTTTAATAAAAGTGAAAGAACATTCATAGACCTCAGTTTGCTTAATGCCAAAAAATGTATTGCACTATTATGGAAAAAGACTCATAGACCAGATGTGACTCAGTGGTTAAGACAGATGTTAACAAACCTTCCATTAGAAAGAATAACATATATACTAAAATCAAAGGAAATTGTGTTTGAGAATATATGGAGACCTTTTATTGATTATGTAAAAAATTTAAACATAACTCTTGAAGAAGAAGGTGAATGATGTGTGTGGACCTTGTAAATTCCAAACTGGTGAACATAATATGTATACTTATGTATTGGATTGTCTAGACTAAACAGAGGAGCATTGTTGAAGACTTGATTTTGTTGGTGGTTGTTGGTGTTTTTAGTGCATTTTTTTTTTTTGTAGTACTTTAGTGTTAGTGTTTGATTGTTTGTATCATGTTTGTTAAAAAAAAAAAAAAAGGTTCAATAAAGATATTGTGGAAAAAAAAAAACATTAACCCTTAGTGCACTCATTTTTGTGTGTCTTTAACAATGAATGGACATCCGGCACAGCTATTTTTTTTCACATGCGGGATCACCTTGTATTCAGGCAGTTAATGCTTTGTGGATGAGCTGCTAGACAGTTTAACAAATCTGACAGCTGAAGCTTCTCTGACGGTGATGGTCTGACACTAGATAATTGACTATTTTTCTCCAGACACAGAGGTAGTGAGGCCATACACTCCAGTGGATCAGAATTTGACTGCAGCTCCTCACCACTCCTCACTGGGATCAGACCTCTACCTCATGATCAAAGTCTACCCTGATGGGGTGCTCACCCCTCACCTCAACAGCCTGTGCATTGGTAAGTCAGAGTCAGGCCATGACATGAGTCCTCTACAAATGTGTATGCCCTGTTGAATAGGAATGTGTTGATTTTAACGTTTGATTGATCCTAAAGCTGCAACCTCAATTCTTCTTTTTTCTGCTTTGTATTTTTTAATATTTTTTTTCTGCATTAGCTAAATAAATGCAGAACAATTCTCTGCCTTTTTGCACAGAACCAGTTTTTGGATCAACTGTAATTCAAGGTTCCCCTCCTCCAACTTGACATATTCCATTTTTATTGCTCTTCTAGAACACATTATTTAGCCTGTCCTTTATAAGCCACTTTCAAACTACAACATGCGAGCCGCAGTCATGTGTTCCATTAGCATAAATTAATACCTCAACAACCCTCCATGCCTTTTTCAACCTTCGAGGAGACGTGGGTCTGAGCCCCCAAACACAACAGTGCATTGCTCCGGTGTATCAAGTCCTGGTGCACAACATTTTCATCTAGAACCAGAGAAAAAAGATATGCGTGCACACAACACGTCACAGAAGCAACCACGCATGCACACGGATCCACCAAAGGTGTGAAGACTACTGATGTAACTAACTGATGACAAGTAGATGTTTTACTCAGAGGAACTTCGGATTATAAGACTACATCTATATTCCCCGTGCAAGAAATATATAAAATACGAGATACTCTGTGTGTGTGTGTGTGTGTGTGTGTGTGTGTGTGTGTGTGTGTGCGTGTGCGTGTGCGTGTGTGCATCAAAACACAAAGCAGGATGTTTTTTTCCAGAGGGGGCTCTCACGGAAAAAAGAAGAGTAGAGGTGCATGTTAATGTGGGGTGAACCGGGACCTGGGATGCACAAACATGCACAGAGTGGAGCTGAACAGGGAGACTGCCCCACGCTGAACTGTCTCCCACAGCAGCCGGAGGTAGTCAGAGTCACTGCAGACCTGACGGGAGTCAATGAAAAAAATGCTCTGAAAAGAATCTGCTCCTCTCAGCTGCTGTGATGTTTGAGTAGTATGGACATTGTGTAAAATGTAAATAAAAACAAATACAATGATTTAAAAATCATTTTCAATCTATATTCAATTGAATACACTACAAAGACAAGATATTTAATGTTCAAACTGATTGAACCGATTGAGCCGCTGCCTTTTGCATGCAGTGGCTCAATTTTGAGTTTTCTTCTCATTTTTATTTACTATCTGTCTTTTTTCTGGTCACAACTTACTGATCCTGCAACCCCTTATCCACCACGAATACACAGGTCGCCGCACTGGTGCTACTAGTCATCTTTTGGTTCTTATCGCAGATGTCTCCCGACCCGGCGGATGGAGAAGCCATTGTTTCCAGTAGGAGCCAGCTGTTAGCATTAAACCGCCCCACGGTGCTAACGCAAAAACTCGACATACCAAGAGAAATCAGGTGAAAACGACGCGGTTGTCGGGCTGGAATAAAGCGACGAGGAAAACAAGGTACAGACCCGTCCTTCCATCCGTTATTATGGGGAATGTGCGATCACCACTTAACAAGACAGACGAACTGGCGGCTATATCCTGGTATGAGAGCGTCTTCAGAGAGATTAGCATGATGTTGTTTACTGAGATGTGGCTAACAGAACTAGCAACAGATGCTAACATTGAACTGGAGGGTTTCCACGCAATATGGGCAGATCAGACACCAGACAGCGTTAAGACCAGGGATGGAGGGCTGATAATGTATGTGAACAACAGATGATGTAATCCTGGGCACATCACGATTAAAACACAACACTGCAGCAAAGACATTGAGTTGCTAGCTGTTAGCATGCGGCCAGTTTATCTCCCTAGGGAATATTCACATGTGGTCTGCATCGTTATTTATGTAAATCCGTCTGCGAGCGCTGGGGCAGTGTGTGACATCATCCACTCAGTCACTAGCAAAGGACTGTTTTGAAGCAGCCTCAGTCCTCACCATGTCCATACAAGGTGAGGACATCAACAGCCTCACACACACCATCACAGACTACATCAACTTCTGTGTGGACAACACCATACCCACCAAAACCATATGGTGTTTCTTAAATAAACCCTGGATCAACCCTGACATAAAGTCTCTACTGAAAGAAAAGAAAAGGATTTTCAGGTCGGGGAATGGGGAGGAGCTGAAGTTCGTACAGAGGGAGCTAAGGAGGAAGATCAGAGAGGGGAAGGACAGCTACAGGAAGAAGATGGAGGACAAGCTGCAACAGAGTGACATCAGTGGGGTCTGGAGAAGCCTCAAAACCATCTCTGGGCTCCAGAATACCTCCTCCCAGGCCACGGGGACATGAAGTGGGTGAACAACCTGAACCTGTTTTTAACAGGTTTGACCAACCGCCCTCCCCTCCGCCTGCCAACCAACCACTACTGCTTCTACCGTCATCTAGTCCTGCTGTCCACGGCCTCCCCCCAACACCCCCCACTCCCAGCATACAGCCCCCCTGCCCCAACCTGACCCTCACTAGGACTCAGGTGAGGGCGGAGTTGAGGAAGATCAAGGCAAAGAAGGCCTCGGGTCCGGACTGCATCAGCTCGAAGCTCCTCAAGTCTTGCGCAGACCAGCTGTGTGGAATTGTGGAGCACATCTTCAACCTCATCATTACTGCCTCCAGATCAATGCGTGGAAAACTAAGGAACTGGAGGTGGACTGCCACAGGTGAGGACAACCCCCACAGCACCAGTAAACATCCAGGGAACAGACATTGAGATGGTAACATCCTACAAGTACCTGGGTGTTCACCTGAACAATAAACTGGACTGGTCACACAACACCAACGCGCTCTACAAGAAGGGACAGCGCAGGCTGTTCCTCCTGAGGAGGCTCAGGTCTTTTGTAGTACAAGGGGCACTCCTGAAGACCTCCTACGACTCGGTGGTGGCATCATCCATCACATTTGGAGTGGTCTGCTGGGGCAACGGCATCACAGCAGCCGATAGGAAGAGACTGAACAGACTGATCAATAAAGCTAGCTTTGTCCTGGGGTGGTGCCTCGACCCAGTGGAGGAGATAGGAGAGAGGAGGATGGTGACTCAGCTGTCATCTCTGCTGGAGTCCAAGTCCCACCCCATGCAGGACACGCTGAACACACTGAGGAGCTCATTTAGCAGTAGGCTGTACCATCCTATGTGCGCGACCGAGAGGTTCTGCAGGTCCTTCCTACCTACAGCTGTCAGACTTTATAACCTAACCAGGGCTGCTCGTAGAGGTCGTATTGAATGCACAAAATGTAGCAACACTGCACAATAAATGGTCCCCTCCATTATACAACCAGGCAATATCAATCATTAACGAGGGTGACAACACTGCTGATTCAAATACAGAATATACTGTATGGTTACATATTCATATTCTGCGGGGTAACTTAATAGACTGTTTTGCTGTGTATTCCATCTAGCTACACTGTGTATACACAGTGTGTATACACAGTGGTCCTTTTAATTCTTGCTCTGAGTGTTGCTATCCCTGTGCTGCTGCAATCCTGGAGTTTCCCCATTGTGGGACTAATAAAGACTTATATAGTCAGTTGTATGAGTGGCTGGACCTGAAGGAAGGAGAAAAGGACTTGTATCAATTAGCTAGACAGAGAGATCGAAAGGTGGTTGGTCTAGATGATATACTGTACCTGTGGAGGTATGGAGATGTTAAGGAGCGATGACAGTAGACTTTTTAACCAGATTGGCTAACACAGTCTTGGTGAGTGAGAGGATGATGCATCAGGAGTGGAAAAGAAGTGTTGTGGTACCAGTTTTCAAGAACAAGGGTGCCCAGAGCTGTAGTAACTACAGAGACATAAAGTTGATGGTGTGGTGTGGAGTGGTGGCTCAGCACCGGAGTGGTGGCTCAGTTGGTAGAGCAGCCGCCCCACACCCGGGAGGCAGGGGTTCAAATCCCGGCTGGGTCATGCCGAAGACCATATAAAAGCAGAACTTCCTGCTGTCCAGCTTGGTGCTCAGCAATATTGGAATGGAGGAGGGAAATCTGTGGCGGCGCCTTGCATGGCACCGGCCCTCTGATTCTACACATGGGGTGTGTGTGATTAACACTGTAGATAGGAAAAGCACAATTTCGTTCTACTGTACATGATTGGTTGTACGGTTGAATGACAATAAAGGGTGATTTAATTGATAAATTGATTCGTTTGATTCGTTCCTGTGTTTGGCATCGTGCATGTGAGCTGTCAAAACTTTATTTGCTATGACAGAATGAGCCAGCCAGGACGGTAGCTCAGCCGGTGCCTCACCGCAGGAGCAGTCAGCCTAGCGGCGACCAAGCATCAGCTCACTGCACTGACGCAGCAGGTATCTAACATGATGACTTGTGGTCCACAGCGCGTCCCTCAGCTGCGCCTCCTCAGCCTGCTCCGCGCACTACGGTGCGCCATACTACCTCCGTTCCCATGCCTTCTCTGTTCACGGGGGAGGTGGGGAAATGTAAGGCCTTTCTTCTTCAAGTTCAAATGTACCTGGAGCAGGTTTGGGAGGAGTATCCAGGGGATGTCGCTAGGATCCAGTTTTTCACTCTATTGCTCAGGGATCGAGCCCTGGAGTGGGCGCAGTCCATTCTAGACAACCCTGAGGGGCATCGTTATATGTTTGACCGATTTGTGGCCGCATTCACATACCAAATCTACTCCCCCCGGTAATTTTTCTATTTCGGCCCTCGTACAGTTGCCGGGGGTCGAGAGGAGGGTTATGGCGCTGATTGATTCTGGGTCGGAGGGTAATTTCGTGTCTGCTGCTTTCATGAAGCAGGTGGGCATTCCCACATGCAAATTGTCCTGTGATCAGAGAATCACAGCTATATCTGGCCGTGAGGTTGCGGTGGTCGCTCATAGCACGGTGCCCATATCCTTCCTTCTTTCCAGGGACCACTGGGAGGAACTGTCGTTCCTAGTTCTTCCCATTTCATCATTCCTGGTGGTTCTAGGTTATCTGTGGCTCTAGAGGCATAACTCAACGATCAATTGGGCCAAAAATACCATCTCTGCCTGGAGCCCGTTTTGTATGGCCCACTGTATGCGTTCAGCCGAGTGCTCCCCATCTCTGTCAGTTCCTCCCTCTCGGGCCGAGCCGCCAGACCTCAGCCCCGTTCCCCGGGCGTATCACGATTTGGACGAGGTCTTTAGCAAGTCAAGAGCATTGTCGCTGCCGCCTCACTGCTCTTATGACTGTGCTATAGACTTCATCCCGGGGGCGAGGCTGCCGTCCAGCCAGCTGTATAGCATTTCTGGCCCAGAGGGGGAGGCGATGGAGCAATATATTAAGGAGTCACTGAACGCCGGCCTTATTCAGCCATCTTCGGCTCCGCTCGGGGCCGGATTCTTCTTCGTCGGAAAGAAAGATGGCTCGTTGCACCCGTGCATCGACTACCGGGAGTTCAACGCAATTACCATCAAGGATAAGTACCCTCTGCCTTTGATCAGTTCAGCGTTCGAGCTCCTTCAGTGCTCATGGGTTTTTACCAAGTTAGACCTCAGGAATGCATATCATCTGGTCTGCATTTGTGAGGGCGATGAATGGAAGACGTCTTTTAAAACACACCAGGGGCAATTCGGGTACTTAGTGATGCCATTCGGGCTCACTAACGCCCCCGTCGTCTTCCACCGGTTAATAAATGACGTCCTCTGCAATATGCTATACCAATTCGTGTTTGTCTATCTTGATGACATCCTTATTTTCTCCTGCTCGCCAGAGGAACATGAGGTCCACGTCAGGGCCATTTTACAGCGGCTTTTGGAGAACCACCTTTACATTAAAGCCGAGAAGTGTGAGTTCTCCACAACATCTACCACCTTCTTGGGCTTCATCATGGCTGAGGGGGAGCTGATTGCAGACCCAGACAAGATAAAGGCAGTATTAGATTGGCTGACTCCCCACTCCCGTAGGGAGCTTCAACGCTTCCTCGGGTTTGCGAACTTTTACCGCAGGTTCATCAGGAACTATAGTGGGGTCACACTGCCTCTGACACAGCTGACATCCGTTAAAGTCCCCTTTCGGTGGACTGAGGCAGCTGAACAGGCGTTTAACAAATTAAAGCGCAAGTTCATGGAAACACCTATCTTGGCTCAGGTCGACATGCAGCTTCCATTTGTCCTCGAGGTGGATGCGTCTGATTCGGGGGTTGGCGCTGTGCTGTCGCAGCGCACCCCCCCCCCCAATCAGATGCTTCACTCGTGCGCATATTTCTCGTGGTGGCTCGCGCCGGCCGAGAGGAACTATGACGTAGGGGACAGAGAGCTGCTGGCCATTAAGTTGGCATTAGAGGAGTGGAGGCCCTGGTTAGAGGGGGCCATTCACCCCATCATCATGTGGATCGACCACAAGAACCTTGAGTACGTGCGGTCAGCCCGCCGACTGAACGCCAGGCAGGCTCGCTGGTCGTTATTCTTCCAGCGATTTAATTTCACCATCACTTACCAGCCTGGCGCCTGGAATACCAAACCAGATGCGCTCTCGCACCAGTTTGATTTCGGGGACATAGCCCCCCCCCCCCCCAAAAAAAAAACATCATACCACCTTCATGCGTCCTTGGAGCCCTTACTTGGGATATCGAGCGGAGGGTCCGCCAGGCCCAGTCCCAGGAGCCTGTGCCAGTAGGGTGCCCCCAGAACCGTCTGTACGTCCCGGCCGCCCTCCGCAGTGATGTCATCCAATGGATCACACCAGTCGCTTCGCCTGCCACTCTGGAATCTCCCGGACCATCGACTTTGTCTGATGGGTGTTCTGGTGGCCCACGCTGCGGCGGGACGTCTGGGAGTATGTCAGAGCCTGCCAGGCATACGTCCGGGGTAAATCTGACTCCTCCCCACCATCTGGACTCCTCCATCCCCTCCCCATCCCTGGTCGGCCGTGGTCCCACATTGCTGTGGACTTTGTGACTGGGTTGCCCTTCTCCCACAGCAAAATGGTGATCCTGACCATCATGGATCGCTTCTCCAAGGCGGTACATCTGGTGGCCCTCCCTAAACTCCCATCGGCCTTGGAGACAGCGGTCCTCCTCACTAATCACGTCATCTGGGTCCACGGCATCCCTATTGACATTGTGTCTGACCGGGTCAACAATTTACGTCCCAGGTCTGGAAGGCCTTCTGCCGGACCCTGGGAACCACTGTGAGTCTCTCATCTGGAAATCACCCTCAGAGCAACGGGCAGGCGGAGCACACCAATCAGTCCCTGGAGGCTGCCTTGCGGTGCGTAGCGGCCGATAATCCCTCTTCCTGGAGCACGCACCTGACCTGGGTGGAGTATTTTATGAACTCTGCGGTTTCCTCTGCTACCAGACTTACTTCATTTGAGGCGTCGTTGGGGTACACGCTGCCTCTCCTTCCTATGGCCGAGAGGGAGGTCTTGGTACCATCCGTAGGGGCCCACATTCGGCGCTGCTGGCGTGTCTGGAGGTCTACTCAGGCCACCCTGGCCCGCACCACGGAACACACCCGGGACGCTGCTGACAGGAAGCGGGTCCTGGCCCCCAAGTACGTCGTGGGACAGCAGGTCTGGCTGGCAGCAAGTCAGATTCCTCTAAAGATGAAGTCAAAGAAACTGTCCCCCGCTTCCTTGGGCCTTATCCCATCTCCGGGTGATTAACGACGCGTCGGTCCAACTTAAGCTGCCCCCGTTCCTACGGGTGAACCCTACCTTTCACATCAGCCACATCAAGTCCCTTTTGGCCAGTCCCCTTTGCCCCCCCCCCCCACCCCCGAAGCCACCTCCTCCTCCCCGCATCATCGACTGCCACCCCGCCTACACGGTTTGGTGGATTTTGGATGTTTGCCGCCAGGGCCGGGGTCTACAGTATCTTGTTGACTGGGAGGGCTACGTCGCGTATTCGGGACAAGGGGATGCTCTGGGCTTTTCACCATGCTCACCCGGAGAAGCCTTCCGGACCGCCAGGAGGTGTTCCTAGAAGGGGGGGGCTGTCATGGGCAGCGGGAGCACGCCCCTCCCCTCCGGTCTCACTTTCACAAATTCATCACTGCACCTGAGGCAGAAGACACATCTGCACCCCTCATCAGCCAGCGTACATAAGGAGGCTTCCTCTGTGCAGTCAACGCTGGCTCGTCTGAGTATACTGCCCGTGATCAGGCAAGCTTAAACAAGTCTTAAGCGTTAACACGCCGTTAACCTTAATTCTGTCCTCTTTTTGAGGTTGTTGCCACCGTGTAGGTGTATCACCGGGACTGCACGCGCTCTCCTGCCTCACCACACTGTCCCTCATCGATCAACTCCACCCGGTCAGGCACCATCAGCTCATCTTCCCCACTTACCCTACTGGTTCATCTATTCCCCGCTGGGTCCTGCCGGTCCTCTCTGAATTTCTCAAGTAAGTGGCAATTTGGCTCACCCATTTCCCCTTACTCTACTCCTCAGCTCACTGCTCTCGTCTTCTCTCCACAGGACCTTTCCTCTGGTGAGTGACTGTTTCTGTAGCTGTGCGCTTTGGATTTTGCTGTTAATAAAATTGTCAAACGTGCCCCTCTGTGTGGTTTCTTCCTGTGTTTGGCATCATGCACGTGAGCTGTCAAAACTTTTTTCGCTATGACAGAACTGCAGCTAGGGAGGTCTGACACGCCTGTGAAGAGGGGTCCCATTGCTCCAAAACCTGTGTGTACTGTTCAGCATTAATGGTGCCTTCACAGATGTGTGTTACCCATGCCATGGGCACTAACACACCCCCATACCAACACAGATGCTGGATCTTGAACTTAACACTGAAAACAATTTGTATGGTCCTTTTCCTCTTTAGCCCGGAGAACACGATATCCATGATTTCCAAAAACAGTCTGAAATGTGGACTCGTCAGACCACAGCGCACTTTTCCACTTTGCGTCAGTCCGTCTCAGATGAGCTCGGGCCCAGAGCAACCAGCAGCATTTCTGAGTGTTGTTGATATATGACTTTTGCTTTGAATGGTAGAGTTTCAACTTGCCTTTGTAGATGTTGCGACAAACTGTGTTAACCAACAGTGGTTTTCCGAAGTGTTGCTGAGCCCACGTGGTAATACCCTTTACCGAATTATCCCTCAGTGCTGCCTGAGGGATCAAAGGTCATGGGCATTAAATGTTGTTTTTTGGCTTTGCCGCTTACATGCAGAAATTTCTCCAGATTTCTGCAGATTCTCTGAATCTTTTGATTCTCTTTGATTCAGGGTATTGGTGAGGATCTACAGCAACTTTTGAATATAATCACTACCGAATTTGGTAAAATAAAAGAATGGTTTAATAAAAATAAATGATCATTAAATTTGAGCAAAACAAAGTTCATGTTATTTGGAAATGGTAAGGCAAATAAATATTCAAGCAAAGATACAGATAGATAGCATCAGTATTGACAGAGTTCAAGACAATGAATTTCTAGACGTGATTATAGATGAAAAAAATTGCTGGAAACCTCACATTAAATACGTACAAGCTGAACTGTCTAGAAGTATTTCCATCATGATCAGAACAAAACACATACTGGATCAGAAATCACTCCATACTTTGTATTATGCCACCATCAGTGTGTGAATGGGTGTGAATGGGTGGATAGCAGGATCTGTAAAGCTCTTTGGTCATCAAGAGATGAGAATAAAAGCCCTATATAAGTGAATGCCATTTACCATTTATTATTCACTGGTTTTACCATATTTAAATTATTGTTCAGAAGTTTGGAAAAATACATATAAAAGTTCATTACAGTCACTTGTTATTTTACAAAAAAGAGCAATAAGAATCATCCATGGTGCTGGTTTCTGTGATCACACAAATGGTTTATTTTTGCAGTCTAAAAGTTTGAAATTATTTGATCTGGTGGAATATAAAACTGCCATAATAATGTACAAAGTAAGGAATAATTTACAGCCAGTTAACACCCAAAACATGTTCTTTGAAAGACAAAAGGGTTATCATTGGCAGGCGGGGGGGTGGGGGTGGGTTTACTTTTAAAGATGGGTGTACGAACAACTAGGAGAAGTTTTTGTGTTTGGATCTGTGGGGTTAAATTGTGGAATGGATTAAATACGGAGTTAAAACAATGTACAAACATTTTGAGTTTTAAAAACAAGTACAAAAATGAGAAATTGGATAAATACAGGGAGGAAGATGGTTCTGTTAAGTACTAGGGTTGGTTGGGTGAAAGTCTGAGAGTCACTCCTAGATTATATAATCAGTGGAAATTTGTTTACTCATTGGATTTTCATTTTTGAATTTCTCTTATTTTTAATAAGTAATAAGATTTTGAAATGCGTGTTGAGATTTGTTCATTGACATCCTTGCTCATTAAGTTTCTATTTGTTATGACAATGTATGTATGTGTATATGTGCATACAGGTATATACTGTAGGTATATTAATTAGTTATTGATGGGATAGGACAAGATAAACTTTTGGCTTCAATCCTGTTCCTTTTCAGATTGCATTTGATTTTTTTTTTATTCTTGTTTTTATTTTTGTCTTGTTTGAAATAAATAGTATCAAATCAAATGATATTATGGACTGTAGATGATGAAATTTCTAAATTTGTTGCAATTGTACATTGAGAAACATTGTTCTTAAACTGATGGACTGTTTGCCCATGCAGATGTTCACAAAGTGGTGAACCTTGCCACATCCTTGCCTGTGAATGACAGAGCCTTTTGGAACAGCCTACTTCTTTTATACCCAATCATGACTCACCTGCTTAAAATGAACGTATTCCCCTGTGGAATGTTCCAAAAAGGTGTCTTTCTGAGCATTCCTCAATTTTTCTAGTCTTTCTTGCCCTGTTCCAGCTTTTTTGGGACGTGTTGCAGGCATCAAATTCAAAATGAAGGAATAATTGCCCAAAAAAAAGTTTATCAGTTTGAACATTGAATATCTTTGTAGTGTATTCAACTGAACATTGGTTGAAAAAGATTTGCAAATCATTGTATTCTGTTTTTGTTTACATTTTACACAATGCCCCATCTTCATTTGAATTGGGGTTTGTAAAAAGAAACTGTAAAGACAGTTTGCTTTCAAATGAGTGCATCTCTCTGGAAGATGCCACCCAAGTAATGACGACTTGTTTACTTCCAGTATTTTACCAGATTGGTGTATACAGAAATTATCATGAGGAGAAACCAAGTGGCAGTCTGTCTCCAGTTCTCTCTGTGCACCTTTTGGACAGCTCAACAGAAAACCCTTTTAGACCGGTGACTCTGGTGAGGAGTGACTAACACTGGCTTTCAGTGAGCATGTTTTCAGTTCAATTTGATAATGCAAATTTAATTTTTTAGATCCATTAAAACAATGATATACTATTATAATAATAGTAATTTTATAATAATATTTATGGACCTAATGATGACCCGTCTTTGTTTCATAACCTTTTTCATTAGTATGTAATTCAGCAAACATTTTTATCACTGGAGATTTCAATACAGTCATCAATCCCGCCCTTGACCAGTCAGATTCACCTCGTAGCTTAAGAATTTGCCACTCAGCAGACAATGGGCTTGAAACAATGTGGACTTGATGATAGCTGGAGAAATGCCAACCCTTCATCTAGAGAATATACATACTTTTCTTCTATCCATCAGTTCTTCTCTTGCATTGATTTTTTTCTCCTTAGTAACTCTCTTATGCAACATGTAACAGATACAATTCACTCAATTATGGTAGGAGAAGAAGAAGCCAACCTTATTGTCATTCAGTCCATACAGCCAATCATGTAGAGTAGAACAAAACTGCGTTTCTCCTACCTACAATGTTAATCACATCTAAAATCAGAGGGGTCGCTGCCATGCAAGGTGCTACCACAAACAACTTTTCCTTCCCCCATTCTATTATGCTGAGCACTAAGCTAGAAGGCGGGAAGTACCATTTTTATATGGTCTTTGGTATGACCCGGCCGGGGCCTGAACTGATGACCTCCCAGCTGTGGGGCGGATGTTCTAAATAATAAATCACCTGGACCTGACAGATTTCCCGCAGAGTTTTATAAACATTTTTGGCAAATGTTATCACCATTATTTTATAGGTTAATTACAGAAATCAAGACAACCTCAAACATACCAAGAGCTATGAATACAGCCGTTATGACCCTTCTCCTTAAACCCAACAAAGAGCCGATCTGTCCTTCAAGTTATCATCCGCTTTCCCTATTAAATACACACCTAAAAATAATTACTAAAGTCCTAGCTACCATAAAAGAAAAAAAATCATCCCAACCAGACTGGCTTTATTAAAACTTGAAATGCAGCTGACAACATTCGTAGATTATTCAACTTAATAAATCTCACCCAAAAAAACCCAAATCTAAACTATAGTAGTATCACCCGATGCTGAAAAGGCATTTGATAAAGTAAATTAGTCATTTTTATTTGGTACTCTACATACAGTAGATTTGGTTTTGGAGAGTCATTCATTCAGTGGATAAAAATATTATATATTTCACCCAGGGCCACAATAATAACAAATGGGGTCACATCGCAAAGTTTTATGCTTCAACGGGGAGCCAGACAAGGATGCCCACTCTCTCCATCTTTATTTGCCATCTTTATTGAAACTCTTGCTGCAGCAATACGCCAGAATAATGAAATTAAAGGAATACAAGACAACAACTACGACACAAAATTTGTTTATATGCAGATGATTTATTATTATACTTTCAAGACCCACATAACTCACTTCAAGAAACTTTCAATATAATTAATCACTTTTCTAAACTACACAATCAGCTGGACTACATCAACCATATTGCCTCTCTCTGATGATGCCTGGGATTCTCCAGTTCAGAATTCTTCTCTCTCATTCCATATTGGCAATATTAAATATCTAGGCATTAATATTTCCCCAGGCTGTCAAGGCTTTTTAACCTTAATTATTCCCCTTTGTTAAAAAATATTGAAGATGATTACAAACACTAAACTAACCTTCCAGTATCATTAAGTGGTCGAATTGCAATGACCAAAATGAAAATCCTATCACAAATTAATTATTTTCAGTGCTCCAATAACACCCACAGACACTTGGTTTAATTCACTTAATTCATTAACTATAAAATTCTATTGGAAGAACAAGAAATCCAAAATTTCTATATCAGCATTGCAGAATAAAAAATCACATGATAGATTCGAAGAACCAAATTATTATCTTTATTTATAACTAATCAGTTAAAGCATTTAATCAAATGGGTACAAAAGCCCAACTGCACCAACTCATGGATAGATATAGAACAACATCAGCTTGAAAATGTTTCAGTTGCTGACCTTTCTTTTATGCCCTCTTCAATTAAAAAAAAAAAAATCCAATTATAATTAACATGACTCTGACAGCCTGGTGGAAAGCAAATCAAATCACCAAATCATCACTAACACCAAATAAATATTCACCAATTTGGCACAACCCAGAATTCCAATTATATAATAAGCCTGTTTATTTTCCGTTAAGGCAACACAAAGGAATAACTCTTCTTCACCATGTTTTCTAGAATAATAAGTTTATATCTTTTAGTACACTTGGAGTATAGCGTTGGGGAAGAACAGTTTCTCCAGTATCAACAATTAAAATCTGGGACTTCCGGTTATGGCTGCCACGTAGGACGGACGTGTCTCGCTCTGCTCTGCTCCTGGAGAAAAAAATCGGCAAATAACTCTCTCATTTGGGACAGAACGTATCCCAGCATTTGGGCGAGGATATGTCGGCGAAGCCTAAGGCTGGAAAACCAGGAAAAGGAAAAAGCGAGCCGCCGAAACAGTCCAAATTAACGGACTTTCAGGTCTGTGACGCAGCAAACAAAACTCCATATATGGCGGAGGAGGCTGGCAACGGTGCGATTTCTGCGGGGAATGGCGCAGATGCGCTGATGGCTGCCATGAGTTCAATGAGAGCGGACTTTTCCTCTAGATTTGATGGGATTATGACAGCGTTGGAAGGAATAAGAAAGGAATTGGGTGACTGTGTAGAACGAACGGCGCAGATGGAGCTCCGTCTCGCTAGTGCTGAAGATGACGTCACCCGTCTTCAATTAAAGGTGCGCACTTTGGAAAAAAAAAATAAATCTCTGGAAGATAATATTTTGGATTTGGAATCTCGGTCGAGACAGAATAATTTGAGGCTGGTGGGTCTTCCAGAGGAATCAGAAGGTCGGGACGTATGTTCCTTTCTGGAAAAGTGGATTCCGGAGGTGCTGGGCAGCGAGGAGTTGCAATCAGCAGTGGTTCTGGAAAAAGCACATCGTATTGGCCCACGGAGAGATAAGGGACCGCCGAGGACCTTAATTATGAAGTTTCTTAGCAACAGAGACAGGATGAAGATCTTCAACGCTGCACGTGCTAAAGGAGAGATTAAACACCAGGACCAGCAGGTGCGGTTCTACCCAGATTTGGCCACAGGAATCCAGCAATTGAGGAAGCAGTTTGATCCCGTACGTAAGGAGCTGCGCAACCTTGGGATTCGTCATGGTGTAATCTATCCTGCGAGACTGCTGACCACGTATGAGGGCAGAACCCACATCTTCAAGACCCCAGAGGAGGCGCAGGAGTTCATCAAGAAGATCAAAGAAGAAGAAGAGACTGGTGGGAGCTAAGCATGAACAAAATATAAGGTAGAATAATTAAGCATTTGCACAGGCATCTGACTGACTTGAAGTAAATAGTAAGTTTACAAAATATAGATTGTATTATATATTAAAAAAACAAAACAAAAACAAAACAAACAAAAAAAAAAAAACTATGATGTACAAAGTTGTTAAAAATTTTGGAGTTAAGTTGGAAAACTACAGAGGAGAGTTAATGTTACGTCATTAAAAGCAGTAGAGTTAGGGTGATTGGGAGGATGAAGAAGGAGTGGCTTAGGCTGTTCCCCGTGGGTGTGGAACGGTGATGGCTATATCGGGAGACAGAATTTTTCTTTTGATTTTGGGGGGTTTGCCACAAGTGTGGGAAGGGGAAATTTGTTTGTGTGTAGTTTGTAGGATGAATGTTCAACCACTCATGTTTTTGCTTCTCTGTATGAGCATGTTTACACTGCAAGGTAATCCCAAACTCTCTATTGATCATGGACCAAAGTGTTAATCTTAATTTAACTTCATGGAATTGCAGAGGTCTACAAAATTTAAAAAAACTTAAACAAGTTATGAATAAAATAAAGGACATGGGTTCAAGAATTGTGTTTTTACAAGAAACTCATCTGATAGAGGAGGATGTTAAAAGAATTAGGAGTAGATGGCAGGGAAGTGTATTCACCTCTTCATTTTCATCCCGAGCCAGGGGAGTTATGACTCTCATACATAAATCAGTTCCTTTTCAAGTGAAAAATGTAATTGGAGACAAATTTGGAAGATATGTAATCATTCAAGGTTCTTTGCTATTAGAAAATATAAATCTTGTGAACTTATATGGTCCCAATATAGATGATCAGAAGTTCTTTGCTAATTTATTTCTCATCTTATCATCACTTACAGGGCAACATATAATAGCAGGGGATTTTAATTGTACATTGAATCCAGGTGTGGATAGATCAACAGGACTGGATTGTACGCACATTGGATGTAGGATGACTATTAATCATTTTATGAAAGAATTGAGATTGTTAGATATATGGAGAGAAATGAAACCACAAGTTAAAGCCTATTCTTGTTATTCCAGTACCTACAAGACATTCTCACGTATTGATTATTTTTTGATTTCCACAGAATTAAGGTCCAAGATTCAAAACTGCTTTTATGATACCATCGTGATCTCTGATCATGCACCCTGTTGTCTAATATATGTAGATAAAAAATTGACAAAGGAATCAGGTAGATGGCAATTTCAGCATAAATGGCTTCAGGATGAGGAATTTGTCAAGTATATAGAAAAACAGATAGACGAGTTCTTTGACATCAATACTACACAAACATCAGCATGTGTAAAGTGGGAGGCTTTCAAAGCTTTTATTAGGGGACATATTATTAGTTATACAGGATCAAAATCTAAGAAGACTCGAGAGGAGAGAGCTAAATTGGAACATAAAATAAAAAATCTTCAGGAAAAAGTGTATGCAGGAAGTGACCCAAGGTTGGAGAATGAATTACTGATTTTGAGAGCTGAATACGACAAAAAATCAGCGAATAGAGCTGCCTCGAGTCTTCTAAGATTGAAACAATCTTTTTATGAACAAGGTGAAAAATCAGGAAAATTATTAGCATGGCAGATTAAACAATTGGAAATTAAAACACCAATTACCAGTATTATAAGTAACGGACAGGTAGTTATAGATCCTTTAGAAATTAATAGAGCCTTTAGAGATTACTATGAAAAATTATATGATACCAAAAATGAACCTGATTTAACAAAACTAAATGGGTTTTTGAACGAACTATCTATACCGTGTATTCCAAATGAAAACAGGGAGATATTGGAGTCTAAAATTAGTCAAGAAGAAGTTGGGCTAGCCATTGATAATATGAAATCAGGAAAAAGTGCAGGACCAGATGGTCTTCCAGTTGACCTTTATAAAAAATTTAAGAATAAATTAATAAAACCTTTTTTGGAAATGGTTTTAGAAGCATTTCAAAATAATAATTTACCATCATACATAAATAATGCCTTAATTATACTGCTGCCAAAACCAGGTAAGCCCTCTAATAAATGTGAAAATATGAGACCAATAAGCCTATTAAACGCCGACCTTAAGATAATCTGTAAAATTTTAGCAAGACGAATACAAGAAATTTTACCAAATATGATTAATCGAGATCAGAATGGCTTTATAAAGGGTAGACAAGGCTTCCATAATGTAAGAAGACTATTTAATATTATTTATTTTAATAAAGAAGCACCGGATACAGCTCTCCTATCATTGGACGCCGAAAAGGCCTTTGATAGAGTTGAATGGCCCTTTCTTTTTGAAGTCCTACAAAGGTTTGGACTTGGAAATAATTTCATAAAATGGGTTCAAATAATATACAATAATGCTACAGCAGAAATCCTAACAAATAACAATATTTCAAAACCAATAAAAATCAATAGAGGATGTCGACAAGGCTGTCCACTTTCACCTTTACTGTTTACTATGGCAATTGAACCTTTAGCGATAGCGATACGTTTACATTCACAAATATATGGAATTAAAGTTGGACCAACAGAACATAAAATCTCCCTGTACGCCGATGATATAATTTTGTTTATGTCGAATCTAAAAAAATCAATTCCAACCTTGTTGAATTTAATAAAGAATTTTGGGGAAATATCAGGATATAAAATAAATAAAACTAAATCTTCAATATTAATGCTAAATGAGACCCAGAGAAATTACCCAGCCCCTGAGGTAAATCAATTCAATGTTGTAAATCAGTTTAAATATTTAGGAATCCAAATTATGCCTAAGCTAGAATCAGTCGCCAGTGTCAACTATGAAGCCTTAATGTCAGATATCAGTGAGTTAACTCAGAGATGGATGTCACTACCAATGTCGATGATCGGGAGAATCAATATACTTAAAAGTAATATTTTACCTAAAATACTTTATTTATTTCAATACATTCCCTTATCACCACCTTTAGATCTATTCTCAAGAATAAAAAAAAAGTTAGTGGAATTTATATGGAACAACAGGAGGGCTAGATTACGTTTGTCTTTATTATATTTACCATTTGATCGTGGAGGTCTGAAATGTCCAAATTTTATGTTGTATTATTGGTCGGCACAACTGAGGTCTATGACATATTATTTTTCATCAAATGATCTCCCTCACTGGACTGAAATGGAATCATACAATTTACCTTTACCTCTTCCCATATTCATATACTCAGATTCGGCAAAAAAATTACAAAAACAAGTTAAAAATCCATTTGTAAAGCATATGATCAAAATATGGTGTGAAGCTAAAAACTATTTAAAAGAACCACAGTTATTGTCACAATTTAGTCCAATATGGGGTAATCAATATTTTAAACCAGGGAGAGCGGACGCTGTATTTAAAGTATGGAATTTAAAAGGGATACAAAAGATTCAGGATTTATATTTGCCATGTGCAGACAACATAATGTCTTTTGAAGAGCTGAGGATCAAATTTAATCTCAATAGAACACATTTTTTTAAATATCTTCAACTTAGAAACTTTATTCGATCAAATCAAAATAAAGCTCTCACTCGACCTATTTATTCATCCTTGGAAAAAATGATGATGAAAGATAGTAAAAGAAAGGGTATTATTTCAGAGTTTTATAACTCATTGACACTATCTTCAAGTGAAAATTCACTGAAAAGATTAAACTACTGGAAAGAAGATCTGCAAATTGAAATTTCAGAGGAACAATGGGAATTGGCTTGTACAGAAGCTCAAACCAAATCAATAAATGCACGCCTTAAATTGATACATTTCAAATGGTTAATGCGGATGTATGTTACACCGGAGGAGTTAAATAGATATAACAAAAATATACCAGATACATGCACAAAATGCATGGAAAGTAAAGGAACCCTATTTCATTGTTTATGGGAATGTAGATTAATAAGAATGTTTTGGGAAGAGGTGAGGGTAACAATTGAAAAAATGATCTCAAAACAAATCATATTGAATCCTAAACTGTTTTTGTTGGGTCTGTACCCAGAAAAGCATAATTTTAATAAAAGTGAAAGAACATTCATAGACCTCAGTTTGCTTAATGCCAAAAAATGTATTGCACTATTATGGAAAAAGACTCATAGACCAGATGTGACTCAGTGGTTAAGACAGATGTTAACAAACCTTCCATTAGAAAGAATAACATATATACTAAAATCAAAGGAAATTGTGTTTGAGAATATATGGAGACCTTTTATTGATTATGTAAAAAATTTAAACATAACTCTTGAAGAAGAAGGTGAATGATGTGTGTGGACCTTGTAAATTCCAAACTGGTGAACATAATATGTATACTTATGTATTGGATTGTCTAGACTAAACAGAGGAGCATTGTTGAAGACTTGATTTTGTTGGTGGTTGTTGGTGTTTTTAGTGCATTTTTTTTTTTTGTAGTACTTTAGTGTTAGTGTTTGATTGTTTGTATCATGTTTGTTAAAAAAAAAAAAAAGGTTCAATAAAGATATTGTGGAAAAAAAAACAACAATTAAAATCTGTAATTAAATCTAAGATTAACATAATAAATAACCCACTGCTTCCGTCTAGATTAACTGAAGAAATAATAAAAATTACACACCCGAGTAAAATAATCTCTAAACTTTACAAAATACTTGTCAAATTTTGATGTAAAAACAATGCTACTGACACATAAATGGGAAAATGACTTGGATTTCTCCTCCAACTCTTGACTTCTGGACAGAAATCTGTAGTAACATTTTCTTCATGACTAACAATTCAAACTTGCACATCCCCATGCATATCGCTACAGGAATGCATATGTAATCACTATACAAATGCATATATGCATAATAGTTGAATATGTAATAATTTTACTGTTTATTTTATTTCTTTATGCATATTCTCTTTTAAGAATATGAGTTTCTGGTCTGAATAGTCTCACACATTCGCATATCCACATAGTCCATCCTTACACACGCAACACGCACACATACACACACCTACTTTTTAGATATTCCTTTTCTGTTATAATAGTTTGTTAATCATCATGTTTAATTTTTCACCAAATTTTCTTGCGTTTTTGAAAGGAATTTTTGTTCTTTGGTTTCTTACTGTTGATGTCTTGGCAGTTGTCTTTTTGTATGTTATGTTCCTGATGATTGTTTAAAAAAAAAAAAGAAGTAAAAAATATACAAGATTTTCACCGTAAAATAGTCATTCATCTTCAACTGCTTAATCCTTTGGGTCGCAGGGAGCTGGAGCTTATCCCAGCATCTTTTTGGGCAAGAGACGGGGTACGCCTTGGACTGATTGCTAGTCCATCACAGGGTCAGCACAGAGAAACAGGCAACCATCCACTGTCACATTCATACCCAAAGACAATTTATCCCCAGTTGATGTCAAGTAACTTAACGTACATGTCTTTGGACTGTGGAAGAAAACGGAGTACCCGGCGAAAACATGCAAATTCCACACAGATCAGTCACAGTTGGTGAGAGGTGGGATTGAACCCACAGCCTTCTTCCTGTGCTCTGACAGTGCTCGGCGGCGGCGGCGGCCTCCGTCGGTCTATGATGACCATGGAAGAGAATCCTAAACGTCTACTCTGCTGGAACAGCACCGCCTGTGGCTGAACAGGCCAATGCGCGAATGGCAGTCCCTGTCACACAGGTCGCACTTGTGGGTGGTCTCCGTGCTGCTGGGTCTGTGGCGGTTCTTCCTGCGGGTCCTTTTTTCATCTGCTGCAGCAGTCAGTCTCTCTTCACCCGCCTTGAACTGTCTGGTCAGGGTGCCTCTCCATTTGGAGCGGTCCGTTGCAAGGTCCTCCCAGCGCTCTGTGTTGATCTCCAGGGCCTTCATGTCTCTCTTGCAGACATCTCTAAAGCGCAGCTGTGGGCGGCCAACGTCTCTCCTGCCAGTTGCCAGCTCTCCGTAGAGGAGGTCTTTGGGGATTCTGCCATCCTCCATACGGTGAACGTGGCCTAGCCAGCGGAGCCTGCGCTGCCTGAGTAGAGTGAACATGGAGGGAAGGCCGGCGTGGGACAGAACTTCTGTGTTGGGCACTTTGTCCTGCCAGGATATGTCCAGGATGTGGCGAATGCAGCACAAGTGGAAAGAGTTCAGTCTCTTTTCCTGCCGGGCGTATGTTGTCCACGTCTCACTCCCATAGAGCAGTGTGCTGATGACGCAGGCGTTGTACACTGCCATCTTCGTCTTGACAGAGAGTTTGGGATTCTCCCACACTCGTGTGGTGAGGCGAGCGAGTGTGAAGGCTGATTTTCTAATCCTCTTGTTGATCTCTGTATCAAGGGAGAGGTTGTTGCTGATCGTGGACCCCAGGTACGTGAACTGATTCACGACCTCCAGCTCGTAGTTGTCGATGGTGATGGTTGGTGGTGCTTCCATGCCTTGCGCCAAGACGTTAGTCTTCTTCAGGCTGATGGTAAGCCCGAAGTCCTTGTATGCCTGGGAGAAGCGGTCCATCAGGGTCTGAAGCTCCTGCTGTGTGTGGGTTGTGACTGCAGCGTCGTCTGCGAACAGCATGTCTCTGATTAGAGCCTCGCGTACTTTGGTTCTGGCTTTCAGGCGGGCGAGGTTGAAAAGCCTGCTGTCAGATCTTGTGTGCAGGTAGATTCCCTCTGTTGCTGTGCTGAAGGCATGCCTCAGGAGCATAGCAAAGAAAATCCCAAAGAGGGTTGGCGCAAGTACACAGCCCTGTTTCACTCCGCTGCGTATGTTGAATGGCTCTGAGACGTTGCCGTCGTGCTGCACTATCCCCAGCATGTTGGTGTGAAACGATTCGATGAGGCTTTGCAACTTTGGTGGGCATCCTATCTTTGGCAGGATCTTGAAAAGGCCCTCTCTGCTGACCAGATCGAACGCTTTGGTGAGGTCGATGAAGGCGACGTACAGGGGCATGTTCTGTTCTCTGCATTTCTCCTGGAGTTGGCGGATGGAGAATATCATGTCTACCGTCGATCGCTCAGCGCGGAAGCCACACTGAGACTCGGAGTAGACACGTTCGGCAAGCTTCTGTAGACGAACAAGAACAACTCGTGCGTAGACTTTGCCAACAACGCTGAGGAGGGAGATGCCCCTGTAGTTGTTGCAGTCGCTTCTCTCCCCTTTGTTTTTGTAGAGGGTGATGATCTTGGCGTCCCTCATGTCCTGTGGTACGGCACCTTCCTTCCAACACTGGCAGAGGACGTCATGCAATGGCAGCAGTAGGGCGGTCTTGCAGTGCTTGATCAGGTCAGGGGGTATGCCGTCGTTGCCGGGTGCCTTGCCAGCGGCCAAGCTATCAATGGCCTTGCTGAGTTTGTCGATGGTTGGCTCGGCGTCAAGTTCGTCCATGGATGGCAGGCAGTCGATGGCATCAAGGGCTGACAGTGTCACGGTGTTCTGTCTGGAGTAGAGGTCGGAGTAGTGTTCCACCCATCTCTCCATCTGCTTGTTCTTTTCTGTGATCATCTCCCCAGTGGAAGATTTGAGGGAGGCCGTCTTGCTCTGAGCCGGACCAAGTGCTTTCTTGATGCCATCGTACATACCACGGATGTTCCCTGTTATGGCAGCGGTTTGAATGTCTTGGCTGAGCTGAGTCCAGTACTCGTTGGCACAGCGCCGAGCAGTCTGCTGAACTTTGCTTCTCGCAGCCCTGAGAATCTGGAGATTCTTCTCGTTTGGGTACTTCTTGTACTCAGCAAGTGCTGAGCGCTTGGCTTCAACGACGGGGGTCATTTTGGTCAACTTGGCATCAAACCAGTCCTGTGACTTCGAGGTCTTCCTCCCAAAGGTAGCCAAGGCTGTGCGGTGGATGGTGTTTCGCAGCTCTTCCCACTTCTGCTTTGCAGATTCTCATTCTTGTGGTACACCAAGTTCCTTCTCAAAGGTGGAGGCAAACTGCTCAACAAGTTCTGGTTGAGCCATCTTGCTGGTATCAATCCGTGCCTTTCCAGGCTGTCTAGCACGATGGAATTTCTTCAGCTGCAGCTTGACCTTGCAACACACCAATGAATGGTCTGTGTCGCAATCTGCACTCTGGAACGAACGGGTGATTAGCACGTTCTTCAGTGAGGTGCGCCTGGTCAGGATCAAGTCCAGCTGGTGCCAGTGCTTTGAGCGCGGATGTTGCCAGGAAACCTTGTGTTGGGGCTTGGTCTTGAAGAACGAGTTTGTGATGCACAGATCGTGATATGTGCAGAACTCGAGCAGCTGCTGTCCGTTGTCATTCATTCTGCCCACGCCAAAAGGTCCAAGACAGGAGGGCCAGGAGTCGTGGTCAGCACCCACTCTGGCATTGAAGTCTCCAAGGAGAATGAGTTGTTCAGAGTTGGGGATGATCCTGACAGTTGTTGCGAGATTCTCGTAGAACTTGTCTTTTGCCTCTGGTGTGGCTGTCAGTGTTGGGGCATACACACTGACGAGGGTGACTGGGCCTTGAGTGGTGTTCAGGCGGAGGGTGAGGAGTCGTGCAGAGCCAGTGCTGCCCGGTTCCACCATCTTCAGCAAGGTGTTCTTCACTGCGAAGCCCACTCCGTGTTCCCTGTGTTCGTCACTGCCCTTTCCCTGCCAGTAGAACGTGTAGTCCTTTTCTCTGTGTGCCTGCGTCAGCCAACCGTGTTTCCTGGAGAGTGGCGATATCCACTCCCAGTCTTTTCAGCTCATTATTGATGATGGCAGTCTTCCTGGTGTCGTTGATGTCCTTGAGGTTAGCAGCAAGTCCTGTCATCATAGTGCGGACGTTCCAAGTTCCCAGTTTTAGAGTTGGTCTCTTTTGTTTTATTGTCTTGCCTGGTGCGAAGGTTCTCAGCCTGCTGTTCGGACTTCTCCTCATCCCCATGCACCCAATGAGGAAAGCAAGCTGTGGCGGGACAACACCTTATTGGCTGGGGGCTGCCCAGCTTGAGGCGGGCGATAGCTGTCCAGTGAGATCCGATGATCCCTCCCACCATTGGGAACAACCCCTGGCGCCGCGCTCTATGCCAATTGAGCGGTGGCTTATAACCGGTAACTGTCACTCCCCGTGTTTTGTCTACGCCAAAGGCGAAGCTGGAGTGTCCTCTCCAGTGATCTGGTGTTCTACCTTCCAGCGTTGGGCGTTGGTAGGATTCAAGCCTGGGCAGGAAGATATGGAGGACAAGATGTTGCCCATGCAGCATGTCCCCCCTCTCCATGTCACTGATGAATCCAAAGGAACAGCAGGGCTGCTACAGTTTGGCACCAGCGCTGTTGCAGGAGCTGCCAGAACGATGTTGAGCACAACATAGAACTGCCTTAGGGGTTCCGACTCCGGATTTTTCCTCAGGATTGACTCCCGTGACCGGGTATGCCGCAAGGCAGTGGAGGTTTGAAATCAGGGTTTACCTTCCCCTAGATGGGCTACCTTCCCAGGTTGACGAGCCACCATCTACCCGAAGCATCTGGTTTTAAGGCGCCAGAGATCCACCTGACAGTGCTAACCACCTTAAAATAATGTTTCCAAAATAATTGTGATAGCATGTCAACCTTTGACCAGGTGAATTTTACTTCCTCCGCAGTAGATGGGCCTGCAACAGCTCTCTTCACGGACAAGACTACAGCTATGGTGACTATGGCCTGAGTCCCAACAGCCAATCACAGGTCAGAATTGTACCCACCAACAACTAAGCACCTTTTGACGGGCTGTTTGGATCTGAGGTCATAGTCGCCATAGTTGTAGTTCTTTTAGTGTTTCTATGAAACAAGAAAGTTACATACAGTAGTACTGCTTTAATAAGAGACTAAGTGATTTTAAATGTATTGACTGAATTGGCTGTTGAATTCTAAGTGACGTCTACCATTTAAGCTAGGTTTTGTGAAGCACAAAGTCTCTTAAAATACCTTCTGAAAAATAGTATCCAACCATTGGTCATTGCATTCACTGTATATCACCAAGGTGCAATGCCCACATAATGGATAAAAGAAAGAAGAGCCAACCGTCACAGAAAATTACCTGAAAGTATTTGTATTTATTAAAATGTTAAAGTCGATACATTTACTCCAAAATCCATGTCAGTGTTTTATTTTTTAGCCAACATCGACCTGTTACTGTCCCTCATTAATGATGTAATTGAAAGTGCTGAAAAATCAGCTAAACAGTGTGTGAAAGATCAGTTGAGCTCATAGAATCATCCCCTACATTGGATTACCTGCACAGTGAGCATGTGGTAGTGAATAAAGTGAGTGTATTTATACACAACCTCTATGCTTGCACTGTTGACTTGATCACTGTCCATGCATCTGCAACAATCATAATATTTACATCATTATCACATGTTTACTCTTGAAGGTGACCAAGTGTCCATCAGTGGTCCTGAAGGAATATTTAGCCTCCGCCTCCTTCGAGATGTCACACACCTCTACCTGTTAGCAGCAGGCACAGGGTTCACGCCCATGGCTCGCCTTATCTGTGCAGCCCTTGGAGACATGGAAGCCATCAGGTAGGATCTGTTTGCATCAGAGCTAAAACAGCTGAAGTGGCTGTCTTCTGATCTTGGTTTGTTTGTGGAGTTGACAAGATTTATGTTTCTATAGCACTGCTTTTATCCTTATTTTTGAATGATGAAACTCAATAAGCAAGGCCAAAATTTCAAATAAACAGGGAACGATGAACCACTTTATCAGCACTCAGACTGGATTCTACCAACAATGTTTAACCTTTAAATGGAATTCAGGCATGCCTGAAACCTGTAGTACCAACAGGTAATTTCACAGATTTTCTTCCCTGATTGCTGATCACTGAAAACACCCGCTGAAGACACTGTGGGAAGGTAAAACCTGCAGGGTCTTGGCCTGCTATGGCACATGATTGGGCACCCCTGCTATAGACTATGGTGTGTTCCTATGCACCATCCACCTCCACTTCCATGACAGCTGTTTTCTTCATCCTGTAATTGTAATAATAATAACCATATAGGCTTTGGTCTAATGAAGGAAAGTTTCAAGGTTCAAGGTGACTTTATTAATACCCGTAGGTAGATTCTTTTTACAGTCTGGAGAGGGCATCTCAAGCACACAGCTTTGAATGTCAAAACATTAAAAACACAGGACACATACGTCAGACAATTTAAGAACAGCACAGACTAAAGACATGGACATGTACTCCAGAAACTTACTGAACATGGCTAAAAAGACTAAAATAAATAGATAAAAAACCCAACTAAAATAAATAAAATCATTAAATATCAATAAGATATTATTAAAAAAATACCCATAAAACCTGTGGTAAGCCAGATAAAAGCATTATACCACACCAGAGACCAATAAAATAGTAGATAGGATAAACCACGTGAAAAGGCCAGACCCAAGAGTTTAAATAAAATGCATTAAAATGCATTAAGGCCTGTTTAAAAGAATGATAGCAGCAGGAACAAAGCTGTTCCTGTACCATGTGGTTCTGCATCTTGGGACTTTAAACCTCTGTCCAGAGGGTAAAAGCTGGAACTCACTGGCCAAGGGATGGGAGTCATCAGCTGTGATAGAGGTTGCCAGCCGCTGTACCTGCCTGGTGTACAGGGCCTCCAGACCCAGCTGTGACTCTCCCCCCAATAAGACGACTGGACCATTTAATGATCTGGGCCAGTGAGTTTCTGTCTTTGAGGGGCAGGTTTCTAAACCATGACACTAACGAGAAAGATAAAACTGATTCAATAAAAGCACGATAAAAAAGTGTAAATAGGACAACCTCCTCAAACAAAACAGGCGCTGGTGTCCCTTCCTGTTTATGGCCTCACAATTCAATTTAAAATTCAAAGTATTATCAGTAATTGTACCCAGATATTTATAAAATGTGACTTGTTCCACTATTTGTCCCTTAATCTTAGTCGGTTCAGGTGTGTTGGCATTTCGCCTAAAATCAATGACCATGTCTTTAGTCTTGCCTATATTCAGTTGTAGGTGCGAGTCCTCACACCATTGGACAAAGTCCTCTGTGATCGGGCCATGACTGTTTTCAGTCCCTTGGAGCAGGCTCACGATCACAGAGTCATCTGCATATTTTAAAATAAGTCTTGTTTTTAAAAGCACTCTGACACATACGGTATTAGTGTACAGAATAAATAACAAGGGTGAAAGCACACACCCTTGTGGTGACCCAGTGGAGGAACACACCTTGTCTGATAAAAAGCCACTAACTTTAACCCTCTGTGTCCTGTCTGTTAAAAAAATTAAAATCCAGCCCACAAGATTGTTACTTAAATTAAAATGCTCTAAAAGTCTCCAAGTTAAAATGTGTGGCTGAATTGTATTAAAAGCAGACGAAAAGTCAATGAATAAAAGCCGTGCATGAGCCCCACTCCCCTCCAGATGTTTAAAAAGCAGGTTAAGGAGAGTGAGAGTCACGTCCTCAACTCCCCTCTTAGGCCTATAGGCAAACTGCAAAGGATCAAGTACATTCTCTGTGTTTTTAAGAATTTCTGAACGAACCAGTTTTTCCAGGATTTTCATAATTATGGAGGTCAGAGCCACTGATCTAAAATCATTTAATGTTGTGGGGCGACTAGATTTAGGAACCGGGACCACGACAGCATCCTTCCAAATCCTGGGAACATGCTGCGTTTCCAAGGATCTGATGAATATCTTATGAAAGACTGGACTCAGTTCTTTTGCACAGGTTTTGATTAACCGACCATAAATGTTGTCAGGTCCTGGACTTTTGCTGACTTTTGTGGAATGAAAGGATCTTTCAATGTCCTCCTGTGTCACAGAGAAATGCCTGCTGTCACACAGTTCAAGGCTTAACGCCTGTATTTCTCTGCTGAAATCAAACATGTTAAAACGATTATCAAAGCCATTAAGAGCATTAGCAAATTCAATATCTGAGCTAAAACCATTTAAAGTGACACTAGTACTACTGGTTCTAGTGTTCTGGAGACCAGTGATCATTTTCATACTGGACCAGGCTGAGCCTAAGTTATTGGAAGCCATTTTGTTCTCCAGTAAGGTTTTATAGCTCTGTTTTGCCTTTCAAATCTGTATTTTCAGCTCTTTAGTGGCTATATGTAAGTCCGATGCCCCCCCCCCCCCGTTGAAAAGCTTGTTTCTTTTTCTTTATGGAGGACTTAACAGACTTATTAATCCAAGGTTTATTATTAGGGTATATTCTGACCCTCTTACTGGGTATAAGCATATCCCTGCAGAATGCTGAATATGAACAGACGACCTCCGTCAGTTCGTCCAAGTCTTTGCATGATTCGTCAAACACTCCCCAGTCCATGCAGTCAAAACACTCCTGCAGAGAACACACAGCATTATCTGTCCACACTTTCACCTCCTTGGTTTGGACTTTCTCCCTCTTTAAAACAGTCTTATAAGTGGGGAGAAGATGCACGCAGTTGTGATCTGCAGAGCCCGGGGCGGGGGGAGAGGGAGTGATTTAAAAGTGTCTTTAATAGACCCATAACACCGGTCAAGTGTCTTGCCACGTCTAGTTGGACAGGAGACATATTGATAAAAGTTGGTTAGGGTCTTTTCCAGTGACACATGGTTAAAATCACTCAGTACAAAGTTGGGAGCCTCTGGTGAGATGGTCTGCAGTTTCTGTATAACCTCATATATAGTATGGGAGGCGGAGGCGGCATCTGCCTTGGGGTGAATATATACAACCGTCATAAAAATCTGAGGAAACTCGCGGGGCAAATAAAACGGGCGCGGAGACACAGACAGGAGTTCAACGTCTGGCACACATATCTGTTCTCTGACAGTGACAGAGCTGCAATATCATCTATTCACATAGACACACCCCTCCCTCCTTGTGTTTTCCCTGTCACCTCAGCGTTGCGGTCCAATCGGTATGGGGTCCCAAAACCATCCAGGAACAGATCAGAGTCCTGGTCTTGCTCACTAAGCCACGTTTCAGTGAATGCCAGGACACAGCACTCCTTAAAATCTTTTTGGAAACAAACGTTCCCCTGAAGCTCATCACTTTTGTTCCTGAGGGACTGGACGTTGGCCATGATGACGGAGGGCAGAGGAGTCCTGCTGAGCCGCTGTCTCCTTAGGCGCAGTTTAATACCTCCTCGTCTCCCCCTTTTCCTTCTCTTCCTCACGCCGCTGGTGGAGAAGCCATGGTCCCTCTGGATACATGCTGGCACTCGTAGTGTAGTGTCTATCATGTCCATCATTCGGGTGTTCATTTGCAACAACATGTCACGGGCGTAAACATGACGTGTCCTCTGTGGGATGACAGCTCCGCTGACATCGGCCACCGACAGAGAGTGCATTAAAAATCCCAACAGGGCCAGATAAAAAGGATCCATGTCAGAAAAGCATCGGATGAGTACTCTCGTTCACAAAATGGTCACTGGATTAACATAAAAACATTTAAGAACATTAAAAAACAACATGAAAAACTCGGACAGAGACGCCAACTTTCCGCTGCGTGTGCATGCGCCACAGGTGCTTAAAATGCACCTTTGTGAAAAAAGTTACTTTAAGATGAGCGTCAAAGGCTGATGGAGGATCTAACAACACTTGGACACCATCTTGGACTGAGTGGGATACAAATTGTAAAAGTAAAAAGCTCACATTAATTCACAATGAAAAGGTTATAAGATGGACTAGTGAAGGAAATTAATTGAATAGAAAAAACACTTAAAATGACTTCTATAAAATAAATGTTAAAATGAGGCTTGCATATTTTTAGATAGGAGGAATTTAAAGATATTGTGTCCTCTTTTGACGGTCAACAGTGTACTCTTGTGCCGCACTCCCTGCCTTACGCCAGTGTTTTCTATCAACACACTGTCTGTTTTTTATGCTTTGCTTCATGCCATCTAATTACCAGTAGACAGTGCGCTGGCTTTGCGCTGGGAGGTGGAGGCTCATTTCAAAGAGGTGTGGCAGTGCACAATCTCATGTGCATCGGTATTAGGGTGCATTTTATAACAATGTGCTTTTGATTAAGAAAAAGTTCTGTCATCCGAAGCGCATTGTTTAATGCTATTTCAGCAGCGGTTTTTGAAATCACACAGGTTCTACTGACAAGAGCTCAGAAGGAAACCGCGTGCACTCGGATTTTCAGTTATTTCAATGGACAGAGTTGGAACCATTATAATCTAATCACTCATCATTTTTTAAATTATAATATACTTAATATTTTTTTAAATTTCATCCACATTGTCAATGTAATGGCATACTTTATCATTGGAGTCTATGGATTAGGCATTATTGTATGAATTTTTTAGGGGAATGAATGAATGAACAGGGAGCCTGTGTGTATTCCAGTGTGGATGAGGCATGTAGGAATGCACCTTAATACCAACATGCTGAACATTGCGCCGAGCCTCACCCACTTTAAAATGAGTCTACTCCTACAAGCACAAGGCGTGCACACATTTGTTTCCTAATTAGGTCACCAGGATGCACAGCTAAAAACCAGACAATAAGCTGACAGAAACAGAAAGCACCTGCGCAAGGAACAAAGCATATGGGGCAAAGGCATGTTTTAGATTGCTGAACCCATCATGTCCAAAGCTAACCCTGACCACCCAAAACATGTTTGTGTTCTCAGAAAAACCAAGCTGCTCTTCTTTAACTGGCGGGAAGAAGATATTCTGTGGCGCCGTGAACTGGATGAACTAGCTGCTAATAAAGAGAGGTACAACACTGTGGTGCTTCATACTGATGAATAGTTAAAAGATTGTGTAAGGAAGTGAATATTAGTACAGAACAATGATAGTTTCTGTGATTTATTTAAGGAGATGGCAAATTCTTAGAATTAGTGGATACTGTATTACACTTCTATTATTTTATTTAGCGAATGCAAAGTCCTTAAGCCAAGCAGTTGCCTCCTGGTTTGCTGTATGGAGGGTGTGTAATCCTCCTTCCAGTCTTTGGAGCGGGCAAGCCTCTATGATGTGTTCCATTGTTTGCTCCTCTCCACATGCGCACAGTGGGCTAGGGCTACTGCCCCATCTGTGAAGGCTGGCCAAGCAGGGGCCATGTCCAGTCCTGAAGCGATTGAGTGTAGACCACTGTCTCCTTGGGAGGTTGGTGCCCGGGACCTGTTGGTTGGGGTTTATCACCAGCTGTTTGTTTGGGACCTCCTTGGTCTCCCATTCCTCTTGCCAAGCTGTCTGGATGGTAAAGTCAGCTGGGGGAGGGTTTTTCCAAATCGGCCGTCTGGATGAAAGTCGGGCAGTGGGTGGGGTGTAGATATCTGCATGGATTGGTAAGTGAGGAGAATCTTTAACTTTTTGGAGCATCCTTTGAGTTAATGCTGCTCGCCGGATGTGTGGAGGGGCTATGTTTGACAGTACAGAGAGCCAGGGGAGTGGTGTTGAGCGGATTGTTCCAGTTATAGTTCTCATGGTTGAGTTGAGCTGGGTGTCTACATGGTGTGTGTAAGATGACCTGGACCAGACAGGGGCACAATATTCTGCTACAGAGTATGAAAGGGCCAGTGCTGAGGTGCGCAGGGTGGAGACTGCAAACTCCACACAGCTCACTGTTGGTCGGGGGCTGGAATCGAACCCACGATCCCCCGGCCGACGGTAAAACTGTGCTGCCACAGTGCTTCTATTAGAGTATATAAAAAAATATTATTAGAGTTTACGGAGATGCCACAAATGAAACTTTTAACAATTTAATACTGAAATGGCTTGCATTTATGGGCTGAAATCCTAAAAAAAAAAAAAAAAAAGTAAATCCTCATAAATTTTTTTAGTGGAATTTGCTGTTATGCATTTTAACATGAAGTATAATAATGAGTAGAGCAAACAGCAATCATTTGTTATACATTTTTTCCTCATTAATTTGTAACATTTTTACTATAAATTTGTGACTTTTTCCATGGACATTCGTGATGCCTTCATAGAAAATTTGACTTTTTTTCTCATAAATCTGTGATCTTTCCATCCATCCATCCATTTTCCACCGCTTTTCCGGAGATCTGGGTCGCAGAGGCAGCCGCTCCAGCAGAGAAGCCCAGACTTCCCTCTACTCAGCCACCTGCTCCAGCTCTTCAGAGAGGATACCAAGATGTTCCCAGGCCAGCTGGGAGACGTAGTCTCTCCAGGGTGTCCTGGGTCTGCCCTGGGGTCTCCTCCCAGTTGGACGTGCCCAAAACACTTCAAGTGGGAGGTGTAAGGGAGGCATCCTGATCAGATGCCCA
Organism: Pholidichthys leucotaenia; assembly: GCA_020510985.1. Taxonomy (NCBI): domain Eukaryota; kingdom Metazoa; phylum Chordata; class Actinopteri; order Cichliformes; family Pholidichthyidae; genus Pholidichthys; species Pholidichthys leucotaenia. Next base: position 295,728,598 of record CM035836.1, on the reverse strand, counting down.
TACCACCTCAACTGGCTCCTTTTGATGTGGAGGAGCAGCAGTTCTACTCTGAGCCTCTCCCAAAGGGGTGAGGAGCTCAGTCAATCTCTAAGGGTGAGTCCAGAAATTCTACGGAGAAAGGTCATTTCACCCGCTTGTATCCACAATCTCATTCTTTCGGTCATTACCCAAAGCTAATGACCATAGGTGAGAATAACAACGTAGATTAACGGGTAAATCGACAGCTTTGCTTCAGAGCTCAGCTCCCTCTTCACTACAACAGACCGGTACAATGTCTGCATCACTGCAGATTCTGCTCTGATCCATTTGTCAATCTCTCGCTCCATTCTCCCCTCACTCCTGAATGAGACCCTGAGATACTTAAACTCCTCCACTTGGGTCAGGAGCTTGTCCCCAACCTGGAGAGGACAATCCACCCTTTTCTGGCTGAGTACCATGGACTTGGAGGTGCTGATTCTCATCCCAGCCGCTTCACACTCCGTAGCAACCCGTCCCAGCAAGACCTGCAGGTCACTGCTCGATGAAGCCAACAGGACAACATCATCTGCAAACAGCAGAGATGAAATCCTGTGTTCACTGAACATGATGCCCTCCATTCCCTGGCTGCACCTAGAAATCCTGTCTATAAAAATTATGAACAGGATCGGTGACAAAGGGCAGCCCTGGTGGAGTCCAACTCTCACTGAAAACAAGTTTGACTGGGTGTTGGCAATACGAACCAAACTCTCACAACAGTTGTACAGGTACTGGATAGCTTGTAACAACCAGCCCGATACCCCATACTCCCACAGCACCCCTCCACAAGAGACCACAGGGGACGCGGTCGAATGCTTTCTCCATGTCCACAAAATACATGTGGACTGGTTGGGGAAACTCCCACGAACCCTCGAGGATGCTTGAGAGGGTAAAGAGATGGTCCGATCTGCCACGGCCAGGACGAAAACCACATTGCTCCTCCTGAATCCGAGGTTCGACCATCGGTCGTACGCTCTTTTCCAGTACCTTGGCATAGATCTTCCCAGGGAGACTGAGAAGTGTGATCCCCCTAAAGTTGGAACACACCCTCCGGTCCCCCTTCTTGAAGAGAGGAACCGCCACCCTGGTTTGCCATGCCAAAGGTACTGTCCCCGACTTCCACACAATGTTGCAGAGGCATGTCAGTCATGACAGCCCTATAGCATCCAGGGCCTTGACGTACTCAGAGCGAATCTCGTCCACCCCCAGGGCCCAGTCACCGAAGAGTTTTTTTTAACCACCTCAGCGACCTCAGCCCCTGTGATGGGCGAGTCGTCCCCCTTGTCCTCAAGCTCTGCTTCCTTTGTGGAAGGCGTGTCAGTTGGATTGAGGAGATGCTCGAAGTATTCCTTCCACCGTCTGACAATATCCCCAGTTGAAGTCAGCAGCGCCCCATCCGCACCATACAGTGTGGACAGGGAGCTGCTTCCCCCTCTGAGTCACCAATTTGCCAGAATCTCTCCGAGGCTGACCGAAAGTCTTGTTCCATGGCCTCACCGAACTCCTTCCACACCCGAGTTTTTGCTTCAGCAACCACCTGAGCTGCACTCCGCTTGGCCCGCCGGTACACCTCAGCTGCTTCGCGAGTCTCACAAGCCAACCAAGCTCAATAGGACTCCTTCAGCTTGATGGCTGCCCTCACCACTGGTGATCTATGATTTTTATCGTTGTAAATCTGCAATTTGTTTCTCATAAGCGTGTGATCTGTTTTCATAAATTTGCAGCCCTTTTCTTGTAAATTTGTACTTTTTTGCCTTATAAATTTGTATTTTTTTTCTTGTAAATTTTTTACTTTTCTCATACATTTGTGACTTCTTTCCCTTTTAAGTTGCCAGTTTTGGTTGTGGTTGTTAGGTCTAGTTTCAGGTATTTTACTTTAATAATGTAATGATCAAGTGACCCCATCAATCTGGAGGAAGATCAAATTTCATGTGTGCTGCACAGATGACCCAAAATTTGCAGTTATTTCAGTTCTAGTAAATAATTCAATTCAATTCAATTCAACTTTATTTATATAGCGCCATTTCACAACAACAGTCATCTCATAGCACTATCAACTGTAGGGAGGACCCCCACAGTTGCAGAAAGACCCCAGCAATCAGGCGATCCCCTGTGAGCAAGCACTTGGCGACGGTGGAGAGGAAAAACTCCCTTTTAACAGGAAGAAACCTCCAGCAGAACCAGGCTCAGGGAGGGGCAGTCATCTGCTGTGACTGGCTGGGGGGTGAGGGGACAGAGAAGAAGAAAAGAACAGACATGTAGAGAGCAAACAGCACGATGGGGACTCAATCTATGGGAGAGAACAAACAAATGTTAAATGTTAATTGGACAAAGCTAATTGTAGTGTAACAGACATTTTGCCATTTCACAAATTCAGAGTCTTAAATCTCATCAATAGGGCTTGAAAAGATCTTAAAAAGTCCTAAGCTTAACTTTACCCTTATAGCTGCAGAAACCCTGATCCAGCTTCATAGATTTGACACATTCAGCTAATGATGTTGAAGCAGAAGTTGGAAAAGTGGATGCTATAAGTCATACTTTTCCTGTCTGAAGCTCAGGGTCTTGTGTCTTTCACTGTGTGACTGTTGTGTGTCAGGTTTCAGGTGGAGTATGTCCTCTCTGACACCCCTGAAGGCTGGACTGGCAGGAAGGGCCGGGTAGATGAATCCATGCTTAATGAGTTCCTCACCAGGCCTGAAGGTTCTAAATGTTACATATGTGTATGTGGCCCGACAGCCTTCACTGAGCTAACTGTCAGGTATGGAAATGATCTTTTCCCTTTTTTTTTGTTTTTAACCCTGCCCTGTCCAGCAGCTTGGTAAGCAGAACAGATATCTGCTTCCCTTATTGTGCCAAACAGATTTACCTTGCTTAAAGGACCTCTGCTCATATTTGATATATTCTGTATATAAATAGTGCTTATAGACTCCTCTTGCTATGTAATAATTAATGCTTTCTTTAAATTGTTTTATTTATGATGAACCTGACAGGGGGGAGTGGGGGAACGAAAAGATATAAGGTGGGATGATGAGGGGGTGGGGAGGGGGAGAGGGGGAAAAAAGAACAAAAAACAGACGGAACAGGAGAAACAATTTCTGCTTCTGAGGAGATCTCATCATGAGCCTGCTATCTGCACCTGTAAGAGAACAGAGAGATGTGTGTGTGGGAGCATGAAACTACTATCCACTGTTTGCACCATTTTCCTTGACTCTAGTAAGTTTCACAAAGACTACAGGTACATCTCAAAAAATTAGAATATCGTGAAAAAGTTAAATATTTTTTTGTCACTGATTTCAGAAAGTGAAACCCATCTATGATATAGATTCATTACACAGATTTGACAGAGACACAGATTAGACTTTACCACAGATTAGACACAGATTAGACACGGATTAGACTTTACCCTCGGCCGGGGGACTGCGGGGATCATGAGATCGTGGGTTCGATCCCAGCCCCCGACCAACAGTGAGCTGTGTGGAGTTTGCATGTTCTCCCCGTGTTGCGCGGGTTTACTCCGGGATTTCTCCGGTTTCCTCCCGCACACCAAAAACATGTAGGTTTAGGGCGCTCGCGCACGCAGCGACCAGCAGCCGGTGGCTTGTCACCAGACTGCAAACCAAGTCTACCTCCGGGTACAAATAAGTAACAACAACAACAGAGATTGATATATTTCAAGTGTTTATTTATTTTAATTTTGATGATTACGGCTTACAGCCCATGAAAACCCCAAATTCAGTTTCTCAAAAAATTAGAATATTACATAAAATTAATTTTAAAAAATAGTTTTTTTAATAGAAATGTTGGCCGACTGAAAAGTATGTCCATGTACACACTCAATACTTGGTCGGGGTTCCTTTTGGATTAATTACTGTATCAGTGTAGCGTGGCATGGAGGTGATCAGCCTGTGGCACTGCTGAGGTGTTATGAAGGTCCAGGTTGCCTTGATAGTGACCTTCAGCTCGTCTGCATTGTTGGGTTTGGTGTCTCTCATCTTCCTCTTGACAATACTCCATAGATTCTCTATGGGGTTTAGGTCAGGAGAGTTTGCTGGCCAATCAAACCCAGTGATGCCATGGTCATTAAACCAGGTTTTGATACTTTTGGCAGTGGGGGGGGGGGTGCCAAGCCCTGCTGGAAAATGAAATCAGGTTCTCCATAAAGCTTGTCAGCAGAGGGAAGCATGGAGTGCTCTAAAATTTCCTGGTAGACAACTGCGGTGACTTTGGTCTTGATAAAACACAGTGGACCAACACCAGGTTCAGGTTCAGGTTCAGGTTCAGGTTACTTTATTTGTACCCGTAGGTAGATTTGTTTTGCAGTCTGGTGACATCCATATTTACAAGCCACTAATTACATTCAACATAGACACAAACACAGGCACATATGAAGCTGACTATAAACATGATAAAAATACTCAAGGCTCCATCAATCAGGGTATAAAAAGACAAAGAGATGAGGGAGAAACCAGAGGTAAGAGAGAAGGGTCATATTAAAAGTTAAAAACTAGTCAAAGAGGTTAAAAAACTCAAAGGTCTAAAACCCAATAAAATATTTAGAACCCAAGTGACATCCTACAAAAATAAGTAAATATAAAATGCAAAAATAAGTAAATATAAAATGAAGTTAATAAATAGGTACGTAAATTATGTACAATATATTTTTACAGCTTGTTCAACTCTTTGACAGCAGCAGGGACAAAGCTGTTTTTGTAGCGCTGGGTTCTACTTTTTGGGACAGCAAACCTCCGTCTTGAGGGAATAAGCTGAAAGTTGCAGTGCAAAGGGTGGGAGTCATCATTTAAAATGGAGGTAGCCATCCTCTGTACTTGTCTGGTGTACAGGGATGTCAGGCTCAGCTGTGACTCACCAAGCAAACGACTGGACCATCTAACTACCTGATCCAAGGATTTCCTCTGTTTCAGTTTTATCTGACCAAACCATGACACTAAAGAAAAGGATAAAACAGATTCAATAAAAGCCCGATAAAACATTGTCATTATGGTTCGGTCAACTTGGAAGCATGCAAGTTTTCTCAAGCAATGCAAATGTTGCTGACCAGCAGATGACCTCTGTTCAGATAAAAGTAAATGTTGCATTTCATTTGTAAATCAAAGCCCCAGAGACTGGAGAAAGAGCGGAGAGGCACAGAATCTAAGTTGCTTGAGGTTTAGTGTGAATTTTCCACAGTCAGTGATGATTTGAGGAAGCATGTCATCTTCTGGTGTTGGTCCACTGTGTTTCATCAAGACCAAAGTCAGCACAGTCGTCTACCATGAAATTTTAGAGCACTTCATGCTTCCCTCTGCTGACAAGCTTTATGGAGAAGCTGATTTCATTTTCCAGCAGGACTTCCCCCCCACACACACACACACTGCCCAAAGTATCAAAACCTGGTTTAATGACCATGACATCACTGTGTTTGATTGGCCAGCAAACTCTCCTGACCTAAACCCCATAGAGAATCTATGGAGTACAGTGATCCCTCACTTACCGCGATTAATGGGTTCCAGAACCGACCGCGAAAAGTGAAAAACCGCGAAGTAGCGTCACCCCTAATGACGTCATCCATAAATAATACGTACGTTCATTCGCTCACTCTCTCTCTCTCATATGATACGTGTGTGTGTGTGTGTGTACGTGTACATACATACGTAGATGTAAATAAAGTGTACATAAATATGTTTTTAGAACTCTTTTATTCTTATAACAAGATACGTAACTCAAGATGAAAATGATTTACTGCACAGGTTAATGAGAGCTTTACTGCTCCTCAGGTGACGCCTCATCGTCAGGTGCTGGAGGCGCAGGATCGTCGAGGGCAGCTGCAGGAGGCGGCGTAGTGGCTCGACGGGAAGACTATTTCGCACAAAATGGCACAAGAGAACAGCAAAAAGTTCCACGCGGCAAGACTAAAAGTAACACGAGCGATAAAGAGCAATGAATGCGGTCTTCCTTCCTTCATGGGCGCTCGGCAGGGAGAGGAGGTGGGTGAAACGTCTCGGCCAATCAGCTTGCGGGGTGAAACGTCTCGGCCAATCAGCTTGCGAGATTTCCGAGCCAAGCCAACACGAGAACAGCGAACAGAGAGGTGGATTTTTTGAGCTGTGCGGCTCTTCGTGTTGATACCTGATGGTCTAATGTAGTCTCCCTGCCTTCTGCTAGCGCCCGCCCATTATTTCTCAATTTTGAATTTTTGATGAATATTTTTGAAAAATCCGCGATGCACTGAGGGCGCGAAAGGTGAAGCGCGAAGTAGCGAGGGATCACTGTATTGTCAAGAGGAAGATGAGAGACACCAGACCCAACAATGCAGATGAGCTGAAGGTCACTATCAAGGCAACCTGGACCTTCATAACACCTCAGCAGTGCCACAGGCTGATCACCTCCATGCCACACCACATTGATACAGTAACTGATCCAAAATGAGCCCCGACCAAGTATTGAGTGTGTACATGGACATACCTTTCTTTCGGCCAGCATTTCTATTTAAAAACTATTTTTTTAAAATTAATTTTACAGACGTGGACAAAATTGTTGGTACCCCTCTGTTAATGAAAGGAAAACCCACAATGGTCACAGAAATAACTTGAATCTGACAAAAGTGGTAATAAATAAAAATTCTATGAAAATTAACCAATGAAAATCAGACAATGCTTTTGAATTGTGGTTCAACAGAATTATTTTAAAAAACAAACTCATGAAACAGGCTTGGACAAAAATGATGGTACCCTTAACTTAATATTTTGTTGCACAACCTTTTGAGGCAATCACTGCAATCAAACGATTTCTGTAACTGTCAATGAGACTTCTGCACCTCTCAGCAGGTATTTTGGCCCACTCCTCATGAGCAAACTGCTCCAGTTGTCTCAGGCTTGAAGGGTGCCTTCTCCAGACGGCATGTTTCAGCTCCTTCCACAGATGTTCAATAGGATTTAGATCAGGGCTCATAGAAAGCCACTTTAGAATAGTCCAATGTTTGGCTCTTAGCCATTCTTGGGTGTTTTTAGCTGTGTGTTTTGGGTCATTATCCTGTTGCAAGACCCATGACCTGTGACTGAGACCAAGCTGTCTGACACTGGGCAGCACATTTCTCTCTAGAATACCTTGATAGTCTTGAGATTTCATTGTACCCTGCACAGATTCAAGACACCCTGTGCCAGATGCAGCAAAACAGCCCCAGAACATAGCAGAACCTCCTCCATGTTTCACAGTAGGGACAGTGTTCTTTTCTTGCTATGCTTCATATTTGCGTCTGTGAACATAGAGCTGATGTGCCTTGCCAAAAAGTTGCAGTTTTGTCTCGTCTGTCCATAGGACATTCTCCCAGAAGCTTTGTGGCTTGTCAACATGCAGTATGGCAAATTCCAGTCTGGCTTTTTTATGATTTGTTTTCAACAGTGGTGTCCTCCTTGGTCGTCTCCCATGAGGTCCACTTTGGCTCAAACAATGACGGATGGTGCGATCTGACACTGATGTACCTTGACTTTGGAGTTCACCATGAATGTGTTTAGAGGTTGTTCTGAGCTCTTTTGTTACCATTCGTATTATCAGTTTCCTCCTGCGGCCACGTCCAGGGAGGTTGGCTACAGTCCCGTGGATCTTAAATTTCTGAATAATATGTGCAACTGTAGTCACAGGAACATCAAGCTGCTGGGAGATGGTCTTATAGCCTTTACCTTTAACATGCTTGTCTATAATTTTCTTTCTAATCTCCTGAGACAACTCTCTCCTTTGCTTCCTCTGGTCCATGTTTAGTGTGGTACACACCATGTCACCAAACAGCACAGTGACTACTTGTCACCCTTTAAATAGGCCGACTGACTGATTACAAGTTTGTAGACACATGTGATGTTAATTAGAGGACACATCTTGGTTAAACATGTCCCTATGATCACATTATTTTCAATCTTTTCTAGGGGTACCATCATTTTTGTCCAGGCCTGTTTCATGAGTTTGTTTTTTAAAATAATTCTGTTGAACCACAATTCAAAAGCATTGTCTGACTTTCATTGGTTAATTTTCATAGAATTTTTATTTATTACCACTTTTGTCAGATTCAAGTTATTTCTGTGACCATTGTGGGTTTTTCTTTCATTAACAGAGGAGTACCAACAATTTTGTCCACGTCTGTATGTAATATTCTAATTTTCTGAGAAACTGAATTTGGGGTTTTCATGGGCTGTAAGCCATATTTAAATTAAAATAAATAAACATTTGAACTATATCACTCTCTGTGTAATGAACCTATATAATATATGGGTTTCACTTTCTGAAATGAGTGACAAAAAATATTGAACTTTTTCATGATATTCTAATTTTTTGCGATGTACCTGTAGAAGACAGTCTTTGCACGACTTTCCTTCTGTCCGACAGGGTATTCACTTTACCCATACTTAAAAAAATGTGTACTATACACCAAAAAAGACACCTTTCCATTTATATTATATTTTTGAAGGGTGAAATGTAAAAGGGTTAAATGTATAACTTGCACATATTTTTGTGAGTGTGGGCTGCAGTAGCACAGTGAAGTATTGGATTTTTTCTTATTCTTTTGGGGTTGATACTTTTAAGTGCAACTGTATCAAATGTTCCTAGCTGCTGTCAGAGATTTTTCATTTTTCCCCATGAATCAAATAAATGTTTTGTTCAATACAGTGGATATAAAAAGTCTACACACCCCTGTTCAAATGCCAGCTTTTTGTGATGTAAAAAAATGAGACCAAGATAAATCATTTTAAAACTTTTTCTACCATTAATGTGACCTATAACCTTTACAACCCAGTTGAAAAAGAAATTGAAATCATTTAAGGGGAAAAATTAAAAAACTTACAATAACCTGGTTGCATAAATATGTACACCCTGTTATAACTGGGGATCTGGCTGTGTTCAGAATTAACCAATCACATTCAAACTCATGTTAAATGGGAGTCATCACATACCTGCCACCATTTAAAGTGCCTCTGATTAACCCCAAATGAAGTTCAGCTGTTTTAGAAGGCTTTTCCTGACATTTTTGTAGTCAAGTCTTACAGCATAAGCCATGGTCCGCAGAGAGCTTTCAAAGCATCAGAGGGATCTCATTGTTCAAGGGTATCAGTCAGGAGAAGGGTACAAAATTTCCACGGTGTTAAATATACCATGAAACACAGTGAAGACAGTCTATCATCAAGTGGAGAAAATTACGCACAACAGTGACATTACCAAGAACTGGACGTCCCTCCAAAATTGATGAAAAGACGAGAAGAAAACTGGTCAGGGAGGCTGCCAAGAGGCCGACAGCAACACTGAAGGAGCTGCAGGAATTTCTGGCAAATACTGGCTGTTTAGTACATGTGACAACAATCTCCAGTCTTCGTCTAGAATGGCAAGACAGAAGCTTTATCTTACGAAGAAAAATATGCAAGCCCAGCTACATTTTGCAAAAACACATTTGAAATCTCCTAAACACGTGGGAAAATGTGATATGGTCTGATGAAACCCAAGGTTGAACTTTTTGGCCATAATTCCAAAAGGTATGTTTGGCGCAAACACAACACTGCTCATCACCAAAAGAACACCGGGGGGGGGGGGGGGGCAAGATGGGGGGCAAGATGGAAGCCTTATTTTACGAAGAAAAACATCTATTTCTGGCGACATTTTGCAAAAAACACATTTGAAATCTCCCAAACACGTGGGAAAATGTGATGCGGTCCGATGAAACCAAGGTTGAACTTTTTGACCATAATTCCAAAAGGTATGTTTGGCGCAAACACAACACTGCTCATCACCAAAAGAACACCTTACCTACAGTGAAGCATGGTGGTGGCAGCATCATGCTTTGGGGCTGTTTTTCTTCAGCTGGAACTGGGGCCTTAGTCAAGGTGGAGGGAATTATGGACAGTTCCAAATACCAGTCAGTGTTGGCACAAAACCTTCAGGCTTCTGCTAGAAAGTTGAAGATGAAGAGGAACTTCCTTTCAGCACAACAATGACCCAAAGCACACATCCAAATCAACAAAAGAATGGCTTCACCAGAAGAAGATGAAGGTTTTGGAATGGCCCAGCCAGAATCCAGACCTGAATCCGATCAAACATCTGTGGGGTGATCAGAAGAGGGCTGTGCCCAGGAGATGCCCTCGCCCTCTGACAGATTTGGAGCATTTTTGCAAAGAAGAGTGGGCAAATATTGCCACATCATGATGTGCCACGCTGATTGACTCCTACCCAAAAAGACTTGAGTGCTGTAATAAAAGGCAAAGGTGCTGCAACAAAGTACTAGTTTAAAGGTGTGCATGTTTATGCAACCAGGTTATTGTAAGTTTTTTATTTTTCCCCTTAAAAGATTTTAGTTTGTTTTTCAATTGGGTTGTACTTGTTATACAGTAGGTCACATTAATGGTGGAAAAGTTTTGAAATTATTTATCTTGGTCTCATTTTTTTTTACATCACAAAAACCTGGTATTTGAACTGGGGTGTGTAGACTTTTTATAATAAATTCATTGTACCTACCCACCCAGACACATACCCTTTTTTCCCCTATAGCTAGAAGGAGAGCAACAAGATCTCTGAGAGATGTTATTGCCAGGTGTTAATGAATGTAGTCAATCAGTATCCATTTGTAATACATTTTAATGCCAGGCATAAATGGGGCCAGAGGGTCTGTTTTGTTTATTAGCCCAACCCAAACATCTTTAGGGTAAAACGTTTGATCTTCAGAGTGTGGGGTGTTACAACCCTTGGCTGTTTGTTTTCCTGATGCAGTGAGTCATCCCTGCCATAGAAGAGCTTCAGCAGTGCAGTGCACCACAGCTGGGCATAAGTCGCTGGGGATTGGCTGAAACTGGTGCCAGTACCGGTTCAAAGCCTCTGGCCGGGCAGTTTCACAGTTGGCAGCCTGACAGCAGCAGTGTCTTGTTTCAGCCTCCAAAAACAGTGTGCTATTTGTATAATTCTATTGTGTTACTTTCTTCCTTGTGACCTCACAAATGACTTTGTAAATACTTGTGTATAGCACTCGGTAAGACCACATCTTTGTATATAAATTCACAGAGCAGAAGGGGTGAGCTGCCTATTTCTTTTTACCCCCCACCCCCTTTTTTTGTTAGGGTAGGGAGTTAGGTGTAAGAGTGTCTTTTTGTTTCACGTAGGGACTAGGTAGCACTAATCTGGGTGAAGATAAGTTGGGTTTTGTTATTTTGGCCTTGGTTCACACTAGGGCTAAGCTCACTGGTTTGTAAATAATTCACTTATAAATCCAACACACAGAAACTTGTATTTATCTCCAGTTTTGCTTTTCTTTTGGGGGACCGGGACAGGATTTTCCCCATTCATTTATGTTGCACTCCTCTTCCCCTAGATGGGGGCATAAAACCCTGAAAATTAAATTTGTAACTTTGGAAACCTACTAGCTAGAGTGGCTAATGAGCACAACCGTTAATATGACGATCTAACAACAGCATAAAAGTAACAAAATAATAATAAAAACATACTTGTGTTTAACACCTCATCTCTTGTCTTTGTTCATCTTTCAGCTTGCTGAAGCAGCTAGGCTTCACGGAAGAGGAGCTCCACCTCTTCCAGGGTTGATGGCCTCTGGCTTCACACAAGTCCTTCCTGTTGACTGTGTGTGTGTCTGCGAGAGACGGGAAGGGCATTCATTTGAAATTGCTATTGTACTTCTATGCACCAAGGACGTGATGATGCTGGCAGGACACAGACTGCACACCCCTCTTCAATAACCTGGATTCTATAACAGCCACACTGGAAATGTTTTATTATTATTATTATTATTATTATTATTATTATTATGGACAGCTTAGTGCCATAATAGCTGATGGAAACAACAAAAAAAAAAATCATAAAACAGCTGTTTAAAGAAAACATTTATATGCAAAATAAAAAGGACAGAGGATGCAGCAGATGTTCTGCAAATTGTTGCTCATGTTTAAATTGGTTAGTAAAGTAGACTATTGTGAAAAAGTTTTTGATTATTTTGCAATAAAGGAAGCTAATTTTTTGATGTATTCTCTACTGATTTTATGCACAGAGAAATATTTCAAACCCTTTTTCATTTCATTTTGATAAATGTTTTTGATTTCTGAAATTAAACTACAAGTGGTTTTCTAATTTACCGAGCTGTACTAGTCATTGTACACTTGCTTGTCCACTGTATTGGGGAACGGAGGTGTCAGAACGGCATTCGAGTGTTGTGTGGGTGTGACATTTTTAGTAAATGGAGGGAACACCCTTTTAAAAAACAGCTGTGTACATGTGGAATAAGCCTAGGAGAATCCTTGAAGACCTTAATGAGCTTTTGCACCAGGCTCATTGACAGGAAACATGGGCCCAACAAGAGAGCTGCCAGTTGGAAAAAAACAAACTGGTATCTGCCAGTGGTACTCCTCAGCTTCTTTGTTGTTGAGATGTAATTGATATGGCCTTATGACCTTGACCTTTGACCGTGCAAACCCAAAACCAAAGTCAAAGGTCAGGGTGAACTTCTGTACAAAATTTTGTGACCCTAGCTTTACTTGTTCAATAGAAATAGGGCATAGGGGAACCTAATTGTGACCTTTGACCTTTTGACCCCAAACCCATCTTCAGAGGTCAGGGTCTCAGGGTGAACATGTATACAATGTTTGATGACCCTAGGTGTCATTGTTGTTGAGATATAGTATATAGGGCAGTTTGACCTTGACTTTTTGACCTCAAACATATAGTTATGGGTTGGGATCCCAAGGTGAACCACTGTACAAACTTTGGTGACCCTAGCTTTATTTGTTCTGTAGTAATAGGGCATAGGGAAAGCTAACCGTGACCTTTTGACCCCAAACCCACAGATGGAGGGTAGGGCCAAAGCCATCCACGATTTGTCTTAGATGATGATATTGATTTAAAAAAGGCTGCATCATTCCTTTGTGTTGGTACCGCATTCACAAGATTTTGGGAAAACCAGCCTCTGATGAATCAGCGCAGTCGTCTACCAGGAAATTTAAGAGCACTTCATGCTTCCCTCTGCTGACAAGTTTTGTGGAGAAGCTGATTTCATTTTCCAGCAGGACTTGGCACCTGCCCACACTACCAAAAGTACAAATACCTGGTTTAATGACCATGGCATCACTGTGCTTGATTGGCCAGCAAACTCTCCTGACCTAAACCCCATAGAGAAGCTATGGCAGGGGTCTCCAACCTGGGGCTCCTGGAACGTTTAGGTTTCTGTGGGAAATTTTCTAATTTCACTTCTTAATTGGTCCAATGATTTACAAATAATTTGTCGTTGTTGTGCATGTGTTCTGTAGGCACCCTTGCACCCAGCATCTCAGGAGCCCCAGGTTGGAGATCCCTGATCTATGGAGGATTGTCAAGAGGAAGATGAGAGACACCAGACCCAACAATGCAGACGAGCTGAAGGTCACTATCAAAGCAACCGAGGCCTTCATAACACAGCAGCAGTACCACAGGCTGATCACCTCCATGCCACGCTGAATTGATGTTGTAATTCACGCAAAGGGAGATGGAAAGTTTCAGTTCATCCCCTTCACAGTGTATGGCTGCGTATCCACAGAGCATATTTTTTACAGGTTTGACTAAACCCGAGGTTTAGGTTCACCTGAACCTCCGGCTCAGGTTTGACTAAACCTGAGCCGGTGGACGGAGCCACTGTTTATAGCAGGATACGATACAGCAGGGAAGAGCTGCTAGCATTCAACCGCCACCCGGTCCCATTGGAAAAACTCGACATACCGAGAGAACTGAGGTGAAAATGCCGCGGCTGCCGGGCTGGAGTAAGGCGGAGGACAAAAAATATAAGGTACAGACCCTCCCTTCCATCTATTGTCATGGGAAATGTACGGTCGATACTGGGAAAGGTAGATGAGCTAGCGGCTATCTCCCGTTACGATAGCACATATCAGGAGTGCTCTCTCCTTTTGTTTACTGAGACGTGGCTAACTGAACTAGCAGCAGATGCTAACATTGAGCTGGAGGGTTTTCACATGATACGGGCTGACCGAACACCAGACAGTGGCAAAGCAAGGGGCGGTGGAGTGATAATGTATGTTAACAACAACTGGTGCAGACCGGGACATATCACTGTTAAACAACGACACTGCAGCAAAGACATTGAGTTGCTAGCTGTTAGCATGAGGCCTACATATCTCCTGAGAGAACACTCACACGTGATCTGCATTGTTGTTTATGCAAATCCGACGGCGAACGCTGGGACAGCGCGTGACGTCATCCATTCAGTAACCAGCAGGCTGCAGACAGAACACCCAGATGCTCTTCTCCTCATCTCAGGCGATTTCAAACATGTTTCACTGTCTCCCATTCTACCCACGTTCACCCAGTATGTCACATGCCACACTAGAGACAATAAAACACTGGACTTATTCTACGCAAACACTAAGGAGGCGTACACCTCATCACAATTCCCCCCACTCGGGAGATCGGATCACAACTTGGTTCATCTCCGGCTGGTGTACAAACCCCTAGTGCACAGACAACCTCCGGCCATGCACACTGTGGAGTTATGGTCTGAGGAGACAATGGACACTCTAAAGGGCTGTTTTGAAGCCACTGCCTGGAAGCAGCCCTGCGATCCACACGGTGAGGACATCGATGGCCTCATTCACACCTTCACGGACTACCTCAGCTTCTGTGTGGACAAATCCGTTCCCACCAAGACCATACGGCGTCACTCAAACAACAAACCCTGGATCAACCCTGAGATAAAAACACTTCTGAGAGAGAAGAAGAGGATCTTCAGGTCGGGGAATAGGGAGATGCTGAAGTCCGTACAGAGGGAGCTGAGGAGAAAGAGCAGAGTAGGCAAGGACAGCTTCAGGAAGAAGATGGAGGACAAGCTGCAACAGAGCGACATCAGCGGGGTCTGGAGAAACCTCAAAACCATCTCTGGGCTTCAGAATACCTCCCCCCAGGCCACGGGGGGCAGGGAGTGGGCGAACAACCTGAATCTGTTTTTCAATAGGTTTGACCAACCGCCCTCCCCCCTGTCTGCACAACAACCACTGCTGCCTCTAAAGACATCAAGTCCTGCTGCCCACTCCCCACTCCACCAACACCCCCCCACTCCCAACACACAGCCCCCCATCCTGACCCTGACCAGGACCCAGGTGAGGACGGAGCTGAAGAAGATCAAGGCGAGGAAGGCGTTGGGACAGGACGGCATCAGCGCAAAGCTCCTCAAGTCCTGTGCAGCTGTGTGGGATTGTGACGTATATCTTCAACATGAGCCTGAAACTGGGGAGGGTACCACAGCTGTGGAAAACATCTTGTGTGGTACCTGTACCAAAAACTTCCCACCCCAAAGACCTGAACAGCTACAGACCGGTGGCCTTGACGTCCCACTTGATGAAGACCCTGGAGAGACTGCTCCTTGCTCACCTCCACCCCCTGGTGGAACCAGCGATGGATCCACTCCAGTTCGCCTACCAGCATGGCATTGGGGTGGAGGATGCGGTGATCTTCCTCCTTCACCGTTCTCTGTCCCACCTGGAGAAGCCCGGGAATATGGTGAGGATCATGTTCTTTGACTTCTCCAGTGCTTTCAACACCATCCAACCGATGATCCTGAAGGACAAGCTGCTGCGCGCAGGGGTGGACCAGCACCTGTCATCATGGATCCTGGACTACCTCACGAACTGGCCTCAGTTTGTGAGAACCCGGGACTGTGTGTCCGACACGATCATCAGTAGCACGGGGGCCCCCCAGGGAACGGTGCTGGCTCCCTTCCTGTTCACTCTTTATACTGCGGACTTCTCACACAACACAACACACTGCCATCTACAGAAGTTCTCTGATGACTCTGCGATCGTTGGCCTCATCTCCAATGGAGATGAAGCTGAGTACAGAGGGCTTATCCAGGACTTCGTGGACTGGTGCCATCGGAACTGCCTCCAGATCAACGCGAGAAAAACTAAGGAGCTGGTGGTGGACTGCCGCAGGCAAGGACAACCCTTCACAGCACCAGTAAATATACAGGGAACAGACATCGAGATGGTGACAGCCTATAAGTACCTGGGTGTTCATCTGAACAATAAACTAGACTGGTCACACAATACTGATGCACTCTACAAGAAGGGACAGCGCAGGCTGTTCCTGCTGAGGAGACTCAGGTCTTTTGGTGTACAAGGCGCGCTGCTGAAGACATTCTATGACACGGTGGTGGCATTAGCCATCACTTTTGGAGTGGTCTGCTGGGGCAGTGGCATTACTGCAACCGATAGGAAGAGACTGAACAAACTGATCAAGAAAGCTAGCTCTGTCCTGGGGCAGCGCCTTGATCCTAGGAGAGAGAAGGACGGTGGCTAAACTGTCATCTCTGCTGGAGTCCGAGTTCCACCCTATGCAGGACATACTGAATGCACTGAGGAGCTCATTTAGCAGCAGACTACATCATCCCAGGTGCACAACCGAGAGGTTTCGCAGGTCCTTCCTACCAACGGCTGTCAGACTGTACAACCTAAGCAGGGCTGCTCGCAGAGATAGCAAAAAGACGTAACAAACTAATAGTTTTTTGAAAGCAAAAGATGCAATAGACTTACACAATGGTCCCCTCCGGCATACAACTAGGAAAATACCGGTCGCTATGGAGAGTGAGAATATGTATGGGCACATAATCATACCATGTAGGATAAATAAGTAGACGGTTGTGCTGTTTCATCCCATCTAGCTACAATGCTCTGCACTGGGTGTGTTTATGTTTATATATCTATATATTTATTCCATCTAGCTACAATGCTCCGCACTGTGTGTTTATATATCTACATATTATTCCATCTAGCTACATTGCTCCGCACTGTGTGTTTACATATTCATATATTTATTCCATCCAGCTACAATGCTCTGCACTGTGTGTCTGTGTGTGTATATATATATTTTATAGTAATATGTACATATGTACAGTATATTAGCTGCTCTTGCTTGCTTGTTTTTTTTTTTTTCTTGCCTTCTGATTGTTGCTCTGAGTGTTGCTATCCCTGTGCTGTTGCAATCCTGGAATTTCCCCGTTGTGGGACTAATAAAGGCTTATCTTATCTTATCTTAAACAACGAAGGGGACACCAAACGCCCAAATAATGAATTAAATCATTTTTATATTAATATTTACAGGGCATCCGGAAAATATTCACAGCGCTTCAGTTTTTCCACAGTTTGTCATGTTACAGCCTGATTCCAGAAGGGATTAAATTCATTTTTTTCCTCAAAATTCTACACACAATACCTCCATAATGACAACATGAAAACAGATTTTTTGAGATTTTTTCAAATTTATTAAAAAATAAACTAAGAAATCACATGTACGTAAGTATTCACAGCCTTTGCCATGAATCTCAAAATTGAGCTCAGGTGCATCCTGTTTCCACTCATCATCCTTGAGATGTTTCTACAGCCTAATTGGAGTCCACCTGTGGTAAATTCAGTTGATTGGACATGATTTGAAAAGGCACACACCTGTCTATATAAGGTCCTACAGTTGACAGTGCATGTCAGAGCACAAACCAAGCATGAAGTCAAAAGGGATTGTCTGTAGACCTCCGAGACAGGATTGTCTTGAAGCACAAATCTGGGTAGGGTAGAGACAAATTTCTGCTGCTTTGAAGTTCAAAATGAGCACAGTGGCCTCTATCATCAGTAAATGGAAGAAGTTTGGAACCACCAGGACTCTTCCTAGAGCTGGCCGACCGTCTAAACTGAGCGAGTGGGGGAGAAGGGTATTAGGGAGGTGACCAAGAACCCGATGGTCACTCTGTCAGAGCTCCAATGTTCCTCTGTGGAGAGGAGAACTTTCCAGAAGGACAACCATCTCTGCAGCAATCCACCAATCAGGCCTGTATGGTAGAGTGGCCAGACAAAAGCCACTCCTTAGTAAAAGGCACATGACAGCCCACCTGGAATTTGCCAAAAGGCACCTGAAGGACTCTCAGACCATGAGAAACAAAATTCTCTGCTCTCATGAGACAAAGATTGAACTATTTAGCCTGAATGCCAGGCGTCATGTTTGGAGGAAACCAGGCACTGCTCATAACCATGCCAATGGTGGTGGCAGCATCATGCTGTGGGGATGTTTTTCAGTGGCAGGAACTGGGAGACTAGTCAGGATAGAGGGAAAGATGAATGCAGCAATGTACAGAGCTTTTGACCTCAGATTAGGGTGACGGTTCGTCTTTCAGAAGGACAACGGCCCTAAGCACACAGCCAAGATATCAAAGGAGTGGCTTCAGAACAACTCTGTGAATGTCCTTGAGTGGCCCAGACAGAACCCAGACTTGAATCCATTTGAACATCTCTGGAGAGATCTGAAAATGGCTGTGCACCAACACTTCCCATCCAACCTGATGGAGCTTGAGAGGTGCTGCAAAGAGAAATGGGCCAAACTGCCCAAAGGTAAGTGTGCCAAGCTTGTGGCATCATATTCAAAAAGACTTGAGGCTGTAATAGCTGCCAAAGGTGCATCAACAAAGTATTGAGCGAAGGCTGTGAATACTTACGTACATGTGATTTCTTAGGTTTTTTTATTTTTAATAAATTTGCAAAAATTAAAAAAAAAAAAAAACTTTTTTCACATTGTCATTATGGGGTATTGTGTAGAATTTTGAGGGAAAAAAATGAATTTAATCCCTTTTGGAATAAGGCTGTAACATAACAAAATGTGAAAAAAAGTGAAGTGCTGGGAAGACTTTCCAGATGCACTGTAAGGACAAATGGGCATTGTTGTAGTAACGAACTGGACACAAAAGGCCCAAATAAAGCAATAAACCATAATGAAGAGACCAAATGGGACATCAAGTCAACAAATGGGACACTTTTACAAATATTTGAGACCCATTTTTATATATTCCATCTATAATTTAGCAATATTTGGTTATTAAAAGCTTTCTGGAACCGTAATCATATTGACAGAAGGACCGTTTGGCTGCAGCTGGCATGTCAGCAGTGTCCATTTGTCAGTAAATATTAAAATAAAAATCATTTACTTAATTATTTTCTGTTTTTTTTATGTAATCCAGCCATTTAATGTGCTCAGTGCAAAAGTACTCTCAGCTGTGAGTATTTTTTGTTGCTGCATGCATGGTGCTGAAAATTTAAAAAAGTTCAACTTTTGGAGCTCATCAGCAGCACACTGCATTAATCAGCCAATCAGAATCAGGCTGAAAGGACACAATGATCAATATTTAACAGCAAAAGCTTGAAGTAACGAATATTTTCTTACCTATTTGATGCTGTTTAGTGCAGTTGGTGCAGTGCAAGCTGTAAAACCCAAAGGCAAGCTTTGATTGACAGGTCAAGCAGTTTCTGGGGTCCAAGGCGGAGATCTTTTTATTAAGAGAGCCGGTGAAATGCCCAGAACAGGTTTAGAGCATTTTCATGCACGCCGTGGACATGCAGCCTAAATGAAGTTGCCAGGCAACTCCTGTAGTTGTGATACCCAAAATGGCTAATGAACAAAGTCACATGAGTGGTGATGTCACATAAATATGGTCCATGTCAACAACAATAATTACATACCTCAAGTTACAGTTGGAGATGATGTCCTGGTCAAAGCAACTGAGATGAAGGTGGCAGCAGTTCTGTCTTGCAAATGACTTGAGCACAACCTGTCAAATATACACAAATACACACACACACACACAGAAAGACATAAATTGTTTTATATACATATATATACTGTATATATATATATATATATATTGTGGAGACTGTGGAAATGACGAGGCTGAGTTTATCTCATGAGTCAGGTTTATTCACATTCTCCAACATCATCCAAAAACAGAAAGAGAAAGAATCCCCCAACATCTGTCCCTTTTATACCCCAGGACATCAAAGCACACAGTCACATTGTACTTAATCCCCAGTAACAATGCATCTTCTTCCCGGTCTTAACACCCCCCACCTTCAGTCTCTGGCTGCTGGGCGAAATCCCCCAAGGCCGTCTCTTTGCCTGCCAAAGACCAAACTTTCACATCCTCGTGTTATCTCCAAAGAAGCCCAGTCCTTTGTTCCGTCTCAGATGTGAAGCCTAAGGTGGTATATGTATGAATCATACAGTGATATACATATGTGCATATATGTGTCCCACATGACCCCCCCCCAAACGTCTAAGATGGAACAACGTAATAACAGTCTGCATGTCATGGTAAAATTATTACACATCAGTCCACGTGCTGCTTGGGCCTCAGTCTCCTCCCATATCTGTTATAAACGGGCTTTACCACTTTCGTGGCGCCTTCCTGCTGGGGAGCTACTGTCTGAGGATGAGAACTGTTAGTCAATCCCTGTGGGTGTTCTGGGGAATGTTCCTTAGGGGGTCTGCCGTGCCGAGGAGCCGTGGCCAACAGCACATCCTCGTCGGCCAACGTAAAGGCGGGTTTGAGCCTGTTTATGCCAATTTTTTCTTTCCTGCCCCCCAAATCTAGCAAAAAATGCTTCTCCCCTGTTTCCAGCACTCTAAATGGTCCATCATAAGGTGGTCGCAACGGTTGGCGATGCGCATCGTGTCTGACAAAAACAAACTCCGCATTTTTTAGAGCCTTAGGCACAAAAACGCGCGGAAAACTGTGGTGAACGGGGCCAGGCAGCATGCCCGCTTCCGTGCCACTCTGCAACCGCTGAGCCGGGGAGCATTCTGGCGCAGAATTATCTGGGAGAAATTCCCCGGGCAGCCGAAGTGGTTGCGCGAAAACTAGCTCAGCCGGGGAGGCTTCTAAATCCTCTTTAGGTGCAGAACGCAACCCCAATAAAACCCATGGTAGCCTGTCCACCCAATTTGCATCCGTAAGCGACGCTCTGAGGGCCGTCTTCAATGACCTGTGAAAACGTTCGCATAACCCATTAGCCTGCGGGTTGTACGCAGTAGTGCGGTGGATCGTTACCCCCAGGCTGCGGGCCATCGCTGACCAAAGTTCGGAAACAAATTGAGGACCTCTGTCGGACGTAATGTCCGACAGGACTCCAAAGTGCGCCACCCATGCCGTTAAAAACGCGCACGCCACCTCCTCGGCTGTGGTTGATGACAGTGGGATCACTTCCGGCCAGCGCATGGTGCGGTCTACCATTGTCAGAAGGTGTGTGTACCCCTGTAACGGCGGGAGGAGGCCTAAGAGGTCCACGTGAACATGATCGAACCTCTTAGCCAGGATGTGAAATGGCTCCAAGGGAGCTCTCGTGTGCCTGTGTACCTTGGCTCGTTGGCAAGCCATGCAGGCTGCTGCCCACTCCCTAATGTGGTCCATATTTATCATATATTCCATAACCTACATATGTTGAAGCATGTGAGAATGTTTGGTGATTACATATGTAAGGCGACTTCACACCTCAGAACAGGACAAAGAGTCTCAACCGCCAGTGAAGATCAAAGAGCTTCCCAGGCACTGCGGTGGAGACCGGATGGGTTGCCCTGACCCCCCAGGGCCAAGAGGAGGAGTACGAAGACAATGGGGGGATTAAGATAATGAGGGATGTCAGCTTTGGATATGCATGTCTTTTGTTATGTGCAAGTATAAGTTCTTAGAGCCGAAGGTGTTCGGTCTCTTTTTCCTTCTTCTGCTGCTGCACTTAGATGAGACTTGTTAGAGGAGCTGATAATAAACTGTGGTTTATATATCACACCGCCTCGTTCTTTCAAGCTCTTCTACACTGGTGGCCCTGACGCGAGTATGGACCAGAGGCGTTCCCCCGCGATCGATTCATCTGTGGCGACCCAGGCAGACGCCGGCGCCCACGCAGACAGGGGAACAGATGGACGACGTTCCCCCCCGGCAGAAGTGATAGAGAGGGCTCAACCGAGCACCAGCGCCGCTGAGAGAGCCGAAGCAAGGCACTCTCACCCTGCGGACACATCAGTGACGGTATACACAAACGCCGTCGCTGTCAAGCTGCCGGACTTCTGGCAGGAAGACCTCGCCTCGTGGTTTCAACAAGCTGAAGCCCAGTTTACACTGGCGGGCATCACGGCCGACGATATGAAGTTCTATCACATCGTCGCCAAACTCGACGCCGCCACTTCGAGGTGTGTGCGGAGCATTATCCGGCGGCCGCCGGCCCAAGACAAATATGAAGTACTGAAAGCAACCATCGTGGCAAATTACGTCCCCTCAGCCGAAGAGAGAGCCGAGAGGATCCTGGCGGTCTACGGCCACAGAGGATGCAGACCTAAGGCCCTCATGGAGGACTTGCTGCAGCTTAAAGAAGAGGACAATGACAACTTCCTCTTCCAATTCATATTCCTCAGTACGCTGCCGCCACACATGAGAGGGACGCTCGCCAACTTGCGATGCAACACCCAGCAAGACTTCCGCGTGCTGGCCAACGAAGCTCAACGGCTCGTCAACGCCTGCAAGGAGCAGACACCCACAGCAGCATCCGCAGACTTCAACGCTGATGCCCAGAGCCACGGGGAGCCGCAAACCACTGAGCACAACCAGCCCGCGGTGACAGTGACACGGCCAAAACGTAACAGACGGAGCGATGTTTGTTATTACCACCACCGCTTCGCCGAGAAGGCTCACAAATGCGTTCCCCCCTGCAAATTTACGATTTCGGGAAACGCCAAAACGGAGAGCCGTTAACGGCAGTGGTTCTCGGCGAGAAAAGTAAGCTGTTATATGTGACAGACGGACACACTGGCAAGCAGTTCCTTATTGACACAGGAGCTCAACTAAGTTTTGTCATGCCCTCCCAAGCAGATCGAGCCATGGGCACCCGGGGCAATGGTGCGGTGGCAGCCAACAGCTCCAGCATTGACACTTTTGGCGAAAAGAGCCTGCACCTCCGCATCCACGGCCGCAACTACAGATGGACATTTGTTGTAGCGGCGGTGAGTTTTAACTTGTTGGGCGCAGACTTTTTGTGTGCACATGGGTTATTAGTTGATCTAGTGAACAGACGCTTGGTTAATGCACTCTCCTTTGCTTCTATTCCCTGCGCAGCTCGTATTTCTCCACCACCCGTGCAGGCCAGCGTCACCACAGCAGGAGGTAAGTTTGATCAACTCCTCACCCAATTTCCAGCACTCACAATTCCCAAATTCTCAGCCACAGTGGCTAAACACGGGGTTGAACATTTTATTCCCACAACGGGCCCACCCGTATTTGCCAAAGCTCGGCGCTTAGACGCGGCCAAGCTCGCCATAGCTCGGGACGAGTTTACTTCCCTCGAAAAATTAGGCATTATCAGACGCTCGAAAAGCCCCTGGGCCTCACCACTTCACATGGTTCCGAAATCCGACGGTTCTTGAAGACCGTGCGGCGATTACCGCAGATTAAACAATGCGACAGCGCATGACCGCTACCCAATTCCTCACATTCAAGATTTTTCACTGCATCTGGCGGGTGCGCGCATTTTTTCAAAAATAGACCTGGTCCGCGGTTATCATCAAGTCCCAGTTCGAGCAGAGGACATTCCTAAAACAGCTGTAATAACCCCTTTCGGCCTTTTTGAATTTTTGCGGATGCCTTTCGGCCTCAAAGGCGCGGCTCAAACCTTTCAGCGGATGATGGACGCAGTATTACGCGACCTCCCTTTTGTTTTCGTCTACCTCGACGATATGCTGGTAGCCAGCCTGTCTGAGGAAGAACACGAGCAGCATCTCACTATGGTTTTTCAGAGGCTAGAAGAGCACGGGTTAATAATCAATCCAGCCAAATGCAAATTCGGCGTGTCACAAATTGATTTTTTAGGACACAGAGTTTCTCCGAAGGGGGCAGTCCCACTTCCAGACAAAGTTCACGCGATAAAAAGTTTCCCACGGCCACAAACGGTCAAATCGCTGCAAGAATTTTTAGGAATGGTTAATCTTTACAACCGTTTCCTCCCCCACGCAGCTCAGCTCATGCAGCCCCTATATGACACGCTCAGAAAACAAAAAGCTTCCAACGCGGTCGAATGGACCCCGGAGCGCGAACACGCCTTCGCGGAAGTAAAGAGCGCCCTAGCTAATGCCACATTGTTGGTTCACCCCGATCCCTCGGCCCGCATTGCGCTAACCACAGACACTTCGGACTTAGCTATAGGGGCAGTTGTAGAACAACATATCAGCGGAATCTGGCAACCTTTGGCATTCTTCAGCAAATCGCTAAACCAAACTGAGCGTAAATACAGCACTTTTGACAGGGAGCTGCTAGCGCTTCATTTATCCATCTGCCACTTCCAGTTCTGGTTAGAAGGGCGGAGTTTCACGGCTTTTGTAGACCACAAACCGCTCACCTTTGCCATGGCTAAAATTTCCGAACCGTGGTCAGGCAGGCAACAAAGACAGCTGGCTGCGATTTCAGAGTTCACCACAGACATTCGACATGTGGCAGGCAAACTTAACGTGGTAGCAGACTGCCTCTCTCGAGCTGTGACATTGTCAGAGCGCGAGGAGACAGATTATACTACCTTAGCCGCAGAACTCTTCACCAACGCGGACACATACGCGGCCCCAATCCATGCAGGGATAGATTATGCAGCCATGGCAGAGGAGCAAAGTAGTGACGCGGACGTGCGCGTACTCTTGTCTGGACCAACAGGGTTAAGGCTGGAGGAAAGGGGTTTACGCGACGGCGTGCCCCCCCTAATATGCGATATCTCAACCGGCCGACCGCGCCCGTTAGTCCCAGCTACATGGCGCCGCCGTATTTTCGACTCAATTCACTCCCTCGCGCACCCAGGTGTGCGCGCCTCGGTTAAAATGGTCGCCGAAAAGTTTGTGTGGCCTGGCCTGCGCAAAAACGTAAAAGAATGGGCAAAAACTTGCATTTCTTGTCAGCGCGCCAAAATACACAAACACACAAAAGCCCCTCTGGAGCCTTTTCCAATCCCTGCTAGAAGGTTCGACCACGTTCATGTCGACCTCGTGGGGCCGCTACCTTCCTCCCAAGGTTTCACACACCTGTTAACAATGATAGACCGCACCACGCGCTGGCCAGAGGCAGTCCCTCTGCCGTCAACCACAGCGGAGGAAGTCGCTCACGTTTTTTTGACAAACTGGGTGGCACATTTCGGCGTCCCATCGGACATCACGTCCGATAGGGGGCCTCAATTTGTCTCGGAGCTTTGGTCAGCCATGACCAGCAGCTTAGGGGCAACAATTCACCGCACCACCGCTTATCACCCTCAGGCTAATGGGTTATGCGAGCGTTTTCACAGATCTTTAAAGGCCGCCCTTAGAGCCTCACTAACGGATACAAATTGGGTAAATAAACTTCCCTGGGTTTTATTGGGGTTGCGTGCTGCACCCAAAGAGGATCTAGACGCCTCTCCAGCAGAATTAGTTTTTGCACAACCTCTCAGGCTCCCAGGTGAATTTTTACCAGAGAACCCAGAGCCAGGGCATCTTCCAGCCCCGAGGTTTTTAGGCAGCAGCGGACCGGACTCTCTCCCCGGTCCGGCACATCACTCTTTTCCACAGGTTTTTGTCCCACAAGCTTTAAAGAACGCTGAATTCGTTTTTGTTAGGCATGAAGCTTTAAAACCAACTTTCCGCCCACCATACGATGGGCCATTCAGAGTGCTGGAACCTGGTGATAAACACTTTGTGCTTGATTTTGGGGATAGAAAAGAAACAGTCAGCATTGACAGACTTAAACCTGCCTTCTTGTTGAAAGACGAGCCTGCACGGTTGGCGAGAGCACCTCGGCGGGGTAGACCCCCCAAGAGAAAAGACTCAGCCCCCCTGCAGGGAACAAATAATCACTCTCCTTCCCACGCTGCCGATTCCTTACAGGAAGGTCCCAGCAGGACGCCCAAGCGGACCCACAGCAGTTTCGGGAGAAGATTAAAACCCAGACGGCACAGAGACTGATGCAAACTTCTCAACAGTTGTTCACTAATTGTGCTGTAACAGTTTAGGACTGATTTGTGATTTTACTATGCTGTTATGATTACCACTGAACTCTCTTAGGAGCATGGCTGCTGGAAAGTTTCTTCTGTGGCAAGAGGTGTAGCAGTTAGTATGTCATACTAATTATCTTAAACTGTGAATTTTTCTATTGTCCTTTTCTTAGTTGTTTGGGGGGGGGCTGTGGTCTATATTTATCATATATTCCATAACCTACATATGTTGAAGCATGTGAGAATGTTTGGTGATTACATATGTAAGGCGACTTCACACCTCAGAACAGGACAAAGAGTCTCAACCGCCAGTGAAGATCAAAGAGCTTCCCAGGCACTGCGGTGGAGACCGGATGGGTTGCCCTGACCCCCCAGGGCCAAGAGGAGGAGTACGAAGACAATGGGGGGATTAAGATAATGAGGGATGTCAGCTTTGGATATGCATGTCTTTTGTTATGTGCAAGTATAAGTTCTTAGAGCCGAAGGTGTTCGGTCTCTTTTTCCTTCTTCTGCTGCTGCACTTAGATGAGACTTGTTAGAGGAGCTGATAATAAACTTTGGTTTATATATCACACCGCCTCGTTCTTTCAAGCTCTTCTACACCTAACTTGTTTGCGCAGGCTCAGCCATACAAATTTCTCTTCTACCATTTTGATCGACACGCGCACCGCCGGGTGCGCCAGAGAATGGATCAAGTCAAAAACGCGGCGGCGCCACGCGGCCGGTAACACCGGGCGCGGTCGTCCCGTGGAGACATTGCAGATTAGGGGGGGGCATACCATCCTGCAGCACCCTGTTCTCCAGCCTTAACCCTGTTGGTCCAGACTGGAGCGCGCGCACGTCCGCGTCGCTAATCTGATCCGCGGCCATGGCTGCATAATCTATCCCTACGCGGACTGGGGCCGCACGCACTTCCGCGTCGCTAGCCTGCTCCGCGGCCATGGCTGCATAATCTATCCCTACGTTGACTGGAGTCGCTACGGCGCGCGAGAGACAGTCTGCCACTACATTCAGTTTACCCGCTACGTGCTGAATATCGGTAGTAAACTCTGAGATTGCAGCCAGCTGTCTCTGTTGCCAGCCTGACCACGGTTCTGAAACCTTGGCCATCGTGAAAGTCAGCGGCTTGTGGTCGACAAACGCGGTGAAATGGCGTCCCTCCAGCCAGAACTGGAAGTGGCGAATGGTCAAGTGGAGAGCTAACAACTCTCTATCGAATGCGCTGTATTTTCGCTCACTATCGCACAAAGTCCTGCTGAAAAAGGCGAGCGGCTACCAAGCCCCGGCTACATGCTGTTCCACGACCACCCCTATGGCCACATCTGACGCGTCAGTAGTGAGCGCTATGCGGGCCGTCGGGTCTGGATGTGCTAACAACGCAGCGTTTGCCAGGGCTGTTTTGACCTCCGAGAATGCTCGCTCCGGAGACCATTCGATTTTATTTGTGGGTTTTTGTTTTTTTAGCGCGGCATACAATGGTTGCATGAGCTGCGCTGCGCGGGGGAGGAAATGGTTATAAAAATTTACCATTCCCAAAAACTCCTGTAACGCTTTGACCGTTTGTGGCTGGGGAAAATTTGTTACTGCGCGCACTTTGTCAGGCAGAGGAACTGCTCCTTCTAGAGAGACGCGATGCCCCAAAAAAATCAATCTGCGTCACCCCGAACTGACACTTCGCTGGGTTGATTATTAACCCGTGCTCTCCCAACCTCCGGAAAACTGCCATGAGGTGATTTTCGTGTTCGTCTTCGGACGCGCTGGCTACCAAGATGTCGTCCAGGTAGACGAACACGAAGGGGAGATCGCACAACATCGCGTCCATCATGCGTTGGAACATCTGCGCAGCGCCTTTAAGCCCAAACGGCATACGCAAAAACTCGAATAGGCCAAACGGAGTTATTACCGCTGTTTTGGGTATGTCCTCAGCGCGTACTGGGACTTGGTGGTACCCGCGGACCAAGTCTATCTTAGAAAAAACGTGCGCCCCCCGCCAAATGAACGGAAAAATCTTGGATATGCGGGAATGGGTAGCGGTCATGCTCTGTAGCGTTGTTCAACCTGCGGAAATCTCCGCAAGGTCGCCACGAGCAGTCAGCTTTAGGGACCATGTGAAGCGGGATAGCCCATGGGCTTTTCGAACGCCTGATGATGCCCAACTTTTCCAGGCTGGCAAACTCCTCGCGCGCTATGGTCAGTTTAGCTGCATCCAAGCGCCGAGCTTTTGCAAAAACGGGCGGTCCGGTGGTAGTAATAAAATGTTCCACTCCGTGTTTAGCGACAGCTGCTGAAAATGTGGGAACCGTGAGTGCTGGGAACTGAGTGAGTAGTGTGTGGAACTTACCGCTTGCCGTTGCAACGTTGGCTTGTGCTGTGGGCGGGGTCACTCGGGCTGCACAGGGAATAGAATAAAAAGAAAGTGCATTAACCAGGCACCTATTAGCAAGATCAACCAACAAACCATGTGAGCACAGAAAATCAGCTCCCAACATATTGAAGCTCACTGCAGCTATAACAAAGGTCCACTCAAATGTACGGCCGTGTAGGGACAGAAGCAGAGTCCTCTCACCAAAGGTCTTAATCCTCGAGCCGTTCGCTGCTGACGCTCCGTGGCTTCTGGGACCCGCCAGCCGGTCAGCATAGGTAGGCGTGATGAAACTCACTTGGGAGCCTGTGTCCACGAGGAATTGCCTCCCGGAACGCGCATCCGTCAAGCAGAGCAGCTTGTTCTCTTCCCCGAGGGCCGTGGCTGCTACCGACCTTGGCGTTTCTCGAGCGCTTGAACTGGCACGGTGGTATACATTTGCGTGCCCTCTCTACAAAGCGGCGATGGTAGAAACAGAGGTCGTCTCCTCCGCGATCCTTGGCCCTCGCCGCCGCCGCCCTTGTCGGTGGGTCTGCTACCGCTGCCTCTGGCCCCCTGCCATCTCCGGTCGTTGTGCCGAGCTCCGTCGCTGCCGCGGTGGCCGTGCGCTGTTTGCTGGCGTTGAGAATCCGTTGTGCCTCTTGGGCCAGCGCGCGGAAGTCCCGCTGGGCCAACAACGGTGAACTGGCCAGGGTCGCTCTCTTGGCCGACGGTAGGGTTCTCAGGAAAATGTGGGTGAAGAGGAAGTCGTCGCCGTCTGAGCCCTTCAACCTCAGCATGTCTTCCATCAAGTCGACGGGCGTGCTATCTCCCAAGTCGTTCAGAGCCAGGAGCCTCTCCGCTCTCTCCTGGACTGAGGGAGTGAAACGCTGAATGAGGGCAGCCTTCAACCCGCCGTATTTGTCGTCGGCCGGTGGGCGCTCCAGAAGGCTCTGCACATGTCGAGCCGTGCGGTTGTCGAGCTTGGCAATAACATGGTAGAATTTCGTGTCATCTACCGTTATCCCCCGGAGGGCGAACTGTGCTTCGACCAAGTGGAACCAGGAGCACGGGTTGTCTTGCCAGAAGTTTGGTAGCTGGACTGTGGCTGCATTCGCCTGGCTGGCTCCTGACGAGTCCGGCTCGGGGGAATTTCTTTCGCTCATGATACGTCTTAGGGTCACCAGTGTGGAGACTGTGGAAATGACGAGGCTGAGTTTATCTCACGAGTCAGGTTTATTCACATTCTCCAACATCATCCAAAAACAGAAAGAGAAAGAATCCCCCAACATCTGTCCCTTTTATACCCCAGGACATCAAAGCACACAGTCACATTGTACTTAATCACCAGTAACAATGCATCTTCTTCCCGGTCTTAACACCCCCCACCTTCAGTCTCTGGCCGCTGGGCGAAATCCCCCAAGGCCGTCTCTTTGCCTGCCAAAGACCAAACTTTCACATCCTCGTGTTATCTCCAAAGAAGCTCAGTCCTTTGTTCCGTCTCAGATGTGAAGCCTAAGGTGGTATATGTATGAATCATACAGTGATATACATATGTGCATATATGTGTCCCACAATATATATATATATATATATATACTGTATGTGTGTGTGTGTGTGTGTGTGTGTGTACATAAGATAAGCCTTTATTAGTCCCACAATGGGGAAATTCCAGACAGTGTGTGTATAAATATATATATAGTGTCTACTGGCCCTGGCCCGGAGACTCCACAGACTCTTCCTTGATGGCAACAGACTGAAGAAGCTGTGGGATGGGTGGGTGGGATCACCTGCAATGCAGAGGGCTTTGCGGGTGAGGCAGGTGCTGTAGATGGCCTCACGGGAGGGGAGAGAGGCACTAATGATCTTCTCGGCTGTTCTCATTGTGCGCTGGAGAGTCTTGCGGCAGGGCGCGGTACAGGCGCCATACTCCACGGTGAAGCAACTGGTCAGGATGCTCTCAATGGCGCCTCTGTAGAAGATACACATGATGGGGGCTGGAGCTTTGGCTCTTCTCAGTTTGCGGAGGAAGTAGAGATGCTGCCGAGCTTTCTTGGCCAGTGATACAATTCAATTCAATTCAACTTTATTTATATAGCGCCATTTCACAACAACAGTCATCTCACAGCACTATCAACTGTAGGGGGAACCCCCACAGTTGCAGAAAGACCCCAGCAATCAGGCGATCCCCTGTGATCAAGCACTTGGCGACGGTGGAGAGGAAAAACTCCCTTTTAACAGGAAGAAACCTCCAGCAGAACCAGGCTCAGGGAGGGGCAGTCATCTGCTGCGACTGGCTGGGGGGTGAGGGGATAGAGAAGATGAAAAGAACAGACATGTAGAGAGCAAACAGCACGATGGGGACTCAATCTATGGGAGAGAACAAACAAATGTTAATGACCAGCAAAAAAAATATTTCATTGAGAGTGAGGAAAGGAGTGAGGCCCAGTGCATTACTGGAGGTCCCCCGGCTGACTAAACCTATTAGCAGCATAACTAAGGGAGGGTTTAGAAACACATGATCCCTCCCTAATTGTAGGCTATATCAAAAAGGTAGGTTTTAGCCCTATTCTTAAAAACAGAGATCGAGTCTGACTCCCGAATCCAGATTGGCAGCTGGTTCCACAGGAGAGGAGCTTGATAACTGAAGGCTCTGCCTCCCATTGTACTTTTGGAGATTCTAGGTATTACAAGTAATCCTGCATTTTGGGAGCGTACTGCTCTGTTAGGATAAT
The DNA here is from genome assembly GCA_020510985.1 of Pholidichthys leucotaenia. Classification (NCBI taxonomy): domain Eukaryota; kingdom Metazoa; phylum Chordata; class Actinopteri; order Cichliformes; family Pholidichthyidae; genus Pholidichthys; species Pholidichthys leucotaenia. Next base: position 295,697,696 of record CM035836.1, on the reverse strand, counting down.
ACGGTAGTATCAGATCTTTTAAATAAAAAGGAGCCTGATTTTTTAGAGCTTTGTAAGTAAGAAGAAGGATTTTAAACTTAATTCTAAACTCTATGGGAAGCCAATGAAGGGAGGCCAGAACAGGAGAGATATGATCTCTCTTTCTAGTACCTGTTAAAACTCTTGCTGCAGCATTTTGGATTAGCTGAAGACTTTTTAAAGATGTTTTAGGACAGCCTGATAATAAAGAATTACAATAATCTAATCTCGAGCTAACAAAAGCATGGATCAGTTTCTCAGCATCACTCTTTGAGACAAGATGCTCCTAATCTTGGCAATATTACGCAAATGATAGAAGGCAGTCTTAGAAACAAATTTAATATGTGAGTTGAAGGACAGATCTTGATCAAAAATAATTCCAAGGTTCCTCACAGAGCTATTAAGAGAAAGAGTAACCGCATCCAAACTGAAAGTTTGATTTGGAAAGGAATTTCTAAGGTTTTTTGGACCAACAAGAATGACTTCAGTCTTATCTGAATTTAATAGCAGGAAATTACAAGTCATCCAAGCTTTGATTTCCTTAAGACAGGCTTCTAACTTGGCTAATTGATTACTATCATCTGGCTTCATTGACAGGTATAATTGTGTGTCATCTGCATAACGATGAAAATGTATACAGTGCTTTCTAATAATGTTGCCTAACGGAAGCATATATAAACTAAAAAGAGTAGGGCCTAGCACAGATCCCTGTGGAACTCCATGACTAAGCTTTAAGTTGAAAGAAAACTCATTATTTACATGAACAAACTGGAACCTATCAGATAAATAAGATCTAAACCATTGCAACGAAGTTCCATTAAGTCCAACATAGTGTTCTAATCTATCAAGTAGAATATTATGATCGATAGTATCAAAAGCTGCACTAAGGTCTAAAAGGACAAGTACAGAAACCAGTCCATTATCAGATGCGATGAGGAGGTCGTTAGTGACCTTCGCTAAGGCTGTTTCAGTACTATGATGGATTCTAAACCCAGTTGAAACTCTTCAAGTAAACCATTTCCCTGCAGGTGGTCAAATAATTGCGTAGCAACAACTCTTTCTAAGCTTTTTGAAATGAAAGGGAGATTAGAGATTGGTCTATAGTTAGCTAAAGCTCCTGGATCTAGCGTTGGCTTTTTGAGTAAGAGTTTAATTACAGACTCCGGTTATGGCTGCCACGTAAGACGGACGCGTTTCACTCTGCTCTGCTCCTGGAGAAAAAAATCGGCAAATAACTCTCTCATTTGGGACAGAACGTATCCCAGCGTTTGGGCGAGGATATGTCGGCGAAGCCTAAGGCTGGAAAACCAGGTAAAGGAAAAAGCGAGCCGCCGAAACAGTCCAAATTAACGGACTTTCAGGTCTGTGACGCAGCAAACAAAACTCCATATATGGCGGAGGAGGCTGGCAACGGTGCGATATCTGCGGGGAATGGCGCAGATGCGCTGATGGCTGCCATGAGTTCAATGAGAGCGGACTTTTCCTCTAGATTTGATGGGATTATGACAGCGTTGGAAGGAATAAGAAAGGAATTGGGTGACTGTGTAGAACGAATGGCGCAGATGGAGCTCCGTCTCGCTAGTGCTGAAGATGACGTCACCCGTCTTCAATTAAAGGTGCGCACTTTGGAAAAAAAAAATAAATGTCTAGAAGATAATATTTTGGATTTGGAATCTCGGTCGAGACAGAATAACTTGAGGCTGGTGGGTCTTCCAGAGGAATCAGAAGGTCGGGACGTATATTCCTTTCTGGAAAAGTGGATTCCGGAGGTGCTGGGCAGCGAGGAGTTGCAATCAGCAGTGGTTCTGGAAAAAGCACATCGTATTGGCCCACGGAGAGATAAGGGACCGCCGAGGACCTTAATTATGAAGTTTCTTAGCAACAGAGACAGGATGAAGATCTTCAACGCTGCACGAGCTAAAGGAGAGATTAAACACCAGGATCAGCAGGTGCGGTTCTACCCAGATTTGGCCACAGGAATCCAACAATTGAGGAAGCAGTTTGATCCCATACGTAAGGAGCTGCGCAACCTTGGGATTCGTCATGGTGTAATCTATCCTGCGAGACTGTTGACCACGTATGAGGGCAGAACCCACATCTTCAAGACCCCAGAGGAGGCGCAGGAGTTCATCAAGAAGATCAAAGAAGAAGAAGAGACTGGTGGGAGCTAAGCATGAACAAAATATAAGGTAGAATAATTAAGCATTTGCACAGGCATCTGACTGACTTGAAGTAAACAGCAAGTTTACAAAATATAGATTGTATTATATATTAAAAAAAAAAAAAAACAAAACAAACAAAAAAAAACTATGATGTACAAAGTTGTTAAAAATTTTGGAGTTAAGTTGGAAAACTACAGAGGAGAGTTAATGTTACGTCATTAAAAGCAGTAGAGTTAGGGTGATTGGGAGGATGAAGAAGGAGTGGCTTAGGCTGTTCCCCGTGGATGTGGAACGGTCGATGGCTATATCGGGAGACGGAATTTTTCTTTTGATTTTGGGGGGTTCGCCACAAGTGTGGGAAGGGGGAATTTGTTTGTGTGTAGTTTGTAGGATGAATGTTCAACCACTCATGTTTTTGCTTCTCTGTATGAGCATGTTTACACTGCAAGGTAATCCCAAACTCTCTATTGATCATAAACCAAAGTGTTAATCTTAATTTAACTTCATGGAATTGCAGAGGTCTACAAAATTTAAAAAAACTTAAACAAGTTATGAATAAAATAAAAGACATGAGTTCAAAAATTGTGTTTTTACAAGAAACTCATCTAATAGAGGAGGATATAAAAAGAATTAGGAGTAGATGGCAAGGAAGTGTATTCACCTCATCATTTTCATCCCGGGCCAGGGGAGTTATGACTCTCATACATAAATCAGTCCCTTTTCAAGTGAAAAATGTAATTGGAGACAAACTTGGAAGATATGTAATCATTCAAGGTTCTTTGCTATTAGAAAATATAAATCTTGTGAACTTATATGGTCCCAATATAGATGATCAAAAGTTCTTTGCTAATTTATTTCTTATTTTATCATCACTTACAGGGCAACATATAATAGCAGGGGATTTTAATTGTACATTGAATCCAGGTATAGATAGATCAACAGGACTGGATTGTACGCACAATGGATGTAGGATGACTATTAATCATTTTATGAAAGAATTGAGATTGTTAGATATATGGAGAGAAATGAAACCACAAGTTAAAGCCTATTCTTGTTATTCCAGTACCTACAAGACATTCTCACGTATTGATTATTTTTTGATTTCCACAGAATTAAGATCCAAGATTCAAAACTGCTTTTATGATAACATCGTGATCTCTGATCATGCACCCTGTTGTCTAATATATGTAGATAAAAAATTGACAAAGGAATCAGGTAGATGGCAATTTCAGCATAAATGGCTTCAGGATGAGGAATTTGTCAAGTATATAGAAAAACAGATAGACGAGTACTTTGACATCAATACTACACAAACATCAGCATGTGTAAAGTGGGAAGCTTTCAAAGCTTTTATTAGGGGACATATTATTAGTTATACAGGATCAAAATCTAAGAAGACTCGAGAGGAGAGAGCTAAATTGGAACATAAAATGAAAAGTCTTCAGGAAAAAGTGTATGCAGGAAGTGATCCAAGGTTGGAGAATGAATTACTGATTTTGAGAGCTGAATACGACAAAAAATCAGCGAATAGAGCTGCCTCGAGTCTTCTAAGATTGAAACAATCTTTTTATGAACAAGGTGAAAAATCAGGAAAATTATTGGCATGGCAGATTAAACAATTAGAAATTAAAACACCAATTACTAGTATTATAAGTAAGGGACAGGTAGTTATAGATCCTTTAGAAATTAACAGAGCCTTTAGAGATTACTATGAAAAATTATATGATACTAAAAATGAATTTGATTTAACAAAACTAAATGGGTTTTTGAACGAACTATCTATACCGTGTATTCCAAATGAAAACAGGGAGATATTGGAGTCTAAAATTAGTCAAGAAGAAGTTGGGCTAGCCATTAATAATATGAAATCAGGAAAAAGTGCAGGACCAGATGGTCTTCCAGTTGACCTTTATAAGAAATTTAAGAATAAATTAATAAAACCTTTTTTGGAAATGGTTTTAGAAGCATTTCAAAATAATAATTTACCATCATACATAAATAATGCCTTAATTATACTGCTGCCAAAACCAGGTAAGCCCTCTAATAAATGTGAAAATATGAGACCAATAAGCCTATTAAACGCCGACCTTAAGATAATCTGTAAAATTTTAGCAAGACGAATACAAGAAATTTTACCAAATATTATTAATCGAGATCAGAATGGCTTTATAAAGGGAAGACAAGGCTTCCATAATGTAAGAAGACTATTTAATATTATTTATTTTAATAAAGAAGCACCGGATACAGCTCTCCTATCACTGGACGCCGAAAAGGCCTTTGATAGAGTTGAATGGCCCTTTCTTTTTGAAGTCCTACAAAGGTTTGGACTTGGAAATAATTTCATAAAATGGGTTCAAATAATATACAATAATGCTACAGCAGAAATCCTAACAAATAACAATATTTCAAAACCAATAAAAATCAATAGAGGATGTCGACAAGGCTGTCCACTTTCACCTTTACTGTTTACTATGGCAATTGAACCTTTAGCGATAGCGATACGTTTACATTCACAAATATATGGAATTAAAGTTGGACCAACAGAACATAAAATCTCCCTGTACGCCGATGACATAATTTTGTTTATGTCGAATCTAAAAAAATCAATTCCAACCTTGTTGAATTTAATAAAGAATTTTGGGGAAATATCAGGATATAAAATAAATAAAACTAAATCTTCAATATTAATGCTAAATGAGACCCAGAGAAATTACCCAGCCCCTGAGGTAAATCAATTCAATGTTGTAAATCAGTTTAAATATTTAGGAATCCAAATTGTGCCTAAGCTAGAATCAGTCGCCAGTGTCAACTATGAAGCCTTAATGACAGATATCAATGAGTTAACTCAGAGATGGATGTCACTACGAATGTCGATGATCGGGAGAATCAATATACTTAAAAGTAATATTTTACCTAAAATACTTTATTTATTTCAATACATTCCCTTATCACCACCTTTAGATCTATTCTCAAGAATAAAAAAAAAGTTAGTGGAATTTATATGGAACAACAGGAGGGCTAGATTACGTCTGTCTTTATTATATTTACCATTTGATCGTGGAGGTCTGAAATGTCCAAATTTTATGTTGTATTATTGGTCGGCACAACTGAGGTCTATGACATATTATTTTTCATCAAATGATCTCCCTCACTGGACTGAAATGGAATCATACAATTTACCTTTACCTCTTCCCATATTCATATACTCAGATTCGGCAAAAAAATTACAAAAACAAGTTAAAAATCCATTTGTAAAGCATATGATCAAAATATGGTGTGAAGCTAAAAACTATTTAAAAGAACCACAGTTACTGTCACAATTTAGTCCAATATGGGGTAATCAATATTTTAAACCAGGGAGAGCGGACGCTGTATTTAAAGTATGGAATTTAAAAGGGATACAAAAGATTCAGGATTTATATTTGCCATGTGCAGATAACATAATGTCTTTTGAAGAGCTGAGGATCAAATTTAATCTCAATAGAACACATTTTTTTAAATATCTTCAACTTAGAAACTTTATTCGATCAAATCAAAATAAAGCTCTCACTCGACCTATTTATTCATCCTTGGAAAAAATGATGATGAAAGATAGTAAAAGAAAGGGTATTATTTCAGAGTTTTATAACTCATTGACACTATCTTCAAGTGAAAATTCACTGAAAAGATTAAACTACTGGAAAGAAGATCTGCAAACTGAAATTTCAGAGGAACAATGGGAATTGGCTTGTACAGAAGCTCAAACCAAATCAATAAATGTACGCCTTAAATTGATACATTTCAAATGGTTAATGCGGATGTATGTTACACCGGAGGAGTTAAATAAATATAACAAAAATATACCAGATACATGCACAAAATGCATGGAAAGTAAAGGAACTCTATTTCATTGTGTATGGGAATGTAGATTAATAAGAATGTTTTGGGAAGAGGTGAGGGTAACAATTGAAAAAATAATCTCAAAACAAATCATATTGAATCCTAAACTGTTTTTGTTGGGTCTGTACCCAGAAAAGCATAATTTTAATTAAAGTGAAAGAACATTCATAGACCTCAGTTTGCTTAATGCCAAAAAATGTATTGCACTATTATGGAAAAAGACTCATAGACCAGATGTGACTCAGTGGTTAAGACAGATGTTAACAAACCTTCCATTAGAAAGAATAACATATATACTGAAATCAAAGGAAATTGTGTTTGAGAATATATGGAGACCTTTTATTGATTATGTAAAAAATTTAAACATAACTTTTGAAGAAGAAGGTGAATGATGTGTGTGGACCTTGTAAATTCCAAACTGGTGAACATAATATGTATACTTATGTATTGGATTGTCTAGACTAAACAGAGGAGCATTGTTGAAGATTTGATTTTGCTGGTGGTTGTTGGTGTTTTTAGTGCATCCTTTTTTTTTTTTTTTTTTTTTTTTTTTTTTTTTTTTTTTGTAGTACTTTAGTGTTAGTGTTTGATTGTTTGTATCATGTTTGTTAAAAAAAAAAAGGTTCAATAAAGATATTGTGGAAAAAAAAAAGAGTTTAATTACAGCCGTTTTAAAAGCCTGCGGTACATGGCCTAAAGTTAATGAAGAATTGATTACATAAAGAATAATGCTACCAATAAGTGGGAAGACTTCTTTAAATAACCTGGTAGGAATAGGGTCTAAAAGACAAGTTGAAGGTTTGGATGAGGAAACTATTTTGTCTAACTCACAAAGGTCGATTGAAGTAAACTCATCAAGACAGACATCAATTGAAGGAGTTGTAGTAGTTACAGTATTTAAGTTAACTGTGGGAAGAATCTGATTGATTTTATCTCTGATGGATGAAATTTTATTATTGAAAAAGTTCATAAAGTCCTGACTAGTAAGCTCTAAGGGAATGCTAGGATTGACAGAGTCCTGACTTTTTGTCAACCTGGCTACAGTGCTGAAAAGAAACCTGGGATTATTCTTGTTCTCTTCTATTAATGCAGAGTAATAACTCGTTCTAGCTTTTCTAAGAGATTTTTTATAAATTAAAAGATGATTTCTCCAAGCTAAATAGATTTCATCTAAATTAGTGGAGCGCCATTTTCTTTCTAATTGACGAGTCTTCTGTTTTAAGCTACGAGTTTCTGTGTTGAACCAAGGAGTTAGAAATCTCTGATTAGACTTTCTTTTTTAAGGGGGCCACCAAGTCTAGAGTCTGATGCAGAGAAGCTGTAACACTATCCACCATGTTATCAATTACAGAAGGAGCAAGCTGTCTATAGCTTATTTCCGTTGTGTTGACACATGGCATAGAGGAAACAATCTGCATAAATTTGGTAACAGCATCATCTGAGAGGCATCTACTGTAATAATATTTTTCTTTAGGAGCCAAATAGTCAGAAATAGTAAAATCAAAGGTTAACAGACAATGGTCTGACAGTACAGAGTTATGAGGAGACACTACACGATTTTCTATTTCTATGCCATATGTCAGAACAAGGTCCAATGTATGGTGGAGGTAATGAGTAGAATTTCCTACTTTCTGAGAAAACCCAATCGAGTCCAATATTGAATTAAATGCCACATTAAGGCAGTCACTATCTACATCCACATGTATATTAAAGTCCGCTACTATAATTATTCTATCAGATTTCAGCACTAAATCAGCTAAGAAATCAGCAAATTCGGATAAAAATTCTGAGTAGGTTGATGGGGGACGATAAACTATGGCAAATAAAATTGGGTTTAACCTAAAATTGCTAAAGTGCCCAATACTGAGGGCCAGGCCCTCAAAGGAATTATAACAAGTTTTTTGCTTTACATTAACTAGTAATTTGGAATGGTAAATTGTTGCTACTCCTCCTCCACGACCAGAACTTCTGGGATTTTGACAGTTTAAATAACCAGAGGGAGTTGATTCATTTAAACCAACATAATCCTCTTGCCCTAACCAAGTCTCTGTAAGGGAAATTAAATCAATCTGATGATCAATTAACAGATCATGGACTAACAGAGACTTGGGAGTTAGACACCTAATATTTAATAAGCCACATTTAATTTTTAAATTATGAGGAGGAACAGAGGCCAAATCATTCAATTTAGAGGCTTTATGTTTAATTTGAGTTTTACCAATATTTTGCTTTATCACTTTGGGATGCTTATATATTATATTTTTATTTACTTTGGAGGGAGCAGACAATGATTCTCTGATGGGGAAGACAGGGGCTAAGTTGAGGGGTGGCAGATGAAGAGGAGCTGCAGAGAGGCGTGTAAGACTGCGACTCTGCTTCCTGGTCCCAACTCTGAGTAGTCAAGGTTTTGGAAATTTGGATAAAAAAGATGCCAGATTGTTGGATAAATGAGAAGCACCATCCAAAGTGGGATGAATGCTGTCTCGTCTCAAGACCAGGTTTTCCCCAAAAAGAGCTCCAATTGTCAATGTAGCCCACGTCATTTGGAGGACACCACACAGACAGCCAGCGGTTCAAGGATGACGAGCGGCTAAACATGTCATCACTGGTCAGATTGGGGAGGGGCCCAGAGAATACTACAGTGGCAGACATCGTTTTTGCAAAGTCACACACCGATTCTACATTAAGTTTCGTGACTTCCGACTGCCGGAGACGGATGTCATTAATGCCAGCGTGAATAACAATTGTGGAATATTTACAGTTACTTTTAGCCAGCATTTTCAAATTTGACTCGATGTTGCCTGCTCTGGCCCCAGGAATGCATATGACTATGGCTGCTGGAGTCTCTTGGTTCACGTTTCTGACTACGGAGTCGCCAATGATCAGAGTTTTTTCCTCAGCGGGTGTGTCGCTGAGCGGGGAAAAACGATTAGAAACGTGAATAGGTTGGTGGTGTACTGGGGCTTTGCGACTAGGCTTCCTTCTCACCGTCACCCACCCAGTCTCCTTGCTGCTGAGGAGAGCTGGAGGACTGCTAACAGGGGGGCCTAAGCTAGCTAGCTCCGCTGCAGCTAAGGGGCGTCCGTCAAGAGTAACTGGTGCAGACGGTGTTTCAATGCAGCGGAGCCGAGATTCCAAATCAGACAACCTCGCCTCGAGCGCCTCAAAAAGACAACATTTATTACATTTACCGTTATCACTAAAAGAGGCAGAGGTGTAGCGAAACATCTGACAGAGAGAGCACACCAGAGGAGGAGAGGAAGGAGAGCTAGTAGCCATCGCTAGTGGTTAACCCAAAGCTCAGGAGAGTGAGGAGAGCAAACCACACAGACAGACAGCAAAACAGGAAGTGACGATGCGTTACCACAAGGAAGTGACGATCAATCCCAAAAGTTCAGCAATGTTGGTGGTCCAGGAGAGGTCCTCTGTAATGTGCACACCCAGGAATTTGGTGCTGGTCACCCTCTCCACAGCAGCACCGTTGATGGTCAGAGGAGTATGCTGGGTGTGCGCTCTTCTGAAGTCCACAACAATCTCCCATCTTCCCCACGTTCAGAGAGAGATTATTGTCTCTGCACTACATGGCCAGGCAGCTCACCTCGCTCCTGTAGTTTGTCTTGTCTCCGTTGTCAGTGAGACCCACCACAGTTGTGTCATCCGCAAACCTGATGAAGAGGTTGGAGCTGTGTGTCTGTGTACAGTCATGGGTCAGCACAGTGAAGAGGAGGGGGCTCAGCACACATCCTTGGGGTGGCCCTGTGTTCAGAGTGATGGTGCTGGATGTGTTACTGCCAACCCACACTGCTTGCAGTCTCCCTTTCCCTATATATAAAAAGTCTACACACCCCTGTTCAAATGCCAGGTTTTTGTGATGTAAAAAAATGAGACCAAGATAAATAATTTCAAAACTTTTTCCACCGTTAATGTGACCTATAACCTGTACAACCCAATTGAAAAACAAACTAAAATCTTTTAAGGGGAAAAATAAATAATAAAAAACTTACAATAGCCTGTTTGCATAAATATGCACTGTAGCCACACATGTGCCTTGCATAATGCCTCACATCTTTTTTTTTTTTTTTGTTACTTATTTGTACCCGTAGGTAGACTTGGTTTGCAGTCTGGTGACAAGCCACCGGCTGCTGGTCGCTGCATGCGCGAGCGCCCTAAACCTACATGTTTTTGGTATGCGGGAGGAAACTGGAGAAATCCCGGAGTAAACCCACGCAACACGGGGAGAACATGCAAACTCCACACAGCTCACTGTTGGTCGGGGGCTGGGATCGAACCCACGATCTCATGATCCCCGCGATCCCCCGGCCGAGGGTAAAACTGTGCTGCCACAGTGCTAAACCACTGCGCCACCGTGCAGCCCAGATCTTAGATAAGAACAAAGTGTAGAGTTTCCTTGGAGATAACAGAAAGCTGTGAAATGTGATCTTTTGTATGTCAGAGACGGTGTGGAGTTTCCTTTGTATGCCAGAGTCTGTGAGGGGGATGTGTAAGGATTAAGGAAGTGCATGCAAAGTGACCTTTTATGTGAATGCATTGTGACCTTTTGATATGCAGAAGGACCTGAGTATATAAGTGAAGAGTTCTGTTTGAGAGGTCCTCTTTTCTACTATGCTCATGAGAGAGAATGTGTAATAAACTGCTTGAGATCAGCTTGCCTCATCATTTGCACATTCTACACTGGTGACCCAAGACGAAGCATGCAACACGAGGAGAATTCCTCGGCGCCAGCCTCGTTGGGAGCCCCCAGCCAAACGTATGCCGTTACGGTCCAGCTACCGGACTTTTGGCAGCACAACCCGCGCTCCTGGTTCCACCTGGTTGAGGCACAGTTCGCTCTCTGGGGAATATCGGTAGATGACACGAAATTCTACCATGTAATCGCAAAGCTCAATAACCACACGGCTCAGCATGTGGGGAGCCTTCTGGAGCAGCCACCAGCCAGCGACAAATACGGCACGTTGAAGGCTGCACTCATCCAGCACTACACGCTCTCGGTTGAGGAGAGAGCAGAGAGACTCCTGGCGCTGACCGAGTTGGGAGATGGCACGCCCGCTGACCTGATGGAGAAGATGCTGAGGTTGAAAGGCTCGGACGATGACCACTTCATCTTTACCCACATTTTCCTCAGGACCCTACCGTCAGAGACGAGAGCGACCCTGGCCAGTTCGCCATTATTGGCCCAGCGGGACTACCGCGCGCTGGCCCGGGAGGCGCATCAGATTGTCAACGCCAGCAGACAGGGCGAGGCCACGGCGGCAGCGACGGAGCTCGGCGCGACGGCCGGAGATGGCAGGGAACCAGGGACAGCGGTAGCAGAACCACCGACGACGGCAGCGGCGGGGGCCAAGGAACGCGGAGGAGACACCCTTTGTTTCTACCACCGCCACTTTGCAGAGAAGGCAAGCAAATGTATACCACCGTGCCAGTTCAAAGCGCTCGGGAAACGCCAAGACCGGGGGTCGGTAGCAGCTGCGACCCTCGGGGAGGAGAACAAGCTGCTCTACTTGACGGACGCACGCTCGGGGAGGCATTTCCTTGTGGACACAGGCGCCCAGTTGAGTTTCATCACGCCTTCCTCCGCTGACCGGCTGGCAGGTTCCAGCGGTCCCGAGATGGCAGCAGCGAACGGCTCGAGGATTAAGACCTTTGGTGAGAGGACTCTGCTTCTGTCTCTACACGGCCGTACATTTGGGTGGACTTTTGTCATAGCAGCACTGAATTTCAATATATTGGGGGCTGATTTTTTGTGCTCACATGGTTTGTTGGTTGATGTCGCTAACAGGCGCCTGGTTAATGCACTTTCTTTTGACTCTATTCCCTGTACAGCTCGAGCGGCCCGGCCAACAGCACAAGCCAACGTCACAGCTGCAAGCGGTAAGTTCCACACTCTGCTCACTCAGTTCCCAGCACTCACGGTCCCCACATTTTCGGCAACCGTCACTAAACACGGGGTGGAACATTTTATTACCACTACCGGACCGCCCATTTTTGCAAAAGCTCGGCGCTTGGATGCAGCTAAGCTGGCCATAGCGTGCGAGGAGTTCGCCAACCTGGAGAGGTTGGGCATCATCAGGCGTTCAAACAGCCCATGGGCTTCCCCGCTACACATGGTTCCTAAGGCTGATGGTTCGTGGCGACCTTGCGGGGATTTCCGCAGGTTAAACAACGCCACAGCTCACGACCGCTACCCAATCCCTCACATCCAAGATTTTTCAGTTCATTTGGCAGGAGCGCGCGTTTTTTCTAAAATAGACTTGGTCCGCGGTTACCACCAAGTCCCAGTGCGCGCTGAGGACATACCCAAAACAGCGGTGATAACTCCGTTCGGTCTATTCGAGTTTTTGTGCATGCCATTCAGGCTTAAAGGGGCTGCGCAGACGTTCCAACGCATGATGGATGCGGTGCTGCCCGATTTCCCTTTCGTATTCGTCTACCTGGACGATATTTTGGTAGCCAGCGCGTCCGAAGACGAACACGAAGCCCACCTCACGACGGTTTTCCGGAGGTTGGGAGAGCACGGTTTAATAATCAACCCAGCGAAGTGTCAGTTCGGGGTGACGCAGATTGATTTTTTGGGGCACTGCGTCTCTCCCGAAGGAGCGGTACCGCTGCCTGACAAAGTGCGCGCGGTAGCAGATTTTCCCCGACCACAAACGGTCAGGGCGTTACAGGAGTTCTTGGGAATGGTGAATTTTTATAACCGTTTCCTCCCCCGCGCAGCACAGCTCATGCAACCACTGTACGACGCGCTCAAAAAGCAGAAACCTGCGAATAAGATCGAATGGTCCCCAGAGCGAGAGCAGGCGTTCTCGGAAGTCAAGGCAGCCCTGGCAAACGCTGCGTTGCTGGCACATCCAGACCCAACGGCCTGCATAGCACTCACTACTGACGCGTCAGATGTGGCCATAGGGGCGGTTGTGGAGCAGCGTGTAGCCGGCGCTTGGCAACCGCTCGCCTTTTTCAGCAGGACTTTGCGCGATAGTGAACGTAAATACAGCACGTTTGACAGGGAGTTGCTGGCTCTCCACTTGGCTATTCGCCACTTCCAGTTCTGGCTGGAAGGGCGCTGTTTCACCGCGTTCGTTGACCACAAGCCTCTAACATTCGCGATGGCCAAGGTTTCAGAACCTTGGTCGGGTCGGCAGCAGAGACAGCTGGCCGCGATCTCAGAGTTTACTACCGATATTCAGCATGTCTCGGGTAAACTGAATGTAGTGGCAGACTGCCTCTCACGCGTCGTGGCGTTCCCGGTCCACGTGGGGATAGATTACGCAGCCATGGCTGCGGAGCAGGTTAGTGACGCAGATGTGCGCGCGCTCCAGTCTGGACCAACAGGGTTAAGGCTGGAGAGCAGGGTGCTGCAAGACGGTATGCCCCCTCTAATCTGCGATGTCTCCACAGGGCGACCGCGTCCCGTGGTACCGGCTGCGTGGCGCCGCCGCGTTTTTGACTCGGTTCATTCTTTAGCGCACCCGGGAGTGCGCGCGTCAATCAAGATGGTAGGAGAGAAATTTGTGTGGCCGAGTCTTCGCAAACAGGTGAAAGAGTGGGCAGCAGCCTGCATGGCGTGCCAACGAGCCAAAGTACACAGACACATGAGGGCTCCCTTGGAGCCGTTTCACATCCCGGCTAAGAGGTTTGACCATGTTCACGTGGACCTCGTGGGCCCCCTCCCGCCATCACAGGGGTGCACGCACCTTCTGACAATGGTGGACCGCACCACGTGATGGCCAGAGGTGGTTCCACTGGCGTCATCCACAGCCGAGGAGGTAACGCGCGCGTTTTGGAGTCCCGTCGTCCGACAGAGGCCCTCAATTTGTTTCCGAACTTTGGTCAGCAATGGCTCACAGCCTGGGTGTCACAATTCACCGCACAACCGCGTACAATCCTCAGGCTAACGGGTTATGTGAACGTTTTCATAGGTCACTGAAAGCGGCTCTCAGGGCGTCACTGACGGATGCAAATTGGGTAGACAAGCTACCGTGGGTTTTATTAGGGTTGCGTTCTGCACCTAAAGAAGACTTAGAAGCTTCCCCAGCTGAACTCGTTTTTGCGGAGGTGGAGGGGGGTGGGGGGCAGGAAGTGCCGGCAGGAGACAGTGAAATCGTCTGAGCCGCGCAAAAATTGCTTGTGGGTCCGCGATGTCAAAGGGCTGTCCCGTTGAACGTGCAGAGGTCCACAAGAAGAAAAATTAGTCACTGACTCCTCCCGCGATTAAGTCCTGCAAGGATTAATAGTGGCCGTGAAGAAAAGCAGGGGCGGCTGTAAGAAAAAAACAAAGGCAAAGGGACTTGGCGTGTTGACTTTAGGTGCGGGCAAAACCTTAAAGCACTCGGGAACCGCAAACCGCTGAATTCCCGTTGTGTGTCGTGGCTGAGACCATTAGCAAATCCTTCGTGCATGCTGCGTGCGTGCTTCAGGTGTGGGAGCAGCCCTGAAGGCTTTGTGTGCAGCGGCGAAGGAGGATGGGGGTCTGTAGAGCCGTATCCTGTGCGTGGTGCGCCGTCCTCGTAACTCCCCGGTGCGTGTGCCGGGGCTCCGTGCATTGTTGGGCCAGCTGGAGAGGAGACAGGGTCAGGGAGCGTAATCATCCCTGTTCAATGTGTTGGAGCGGTGAAAGGAAGTAGACGATCTTTGTCCCTCGGGCTCGTGCAGATGCGTTGGAGTGGTGAGAGGGAGGAGACTATCTTTGTCACTCGCTTGGCCATGGTGCGTTCAGGTCCACGCGCTGCATTCTCCGTCGGCCATGGAGGTCGCCGTCGTGGAGAGGGGACGAGGTGCATGTGCTCTCGTGTGGAGGAGCTGTGAGCGCGGCCGGTCCAGCGTGGATGTGTAGATCTCAGGCGTGCAGATCTCACCATGAAGTTTGCTGCGGCTTTCCCGGTCGTGGGTGATGTCCTGAGAGTTCACTGAAGCAGAAGGCAGCTGCTGCGTTCGCTTGTCGTTGGAGCATCGCCGCCAGGTGCTGCGTTCGCCGGCAGCGTGGCTGTCCAAGCCAGAAGGTTGCGTCGCACAAAGCGTGTGCGTATTCGGGGTCACCAGTGAAGCGGATGATAAAATAAAGGCAGCGATGAGAGGTTTTTAAGCAGGTTTATAAAATCATACCGCCATCACGGAGCTCGCCCCGGCGCCGTGCATGCACGCCGGGAGCAAGCCTGGAGGCTCTCAGCAGAGAGACATAAGAGTGAGTGTGTCAGCAGCAGTTGCAGGAATGAGAGAGTGAGTTACAGAATATGTGCGGTATTTATACCCAGTTACAACAATACACGAAAGAGCATTCACAGCAGTTGGTATGGGCATTTGCATTTGAGAGACACAGTGAGAACAGGAAGCATGAACACAATGCATGAATGGGACATTAACATCACAATACTGAGCCGGAACAAGCCAGACGGAGCGGGGCTGCCTGTAGACATTAATACACACATTTCACTGTTCTGTTATTTGCTCTAGCCGAGCGCTGTGTCTGTCTCAGTCTGTTGTGGGGGTTGCCCCATACACTCATTCTTTTTGGGTAGGAGTCGATCAGCGTAGCACATCTTGATGTGGCAATATTTGCCTGACCTTCTCTGCAAAAATGCTCCAAATTTGTTAGATTGTGAGGGAATCTCCTGTGCACAGCCCTCTTCATATCACCCCACAGATGTTCGATCAGATTCAGGTCTGGACTCTGGCTGGGCCATTCCAAGACTTTCATCTTCTTCTGGTGAAGTCATTCTTTTGTTGATTTGGATGTGTGCTTTGGGTTACTGTCATGCTGGAATATGAAGTTCATCTTCATCTTTCTAGCAGAAGCCTGAAGGTTTTGTGCCAACACTAACTGGTATTTGGAACTGTTCATAATTCCTTCCACCTTGACTACGGCCCCAGTTCCAGCTGAAGAAAAACAGCCCCAAAGCATGATGCTGACACCACCATGCTTCACTGTAGGTATGGGTGTTCTCTTGGTAATGAGCAGTGTTGTGTTTTTGCCAAATATACCTTTTGAAATTATGGCCAAAAAGTTCAACGTTGGTTTCATCGGACCATAACATTTTCCCACGTGTTTAGGAGATTTCAAATGTGTTTTTGCAAAATGTAGCTGGGCTTGCATATTTTTCTTCGTAAGATAAGGCTTCTGTCTTGCCATTCTAGACGAAGACTGGAGATTGTTGTCACGTGCTCAACAGCCAGTACTTGCCAGAAATTCCTGCTGCTCCTTCAATGTTGCTGTCGGCCTCTTGGCAGCCTCCCTGACCAGTTTTCTTCTAGTCTTTTCATCAATTTTGAAGTGACGTCCAGTTCTTGGTAATGTCACAGCGGGCACTGTGCCTAGCGAGTCAGACTCAGTGACAGTCAGCTGTTCATGTTTTGTGTGCATCATCTGCTGTGTTGTCAGCCAGCCAATATTGCCAACACTATCACGACGTGTTAGCCACTCCACACAGCTGTGGTTCTGTTGCGCCCCTTGTAGCGATGTCAGCTCTGGGGCGCAACCGTGGTTAACAAGTCTCCTCTCCACGTTCGCTGGGCGATGTCGGCCCCAAACGCCTACTGTTTGTGTTTCTGTGTATTTTTGTAAGTCTTCACCTTTTGGGATCAGTCTTTATGTTCAATACATGTGCTGTGGTGAATCCTAAGCATAAATCCTGGTGTAAATCCTCGTTGTTTACCCATAAATCCTTCCTCTCCATGTGCTCTTATGCAGGGCATGGACAGGGAGCATGAAATAACAAGGATTTATGTGCAGAGTTCACCACAGCACATTTACTACAGAACAACAGACAATTCCCCAAAAGGTGAAGACGTACAAAAAACACAAACACACTTACTGATGGCGTTCGGGGCCTGGCATCGCCCAGAGAATGAATGAGAGGAGACGTGTTAGCCACAGGTGCGCCCCAGAGCTGACATTGCTTCAAGGACACACAAGAACCACGGCGAACATGGAGTGACTAACATCGTGAGAGTGCTGAAAATACTGGCAGACTAACAGCACAGATGACAATACTATTGACCAGCATTGCGTTGCTGGCAAACAGCTGCTAATAAGTACACGCACTGCTGGTGATGGTGTGATGAGAAGCACCTGGGCGAGGACCGGGAAACATGATCAGCAGGAGTTTGAATCAGCTGGTGATCATGATAGAGGGGACGTGGCCGGACCAGTGAGATGTCAGCATGTGATCACAGAAAGTGGGTCAAAGCTGCGCGTAAATCCATTAATCCTTCCCCTCCTCGTGCGCTCCTCCTGCCTAAAAGCACATGAGAAGCGCACGAGGAGGCTTATGACAGTTGGAGCTGAAGCGTGTGATGTGGTTTTTCACGGCTTGCTGTTTATCTGAGCCTGTGACACAACGCAAAGGCATAGCCGTAAAATTAAAACAAGAAACCAGAGAAACTGTGAGCTACAAAGCTGCTGCCAGTCTAGTTAACAACACTAGAGTCCGTTCTGTTGATTACGTCATGGTGGTGCCGCCCTTTATTTGGTGGGCGGCACCGAAGTGGCTGCGGCTTTTTGATAACTAGTTTATGCAGGCGCTGTTGTAAATATTATATTGATCATAGACAATGACTTTTGGGTTTACACAACATCCTAAAAAATGTCAAAAACGTGTCATCAGCACTTTAAAATACAGCCAGAACAGCCTACAAGGGAGGACTGAAAAGTTCATAGTGGTCAAATTTGACCAAATGTGGTTTATGTTTCAACACAGTCGCTCCTTCGGTCCACACACTTCTTCTATGTCATTTTAATAAATTACACTACATTTTCAAAAAAAAAAACAAACCCTCATGGAGTAGGAAGTGAATGAACAGAAAGTAGGCAACTGTTAGGAAATAAATGTTGGGATTTAGCAGTCTAGATAGTTTTGCATATGTAGCCGTGTTTGAACTTAGCTGCGGTCATTACGAAACATTACACATGGACTTGCTAATATTATCCAATATAATCTGATTCATATCATTGTGGAAATACACTAACTTGCCAAGAGGCTGATTTGGTAAAATGACAGCATAATAAAGTTATATGGAAAAATACTTAAAGTAAAGTGTTCCTGCGTGGAAAATTCCTCCTGTTCATCTGCCACCATTTTTAGTCTTCTGTTCATTGCATTATGGGATACATTGGCTAATGTAGTGACCATTGACTGGACACTACTTTTAATGGTACATTGTGGTAAATTTTGCACTTATATTGGGATCAAAATAGACATTTGGACACCACTAGAAATGGCAAACACCCTATATAGTGTTTCATTAATGCTCTGGGATTCAAAGTGTTGACTTCAATTGTCAAACAAATGACCTAGAAATGGGTGTCTGTCAGTTCATCTGTTGCATGTGTGTGTGTACATGAATGTCTCAGTAAATAGGAAAGAAATTTATTTAGCACTTTATACAGAGGACTACACAGTTATAGTATTTCAGGGTATGATTTTGTGTAGTGAACATGTGATATTGTTACTTTTAGATGCTTAGCTGACCAAACACTGGTCCCAAATATTTCAAGACCTCTATGCCGGTACTTATTTATATTAGAATTAGATGAGAGCTGACCACCGTTACTCACAGTTAAGACAGTTGAAAAATATTTTATTTTCATTATGCATCAAATAAAACAGTTTAATTAAAAAGTTGAAATGAGGCTCAAATACAAAGTAGCAGCAGGTTTCGATGTTTTTGTTTCAGTCCTTCAGTGAGGGTACATTTTACTTCACGGGTAATACGGCACCTAATTAGGCAATCCTTTAATGCTGTGACACAGACTGACAACACAGTGCTTCAACTCTTCTAAAGGACAGGGTCTGTGATAGGGCGGCCTGATGTGGGCAGCACCACTCCCTGCTGCTGCAAATCTCTCAGGATATCCAGGATGGAGTCCAGCTCCAGGCGAAAGGCTTCCAGCTCTCTGCTCTTGTCCTGAGCCAGACATTTCCATCGCTCCACCTCAGCCAGCTGACCAGCCTCTGATGTCTGCCGTGACTCCACGATCACCTACACACGGGGACAGAGAGTAGTGGAGGTTTATCATTAACTTTGCTCAGGACATAACTGATTCTACACTGCTGTTAATATTACAGAACAAGTGACAGGAACACTCTCTTTTTTGTGAGTGGTGGATTAGAGGTAGAGCATCCGCTCCACAACCGGGAGGCCGGAGTTCAAGTCCCGGCCAGGTCATGCCAAAGACCATATAAAAATGGAACTTCCTGCCATTCAGATTGGCGCTCAGCAAAAATGGAACAGAGGGAAATGTGGGAGGCAGTGGCTCAGGAGGTAGAGTGGGTCGTCACATAACCAGAGGGTTGATGGTTCGAATCCCGCTCTCCGCAGATATCCTGCTGTTGTGTCCCTGGGCAAGACACTTTGCCCACCTTGCCTCCAGTGTTCACGACACTGGGTATGAATGTGTATAAATGTTCATTAGTGGTCGGAGAGGCCACTGACATGGATTGGCAGCCATGTTTCCATCACTCTACCCAACAGCAGCTGTGGCTACAGTAGTAGCTTACCACTACCAATGTCTGTGGAGTGAATGAATAATGTATCCATTGTAAAGCGTCTTTGAGTGTCTATGAAAAAAATTATTATAATCAAGTGAATTTAAGCCTGAGCTTAGACTACAGAACTTGAAAGTCCTTGGATCAGATGTTCAGTTCACTCTGCAAAGTTCTCTGACACAAGTCTTGTGGCCATATTATGATGATAACGTCAAAAGTGCAAACATCATTTATGACCATGTCCAAGTCTGTTTTGCTAGTACAAAAGCAGAAAATCCTAACCCTGCTGAAAAGCCAAGAGAGTTGTCCAGACTCTCTTAACTATTCAGAGGTGTGTTTTGAGGGTAGCATGCAAAAAAACAACCAGAATGGGTTGTCACCTCACCTGTAGCAGGCAGGGCCACATGATCTAAGGGGTATTACTAGTATAATGGCATTTACCTGGGACAGCAGATTGGTTTTGTGCAAAGGGAAAAGATGTGATAGAGCCTTTGCTGCTGTTGCTCCCAGACTTTGGAACTCCTTACCTTTTGAACTTAGATCTGCACCTTCCATTGATGTTTTTAAGAAGCAACTAAAGACCCACCTTTTTAATTAACTGTGTTGATTGTATTTTTATGTGTTTTTACTGTCTATTTTGTTCTTTTACTGCTTTATGTGCCTGTATTTTTATTTGCTTTGTTATTTACCATGTTAAGCACTTTGTGTGTGAAAAGTTCTCTATAAATAAACTTATTATTATTATTATTATGTGCTTGTGCACAAAATGACAACAGCACTCTGAGGCGAGTGCAATATCCCCCGCCTCTGTTTTTTTTGAAGATCCCAATATGTCACTGAAAGAGAGCAGTTTTCAACTTTTCCATATAATTACTGGGATGGAACAAAATTATGATAATCATCCATGAACATACAACAAAAATAGTTGTACAGGAGGAGGAAAAAGAAAAACAATAGGTTTCCCGCAGCACAACTGCTTGGAATCCTAATAAAATCACAGATCAGCTAAGTTCACCGAGAACAGTCTAAAGACATGGTTACTTTAGCAGGCCTACGACTGAATCCCAATGATGCATACTGATACCACACTCCTTCTTATGCAATACTGCTTAATTAAAATGTCCTACCTTAGCTCTTTATAAAATTTGTGATGGAAACTACACATGTTAATGAGAATGAGATGGATTGGTAAGTTGTTCAGTTAGTCCACTTAAACTTTTCAGACTTCTGGTCTGATGTTTCTAGACCCAAACATGATTAAGCTGTTAAGAAAATGAAAGAATGAACATGACTGCAGCCTTTATTCATACACACCCGGGACTTCATCTTCCAGTGAAATACACTAAATAATTTGAATTGCAGAGCGAAGGGATGATTAACCAGAGGAGGTAGAAGGCTAAATGCACCTTGTTTTAGGTTAGTGTTCAGGGTCACCACAGTTTTCTTTATACCACTAAACAACAGCAGGCCTTAGCCTTGTAAGGAGTCCTCACTGTTACCTGCTGCAGCTCCTTCTCTCTGTTCTCCTGTCTCAGCTCCATGTTGAGGATTTTTTTCTCCAGGCTGCACAGCAGTTTCACCTCTGGCCTTTGAGCCTCTTTAGCCTCCTTCAGCTCCTGCAGCAGTCTGCTTAGCTAAATATAAGAGTGAAAGACCACAGAAATGCAAGAGTTTCATTAACAATTACACAACAGTTTGTTCCAACCAAGCAGTGTGACTGGACGTATGGATTCCAGGAGTTACTATATTTCCTGAGAACCACACTTGGACACGTCACCAAATTCAGTGGTCTGAAAAAGTTTTTGCCCCTTTCCTGATTTCTCATTTTTTTTGTATGTCACACTTAAATGTTTCACATCATCAAACAAAATTTAAATATTAGACAAAGATAACACAAGTAAACACAAAATTCAGTTTTTAAATGAAGGTGTTTATTATTAAGGGTAAAAAAAAAAAAAAAAAATCCAAAACTACATGGCCCTGTGTGAAAAAGTGACACCCCCCCCATTAAAACATAAATTAACTGAGGTTTATCAAATATTTGGAAAGCTGAGTTCAATTTCTCTAGCCACACCCAGGCCTGATTACTGCCACACCTGTTCACAATCAAGAAATCACTTAAATAGGACCTGCCTGACAAAGTGAAGTAGACCAAAAGATCCTCAAAAGCTAGACATCATATTGTGATCCAAAGAAATTCAAGAACAAATGAGAAACAAAGTAATTGAGATCTATCTGTCTGGAAAAGGTTATAAAGCCATTTCTAAAGTTTTGGGACTCCAGCGAACCACAGTGAGAGCCATTATCCACTAATGGCAAAAACATGGAACAGTGGTGAACCTTCCCAGGAGTGGCCGACCGACCAAAATTACCCCAAGAGTGCAGCGGCGACTCATCCGAGAGGTCACAAAAGACCCCACAGCAACATCCAAAGAACTGCAGGTCTCACTTGCCTCAGTAAAGGTCAGTGTCCATGACTCCACCATAAGAAAGAGACTGGACAAAAATGGCCTGCATGGCTCCAAGATGAAGACCACTGCTGAGCAAAAAGAACATAAAGGCTCGTCTCAGTTTTGCCAGAAAACATCTGGATGATCCCTAAGACTTTTTAGGAAAATGCTTTGTGGACTGACGAGACAAAAGTTGAACTTTTTGGAAGGTGTGTGTCCCATTACATCCAGCGTAAAAGTAACACAGCACTTGAGAAAAGGAACATCATACCAACAGTAAAATATGGTGGTGGTAGTGTGATGGTCTGGGGCTGTTTTGCTGCTTCAGGACCTGGAAGACTTGCTGTGGTAAATGGAACCATGAATTCTGCTGTCTACCAAAAAATCCTGAAGGAGAATGTCTGGCTATCTGTTCGTGACCTCAAGCTGAAGCACACTTGAGTTCTGCAGCAGGACAATGATCCAGAACACACCAGCAAGTCCACCTCTGAATAGCTTAAGAAGAACAAAATGAAGACTTTGGAGTGGCCTAGTCAAGTCCTGACCTGAATCCGATTGTGATGCTTTAGCATGACCTTAAAAAGGCGGTTCATGCTCGAAAATCCTCCAATGTGGCTGAATTCTGCAAAGATGAGTAGGCCAAAATTCCTCCACAGCACTGTAAAAGACTCAGTTATCGCAAATGCTTGATTGCAGTTGTTGCTGTCAAGGGTGGAACAACCAGTTATTAGGTTTAGGGGGCAATCACTTTTTCACACAGGGTCATGGAGGTTTGGATTTTTTCCCCCCCCTTAATAATAAGATAAGATAAGATAAGCCTTTATTAGTCCCACACTGGGGAAATTCCAGGATTGCAACAGCACAGGGATAGCAACACTCAGGGCAATGATTTAGAAGATAAGAAAATAAGAGCAGTAAATATACATATGTACACATAAATATATATACACAATGTGGAGCATTGTAGCTATCCATCCATCCATCTTCTTCCGCTTAATCCTTTTCGGGTCGTGGGGGACTGGAGCCTATCCCAGCATCTTTGAGCGAGAGGCAGGGTACACCCTGGACAGATCGCCAGTCCATCACAGGGCATTGTAGCTAGATGGACTAAACAGCATAACCGTCTATTTAGTTTCCCTACATGGTATGAATATGTACCCATACATATTGTCACCCTCCATAGCGACTGATATTGTCCTAGTTGTATACTGGAGGGGACCATTTGTGTAAGTCTGTTGCATCTTTTGCATTCAATACTATTAGGTTGTCACATTTTTTTTGCTATCTCTGCGAGCAGCCCTGCTTAGGTTATACAGTCTGACAGCCATAGGTAGGAAGGACCTGCGAAACCTCTTGGTCGCGCATCTAGGATGATGTAGTCTACTGCTAAATGAGCTCCTCAGTGCATCCAATATGTCCTGCATAGGGTGGGACTCGGACTCCAGCAGAGATGACAGACACCTTCATTTAAAAAACTGCATTTTGTGTTTACTTGCGTTATCTTTGTCTAATATTTAAATTTGTTTGATGATCTGAAACATTTAAGTGTGACAAACATACAAAAAAATGAGAAGTCAGGAAGGGGGCAAACACTTTTTCACACCACTGTATGTATCACTCCACTTCGATGGTGTTCTCATAATCTTTAATTACAATAACAGCCTGTGGCTTCTTGTAATGTGTGAGGATGGTAGTGTGTTGGTACTGTAATTTCCACAGTGAGGTGCTGCTTGAAAAGAGACAGACTTCCCAACCTGGGAATTGTTCTTGCGTCCTGAGTTTAAGGTAAGTGTTAGCCCCGTTATCTTTGTTAGACAAAAGTATAGAATAATCTTACAGCGTATGGTTTCTCCTGAAGCCTCACAGCATAATGTATGCTGCATTATGGATATAAGAAGGCGGCAATGAGAACATAAACAAAAGCAAAGCTACTCATCAGAAGCTAGCTCTCTACCAGGCTCCTTGACTAAAGAGCCTGGGTCCATGGACTTTGAAAAAGTATGTATATAAATGATATACAGTATATACATGATGACTGGTGGACAATTGCAAATTTGACACATGACCATAAATCTGATCAATGAAACATGCAAAAATATTCTTATTGAGTGGAAGATTTAAAAAAGATTTAAGATTATTGGCACTGCTACAAGTCCCTAGTCCAGGGGTCAGTGACCTCTGTTATGGAAAAGAACCATTTTCAGCAATTTCTGTATTCAAAAATCAGGTGAAATAGATGAGCTATGAGAATGAACTGGCTTGTCAACATTAGTAATAGGATATTTTCCCTCTAAAATATGGAACATTTTGCAAAGATACAGGGGGGGAAAATACGTATTGAACAGGCTTGGTGAAACTGACTTAATATTAAGTAGAAAAGTCTTTGTAATAACAGCTTCCAGACGCCTCCTGTATGGAGAAACTAGGCACAGGCATTGCTCAGGAGTGATTCTAGTCCATTCTTCCACACAAACTGTCTTCAAATCTTGAAGGTTCCGTGGGCGTCTTCTATGAATCGATTCAGGTCAGGTGACTGACTGGGCCATTCTAGCAGCTTTATTTTTCTTTGGAGCCAGTTGAGTTTCCTTGGCTGTGTGTTTGGGATTGTTGTCTTGTTGAAATGGCCACCCTCATTTCATCTTCAGCATCTTGGCAAATGGCAACGGGTTCTTATTAAGGATGTCTGTACATATGTCCATTCATCTTTCCTTCAATTATATGAAGTCTCCCTGTACCAAGTGCTGAAAAACACTCCCACACCATGATGGGATGTGCAGTGCCATTTCTCCTCCAAACATGCAGTGTGTTGTGGCATCTAAAAAGTTCAATTTTGGTCTCATCTGACCAGACTATATTCTCCCAGTATTTTACTGGCTTGCCTAAATGTTGTGCAGCAAACTTTAAACGAGTTTCAACATGCTTTTTCTTCAGCAATGGACTCTTGCGAGGTGAGCAGGCATAGAGCCCATGTCAGTTGAGTGCATTCTAGGGATGGGCATTCGGTGAAATTTTCTTCACCGATCGCCGGGAGAATTAATGATTAATAATCGGTTAATCATTAACATTTTTAGGTAGGTAGACTAAATTAGAACATCAGGTATCAGCACACCTCTCTCTCTCAAATCTCTCTCTCTCTGTTCTCGTGTTTGCTCGGCTCGGAAATCTCGCAAGCTGATTGGCCGAGACGTTTCACCCCGCAAGCTGATTGGCCGAGACGTTTTACCCAGCTCTCTCTCCCTGCCGAGCGGCCACCCAACAAACGAAGACCGCATTCATTGCTCTATCGCTCGTATTGCTTAGTCTAGCCGCGTGGAACTTTTTGCTGTTCTCTTGTGCCATTTTGTGCGAAATAGTCTTCCCGTCGAGGCACTACGCCGCCTCCTGCAGCTTCCCTCGACGTGTGTACACCGAATCTTCATGACCTTCTCAATAAAGTTTCTGAAAAAAAAAAAAAAGAATCTTCACGACCGCCATTACTCAGCGCGCAACCACTGTTGGCGGTTTCTTCGCGTAATAAGGGTGTTCCATGGACCCTGTCGATGAGGTATATTTGTATGCTGCATTGCAGTGATTGCAGTACACCTGGTCATTTTTTAAATTGAAATGGTCCCACGCAACACTTCGCCGTAACCGCCTCATGATTTGGCGATCGCCCTACGGAAGCCCGCATGTATCAACGGAGGCACGCCAGGGTACGGCGATGGTGTAATGTTGCCCCCTGGTGCCCAAATTTTGCCATTGCATTGTTTGAGGACGGCCGTGCACTAGGCCTTAATAACCTCGGATTGTTTAAAAAAAAAAAAAAAACGGTTTGTCGACAAAAATGAACTTCCTCGGTGAAATTCTTAATGATCAATTATCGGTTAATTGGTAAATTATGCCCATCCCTAGTGCATTCCATATTGTTTTCTTTAAAACAGCTGTACCTGCTAACCCCAGGTCTTTCTGGAGCTCTGGTCTTTGGCTCTTGGATAACTCTTCTGATAATTCTTTTGACTTCTCTGTCAAATCTTGCAACCTAGCTCCTGGTCGTGGCTGGTTTATGGTAAAATGATGTTCTTTCCACTTCCGAATGATGGCTCCAACAGTGCTAACTGGAACATTCAGCAGTTTCGAAAAGTGCCTGTAACCAATGCCATCATTATGTTTTGCAACAATAAGGTTGTGAAGGTCTAGCGAGAGCTCTTTACTTCTACCCATCATGAGTTCTTTGTGGCGTCACAATCTGATATTCACAGACCTTTTTAAAGGCTATCAGTCAGGACTTAACCAGCTGAAATTAATTTGCACTGATGGGGGATGGGATGGCTTCTTAAATTCTGATGGATTTCAGCTGGTTTCTTGGCTGTCTGTCTTTTTGCACTTCTTTTTTCCTCCTGTGTTCAATACTTATTCCCTGTGTCATTCCACTTTATTAAATATAACTTGTTTTGTGAACACAGTTGTCATTATTTCTTTGTATGTATGGATTACTTGGGTTGTTACTGATAGCTGGTGAAAATCTCAGGTCAGTGGCTCCATCAGAAATATGTTTAATGAGAAAAATGTTGATGTGTTCAATACTTATCTTCTCCACTGTATGTAACGTTTGTACCAGAGTGGTGGGTCTATCCTGATTGGATCTCCGTGCCACAGAGCCAATCAAAAACCCATTCCAGATATGAGTGGTAGCATAACATAAGCAAACTTAAAATAAAATGCCACAAAAGCATAAAAACTGATGAAAATTCTGCTGGTCCACACTGCAGCAATGCAAAAATGTGGTGCAGCAGTAAGGATAATCTCCCTGTGATTTTTTTCCCCACATGTCCAGAAAAAAATACTGGTCATGGTTCAAAAATTGGTCCAGTACAAAATTTCCATTATGCTTTGTCCACTTCAGGCAACATTTTAAGCTGACAGTGGAGCAGTTTGGGGCGTGTTGCGCAAACACAGCAGAAAACCACAAAAGGTTTTACAAAAATAGCTTGAAGAAAAACACAAAGTTCAGAGTATTTTTAAAATGCTTAAGATTTTTACAGGATGTTATAAGGGAGGTAGTCCACATTCCCAGCAAAATTAATTAGAAATGATGATGCATCTCTGGGAAGTACTGGGAAACAATGAATAATACAAACGGTAATCTTTGCTCAATAATTGCAGGAGCGAAGATTTTCCAACAACCTGACATATATTCTGTGTGGTCAAACATCACTTTGCAAATTAAATTGCAGATGGTAGCTGAGAAAGTCATCAGTGGCACTACTTTTGTCTTCCTGCTCACCTGCTGCTGTAGGGCTTCCTCTCGCCTCCTCAATAGTAACAGTTCTTCTTTGGAACCCTCCAGCTCCCTCAGCTGCCCTTGCAGGCGTTTTAGTTCTATCTGCAGATGTCAAAGTTAAAGCAACAGGGTTAATTTCAGTTCTCTGTGTTGATATGGGACTGCTGTAGGAGCGAGCCAGTACCTCCTGAGTGCTCAGCATATTGGTCAGTTCTGCAACCTTCGAGGAAGAGTGTTCCAGGGCATGAGTGGCTCGCAGGCGGTCCAATGCCCTGAGGTGTTCTGCCTTCATGGAGGACAGCTGCTCTTCGAAATGCTCCTTCAGCCTGGCAGATCATAACAACACAGAAATTAAAGCAAAAGAAAAAAAACTTTCTCCTGATTTTTTTTTCTTCAGGCCAAATGATATCCTCTGTTCGTGTTGAGGACCGATTCCCTGTCAGCTGCATTTCTCCTGCCCCTCCAAACAGCAAAAGCTATTAACTGATTATTCAATTAATCAATTGACAGACAATTAACAACCAATTTAATAATCGACTATTGGCTTATGCAACCTCTTCAAGTAAAAATTCTAAAAATATGATTGTTTCAGGTCCTTAAACATGAAAATGTCACTTTTCTTATTTTTGCATTACAAGGTCAATAACTCAATTTTGTTCAACTAGCTTGACAAACCAATACATGTGATCTATTTACAGTATATATACACTGTATATACACATATACAGTATTTGTGTGTGTGTGTATAAACAGTCAAATGTCCATCACAATATCCCAGCACTCAAGGTGACCTCATCAAATGCCTTGGTAAAATAGTTGGAGCTTGTGAAATTCTGACTTGTAATTTTTTCCAAAGATGTCCTGGAAGATGCCATAAACTCATTCCCGACATTCTGTGTTCTTACCTCAGAACACCAGAGACCACCAGCAGATGACATCTGTTCAGATAAAAGTAAATTTTGCATTTCATGTGG
This sequence comes from Pholidichthys leucotaenia, assembly GCA_020510985.1. Lineage (NCBI taxonomy): Eukaryota > Metazoa > Chordata > Actinopteri > Cichliformes > Pholidichthyidae > Pholidichthys > Pholidichthys leucotaenia. Next base: position 295,669,454 of record CM035836.1, on the reverse strand, counting down.
AAATAAAAGTCCCAGAGTCTGGAGAAAGAGTGGAGAGGCACAGAATCTAAGTTGCCTGAGGTTTAGTGTGAAGTTTCCCCAGTCGGTGATGATTTGAGGATCCATGTCATCTGCTGGTGTTGGTCCACTGTGTTTTATCATACCTGCCAACTTTTCAAACCTGAAAAGCCTAGTAGCTAGCCGGGGTCCAGGGGCCGATGCTAATGCTAATAATGCTAATGCTAATAATAATAATGCTAATATTTGCCAAACAAATATTAGCATTAAATCTAGTTAAATGTAGCTAACAACCTCATATTTCTTCAACTTTCAAACCTGAAAAGCCTAGTAGCTAGCCAGGGTCCAGGGGCCGCAGGCCCCTGTAGGTCCAGGACAAAGTCCTGGTGAGGGGTTCAGGGGGGCGAAGCCCCCCGACGCCAAACAAATATTAGCATTAAATCAAGTTAGAATGTAGCTAACAACCTCATATAATTCTCTCGGCGCCACACCAGTAGGCTGCCTTTTGCAACAGCGGCTCGATTCCGAGTTTTTTTTCCCTTCCTCTCTCTTTTGATCACTTTTTTTTTTTTTCACCCCACTTATATCACGGACACACAGATCGTCCCAAATGTCTCCTGAGCCGGTGGACGGAGCCACTGTTTATAGCAGGATACGATACAACAGGGAAGAGCTGCTAGCATTTAACCGCCACCCGGTCCCACTGGAAAAACTCGACATACCGAGAGAATTGAGGCGAAAGCGTCGCGGCTGCCGGGCTGGAGTAAGGCGGAGGACAAAAAATATAAGGTACAGACCCTCCCTTCCATCTGTTGTCATGGGAAATGTACGGTCGATACTGGGAAAGTTAGATGAGCTAGCGGCTATCTCCCGTTATGATAGCACTTACCGGGAGTGCTCTCTCCTTTTGTTTACTGAGACGTGGCTAACTGAACTAGCAGCAGATGCTAACATTGAGCTGGAGGGTTTTCACATGATACGAGCTGACCGAACACCAGAGAGTGGCAAAGCAAGGGGCGGTGGAGTGATAATGTATGTTAACAACAGCTGGTGCAGACCGGGACATATCACTGTTAAACAACGACACTGCAGCAAAGACATTGAGTTGCTAGCTGTTAGCATGAGGCCTACATATCTCCCGAGAGAACACTCACACGTGATCTGCATTGTTGTTTATGCAAATCCGACGGCGAACGCTGGGACAGCGCGTGACGTCATCCATTCAGTAACCAGCAGGCTGCAGACAGAACACCCAGATGCTCTTCTCCTCATCTCAGGCGATTTCAACCACGTTTCACTGTCTCCCATTCTGCCCACTTTCACCCAGTATGTCACATGCCACACTAGAGACAATAAAACACTGGATTTGTTCTACGCAAACACTAAGGAGGCGTACACCTCATCACAACTCCCCCCACTTGGGAGATCGGATCACAACTTGGTTCATCTCCGGCCGGTGTACAAACCCCTAGTGCACAGACAACCTCCGGCCATGCACACTGTGGAGTTATGGTCTGAGGAGACAATGGACACTCTAAAGGACTGTTTTGAAGCCACTGCCTGGAAGCAGCTCTGCGATCCACATGGTGAGGACATCGATGGCCTCATTCACACCTTCACGGGCTACCTCAGCTTCTGTGTGGACAAATCCGTTCCCACCAAGACCATACGGCGTCACTCAAACAACAAACCCTGGATCAACCCTGAGATAAAAACACTTCTGAGAGAGAAGAAGAGGATCTTCAGGTCGGGGAACAGGGAGATGCTGAAGTCCGTACAGAGGGAGCTGAGGAGAAAGATCAGAGAAGGCAAGGACAGCTTCAGGAAGAAGATGGAGGACAAGCTGCAACAGAGCGACATCAGCGGGGTCTGGAGAAACCTCAAAACCATCTCGGGGCTCCAGAATACCTCCCCCCAGGCCACGGGGGGCAGGGAGTGGGCGAACAACCTGAATCTGTTTTTCAATAGATTTGACCAACCGCCCTCCCCCCTGTCTGCACAACAACCACTGCTGCCTCTAAGAAATCAAGTCCTGCTGCCCACTCCCCACTCCACCGACACCCCCCCCCACTCCCAACACACAGCCCCCCATCCTGACCCTGACCAAGACCCAGGTGAGGACGGAGCTGAGGAAGATCAAGGCGAGGAAGGCGTCGGGACCGGACGGCATCAGCGCAAAGCTCCTCAAGTCCTGTGCAGACCAGCTGTGTGGGATTGTGACGTATATCTTCAACATGAGCCTGAAACTGGGGAGGGTACCACAGCTGTGGAAAACATCTTGTGTGGTACCTGTACCAAAAACTTCCCACCCCAAAGACCTGAACAGCTACAGACCGGTGGCCTTGACGTCCCACTTGATGAAGACCCTGGAGAGACTGCTCCTTGCTCATCTCCGCCCCCTGGTGGAACCAGCGATGGATCCACTCCAGTTCGCCTACCAGCATGGCATTGGGGTGGAGGATGCGGTGATCTTCCTCCTTCACCGTTCTCTGTCCCACCTGGAGAAGCCCGGGAATATGGTGAGGATCATGTTCTTTGACTTCTCCAGTGCTTTCAACACCATCCAACCGATGATCCTGAAGGACAAGCTGCTGCGCGCAGGGGTGGACCAGCACCTGTCATCATGGATCCTGGACTACCTCACGAACCGGCCTCAGTTTGTGAGAACCCGGGACTGTGTTTCCGACACGATCATCAGTAGCACGGGGGGCCCCCAGGGAACGGTGCTGGCTCCCTTCCTGTTCACTCTTTATACTGCGGACTTCTCACACAACACAACACATTGCCATCTACAGAAGTTCTCTGATGACTCTGCGATCGTTGGTCTCATCTCCAACGGAGATGAAGCTGAGTACAGAGGGCTTATCCAGGACTTTGTGGACTGGTGCCATCGGAACTGCCTCCAGATCAACGCGAGGAAAACTAAGGAGCTGGTGGTGGACTGCCGCAGGCATGGGCAGCCCCTCACAGCACCAGTAAATATACAGGGAACAGACATCGAGATGGTGACATCCTATAAGTACCTGGGTATTCATCTGAACAATAAACTAGACTGGTCACACAATACTGACGCACTCTACAAGAAGGGACAGCGCAGGCTGTTCCTGCTGAGGAGGCTCAGGTCTTTTGGTGTACAAGGGGCGCTGCTGAAGTCATTCTATGACACGGTGGTGGCATCAGCCATCACTTTTGGAGTGGTCTGCTGGGGCAGTGGCATTACTGCAGCCGATAGGAAGAGACTGAACAAACTGATTAAGAAAGCTAGCTCTGTCCTAGGGCAGCGCCTTGATCCGATGGAGGAGATTGGAGAGAGAAGGACGGTGGCTAAACTGTCATCTCTGCTGGAGTCCGAGTTCCACCCTATGCAGGACATACTGGATGCACTGAGGAGCTCATTTAGCAGCAGACTACATCATCCCAGGTGCACAACCGAGAGGTTTCGTAGGTCCTTCCTACCAACGGCTGTCAGACTGTACAACCTAAGCAGGGCTGCTCGCAGAGATAGCAAAAAGACGTAACAAACTAATAGTTTTTTTGAATGCAAAAGATGCAATAGACTTACACAATGGTCCTCTCCGGCATACAACTAGGAACATACCGGTCGCTATGGAGGGTGAGAATATGTATGGGCACATAATCATACCATGTAGGATAACTAAATAGACGGTTATGCTGTTTCATCCCACCTAGCAACAATGCTCTGCACTGTGTGTGTTTATATATTTACATATTTATTCCATCTAGCTACAATGCTCAGCACTGGGTGTGTTTATATTTATATATCTATATATTTATTCCATCTAGCTACAATGCTCCGCACTGTGTTTTTATATATCTACATATTATTCCATCTAGCTACATTGCTCCGCACTGTGTGTGTTTATATACTTGCATATATATTCCACCTAGCTGCAATGCTCCGTACTGTGGGTGTTTATATGTTTACATATTTATTCCATCTAGCTACAATGCTCTGCACTGTGTGTTCATATATTCATATATTTATTCCATCCAGCTACAATGCTCTGCACTGTGTGTCTGTGTGTGTGTGTATATACAGTATATATTTTATAGTAATATGTCCATCCATCCATCCATCCATCTTCTACCGCTTTTCCGGAGGTCCGGGTCGCGGAGGCAGCAGTTCAAGCAGAGAAGTCCAGACTTCCCTCTCCCCAGCCACCTGCTCCAGCTCTTCAGAGGGGATACCAAGGCGTTCCCAGACTAGCTGGGAGACATAGTCTCTCCACCGAGTCCTGGGTCTGCCCCGGGGTCTCCTCCCAGTGGGACGTGCCTGAAACACCTCAAGTGGGAGACGTCCAGGAGGCATCCTAATCAGATGCCCATACCACCTCAACTGACTCCTTTCAATGTGGAGGAGCAGCGGTTCTACTCTGAGCCTCTCCCGGATGACTGAGCTCCTCACCCTATCTCTGAGGGTGAGTCCAGCAATCCTACGGAGAAAGCTCATTTCAGCCGCTTGTATCCGCGATCTCGTTCTTTCGGTCATTACCCAAAGCTCGTGACCATAGGTGAGAGTAGGAACGTAGATTGACTGGTAAATCGACAGCTTTGCCTTAGAACTAAGCTCCCTCTTCACCACAACAGACCGGTACAACGTCCGCATCACTGCAGATGCTGCTCCAATCCGTCTGTCGATCTCTCGCTCCATTTTCCCCTCACTCGTGAACAAGACCCCAAGATACTTAAACTCCTCCACTTGGGGCAGGAGCCTGTCCCCAACCCGGAGAGGACAATCCACCTTTTTCCGGCTGAGGACCATGGACTCGGACTTGGAGGTGCTGATTCTCATCCCAGCCGCTTCACACTCAGCGGCAAACCGTCCCAGCAAGAGCTGTAGGTCATTGCTGGATGAAGCCAACAGGACAACATCATCTGCAAACAACAGAGATGAGATCCTGTGGTCACCAAGCATGACACCCTCCATTCCCTGGCTGCGCCTAGAAATCCTGTCCATAAAAATTATGAACAGGACCGGTGACAAAGGGCAGCCCTGGCGGAGTCCAACTCTCACTGGGAATGACTCCGACCGAGTGTTGGCAATACGAACTAAACTCTCACAACGGTCGTACAGAGACCGAATAGCTCGTAACAACAAGCCCGATACCCCATACTCCCGAAGCACCCCCCACAAAAATCCACGAGGGACGCGGTCAAATGCCTTCTCCAAGTCCACAAAACACATGTAAACTGGTTGGGCAAACTCCCACGAACCCTCAAGAATTCTCGAGAGGGTAAAGAGCTGGTCCGATGTGCCACGGCCAGGACGAAAACCACATTGCTCCTCCTGAATCCGAGGTTCGACCAACGGCCGGACTCTCCTCTCCAGTACCTTGGCATAGACCTTCCCAGGGAGGCTGAGGAGTGTGATCCCTCTAAAGTTGGAGCACACCCTCCGGTCCCCTTTTTTGAAGAGAGGAACCACCACCCCGGTTTGCCATGCCAAAGGCACTGCCCCCGACCTCCACGCAATGTTGCAGAGGCGTGTCAACCGTGACAACCCAACAACATCCAGGGCCTTGAGGTACTCGGGGCGAATCTCGTCCACCCTCGGGGCCCGGCCACCAAGGAGATTTTTAACCACCTTGGCGACCTCAGCCCCTGTGATAGGCGAGTCATCCCCCTTGTCCCCAAACCCTGCTTCCTCTGTGGAAGGCGTATCAGTGGGATTGAGGAGATCCTCGAAGTATTCCTTCCACCGCCCGACGATATCCCCAGTTGAAGTCAACAGTGTCCCATCCGCACCATACACAGTGTGGACGGGGAGCTGCTTTCCCCTCCTGAGCCGCCGAACAGTTTGCCAGAATCTCTTTGAAGCCGACCGAAAGTCTTGTTCCATGGCCTCACCGAACTCCTCCCATACCCGGGTTTTTGCTTCAGCAACCACCCGAGCTGCACTCCGCTTGGCCTGCCGGTACACCTCAGCTGCTTCGGGAGTCCCACAAGCCAACCAAGCTTGATAGGACTCCTTCTTCAGCTTAATGGCCCCCCTCACCACTGGTGTCCACCACTTGGTTCGGGGGTTGCCACCACGAGATGCACCGACCACCTTGCGGCCGCAGCTCTGGGCCGCCGCTTCAACAACAGAGGTGGAGAACATGGCCCATTCAGACTCCATGTCTCCAGACTCCCTCGGAATGTGGTTGAAGTTCTTCCGGAGGTGGGAGTTGAAGACCTCCCGGACAGGGGCCTCAGCCAGACGCTCCCAGCACACCCTCACTATACGTTTGGGTCTACCAGGTCTGAATGGCTTCCTCCCCTGCCATCGGATCCAACTCACCACCAGGTGGTGATCAGTTGACAGCTCTGCACCTCTCTTTACTCGGGTGTCCAAGACATACGGTCGCAGGTCTGATGATGCGATAACAAAATCGATCATCGACCTGCGGCCTAGGGTGTCCTGGTGCCAGGTGCACATATGGACACCCTTATGCTTGAACATGGTGTTCGTTATGGACAGACTGTGGTTAGCACAGAAGTCCAATAACTGAACACCACTCGGGTTCAGATCGGGCAGGCCGTTCCTCCCAATCACCCCCCTCCAGGTTTCACTGTCGTTGCCCACGTGCGCATTGAAGTCCCCCAGTAGGACAATGGAGTCTCCAGGAGGAGCACCCTCCAGCACCCCAGTCACAGACTCCAAAAAGGGTGGGTACTCTGAAACATCATTTGGTGCATAGGCACAAATGATGGTCAGGACCCGTTTCCCAACCCGAAGGCGCAGGGAAGCAACCCTTTCGTCCACCGGGGAAAACTCCAATATAGAGGCAGCAAGGTGGGGCGATACAAGAATACCTACCCCTGCTCGTCGCCTCTCGCCCGGGGCAACTCCAGAGAAGGCCAAGCTCCAGCCCCTCTCCAGGAGACTGGTTCCGGAACCGGTAATATGTACATATTATATCTAGTAATATGTACATATGTATATTAGCTGTATATTAGCTGCTCTTGCTTGCTTGTTTTTTTTCTTGCCTTCTGATTGTTGCTCTGAGTGTTGCTATCCCTGTGCTGTTGCAATCCTGGAATTTCCCCGTTGTGGGACTAATAAAGGCTTATCTTATCTTATATTTCTTCAACTTTCAAACCTGAAAAGCCTAGTAGCTAGCCGGGGTCCAGGGGCCGCAGTGTCAAACAAATATTAGCATTTGACATAGAAGTCACATATTAATTATATTAAAGGTAAAATATCTAAATCAATTGCAATACTACACAGAGCGAAATATTTGCTGAATCAACAACCCACATTATATACTATGTATCATTCATTAATACTCCCATACATGACATATTGTACTGAAGTATGGGGAAATACATATAAAACAAACATATATCCAGTCTTTATGCTTCAGAAGAGAGCTATTAGAATAATAAACAAAGCTGCTTACAGGGAACCAACAAACCCACTTTTTCTTAAATTAAAAGCTCTCAAGTTGAAAGATCTGGTTGACTTTAAAACTGCAGTAATAATGTTTAAAGCTAAGAATCTATCACTGCCCGCAAATATCCAAAAGCTGTTCCAAATGAAACAATATCATTTCAGAGGAACATTTCAATTCAATTCAACTTTATTTTCACAACAACAGTCATCTCATGTATATTTCAAAAACCTTCAGTGAGAACTACCACCAAGCAACACTGTGTTTCAGTGCAAGGAGTCAGATTATGGAACAATTTTGGACCTGAATTAAAATCATGTACAACGCTTGGACAATTTAAACAAAAACTAAAGGAAGAAATACTCCAAACATACACTACCGTTCAAAAGTTTGGGGTCACCCAGACAATTATTTTGTGTTTTCCATGAAAAGTCACACTTATTTACCACCATGAGTTGTAAAAGGAATAGAAAATATAGTCAAGACATTGACAAGGTTAGAAATAATGATTTGTATTTGAAATAATAATTTTTTCCAGATACTCAACCTGCTCAAAGGAAGGTCAGTTTTATAGCTTCTCTAACCAGCTAAACTGTTTTCAGCTGTGCTAACATGATTGCACAAGAGTTTTCTAATCATCCATTAGCCTTCTGACGCAATGAGCAAACACATTGTACCATTAGAACACTGGAGTGATAGTTGCTGGAAATGGGCCTCTATACACCTATGTAGATATTGCACCAAAAACCAGACATTTGCAGCTAGAATAGTCATTTACCACATTAGCAATGTATATTAGATATTAGAGTGTATTTCTGATTAGTTTAAAGTTATCTTCATTGAAAAAAACAGAAATTTCCTTATTTTTGAAAGAAAAGCACTAAGTGACCCCAAACTTTTGAACGGTAGTGTATATACAAGATGACATGTAAAATCACATAAGGATTGTCATATCAAGTCTGTGTTGTGTTGTTACTTAGTTTTTTTTTGTCACGTTTTGTCTTAGCTTTGTTCTGAATTGTAATCTCTCGTTTTGTTTTTCTTTTGAATTATTGGATGGAACATGGGTGGGCAATATAAGCTGCGGCTTCAGCCATCACCCATTTCAGATAACTTATGTTGAACTGTATAATCAGAGGAGTTATTGTTTAATTTGACCTTGTTGGATTTTTTCGCCTTTGTTATATTCTTCTGTTTCTTTTTAATCTTTACTTTTAATCTATCCGAAATAAAGATTCATTCATTCATTAAATTTGCATTCAAAAGACTATCTTAACACTGCATAGAACTTTGAATAGGCCAGATGTGATGTATTATGAATACTAGAAAAGCACTCGGAGAGCGCAGACCTCCACCGAGCGCCACAGTTCCCCCCATACAGTGTTTAACATCATAAATAAAATATTGAAAATGGCCCTATCTTGCAATGTTAAATAAATTAAAAAAAAAAAGAATCCTTTAAAAAATTCCTGGATCCAGACGGTGATCCGGATCACCACCAAAATCTAATCATCTGTAGGATACCCCATTTCTGACAATCTGTGAAAATTTCATGAAAATCCGTCCTTAACTTTTTGAGTTATCTTGCTAACAAAGAAACAGACAAACCAACGCTGATGATCACATAACCTCCTTGGCGGGGGTAACTAGAAGACTAGAGATATCAGCAGGCACAGGCACGTGCGTAAAAGACGGCAAAATCGCTCTGATATTTTATGTGTTTACATGATACACCAAGCATGACAAGGCTTGCAATTACACAGCACATGTTCTTCAGAATCTTAGGCATTATATAAAATGTATTCTCCCTTTGGATGTCTAATCCATGGTCCATTTGCCAGCGCTGAAGTGCAGTCGTGCGAACGTCTGCAGCAGTTTACACCGTGTTTACATCTCGCCATGTGCGCACGTCTCTCTGGGATTTCGCGCGAGAATAGAAACCTCAATACCCTCAATAGCGATAGCGTTAGCTTAGCAAACGCTTCAGGTAAAGCGTAGCAGCGAACCACGAAAAGAAACACTACTGACGCTACTATGTTCTAAATTTAGATACGATTCCTAGCGATCTCGTGTTTGGAATTGCTTTCGTGTTTTTTATTACGATTTAAAATTTTTGACTGAATTTTTAGTGAAAAACCGTAATTTTGATTAATAAAGCCGTAACCCGGAATGGGGTCTTGAAAACCGGAACCATTACGGCAAAACCGGAGTAGTTGGCAGGTATGTTTTATCAAGACCAAAGTCAGCGCAGTCATCTACCAGGAAATTTTAGAGCACTTCATGCTTCCCTCTGCTGACAAGCTTTATGGAGAAGCTGACTTCATTTTCCAGCAGGATACCCCCCCACACTGCCAAAAGTATCAAAACCTGGTTTAATGACCATGGCATCACTGTGTTTGATTGGCCAGCAAACTCTCCTGACCTAAACCCCATAGAGAATCTATGGAGTATTGTCAAGAGGAAGATGAGAGACACCAGACCCAACAATGCAGACGAGCTGAAGGTCACTATCAAGGCAACCTGGACCTTCATAACACCGCAGCAGTGCCACAGGCTGATCACCTCCATGTCAAGCCACATTGATACAGTAATTAATCCAAAATGAGCCCCGACCAAGTATTGAGTGTGTACATGAACATACTTTACAGTCGGCCAACATATCTATCAAAAAACTCATTCATTCATTCACCTTCTTCCGCTTAATCCTTTTCGGGTGGCGGGGGGACTGGAGCCTATCCCAGCATCTCAAAAAACTATTTTTTCAAATTAATTTTATGTAATATTTTATTTTTTTGAGAAACTGAATTTGGGGTTTTCATGGGTTGTAAGCTATAATCATCAAAATTAAAATAAATAAACACTTTAAATATTTCACTCTCTGTGTAATGAATCTATATAATATAGAAGTTTATTTTTTTTAATTGAATTACCAAAATAATTCAATTAAAAAAAATAAACTTCTATATTATATAGATTCATTAATTCATTTTTTAATTGAATTACCAAAATACCTCCTCATGGATCGTCACCTTATCGTGGTGGGGGGTTTGCGTGCCCCAGTGATCCCAGGAGCTATGTTGTCCGGGGGCAATTTGCCTCTGATAGGGTCTCCCAAGACAAACTGGTCCTGGGTGAAGGGCCAGACTAAGAACGATCCAACAGACTCTCATGATAAATTGTATATCAAGGATTCAGTGTACCCCGCCCGGTATGGGGTTACCAGGGCCCCACCCTGGAGCCAGGCCTGGGGGAGGGGCTCGAAGGCTAGCGTCTGGTGGCCGAGTTTCCACCCATGGGACCCGGCCGGGCTCAGCCCGAAGGAGTTACATGGGTCCGCCCTCCAGTGGGTTCACCACCTGCAGGAGGGATCATGGGGGTCCGGTGCTATGTGGATTAGGTGGCGGTCAAAGGCGGAGACCTTGGCGGACTGATCCCAAGCTTTCTAAACTGGCTTTTCGTACGTGGAATGTCACCTCTCTGGTGGGGAAGGAGCCTGAGCTGGTGTACGAGGTTGAGCGATACCGGCTAGATATAGTCGGCCTCAACTCAACACACAGCTCTGGTTCCGGAACCAGTCTCCTGGAGAGGGGCTGGAGCTTGGCCTTTTCTGGAGTTGCCCCGGGCGAGAGGCGACGAGCAGGGGTGGGTATTCTTGTATCGCCCCACCTTGCTGCCTCTATATTGGAGTTTTCCCCGGTGGACGAAAGGGTTGCTTCCCTGCGCCTTCGGGTTGGGAAACGGGTCCTGACCATCATTTGTGCCTATGCACCAAATGATGTTTCAGAGTACCCACCCTTTTTGGAGTCTGTGACTGGGGTGCTGGAGGGTGCTCCTCCTGGAGACTCCATTGTCCTACTGGGGGACTTCAATGCGCATGTGGGCAACGACAATGAAACCTGGAGGGGGGTGATTGGGAGGAACGGCCTGCCCGATCTGAACCTGAGTGGTGTTCAGTTATTGGACTTCTGTGCTAACCACAGTCTGTCCATAACGAACACCATGTTCAAGCATAAGGGTGTCCATATGTGCACCTGGCACCAGGACACCCTAGGTCGCAGGTCGATGATCGATTTTGTTATCGTATCATCAGACCTGCGACCGTATGTCTTGGACACCCGAGTAAAGAGAGGTGCAGAGCTGTCAACTGATCACCACCTGGTGGTGAGTTGGATCCGATGGCAGGGGAGGAAGCCATTCAGACCTGGTAGACCCAAACGTATAGTGAGGGTGTGCTGGGAGCGTCTGGCTGAGGCCCCTGTCCGGGAGGTCTTCAACTCCCACCTCCGGAAGAACTTCAACCACATTCCGAGGGAGTCTGGAGACATGGAGTCTGAATGGGCCATGTTCTCCACCTCTGTTGTTGAAGCGGCGGCCCAGAGCTGCGGCCGCAAGGTGGTCGGTACATCTCGTGGTGGCAACCCCCGAACCAAGTGGTGGACACCAGTGGTGAGGTGGACACCAGTGGTAAGCTGAAGAAGGAGTCCTATCAAGCTTGGTTGGCATGTGGGACTCCCGAAGCAGCTGAGGTGTACCGGCAGGCCAAGTGGAGTGCAGCTCGGGTGGTTGCTGAAGCAAAAACCCGGGTATGGGAGGAGTTCGGTGAGGCCATGGAACAAGACTTTCGGTCGGCTTCAAAGAGATTCTGGCAAACTGTTCGGCGGCTCAGGAGGGGAAAGCAGCTCCCCGTCCACACTGTGTATGGTGCAGATGGGACACTGTTGACTTCAACTGGGGATATCGTCGGGCGGTAGAAGGAATACTTCGAGGATCTCCTCAATCCCACTGATACGCCTTCCACAGAGGAAGCAGGGTTTGGGGACGAGGGGGATGACTCGCCTATCACAGGGGCTGAGGTCGCCAAGGTGGTTAAAAATCTCCTTGGTGGCCGGGCCCCGGGGGTGGACGAGATTCGCCCTGAGTACCTCAAGGCCCTGGATGTTGTTGGGTTGTCATGGTTGACACGCCTCTGCAACATTGCGTGGAGGTCGGGGGCAGTGCCTTTGGCATGGCAAACCGGGGTGGTGGTTCCTCTCTTCAAAAAAGGGGACCGGAGGGTGTGCTCCAACTTTAGAGGGATCACACTCCTCAGCCTCCCTGGGAAGGTCTATGCCAAGGTACCGGAGAGGAGAGTCCGGCCGTTGGTCGAACCTCGGATTCAGGAGGAGCAATGTGGTTTTCGTCCTGGCCGTGGCACATCGGACCAGCTCTTTACCCTCTCGAGAATTCTCGAGGGTTCGTGGGAGTTTGCCCAACCAGTTTACATGGGTTTTGTGGACTTGGAGAAGGCATTTGACCGCGTCCCTCGTGGATTTTTGTGGGGGGTGCTTCGGGAGTATGGGGTATCGGGCTTGTTGTTATGAGCTATTCGGTCTCTGTACGACCGTTGTGAGAGTTTGGTTCGTATTGCCAACACTCGGTCGGAGTCATTCCCAGTGAGAGTTGGACTCCGCCAGGGCTGCCCTTTGTCACCGATCCTGTTCATAATTTTTATGGACAGGATTTCTAGGCGCAGCCAGGGAATGGAGGGTGTCATGCTTGGTGACCACAGGATCTCATCTCTGTTGTTTGCAGATGATGTTGTCCTGTTGGCTTCATCCAGCAATGACCTACAGCTCTTGCTGGGACGGTTTGCCACTGAGTGTGAAGCGGCTGGGATGAGAATCAGCACCTCCAAGTCCGAGTCCATGGTCCTCAGCCGGAAAAAGGTGGATTGTCCTCTCCGGGTTGGGGACAGGCTCCTGCCCCAAGTGGAGGAGTTTAAGTATCTTGGGGTCTTGTTCACGAGTGAGGGGAAAATGGAGCGAGAGATCGACAGACGGATTGGAGCAGCATCTGCAGTGATGCGGACGTTGTACCGGTCTGTTGTGGTGAAGAGGGAGCTTAGTTCTAAGGCAAAGCTGTCGATTTACCAGTCAATCTACGTTCCTACTCTCACCTATGGTCACAAGCTTTGGGTAATGACCGAAAGAACGAGATCGCGGATACAAGCGGCTGAAATGAGCTTTCTCCGTAGGATTGCTGGACTCACCCTCAGAGATAGGGTGAGGAGCTCAGTCATCCGGGAGAGGCTCAGAGTAGAACTGCTGTTCCTCCACATTGAAAGGAGCCAGTTGAGGTGGTATGGGCATCTGATCAGGATGCCTCCTGGATGCCTCCCACTTGAGGTGTTTCGGGTACGTGTCACTGGGAGGAGACTCCAGGACAGGCCCAGGACTTGCTGGAGAGACTACATCTCCCAATTGGTCTGGGAACGCCTTGGTATCCCCTCTGAAGAGCTGGAGCAGGTGGCTGGGGAGAGGGAAGTCTGGGCTTCTCTGCTTGAACTGCTGCCTCCGCGACCCGGACCTCCGGAAAAGCGGTAGAAGATGGATGGATGGATGGAATTACCAAAATAAATCAACTTTTTGTTGACATTCTAATTTACTGAGATGCACCTGTACAATAATAAGGCATAGGGAATGTTATCCTTGACCTTTGACCTTTTGACCCCAAACCCATACAAATTCCTGCAGCTTCGTCAATGTTGCTGTCGGCCTCTTGGCAGCCTCCCTGACCAGTTTTCTTCTCGTCTTTTCATCAATTTTAGAGGCACGTCCAGTTCTTGGTAATGTCACTGTTGTGCCATATTTTCTCCACTTGATGTTGACTGTCTTCATTGTGCTCCATGGTATATTTAATGAAATGGAAATTATTTTGTACCCTTCTGACTGATACCTTTGAACAATGCGATCCCTCTGATGCTTTGGAAGCTCTCTGCGGACCATGGCTTGTGCTGTAAGATGTGACTACAAAAATGTCAGGAAAAGCCCATTAGAACAACTGAACTTCATTTGGGGTTAATCGGAAGTACTTTAAATGGTGGCAGGGGTGTGATGACTCCCATTTAGCATGAGTTTGAATGTGATTGGTTAATTCTGAACACAGCCACATGCCCGATTATAACAAGGTGAGCATATTTATGCAACCAGGTTATTATAAGTTTTTGGTTTTCCCCCTTAAAAGATTTCAGTTTGTTTTTCAATTGGGTTGTGCAGGTTATAGGTCACATTAATGGTATAAAAAGTTTTGAAATGATTTATTTTGGTCTCATTTTTAAACTTCACAAAAACCTGGCATTTAAACAGGGGTGTGTATACTTTTTATATCCACTGTCTATATAAGTGGTGTCGGGCGATTTAAATTTTTAATCCCAATTAATCTTTACCTCCGCCAAGGAGGTTATGTTTTCATCGGCGTTGGTTTGTATGTCTGTCTGTCTGTTTGTTTGTTTGTTTGTTAGCAAGATAACTCAAAAAGTTATGGACGGATTTTCATGAAATTTTCAGAGATTGTCACAAATGGGGTATCCTACAGATGATTAGATTTTGGTGGTGATCCGGATCACCGTCTGGAAGAAAACTGCCATTACAGAAAATGTGATTTCCGTGAATAAGTACTGAACCACTAATCCTATCATTGTGAATCCAATTGCTAGTCATATGTTTTCATGGTCAAGGAATCTGAAAACGTACACACAAACACTGTATGGGAGGAACTGTGGCGCTTGGCGGAGGTCTGCGCTCTCCGAGTGCTTTTCTAGTTTTTGGAAAGTCGAGTTAATCCCAATTAATAACGTGTTAATCGCATGTTTTTCCATTCAAATAAAATGTACCTTAACTTGGTAATTTTTCAAGTTTCTCATACTGTTACGAACATGGGAGTGGACAAATATGCTTGCTTTCTTCACCTGCAGGTTTATTAAAGCTCTCAACATATCCAAAATGACAAAAACTATCTAGAATATTCTCCAGAAAATCCTCTGGAGAGGATGTGCATACAACAGAATGCCAGGGCTCAATAACATCACTGCAACATTACTGACAATACTGACACAACTCAGCATCCAACTCCACTCCCATAGCCAACATCCAACGCTTTTAAGCAGCTCAACACAAAACAATGGACCTCGTGTGTCACAACAGACACAATTTCCCTTTTAGTAGAAAAATTGTAAACATAAACAACTATCTCGCCTGTGACGTCATCAACCACACCACAAAAACAGGACGTGGGAGTGAGTGGACATTACGAACACAGCTTGAGAATTACCGACAATTTTAGATTGCTACTCACCTGCAGACCGTTGGACCCGAAGCTATGAGGATGAAACAGGCAGAGTGTCTGTCTGTGTCAACTGCTGGCAGCCAGCGACATTCGTAGCACATAAGCTGTTTAAACTGCTAGCTGGCTTCCAAAGAAGAACAGCCGACATTCAGGCAAAGTTTTGGAGGAGGCTGTGACAATTATCCAGGTGACAGCTCCGACAGATAACATTGTAAACTTAAACATAATGACAGTGTTTTGGGGATTTCCACAGCTTGCTTGACTTCATAATGTCTGTATGGCGCAGAGCAGCTTCGGTATGGAGTGCAGCTAGGCCAAAAATAAAAAATCACTGTTTGCGCTTTCTGCCATTAACTGTGGTTAACCACGATCACAAAATTTGTCGCCGTTAACGTTGGCAAAGCGTTAACGGGCGATTAACGCGATAATGCTGACACCACTAACATATATGTGATTAGTATAGGATTTAGGTTATTTTAAATGACTACTTTGTATGTTATTTTGTTGATCATTAATAGCCCAATAATCAAGTATTTATTTTTGGTGGACACTTTCTTTTTAACTCTTATTCAAGTATTTTGTTGGCAGTTACTCATATTAATCTTTTGTATGTTGTATGTTATGCTGGGATAGGCACCACCCCCCCCCCCCCCCCCCCACGACCTGAAAAGGATTAAGTGGAAGAAGATGGATGGATGTTGTATGCTTTAACTTGAGTCCAATTTCTGGTAACTCTACTCCCATGTTCAGCTGTGAACAAAGTGTCACCTGCACATACCTCCACAGTTCACGTTTGGCACTTGTGGCATCAGTCTTCTCCTGCTCACTCTGTTGCTGTAGCAGCTCCACACGCTGCTTCAAAGCCTCATTCTCCTGTAGAACCTCAGAGATGTGACTCCCTGCCAGCGGAACAAAAGTGGGTAAAGTTAGCTCAGCCACTTGCTTGAAACAGAGAAACAAGAGCTCTCTGAGGCGAGTGCAATATCCCCTGCCTCCGTTTTCTTTGAAGATCCCAATACTTAGTGACAGAGAGCAGTTTTCAACTTTTCAATATAATTACTGTGGCAGAACCAAATTATGATCCACGAAAATACAACAAAGTATACAACCCATAGTTAGTCAGAGGTCAGGATCCCAAGGTGAACCTGTGTACCAGGATTGGTGTCCCTAGCTTCACTCATACAGTAACAAAGCATAAGAAATGCTAACCTTGACCTTTGACCTCAAACCCATAGTCAGAAATCAGGACCCCAAGGTGAACATGTGGACCAGGTTTGATGGCCCTAGCTTTACTCATTTTATAGGAATAGTAAGATAAGATAAGCCTTTATTAGTCCCACGATGGGGAAATTCCAGAATTCCAGCAGCAAAGGGATAGCAGCACTCAAGAGCAACAGTAAATAAGATAATAAGATAAGAACTGGTTAGCCAAAGCAGTAAATAAATATACATATGTACACAGGTATATACACAGTGCAGAAGCATTGCAGCTAGATGGAATAAACAGCATTACGGTGTGTTAAATTACCCTGCAGAATATGAATCTGTACCCAGACAGTATATTTTGTATTTGAATCAACAGTGTTGTTGCCACCCTCAGTAATGATTGTTATTGTCTTAGTTGTGTATTGGAGGGGACGATCTCTTTTGTGCAATGTTGTTATGTTTAGTACATTTAATACAACCTCTATGAGCAGCCCTGGTTAGGTTATAAAGTCTGAGAGCCATAGGTAGGAAGGACCTGCGGAACCTCTCTGTCGTGCAGCTAGGATGACACAGCCTACCACTAAATGAGCTCTGCAGTGCGTTCAGCGTGTCCTGCATTGGGGTGGGACTCGGACTCCAGCAGAGATGACAGCTTAGCCACCATCCTCCTCTATTTTATCTCCTCCACTGGGTCGAGACGTCGCCCCAGAACAGAGCTAGCTTTTTTGATCAGCCTGTTCAGTCTCTTCCTGTCAGCTGCCGTGATGCCACTGCCCCAGAAGACCACTCCAAATGTGATGGCTGATGCCACCACCGAATCGTAGAAGGTCTTCAAGAGTGCCCCTTGCACTCCAAAAGACCTGGGTCTTCTCAGGAGGTACAGCCTGCGCTGCCCCTTCTTGTAGAGCGCGCTGGTGTTGTGTAACCAGTCCAGTTTATTGTTCAGGTGGACACCCAGGCACTTGTAAGAAGTCACCATCTCAATGTCTGTTCCCTGGATGTTTACTGGTGCTGTGGGGGGTTGTCCTCGCCTGTGGCAGTCCACCACCAGTTCCTTGGTTTTCCTCACATTGATCTGGAGGCAGTTCTGTAGGCACCAGTCTACGAAGTCCTGGATAAGTCCTCTGTACTCCATATCATCCCCATCAGATGAGGCCGATGATCACATAGTCATCAGAGAACTTCTGTAGATGGTAGTGTGGCATATTGTGTGAAAAGTCTGCAGTGTAGAGGGTGAACAGGAAAGGAGCCAGAACTATTCCCTGGGGGGCCCCCGTACTGCAGACGATGGTATCAGACACACAGTCTTGGGTTCTCACAAACTGTGGTCGGTTTGTGAGGGAGTCCAGGATCCACGATGACAAGTGCTGGTCCACCCCTGCACACACAGCTTGTCCCTCAGGATCACTGGTTGGATGGTGTTGAAAGCACTGGAGAAATCAAAGAACATGATCCTCACAGTGCTCCCAGGCTTCTTCAGGTGGGACAGGGAACGATGTACGAGGAAGATCACTGCATCCTCCATCCTGATGCCATGCTGACAGGCAAACTGAAGAGGATTCATCGCTGGTCCCACCAGGGGGTGGAGGTGGGCGAGGAGCATCCTCTCCAGGGTCTTCATTAGGTGTGACGTGAGGGCCACTGGTCTGTAGTTGTTCAGGTCCTTGGGGTGTGGAGTCTTTGGTACGGGTACCACACAGGATGTTTTTAACAGCTGTGGTATCCTCCCCAGCTTCAGGCTCAGGCTGAAGATGTGCTCCACGATCCTGCACAGAACTTGAGGAGCCTCGAGCTGATACCATCTGGACCTGTAGCCTTCCTCGCCTTGATCTTCTTCAGCTCAGCTCTCACCTGGGTCTTAGTGATAGTCAGGTTGGGGTAGGGGGACTGTGTGCTGGGGGTGGGGGGTGGGGGTGTTGGGTCTGTGAGGGGAAGAACAGCAGGGATGTACGGGGGGGTGGGGGAGGGCTGTAGACAGCGGGACTAGATGAAGCTGGAGGCAGCAGTGGTTGATGGGCAGATGGAGAAGAGGGCGGTTGGTTAAACCTGTTAAAACAGGTTCAGGTTGTTCACCCACTCCCTACCCCCGTGGCCTGGGAGGAGGTATTCTGATGCCTAGAGATGGTTTTGAGGCTTCTCCAGATGCTGCCAACGTCACTCTGCTGCAGCTTGTCCTCCATCTTCTTCATGTAGCCGTCCTTCCCCTCTCTGATCTTCCTCCTTAGCTCCCTCTGTACGGACTTCAGCTCCTCCTTGTTTCCCGACCTGAAGATCCTTTTCCTCTCCTTTCATAGTGACTTTATCTCAGGGTTGATCCAGGGTTTGTTGTTTGAGAAACACTGTATGGTCTTGGTGGGCACAGTGTTCTCTACACAGAAGTTTATGTAGTCTGTGATGGTGTGTGTGAGGCTGTCAAGGTCCTCACCATGTTTTTTTTCCACAATATCTTTATTGAACCTTTTTTTTTTTTTTAACAAACATGATACAATCAAACACTAACACTAAAGTACTACAAAAAAAAAAAATGCACTAAAAACACCAACAACCACCAACAAAATCAAGTCTTCAACAATGCTCCTCTGTTTAGTCTAGACAATCCAATACATAAGTATACATATTATGTTCACCAGTTTGGAATTTACAAGGTCCACACACATCATTCACCTTCTTCTTCAAGAGTTATGTTTAAATTTTTTACATAATCAATAAAAGGTCTCCATATATTCTCAAACACAATTTCCTTTGATTTCAGTATATGTTATTCTTTCTAATGGAAGGTTTGTTAACATCTGTCTTAACCACTGAGTCACATCTGGTCTATGAGTCTTTTTTCATAATAGTGCAATACATTTTTTGGCATTAAGCAAACTGAGGTCTATGAATGTTCTTTCACTTTTATTAAAATTATGCTTTTCTGGGTACAGACCCAACAAAAACAGTTTAGGATTCAATATGATTTGTTTTGAGATTATTTTTTCAATTGTTACCCTCACCTCTTCCCAAAACATTCTTATTAATCTACATTCCCATAAACAATGAAATAGGGTTCCTTTACTTTCCATGCATTTTGTGCATGTATCTGGTATATTTTTGTTATATCTATTTAACTCCTCCGGTGTAACATACATCCGCATTAACCATTTGAAATGTATCAATTTAAGGCGTGCATTTATTGATTTGGTTTGAGCTTCTGTACAAGCCAATTCCCATTGTTCCTCTGAAATTTCAGTTTGCAGATCTTCTTTCCAGTAGTTTAATCTTTTCAGTGAATTTTCACTTGAAGATAGTGTCAATGAGTTATAAAACTCTGAAATAATACCCTTTCTTTTACTATCTTTCATCATCATTTTTTCCAAGGATGAATAAATAGGTCGAGTGAGAGCTTTATTTTGATTTGATCGAATAAAGTTTCTAAGTTGAAGATATTTAAAAAAATGTGTTCTATTGAGATTAAATTTGATCCTCAGCTCTTCAAAAGACATTATGTTGTCTGCACATGGCAAATATAAATCCTGAATCTTTTGTATCCCTTTTAAATTCCATACTTTAAATACGGCGTCCGCTCTCCCTGGTTTAAAATATTGATTACCCCATATTGGACTAAATTGTGACAATAACTGTGGTTCTTTTAAATAGTTTTTAGCTTCACACCATATTTTGATCATATGCTTTACAAATGGATTTTTAACTTGTTTTTGTAATTTTTTTGCCGAATCTGAGTATATGAATATGGGAAGAGGTAAAAGTAAATTGTATGATTCCATTTCAGTCCAGTGAGGGAGATCATTTGATGAAAAATAATATGTCATAGACCTCAGTTGTGCCGACCAATAATACAACATAAAATTTGGACATTTCAGACCTCCACGATCAAATGGTAAATATAATAAAGACAAACGTAATCTAGCCCTCCTGTTGTTCCATATAAATTCCACTAACTTTTTTTTTATTCTTGAGAATAGATCTAAAGGTGGTGATAAGGGAATGTATTGAAATAAATAAAGTATTTTAGGTAAAATATTACTTTTAAGTATATTGATTCTCCCGATCATCGACATTGGTAGTGACATCCATCTCTGAGTTAACTCATTGATATCTGACATTAAGGCTTCATAGTTGACACTGGCGACTGATTCTAGCTTAGGCATAATATGGATTCCTAAATATTTAAACTGATTTACAACATTGAATTGATTTACCTCAGGGGCTGGGTAATTTCTCTGGGTCTCATTTAGCATTAATATTGAAGATTTAGTTTTATTTATTTTATATCCTGATATTTCCCCAAAATTCTTTATTAAATTCAACAAGGTTGGAATTGATTTTTTTAGATTCGACATAAACAAAATTATATCATCGGCGTACAGGGAGATTTTATGTTCTGTTGGTCCAACTTTAATTCCATATATTTGTGAATGTAAACGTATCGCTATCGCTAAAGGTTCAATTGCCATAGTAAACAATAAAGGTGAAAGTGGACAGCCTTGTCGACATCCTCTATTGATTTTTATTGGTTTTGAAATATTGTTATTTGTTAGGATTTCTGCTGTAGCATTATTGTATATTATTTGAACCCATTTTATGAAATTATTTCCAAGTCCAAACCTTTGTAGGACTTCAAAAAGAAAGGGCCATTCAACTCTATCAAAGGCCTTTTCGGCGTCCAATGATAGGAGAGCTGTATCCGGTGCTTCTTTATTAAAATAAATAATATTAAATAG
This sequence comes from Pholidichthys leucotaenia, assembly GCA_020510985.1. Lineage (NCBI taxonomy): Eukaryota > Metazoa > Chordata > Actinopteri > Cichliformes > Pholidichthyidae > Pholidichthys > Pholidichthys leucotaenia. The sequence goes on along the minus strand of CM035836.1, from coordinate 295,648,033 downwards.
TCTTCTTACATTATGGAAGCCTTGTCTACCCTTTATAAAGCCATTCTGATCTCGATTAATAATATTTGGTAAAATTTCTTGTATTCGTCTTGCTAAAATTTTACAGATTATCTTAAGGTCGGCGTTTAATAGGCTTATTGGTCTCATATTTTCACATTTATTAGAGGGCTTACCTGGTTTTGGCAGCAGTATAATTAAGGCATTATTTATGTATGATGGTAAATTATTATTTTGAAATGCTTCTAAAACCATTTCCAAAAAAGGTTTTATTAATTTATTCTTAAATTTTTTATAAAGGTCAACTGGAAGACCATCTGGTCCTGCACTTTTTCCTGATTTCATATTATCAATGGCTAGCCCAACTTCTTCTTGACTAATTTTAGACTCCAATATCTCCCTGTTTTCATTTGGAATACACGGTATAGATAGTTCGTTCAAAAACCCATTTAGTTTTGTTAAATCAGGTTCATTTTTGGTATCATATAATTTTTCATAGTAATCTCTAAAGGCTCTATTAATTTCTAAAGGATCAATAACTACCTGTCCGTTACTTATAATACTGGTAATTGGTGTTTTAATTTCCAATTGTTTAATCTGCCATGCTAATAATTTTCCTGATTTTTCACCTTGTTCATAAAAAGATTGTTTCAATCTTAGAAGACTCGAGGCAGCTCTATTCGCTGATTTTTTGTCGTATTCAGCTCTCAAAATCAGTAATTCATTCTCCAACCTTGGGTCACTTCCTGCATACACTTTTTCCTGAAGACTTTTTATTTTATGTTCCAATTTAGCTCTCTCCTCTCGAGTCTTCTTAGATTTTGATCCTGTATAACTAATAATATGTCCCCTAATAAAAGCTTTGAAAGCCTCCCACTTTACACATGCTGATGTTTGTGTAGTATTGATGTCAAAGAACTCGTCTATCTGTTTTTCTATATACTTGACAAATTCCTCATCCTGAAGCCATTTATGCTGAAATTGCCATCTACCTGATTCCTTTGTCAATTTTTTATCTACATATATTAGACAACAGGGTGCATGATCAGAGATCACGATGTTATCATAAAAGCAGTTTTGAATCTTGGACCTTAATTCTGTGGAAATCAAAAAATAATCAATACGTGAGAATGTCTTGTAGGTACTGGAATAACAAGAATAGGCTTTAACTTGTGGTTTCATTTCTCTCCATATATCTAACAATCTCAATTCTTTCATAAAATGATTAATAGTCATCCTACATCCAATGTGCGTACAATCCAGTCCTGTTGATCTATCCACACCTGGATTCAATGTACAATTAAAATCCCCTGCTATTATATGTTGCCCTGTAAGTGATGATAAGATGAGAAATAAATTAGCAAAGAACTTCTGATCATCTATATTGGGACCATATAAGTTCACAAGATTTATATTTTCTAATAGCAAAGAACCTTGAATGATTACATATCTTCCAAATTTGTCTCCAATTACATTTTTCACTTGAAAAGGAACTGATTTATGTATGAGAGTCATAACTCCCCTGGCTCGGGATGAAAATGAAGAGGTGAATACACTTCCCTGCCATCTACTCCTAATTCTTTTAACATCCTCCTCTATCAGATGAGTTTCTTGTAAAAACACAATTCTTGAACCCATGTCCTTTATTTTATTCATAACTTGTTTAAGTTTTTTTAAATTTTGTAGACCTCTGCAATTCCATGAAGTTAAATTAAGATTAACACTTTGGTTTATGATCAATAGAGAGTTTAGGATTACCTTGCAGTGTAAACATGCTCATACAGAGAAGCAAAAACATGAGTGGTTGAACATTCATCCTACAAACTACACACAAACAAATTTCCCCTTCCCACACTTGTGGCAAACCCCCCAAAATCAAAAGAAAAATTCTGTCTCCCGATATAGCCATCGACCGTTCCACACCCACGGGGAACAGCCTAAGCCACTCCTTCTTCATCCTCCCAATCACCCTAACTCTACTGCTTTTAATGACGTAACATTAACTCTCCTCTGTAGTTTTCCAACTTAACTCCAAAATTTTTAACAACTTTGTACATCATAGTTTTTTTTTTTTTGTTTGTTTTGTTTTTGTTTTGTTTTTTTTAATATATAATACAATCTATATTTTGTAAACTTACTATTTACTTCAAGTCAGTCAGATGCCTGTGCAAATGCTTAATTATTCTACCTTATATTTTGTTCATGCTTAGCTCCCACCAGTCTCTTCTTCTTCTTTGATCTTCTTGATGAACTCCTGCGCCTCCTCTGGGGTCTTGAAGATGTGGGTTCTGCCCTCATACGTGGTCAGCAGTCTCGCAGGATAGATTACACCATGACGAATCCCAAGGTTGCGCAGCTCCTTACGTACGGGATCAAACTGCTTCCTCAATTGCTGGATTCCTGTGGCCAAATCTGGGTAGAACCGCACCTGCTGGTCCTGGTGTTTAATCTCTCCTTTAGCACGTGCAGCGTTGAAGATCTTCATCCTGTCTCTGTTGCTAAGAAACTTCATAATTAAGGTCCTCGGCGGTCCCTTATCTCTCCGTGGGCCAATACGATGTGCTTTTTCCAGAACCACTGCTGATTGCAACTCCTCGCTGCCCAGCACCTCCGGAATCCACTTTTCCAGAAAGGAACATACGTCCCGACCTTCTGATTCCTCTGGAAGACCCACCAGCCTCAAATTATTCTGTCTCGACCGAGATTCCAAATCCAAAATATTATCTTCCAGAGATTTATTTTTTTTTTCCAAAGTGCGCACCTTTAATTGAAGACGGGTGACGTCATCTTCAGCACTAGCGAGACGGAGCTCCATCTGCGCCGTTCGTTCTACACAGTCACCCAATTCCTTTCTTATTCCTTCCAACGCTGTCATAATCCCATCAAATCTAGAGGAAAAGTCCGCTCTCATTGAACTCATGGCAGCCATCAGCGCATCTGCACCTCCCCCCGCAGACATCGCACCGTTGCCAGCCTCCTCCGCCATATATGGAGTTTTGTTTACTGCGTCACAGACCTGAAAGTCCGTTAATTTGGACTGTTTCGGCGGCTCGCTTTTTCCTTTTCCTGGTTTTCCAGCCTTAGGCTTCGCCGACATATCCTCGCCCAAATGCTGGGATACGTTCTGTCCCAAATGAGAGAGTTATTTGCCGATTTTTTTTCTCCAGGAGCAGAGCAGAGCGAGACACGTCCGTCCTACGTGGCAGCCATAACCGGAAGTCCAGGTCCTCACCATGTTGATCACAGAGCTGCTCCCACAGTGGATTCAGAATAGTCCTTCAGAGCGTTCTCTGCCTCCTCAGACCAGTAAATGTACTGTAAATGTAGCATTTACCATAGTGCAACTGCAATGTTAAACCCTCTAACTGTCCCAGGCACCGTTTGGCACCATAACCCCTAGTGGTCAAAAGTGGTACAGATTTTTTGTCAAGAAAATATTCACATCCTCTGGTGAGATTTCCAAGGCTATAACGTGAAAGTTGCAAGAGATAATGGCTTACTGTCAATTAGAAAGATGTAGAATATGATCCAAACTTTCAGACAGGAATAAATTTACGCATCTAATTTGCATAATGCCACGGCAGTTATATCGAATTGCATAACTCAGTCAAAAGTGGACTTTGGACATATTTACACAAAGAATGGTTCTGTTTTTTGACACCGTTTTTTTCTACCGGGGTATGTTGTTATCTTATCTTCAAAGTACATGACCAGAAAATCAGTGCAATGTAAAGAAACAAAGAAATTTGTCACTCACAGCTGGTGAAGGGGGGCTTGCCCGCTGGCGTGGTTGCGCCGTTTTCGTCCATCGTGGTCGTTATTTTGCGTTCTGTCGGTCATTTACGCTCTCTACCACATCTACAAACTCTTATGATTATCCCATGTCAATTTCGTTTGTATTCCGCGGCTATTTTTTGTGTATGACGCAGTTTTATCTGACGAGGCATGGTGGCCATATTATTGTTGTAAGCTCAAAGCAGGAAACAGGTGAAGAAGAATAAGGATTTTGTATAAGATGGCGGCAGCGCGCATGGACACAGCGGCCCCTCTTGGCATCAGCAAGTGTGAGAGTTTTGAGTGTTTTAATCATCCCAGACGTACATTCCGTAAAACTTACAACCGTGAGACCTTATTAAACATCAAGGTACTGCACGCTGCAAGAATCGCGGCGATCGGTTGTGATTTGGACATTCTACGCCAGCATGGAATTCTGGCAGAGTCCCCGCTGGAAGCTACCCGAGTGAGGAGGAGGCGTAAGCGTAGCGAACGCAAGCAAAAGCGTGGAAAAAGGGCCAGGATCCATGCTAGGCTAAAGGCTAACCCCTCCAGACCAGTGGTACCGCCGCTCCTTCTCTCTAACGTCCGCTCCCTCGAAAACGAGCTGGACGAGCTGCGTCTGCTGAGAGAAACCTGGAGAGAGTGGAGAGACTGCTGTGTGCTTGTGTTCACGGAGACATGGCTCCACGACAACATTCCTGACAAGGCCATTCAACTGGAAGATATGGCGATGTTCCGTGCCGACAGGGAAACGGCGAGCTCCGGTAAGAGCCGGGGGGGTGGGCTATGCATCTATGTTAACAAGAACTGGTGCGTTAATGCCACATTAGTGTCTAAACACTGCTCTCCGTTGGTGGAGTTCCTTATTGTAAATTGTCGGCCATATTATTTGCCGAGGGAATTCAGCAATGTGTTTGTAGCGGCTGTTTACATAGTGCCGAGCGCTAACGCTAATGCTAAGAAGGCACTCAGGGAACTGCACAATGCGATTAGTGAAATCCAAACTTCACACCCGGACAGTTTTGTGGTGGTTGCGGGGGATTTTAACCACACCAGCTTAAAGACTGTGCTCCCCAAGTTTAAACAATGTGTAGACTTTAAAACCAGAGGAGAGAATATGTTGGACTTAGTGTACACAAACACAGATGCATATAAGGCTATACCCCGCCCCCATCTCAGCCTTTCTGACCACATATCCGTGATGCTGCTGCCTGCCTACAAACCTTTATTGAAGCGCAGCAGGCCAGCAGTGAAACAAATCAGAATTTGGCCAGAGAGTGCAACCTCTGCACTGAAAGACTGTTTTCTGCACACAGACTGGGAGGTCTTCAAAACAGCAGCCTCCCAGGAAAACAAGACAGATGTGGAGGAGTATGCTGAAACGGTCACCAGCTACATCGCGAAGTGCACAGAGGATGTCACTACAGTGAAGACCATCACTATGCGGGGTAACCATAAGCCCTGGATGACTGCAGAGGTGTGCTCGCTGCTTACAGCTAGGGATGCAGCCTTCAGAGCGAAGGACAGGATCGCCCTCCGCTCAGCCGGGTCTCTGCTCTCAAAGGGAATTAAGGCGGCAAAGCGCACCTATGCGGAGAAAATCCAGGGACACCTCTGTGACACTAGGAACACCAAGCAGATGTGGCAGGGAGTTCGGACACTGACGGGCTATAAGTCTAGGCAGGGGGTCGATGATGACGACGCTTCGCTTCCAGACAGGCTTAACGACTTCTTTGCACGTTTTGAAGCATCAAACTCGACAATAAGAGGGAGGGCTGGCCCACCCCCACCATCGGTCGGACCAGCTTTTACCATCAACACAGCGGACACACGGAGGACCCTAACCAGAGTCAACCCACGTAAAGCTGCAGGTCCGGACAACATCCCGGGACGTGTGCTCCGAGACTGCACGAGCGAGTTGGAGGATGTCCTGACTGACATTTATAACATCTCCCTGAGTCACGCCATCGTTCCCAGATGCTTCAAGACCTCTATCATTGTACCGGTGGCAAAGAAACCAGTTGTGTCCTGTTTGAATGACTATTGTCCTGTTGCACTGACACCAATTGTGATGAAGTGTTTTGAACGGCTTGTCAAACCACACATTACAGCCTGCCTCCCTGCATCACACGACCCACTCCAGTTTGCATATCGTTCAAACCGCTCCACGGAGGATGCTATAGTCGCCACCCTACACTCTGTCATCACCCACCTGGACCAGAAAGACACCTACGCCAGACTCCTGTACATTGACTTCAGTTCAGCATTCAACACCATTATTCCCCAGAGACTGATGGATAAATTACTCCTTCTCGGTCTGAACACCGCCACATGTCTCTGGATCCTGGATTTCCTGACTGAGAGACCTCAGTCTGTCCGTGTTGGAAATAACATCTCCAACTCTATCACGCTGAGCACCGGATCCCCTCAAGGCTGTGTACTCAGTCCACTGTTGTTTACACTTCTAACACATGACTGTGTATCCAGACACGAGGGGAACCAGATTATTAAGTTTGCAGACGACACCATGGTGGTAAGACTTATTCAGAGGGATGAGGAATCAATGTACAGGGAAGAAGTGAGAAACCTGGAGGGCTGGTGCAGGGAGAACAATCTGGTGCTCAACGTGGACAAAACGAAGGAGATGATTATCGACTTCTGGCGGTCACAGCCTGAGCACGTCCCCCTCAGCATCGGCGGCCGTTTAGTGGAGAGAGTGGAGAACATCAAGTTCCTCGGTGTGCAGATCTCGCAGGACCTGACCTGGAGCAAGAATTCCTTGGGGATCAGGAAACGGGCTCAGCAGAGACTGCACTTTTTGAGGAAACTCAAACAGGCCTCTCTCCCCATCTGCATCCTAAGGACCTTCTACAGAGGTGTGGTGGAGAGTGTTCTGATGTACTGCATTGCTACATGGTACTCCAGCTGCAGTATGTCAGACAAAAAAGCCCTGCAGAGGATAGTCAAGGGGGCTGAGAGGGTAATTGGAGTCTCCCTCCCCTCTGTCCAAGAACTTTTTCAGAACCGTTGTAGGAGCAGGGCACTGAACATTGTCAACGACCGTTCTCACCCTCTGAATAAACACTTTGAACTTCTTCCATCTGGTAAACGATTCCGGAGCATCAGAGGCAGAACCACCAGACTGATCAACAGCTTCCTTCCACAAGCTGTCAGGATGCTGAACAGTTGACCCGGAATCTCTCATACACACTACTGCACCTACGGACATTTTGTATATTATTTGTATATTATAGTTAGTTAGTTTTTTTTCCCAAGTATGTCTCAGGGATGTGTGAATGGATGGGGGGGGTGGGGGGGTGAAGCTATGTGTGAGTGTGTCTTAAATCATGCTGCTTCTATTTATATGGATGCCGAGAGAAACACAATTTCATCTTGCCTGCTCTACAGTTGTATGTACAGCAATATGACAATAAAGTTTGATTTGATTTGATTTCTTCTTCTTTGGTGTATTCCATGCCAGCCACGATTCCTCCAACATGTGTCTGCCGCCTTCTGAACTGGCAGATCAGTACAAATCCTCAGTACAGCTGGGATGACAGATTAAGTTGACAGATGCAGTTGCTGTGCTGTGCCACTAGGGGCACATGAAAATCTGGCTATTTAAAGGGTGAACTTTGAGCTTTGACCCCTTGATCCCAAAACCATAGTTAGGTGAGGGTGTAAGTCGTCCAAGATACTGTATGGATTTGAAAAGCTTACATCATTTCTTTCAGTAGTTATTGTGTTTAGAAGATTTAGGGAAAAATCTGATCTCTGACCTTTGACCTCATGGTCATCCGATGAGAGTGAAATTGCAATATGTGCATCATCAGAGTATATCAAACCATGGTACCAAGTTTCAAAACAATTGGAACAAAACTGCAGGAGGAGTTGATTTCATCAGACAGTTTCTGTTTATGAAGTGAGGTGAAATAAGAGATCATAGGTCAGGGGCTACAATTCCAGCAAAAATCATCCGATCAGAATCAAACTGCAACATGTGCATCCTCAGTGTATATCAAACCATGGTACCAAGTTTCAAAACAATCGGACCAAAACTGTGGGAGGAGCTGATTTCACAAAAGTGGGACAGACAGATGGACGGACTGACCCATAACATAATCCCCCTTCTGTCTTCGCCCAAAGGGCTCTTCGACCCCTTTCGGCTTCGACCGGTGGGGGATTAAAAAAAAAAAAAAAGTGCCACTAAGTGCCACTATGCTAAAAAAAAAAAAAAAAAAATTTAAATATATTTGATATATTGCCCAGCTCTAATAAAAAGTTATTTGTGTAACCACCAGGAATAGCAGAACATAAAGGCTCTGATTATAGACTGTGTTATAACTATGGTTTTAAGTTAATGTTTTTCTCTTGAACTGAATTTTTTGATTAGTATTTTTCTATTTAAAGGGTACTTTATTGATTTTAAGACTTTTTAAGACCCTTTTAATGCCACCCCCCACCCCACCCAAAAAAAATTAAGACCTTGTGGTTGACACAGTACACATGGCACTCCACCCAGAACAAAGGGGTTGGTGGGGGAAGAAGATAGTTAGGGATGCTAATGGAGAAAGGTGAGGAGAGCCAAACAAACAAAGATGTGCATTTTGCCCCCCGCCATGCCAGGTTCATACCTGAAGATGCAGGAGTGTGAATGTATTGTATCAAGACCTGCTCTGTGACGTATCAAGTGTACCGGTATATGTCTTGCAGTCTGAATGTTAATGTGTTTACCCTGTGTGCCAGAGGCGGGAATTAAAGTGTATAAAGGAGTTTGCTCAGGCACTCAAGATTCAGAGTTTCTGTGTTTATGCTGGAAGTGGAATAAAGTTTGTGTGTCGTCCAGCTCGCTGTCTCATCTGCTTCCATCTTCCACATTGGTGACCCTAAGACGTGCAATGGAGAACGAGCCGAGCACCGCCCCAGAGACAACCCAGAGGGAGAACACCAGCGCAGCTTGCGCTGTCACAGTCAAGCTCCCAGACTTCTGGCTTCACAATCCGACCGCTTGGTTTCTACATGTTGAAGCCCAATTCGCACTCCGCGGGATCACAACGAACGACACCAAATATTATCATGTGGTTGCTGCACTGGAAGTGCGTGCCACGCAGCAAGTGACAAGCCTGCTCCAGGAACCGCTGGCCCAGGGGAAATACGACACCCTCAAGCAGATGCTGATTCAGCGGTATACCCTGTCGGCCAGTGAGAGAGAAGAGAGACTCTTAACGCGCTCAGAGTTAGGTAACAGATCAGCTGTGGAGCTCATGGAGAGCATGCTAGTGCTGAGGGGAAAGAACGACGAATCCTTCCTGTTCGCCCACCTCTTCCTCGGGAACCTACCAGCTACAGCGAGGGTGATCCTGGCCAACTCGCCACTGCTGGTAACCAAGGACTACCACGCTCTGGCACAGGAAGTGGAATGTGTCATTGTAGAGACCAGAACTCTCACCTTGCACGCAACGACACTGGCATCCGGGAAGGACTCCAGCGAGGTCGAGAAGCTGTTGGTGGTGCCTGGGACAGACGCCAAGAGACGCAGGAGCGGGACGCTCTGTGCCTATCACCGCCACTTTGGCTCAAATGCCTAACGCTGTCTGCCACCGTGCCAATTCAAGAAGCCAGGGAAACGGCACAGCCAGCCGTCAGTAGCAGCTGCGAATGCAGGTGACAGGAACAAGCTGCTGTTCATCACAGACATGGGTTCGGGGAGATGTTTCTTAGTGGACTCCAGCTCCCAAAAAAGCCTCATTCTGCCAGTCAGCGCAGACAGATTGGTAGGAGGCAGCAGTTCCGAGCTCACGGCTGCCAACAGATCCAGCATCAGGACGTTTGGCAAACGGACGCTGACGGTGTGCTTACACGGATGCAATTACCTATGGGACTTTGTGGTAGCGGCATGTTCTGTCCCCATTTTAGGTGCAGATTTTTTTATGTGCTTATGGGTTGTTAGTCAATGTTGCCAACAGACGTTTAGTGGATGCTGTCTGTTTTACCTCCTTGCCCTGCACAGCTCGGGGAGTTGAGCCAACAACACAGGCTAGCGTTATAGCTCCAGGGGGTAAGTACCAGCATTTACTTTCACAGTTCCCAGCATTCACAGTTCCGACGTTTTCTGCTACAGTAACCAAACACGGGGTTGAACATTTCATAACCACAAAAGACCCACTGGTGTTCACGCGACCTCGGCACCTGGACACGGTTAAACTGGCCAATGTGCGCGAGGAGTTTACCAACTTAGAGCAGCTGAGCATCGTTCGGCACTCCAACAGCCTGTGGGCATCCCCACTACACATGGTGCCTAAGGCCAATGGGTCGTGGCGACCGTGCGGTGATTTCTGGCACTTGAACAATGCCATGGAACACGACTGGTATCCCATCCCGCACATCCAGGATTTTCTCTGTGCCTGGCCAGTACACATGTTTTTTCGATAATGGATCTGGTCAGCGGGTACCACCAGATCCCGGTGCATGCAGAGGATGTTCCCAAAACAGTGGTAATAACGCTTTTTGGCCTTTTTGAGTTTTCACGCATGCCATTCTGGTTAAAGGGCACAGCGCAAACCTTCCAAAGAATGATGGACGTGGTGCTTCGTGACCTGCGTTTTGTTTTTGTCTACTTAGACGACATTCTGGTGGCTAGCGTGTCCGAGGAGCACCTCGCCCATCTCAAACTAGTTTTCCAGAGGTTGGAAGCGCATGGGCTTATTGTGAACCCGGCAAAGTGCCAGTTCGGTGTGCCAGTGATTGATTTTTTGGGTCACCGCATTTCGCCAGAGGGCACGATTCTGCTGCCTGTTAAGGTGCGTGCCACGTTGGATTTTCAGCGTCCACAGACCGTGAGGGCCCTGCAGGAATTTTTGGGCATGGTCAGCTTTTACAACCGTTTCCTCCCCCGAGCAGCCCAGGTACTGCAGCCGCTGTACGCTGCGCTCAAGAAAAAGAAGCCTGCGGAAAACATCAACTGGACCACCGAGCGAGTCCAGGCTTTCGCAAACGCCAAGACAGCACCCGCTACTGCCGCTTTGCTAACCCACCCTGCCCCGTCAGCGTGGATAGCACTCACCACTGACGCGTCTGACGTTGCCATAGAGGCAGTGGTGGAGCAGTACGTTTCCAATGCGTGGCAGCCACTTGCATTTTTCAGCCGTACTTTGCGCGAGAACTAATGCAAATACAGTATGTTTGACAGAGAGTTGTTGGCCCTCCACCTGGCGATGTGTCATTTCCAGGTTTGGCTGGAAGGACACGAGTTCACCGCGCTCGTTGGTCATAAACCACTAACGTACGCAATGTCCAAAGTCTCGGAACCATGGTCGGCCCGGCAGCAATGACATTTGGCCACGATCTTGGAGTTCACGGCAAGCTTAATGTTGTGGCTGACTGCCTGTCGCACGTGCATTAATCTCCCTGGTCTACATGGGAACAGATTTCGCCACCATGGCTGTGGAGCAAACTGGGGACACAGACATTTGCGTGCTCCAGTCTGCACCTACGGGGTTAAAACTGGACAGCAGGGTGGTGCAAGAAGGGTGCCCCCCCCTTGCTCGGCGAGATCTCCACTAGTTGCCCACATGGCCCACTAGCCACTTCCACATCCGTGGAAGTGGCTCGCGCTTTTTTGTCGGCTTGGGTTGCACAGTTCAGATCCCTGTTGAACATCACTTCCAACAGGGGTCTGCAATTTGTTTTGGAACTCTAGTCCGTGATGGCCCAGGGCCTGGGGGTCAAAATCCACTGCACCACCGCATACAACCACCAGGTTAATGGGTTATGCGAACGTTTTCATAGGTCACTTTAAGCAGTGCTCGGAGCTTCACTCACGGATGCAAATGGGGTCAACTGCCTGCCCTGGGTCCTGTTAGGGTTGCGCTCCGCGCCTAAGGAGGATCTGGCAGCCTCCCCGGCAGAACTCGTTTTTCTCAGCCACTGCGGATCCCCGGGGAATTTTTACCAGAAAACCCTGCATTCCGTACCAACCTGCCAACGCAATTTTTTTCACGGTACAGGACCGGCCAATGTGCCGGGCCCGGCGCACCATTGTTTTCCCCACACCTTCATCTCAAAGAGCTTACAGAGCGCCAAGTTCGTTTTTGTTAGGCACGACGCTCACAGAAACCCGCTGCACCCACTGTATGACGGACCGCTCAGAGTGCTGGAAACCGGGGCAAAGCATTTTGTGTTAGACTTTGGGCGGGCGTAAGGAAACAGTCTGCATTGACAGGCTTAAGTCCGCTTATGTGTTGGCAGACGAATAGGTGGTGTTGGCTCAAGCTCCCTGGCGCGGACGCCCACCTACAGTGGCTCCGCAAGTTGGTGTTCCCCCTGCAGAGGACTGTTGGCAGCAGACTAGGCTTTTCCCCTCCCCACCCTTTCCCCCTCCACAGGACTGCGTGCCGGATGCCAAGTTTGTCTCCTGTCCACCTCAACAGCAAGATGCTTCGGCTGGTCCGGCGACTCCACGTTACAGCCGTTATGGGCGCTGGCTCAAGCCCAAGGTGCCAGAGGGTTAGAGCCCCTTCTGAGTGTTGGGGGGGGGGGGGGGCTGTGGTGGATACAGTGCTCATGGCACTCCACCCAGAACAAAGGGGTTGGTGGGGGAGAAGATAGTTAGGGATGCTAATGGAGAAAGGTGAGGGGAGCCAAACAAACAAAGATGTGCCTTTCGCCCCCCGCTGTGCCAGATTCACACCTGAAGATGCAGGGGTGCGAATGTACTTGTATCAAGACCTGCTCTGTGACGTGTGTGTCAATGTTATGCTAATGTGTGTATATCTCTTGCAGTCTGAATGTTAATGTGTTTACCCTGTGTGCCGGAGGCGGGAACTAAAGTGTATAAAGGAGTTTGCTCAAGCACTCAGGATTCAGAGTTTTTGTGTTTATGTTGGAAGTGAAATAAAGTTTGTGTGTCATCCAGCTTGCTGCTGTGGCACTTCCTTGGGATCCATTTTGCAGATAGATAATCAAGTTATTCAAGTAAAATACCAAAAACTACATCTGAATCCCACAACTCAAAGTTAAAGTAAATATGAAAAAGTCAAAACTTTAATAGAAAAAAAGGCACTAGAAAAAATTTATGAGAAAAAGCTAGGAATTTGAGAGAAGAGAAAAAGTGGCAAATTTAGAGGAAAAAGTCATAAATTTAGGACAAAAATTAGGGAAAAGTGTAAAATTTACAAAAAAAGTCAAATTTGCAGGAAAACATACATTTGCAAGGAAAAAAATGGCAAATTTATGGGAAAAGCTTACAAATTTAAGAAAAAGTTTGAAGAAAAAAGTTGCAAATTTAGAAAAAGTTGCAGATTTATGGGGAAAATGTTACAAATTTTGGAAAAAATTTTGCTAATTTAATTTTCTGTTACACTAAAAAAAGTGACTTAAAAATACCGTTAACTGTGGTGTCTTTAAGACCTTTGAGTGGCAGATTTAAGGACTGAATATCATTTTAAGGATAGTTAAGGCCTGTGGGCAGTCCATATCAACCAGGCTGCAATCATACCACTGAAAACAGTGGGCTGGTAGGTCTTGTCACACTGAGAAGCTGGAAATGTTTCTTCTGCGCACGCCTCCTCTGCTGTATAAGGACGGGGGCGTCTGAGATTGGTCCCTTTGGAACGGGGCTCCGACCGTGGCTTGGGAGCCGAAAGCATGTTCTTCCTCTCTTTCTGCAGCCTCTCCACAGTGCAGCTCAGCTCCTGAATGCGCCGTGTCTTAGTGGCAAGTTCTTGGGTCAGACTCTTTATTCGAAGGCCAAACATCATCTCGGCCTGACGCTGGTATCGACCTGGACTTGACTGGACCTGGAAAGGACAAAGGCTCTTCATTATCCTGAAAATCACATGGTGTGGAGTTTCATAGCAACGCTGGCTTTAATTCACCTTATACAGACGTGGACAAAATTGTTGGTACCCCTCTGTTAATGAAAGAAAAACCCACAATGGTCACAGAAATAACTTGAATCTGACAAAAGTGGTAATAAATAACAATTCTATGAAAATTAACCAATGAAAATCAGACAATGCTTTGGATTGTGGTTCAACAGAATTATTTTAAAAAACAAACTCATGAAACAGGCCTGGACAAAAATGATGGTACCCTTAACTTAATATTTTGTTGCACAACCTTTTGAGGCAATCACTGCAATCAAACGATTTCTGTAACTGTCAATGAGACTTCTGCACCTCTCAGCAGGTATTTTGGCCCACTCCTCATGAGCAAACTGCTCCAGCTGTCTCAGGTTTGAAGGGTGCCTTCTCCAGACGGCATGTTTCAGCTCCTTCCACAGATGTTCAAAAGGATTTAGATCAGGGCTCATAGAAGGCCACTTTAGAATAGTCCAATGTTTGGCTCTTAGCCATTCTTCGATGTTTTTAGCTGTGTGTTTTGGGTCATTATCCTGTTGCAAGACCCATGACCTGCGACTGAGACCAAGCTGTCTGACACTGGGCAGTACATTTCTCTCTAGAATACCTTGATAGTCTTGAGATTTCATTGTACCCTGCACAGATTCAAGACACCCTGTGCCAGATGCAGCAAAGCAGCCCCACAACATAACAGAACCTACTTCATGTTTCACAGTAGGGACAGTGTTCTTTTCTTGGTATGCTTCATTTTTGCGTCTGTGAACATAGAGCTGATGTGTCTTGCCAAAAAGTTGCAGTTCTGTCTCGTCTGTCCATAGGACATTCTCCCAGAAGCTTTGTGGCTTGTCAACATGCAGTTTGGCAAATTCCAGTCTGGCTTTTTTATGATTTGTTTTCAACAGTGGTTTCCTCCTTGGTCGTCTCCCATGAAGTCCACTTTGGCTCAAACAGTGACGGATGGTGTGATCTGACACTGATTTACCTTGACCTTGGAGTTCACCATGAATGTGTTTAGAGGTTGTTCTGGGCTCTTTTGTTACCATTTGCATTATCCGTCTCCTCCTGCAGCCACGTCCAGGGACGCTGGCTACAGTCCCGTGGATCTTAAATTTCTGAATAATATTTGCAACTGTAGTCACAGGAACATCAAGCTGCTTGGAGATGGTCTTATAGCCTTTACCTTTAACATGCTTGTCTATAATTTTCTTTCTAATCTCCTGAGATAACTCTCTCCTTTGCTTCCTCTGGTCCATGTTTAGTGTGGTACACACCATGTCACCAAACAGCACAGTGACTACTTGTCACCCTTTAAATAGGCCGACTGAATGACTAGAAGTTTGTGGACACCTGTGATGTTAATTAGAGGACACATCTTGGTTGAACATGTCCCTATGGTCACATTATTTTCAATCTTTTCTAGGGGTACCATCATTTTTGTCCAGGCCTGTTTCATGAGTTTGTTTTTTCAAGTAATTCTGTTGAACCACAATTCCAAAAGCACTGTCTGATTTTCATTGGCTAAGTTTCATAGAATTTTTATTTATTACCACTTTTGTCAGATTCAGGTTATTTCTGTGACCATTGTGGGATTTTCTTTCATTAACAGAGGGGTACCAACAATTTTGTCCACGTCTGTATACAGCTGAAACTAGAAGTTTACAAACACTCTATAAACATGACACAAAACCTTTTTTTTTTCCCTCACTGTCTGACATTAAATCAGACTCAACCTTTCCTGTTTTAGGTAAGTTAGAGTTACCAAAATTATTTCTATTTGCTAAACAATCTTTATATTTGCTGAATATTTTATTACTTTCTTCAAAAAAAGCAGTTTACATACATTTCCTCATTATCCTTCCACAAGCTTCTCACAATAGTTTGCTGAAATTTTGGCCCATTCCTCTTGACAGAACTGGTGGAACTGAGTCAGGTTTGTAGGCCACCCTGCTCACACACGTCTTTTCAGCTCCGCCCACAAATTTTTTATGGGATTGAGATCAGAGCTTTGTGATGGCCACTCACAAACACAACTAATCTGGGGGTATACTTAGAGTCATTGTCCATTTGGAAGACCCATTTGTGTCCAAGCTTTAACTTCCTTCAACTTGACTGATACTGTCCCCAAAGGGGGCGATTTGTGATGCAGCAAGACAATAGGATGGGACAATAGGAAAAGAAGTATAGATAGATAGATAGATAGATAGATAGATAGTTTATTTCGAACACAAAAATATAACAAATACAAGCAAATGGCAAATGCAATAAAGTAACAGTATACACTGTTCGAAATGGAGAAGGAAGAAGTGAACACTTATTAATTCCATCTCCTCTTTTCCATAGATACACCCATGTGAATTTTATACAAATTACCACCTTTAAGACCCCAAGTAAACAATTTACTGTATTTTTTACAAATCAAATCAAAGTATATCAAGTGTATATACATGTGTATCAAGTTTATATATATATATATATATATATAAAGTATATCACTTTTGTATCAAGTATACAAAAGTGATACACTAAATAATGACCACATACAGTATATATTGAAGTTAAAAAAAACAATAAATTATAAAATCCAACCCATAATTAATAAAATTTGACCAATAGATATCACCCATCATCAGTCAATATCCTTGTCATGACCATCATCACGCCCATTAACAGGACCAAAATACGTCAAACAGCAACACCAACAACACCACATGCTGACCTGGCCAAGTCAGAATTCAGGAGTCTGATAATAATAATAATAATAATGGATTAGATTTATATAGCGCTTTACATGTCAAGTGACATCTCAAAGCGCTGACAGTGAGTTCATTATTCAGTCACTTACGACAGACATCGACAGTGGTAAGCTACTGCTGTAGCCACAGCTGCCCTGGGGCAGACTGACGGAAACATGGCTGCCAATCCGCACCAACAGCCTCTCTGATCACTACCGAACATTTATACACATTCACACCCAGTGTCATGGACACTGGAGGCAAGGTGGGTAAAGTGTCTTGCCCAGAGACACAACAGCAGGATGACTGGGGAGAGCGGGATTCGGACCGCCAACCCCCCGGTTATTAGATGACCTGCTCTACCTCATGATATTGCCACCCGATAGTGGAGGGGATGACGGAATATCTGTACTTGTTGCGCTTAATTGTCAATGCCATCTATTTTGTGAAGTGCACCAGTCCGTCCTACAGCAAATCATCCCCACAACATGATGCTTCCCCCCCATACTTCATGGTTGGGATGGTGTTTTCAGGCTTGCAAGTTTCCCCCATTTTCTTCCAAACATAATGATGGTCATTATGGGCCAAACAGTTCAATTTTAGTTTCATCAGGCCACAGGACACGTGAACAAAAATTAAGGTCTGTGTCCCTGTCTGCATTTGTAAACTGTAATCTTGTAGAGAAAGGAATAGGTGCTCCATGGCATGTCAGGGGTCACCAGTGTAGAGAAAAGGATGCAGGTGAGGCAATGAGCTGGACAACACAGAACTTTATTCTTTCTCCAACAACATAACAGCAAAAGAGCAATAAGCCTTCAGCACCACAGCACTGAGGCTAAAATGCTTCTCAGGTCTCTGTGCACTCTCCTTTTATATCTTTATTCCCATGCATAGAGACCTGGAGCTTCTGACCATCATATATTGTTGTTTCACAAAGGAATGTGTGGCACATTAACATAACTACGCCGGCACCGCTATTACACACTTCTTCTCTGAGTGACCACAGCGGCTCTGGTCATTCTTCCTCTCCCCGGGGGGCGCATAGTCCTTTACTGTCCCATCTGATACCCCCCAGTGACACCTCCTCTTTTGGTCCATTGTTCCCTGGGTGGAGAAGTCCAACACCATGCCCCTCTTTGGGTGTGAGAAAACACTCACACACTATGCCCCCACACAGCCCCCCCTCCCCCAACACCCAAAAGGGGCACTAACCCCCCGTCCTTTGGGCTTGAGCTGTTGCCCATAACGGCTGTGGCGGGGGGGTCGCTGGTCCAGTCGAACCGCCCTGCTGGTGAAGTGTACCGGAGGGCACGTCAGTCTGTGGAGGGAAAGAGGGAAGGGGAAAAAACACCTTATGCTTCACCCCAGGTTCCAGCACGTTGAATGGTCCATTGTACGGTGGGCGCAGCGAGGTCTGGTGCACATCATGCCTGATGGAAACAAAACCGGCATTCTGCAAGCTTTTTGGGATGAAGGTACGGGGAAAACAATGATGGGCCAGCCCTGTATGTTAAAAGCATCCGGGCCGTGCAAAAATACTGTGGGCGGATCTGCCTCGGGTGCAGGATTTTCTGGTGAAAACTCTGGTGATCAACAGTGGCTGAGAAAAAAAACGAGTTCTGCTGGGGAGGCTGCCAGATCCTCCTTAGGTGCGAAACTCTGGACAGGCGGTCGACCCAATTTGTGTCCAGATGGTAGATCGGTTTCCTGCACCAGTGCGCAGTAGTCCCTAGTCACCCGCAATGGCGAGTTGGCCAGGTTCGCTCTTGCTGCGGCCGGTCGGTTCCTGAAGTAGGCTTGTTGCCTGTTGCGTGGTGCGCGCGTCCGGCGCAGCAACCACATAGCAGTATGTTGTATCATCCTTTGCTATTCCGCGGAGTAAACACTGGGCTTCTATGTGCTGAAACCCCGCTGTCGGGTCGTGAAGCCAGAGTCCGGGAGCTTGACTGAAACAGCACACACGGCGCTAATGCTCTCTCTCCCAGCCATCTCCATCACTGTGCTCGGCTCACTTTCCATGGCACGCCTTGGGTTACCAATGTGGCTCGCTCTCCATGGCACGTCTTCAGTCACCAGTGTGGAGAAAAGGAATTGGCGACTCTTGGCTCACTCTCCATGGCACGTCAGGGTCCCAGTGTAGAGAAAGGAAAAGGTGCTCCATGGCACGTCAGGGGTCACCAGTGTAGAGAAAAGAATGCAGGCGAGGCAACGAGCTAGACGACACAGAACTTTATTCTTTCTCCAACAACTTAATAGCAAAACAGCGATAAGCCTTCAACACCACAGCACTGAGGCTAAAACGCCTCTCAGGCCTCTGTGCACTCTCCTTTTATATCTTTATTCCCATGCATAGAGACCTGGAGCTTCCGACCATCATACATTGTTGTTTCACAAAGGAATGTGTGGCACATTAACATAACATTACACCGGCACCACTATTACACACTTCTTCTCTGAGCGGCCACGGCAGAGCTGGTCATTCTTTCTCTCCCCGGGGGGCGTATAGTCCTTTACTGTCCCATCTGATACCCCCCGGTGACACCTCCTCTTTCGGTCCATTGTTCCCTGGGTCGAGAAGTCCAACACCATGCCCCTCTTTGGGTGTGAGAAAACACTCACACATTATGCCCCCACAATCTGGCTTTTTTACTTTGTTCTTGGAGTAATGGCTTCTTCCTTGCTGAGTGACCTTTCAGCCCATGTCAATATAGGACTCATTTCATCATCATCATCATCACAGCAGTTTGTCGTGGGCGACAATGACCGTTTCATTTAGGACTGATCAGATTCCTCCACACAGCTCTGTCCTTAGCCTTCCGCTGCCATGAACTCCTGTCTATGTCCAACTTCTTCAAGTTTCTTTTTACAGTGTCTTTAAATCTGAGCCTTGGTCTACCCTGATTGCGTTTGCCCTCGCATAACTGTGAGTAGAGTAACTGCCGAGGGAGACGCTAGTGGTCCATCCTCTCAACATGTCTGAGCCATCCCAGGTTCATCTGTATTAGCATGTCCTCCATTGATGGTAGACCAGCTCATTTCAACACTTCTATGTTGGTTATCTTGTCTTTCCATGAGATGTTCATTATGGCTCGAAGGTGTCTCATCACGTACGTGTGGAGTTTCTTCACCTGCACTCTGTAGACAGTCCAAGTTTCAGCACCGTATGATAGAGCAGCCAGTACTGTCGCTCTGTACACTTTGCATTTCTGGGCTACACGGTGGCGCAGTGGTTTAGCACTGTGGCAGCACAGTTTTACCCTCGGCCGGGGGATCGCGGGGATCATGAGATCGTGGGTTCGATCCCAGCCCCCGACCAACAGTGAGCTGTGTGGAGTTTGCATGTTCTCCCCGTGTTGCGTGGGTTTACTCCGGGATTTCTCCGGTTTCCTCCCGCACACCAAAAACATGTAGGTTTAGGGCGCTCGCGCACGCAGCGACCAGCAGCCGGTGGCTTGTCACCAGACTGCAAACCAAGTCTACCTACGGGTACAAATAAGTAACAACAAAAAAAAAAAAAAAAAAAAAAAAATTTCACACGGATAGACACATGTCGATTGTTCCACAGTCTCTCCCCCAAGTTTCCAAACACAGCGCTCGCTCTTCCCATTCTGAGAGATAGCTCATCCTCCAGCCTAGCATTCTCTGAAACAGACATCTTTCTGTTTTATTTTTGTCTTTTATATGAACAAAAGATAAATAATTAAGATAAGATAAGATAAGCCTTTATTAGTCCCACAACGGGGAAATTCCAGGATTGCAACAGCACAGGGATAGCAACACTCAGAGCAACAATCAGAAGGCAAGAGAAAAAAACAACAGCAGCAAGTATACATATGTACATATAAATATATATATATATATATATATATATATACACACAGTGCAGAGCATTGTAACTAGATGGGATAGATATATAAATATATAAACACAGTGCGGAGCATTGTAGCTGAATGGAATAAATATATGAGTATATAAACACACAGTGCGGAGCATTGTAGCTAGATGGAATAGATATATGAATATATAAATACACAGTGCGGAGCATTGTAGCTAGATGGAATAAATATGTAAATATATAAACACACACAGTGTGGAACATTGTTGCTAGATAGAGTAAATATATAAATATATACAGTATATATATATATATAAACACACACAGTGCGGAGCATTGTAGCTAGATGGAATGAAACAGCACAACCGTCTACTTAGTTATCCTACATGGTATGATTATGTACCCATACATATTCTCACCCTCCGTAGCAACTGGTATTTTCCTAGTTGTATACTGGAGGGGACCATTGTGTAAGTCTATTGCGTCTTTTGCATTCAATACTATTAGGTCGTCACGTCTTTTTGCTATCTCTGCGAGCAGCCCTACTTTGGCTGTACATTCTGACAGCCGTAGGTAGGAAGGACCTGCGAAACCTCTCGGTTGTGCACCTAGGATGATGTAGCCTGCTGCTAAATGAGCTCCTCAGTGCATTCAGTATGTCCTGCATAGGGTGGAACTCGGACTCCAGCAGAGATGACAGTTTAGCCACCATCCTTCTCTCTCCTATCTCCTCCACTGGGTCAAGGCGCTGCCCCAGGACAGAGCTAGCTTTCTTGATCAGTTTGTTCAGTCTCTTCCTATCGGCTGCTGCAATGCCACTGCCCCAGCAGACCACTCCAAAAGTGATGGCTGATGCCACCACCGTGTCATAGAATGTCTTCAGCAGTGCCCCTTGTACACCAAAAGACCTGAGTCTCCTCAGTAGGAACAGCCTGCGCTGTCCCTTCTTGTAGAGTGCGTCAGTATTGTGTGACCAGTCTAGTTTATTATTCAGATGAACACCCAGGTACTTATAGGATGTCACCATCTCGATGTCTGTTCCCTGTATATTTACTGGTGCTGTGAGGGGTTGTCCTTGCCTGCGGCAGTCCACCACCAGCTCCTTAGTTTTCCTCGCGTTGATCTGGAAGCAGTTCCGATGGCACCAGTCCACGAAGTCCTGGATAAGCCCTCTGTACTCAGCTTCATCTCCGTTGGAGATGAGGCCAACGATCGCAGAGTCATCAGAGAACTTCTGTAGATGGCAGTGTGTTGTGTTGTGTGAGGAGTCCGCAGTATAAAGGGTGAACAGGAAGGGAACCAAAACCGTTCCCTGGGGGGCCCCCGTGCTACCGATGATCGTGTCGGACACACAGTCCCGGGTTCTCACAAACTGAGGCCGGTTAGTGAGGTAGTCCAGGATCCATGATGACAGGTGCTGGTCCACCCCTGCACACAGCAGCTTGTCCTTCAGGATCATCGGTTGGATGGTGTTGAAAGCACTGGAGAAGTCAAAGAACATGATCCTCACTGCATTCCCGGGCTTCTCCAGGTGGGACAGAGAATGGTGAAGGAGGAAGATCACCGCATCCTCCACCCCAATGCCAAGCTGATAGGCAAACTGGAGTGGATCCATTGCTGGTCCCACCAGGGGGCGGAGATGAGCAAGGAGCAGTCTCTCCAGGGTCTTCATCACGTGGGACGTCAAGGCCACTGGTCTGTAGCTGTTCAGATCTTTGGGGTGGGAAGTCTTTGGTACAGGTACCACACAAGATGTTTTCCACAGCTGTGGTACCCTCCCCAGCTTCAGGCTCAGATTGAAGATGTACTCCACAATCCCACACAGCTGGTCTGCACAGGACTTGAGGAGCTTTGCGCTGATGCCGTCCGGTCCCGACGCCTTCCTCGCCTTGATCTTCCTCAGCTCCGTCCTCACCTGGGTCTTAGTGAGGGTCAGGTTGGGGGGCTGTGTGTTGGGAGTGGGGGGGTGTTGGTGGAGTGGGGAGTGGGCAGAAGGACTTGATGTCTTTAGAGGCAGCAGTGGTTGTTGTGTAGTCAGGGGGGAGGGAGGTTGGTCAAACCTATTGAAAAACAGATTCAGATTGTTCGCCCACTCCCTGCCCCCCGTGGCCTGGGGGGAGGTATTCTGGAGCCCAGAGATGGTTTTAAGGTTTCTCCAGACCCCGCTGATGTCGCTCTGTTGCAGCTTGTCCTCCATCTTCTTCCTGAAGCTGTCCTTTCCTTCTCTGATCTTTCTCCTCAGCTCCCTCTGTACGGACTTCAGCATCTCCCTGTTCCCCGACCTGAAGATCCTCTTCTTCTCTCTCTGAAGTGTTTTTATCTCAGGGTTGATCCAGGGTTTGTTGTTTGAGCAACACCGTATGGTCTTGGTGGGAACGGTGTTGTCCACACAGAAGCTGATGTAGTCCGTGATGGTGTGAGTGAGGCCATCGATGTCCTCACCATGTGGATCGCAGAGCTGCTCCCAGGCGGTGGTTTCAAAACAGCCCTTTAGAGTGTCCATTGCCTCCTCAGACCATAACTTCACTGTGCACATAGCCGGAGGTTGTCTGTGCACTAGGGGTTTGTACACCGGCCGGAGATAAACCAAGTTGTGATCCGATCTCCCGAGTGGAGGGAGTTGTAATGAGGTGTACGCCTCCTTAGTGTTTGCGTAGAATAAGTCCAGTGTTTTATTGTCTCTAGTGTGGCATGTGACAAACTGGGTAAACATGGGTAGAATGGGAGACAGTGAAACATGGTTGAAATCGCCTGAGATGAGGAGAAGAGCATCTGGGTGTTCTGTCTGCAGCCTGCTGGTTACTGAATGGATGACGTCACGCGCTGTCCCAGCGTTCGCCATCGGATCTGCATAAACAACAATGCAGATCACGTGTGAGTATTCCCTCGGGAGCTATGTAGGCCGCATGCTAACAGCTAACAACTCAATGTCTTTGCTGCAGTGTCGTTGTTTAACAGTGATATGTCCCGGTCTGCACCAGTTGTTGTTAACATACATTATCACTCCACCACCCCTTGCTTTGCCACTGTCTGGTGTTCAGTCTGCCCGTATTGTGTGGAAACCCTCCAGTTCAATGTTAGCATCTGCTGCTAATTCGGTTAGCCAAGTCTCTGTGTATAGATACAGACTGCACTCCCGGTATATGCTATCGTAGCGGGAGATAGCCGCTAGCTCATCTACCTTTCCCAGTAACGACCGTACATTCCCCATGACAATGCATGGAAGGGTGGGTCTGTACCTTATATTTCTTGTCTTCCGCCTTACTCCAGCCCGGCACCCACGGCATTTTCGCCTCAGTTCACCCGGTATGTCGAGTTTTTCCGTTAGCACCGGGTGGCGGTTGAATGCTAGCAGCTCTTCCCTGCTGTACCGTCTCCTGCTATAAACAGTGGCTCCGTCCACCGACTCGGGAGACATTTGGGGCGATCTGTGTGTCCGTGATATAAATGGAGTGAAAGGTGTGCCAGATCAGAGAGTTGTCACCGGATCAAAAGAGAGAGGAAGGAAAAAAAGACTCAGAATTGAGCCGCTGTTGCAAAAGGTAGCCGACTCGTGTGGCGCCGGAAGTGAAAGAAGACAAAATGAACCTATTTGACGTAGTACTCCCTAGGTACTTGAAAGTCTTGCACTTAACTAGTGGCTCTGTACCAATGCTGATCTCTTCTGGTAGTGATGCTGATACGTAATTGGAACTTTGGTGGTTGATAAAGGCACTCTGTCTTCTTGATATTGATTTGGAGGCTGAATTGGCTAGCTGCTCTTGTGAATTTCTCCACTAAAGATTGCATATCTTCCACGCTGTGTGCAACTAGAGCACTGTCGTCGGCAAAGAGCATTTCTCTTACTACCTTTATCGATGTCTTACTCTTGATTTTAAACTGTGCCACATTGAACAGGTCTGCTTCTTTCTTTGTTTGAATGTATACTCCTTCTGAAGTGTCTTTGAAGGCCACCTCAAGCATGGCTGCCAGATATAGCGAGAAGAGTGTAGGTGCCAGCACACACCCTTGTTTCACCCCGTTGCTTACTGAAAAGTCTTTAGATACTGAACCACTCATTGCTACGTTTGCTTGCATACCTGTATGGAGTGCCTCGATCAGGCTGACAAACTTCTCTGTACAACCATACAGTATTTCTTGAGTACCTGCCAAAGTCCTTGTCGCGAAACAGTATCGAAGGCTTTACTGAAGTCTATGAAGACTACATAAAGCGGCATGTTCTGTTCAATACACTTTTCTTGAACCTGTTTCAAGCAGAAAATCATGTCCATTGTGCTTCTTCCACTTCTAAAGCCGCACTGGGTTTCCGGTAGTACATTCTGTGAGATGTGGTCACTGAGTCTGTTAAGTAGTACATGTGAGAGAATCTTACCAACTGTGGCTAGCAGTGATATACCTCGGTAATTTCCACAATCTTCCTGTCTCCTTTCTTGAACAAAGGCACAATACTTGCATCCTTCCAGTCTTGAGGTACTTTCTGGCCATCCCATATCTCTTGGATGAGCTTGTGCAGGCAGTTGGTCAGCTGAACACCACCAAATTTCCACACTTTTGCTGCAATTCCATCCCTTCCTGGAGCTTTACCATCCTGTGTTGTCCTGATAGCTGCCATTAGTTCATCAAAATTTGGTGGTTCATCCAGACTTGATACAGCTGGTCACTGCACTAGAGCTTCTTTAGCCTCTTCAGGGAGATCTCCAGGGTTGTTTAGTAGTTGGTCAAAGTGGTCTGCAAATCTGTCCAGGATCTTGCCTTTCTCCTGCAAAACCGTTTCACCATCCACAGCCTTTAGTTGGATCAATCCTCTTGGTTTAGGGCCGTAGATTTCTTTCAAACCTGTGAAGAATGTTTTCATGTCCTTCTTGTCTGCTGCAGTTTGAAGTTTCTCAGCTTTTTCATCCCACCAGTTGGACTTCATCTCTCTGGTGTACTTCTGTAGCTCACTCTGAGCCTTTGAGTATTTCTTCTTCTTCGACCTTGTGTTTCACTGTAGGTTTTCCTGCCTAGCTGTATTCCTCGCTTCTAGTAGTTTCTTCAGGTGTTCATCATGCTCATCAAACCAATCTTGATGTTTCCTCTCAGGGTAGCTGAATACATCACTTGCAGTCTGATACACCGTATCCTTCAGTGTTGCCCATTTCTCTTCTATGTTATTCTCTGGGTTGTTGCTGTCCCAGTCTTTCAAGTTTTCATCCATTTCCTGTGCAAGTTCTTCCTGTTTCTTTTGGCCTTTCAGTGCACTAGTGTTTAGCTTCCGTGGTGGCTTTGCACCTGTCCTGCAGTGCTGTTTTCGTCTCCAAATCCTTAATCTAGATCTCAGCATAACATGATCAGTGCCACAGTCCACGCCTCTCATTGCTCTGGTGTCCAGTACAATCCTTATGTCTCGCTGCCTGACTATGATGTAGTCTAATAAGTGCCAATGCTTGGATCTTGGGTGCATCCATGTCTTCTTGTGTGTGTCCCTGTGCTTAAATAGAGTGTTGGTTATCACAAGGCTGTACTCTGAACATAGTTACAAGTAGAAGTTCTCCATTAGCATTGCACTTGCCTACTCCATAACTACCAAGCACTCCTTTCCATTTCTCGGTGTCCGAACCAACTCTGGCATTAAAATCTCCAACAAGTATCAGCCTGTCATCAGTCGGTACACGCCTGATAGTCTCACGTAAATCACTGTAGAACTCCTCCTTCACCTCCTCTGTGTTGGTCATTGTTGGGGCATATACACTGATGAGTGTGGCATACATCTTCTGCTGTAGTGGTAGTCTCATAGTCATTATCCTGTCGTTGACTGGCACCAGTTCCTCATCAAGCATTGCTGCTATCTCCTTTCTAACTGCAAAGCCCACTCCTGCTTCTCTCTTTTCTTGAGTTGATCTCCCACTCCAAAAGAAGATGTACCCATGGTCTTCCAAGCTGCCATATCCAGGCAATCTTGTTTCACTAAGTGCAGCCATGTCTACATTGTACCTGTCCGAGTCACCTATTCAAGGGAGGAACTACTTTCACTCAAACTACCTCCCAATGCAACTTCTCCACCAGTTTCTGCTGCTGATCTGAAGTTTTTTCAGTCGATCTTAGCTGTGGGAGCAGCCGCTATTGGCGCTGGCCGGAAACGAAGGTGGCGTGGTAAACGTGCCGGTGCACTAGTCAGGTTGAAGAAACGAGGATTTCGCACGCCGCTCCCATCGATCCATCTGGCAAATATCCGCTCTTTGGCGAACAAAATGGATGAACTGCTGCTCTTGACTCACAAAAACCAGGATTTTAGCAGATCTGGCGCCCTTTGTTTCACGGAGTCCTGGCTGAGTGAACACATCCCGGACAGCGCGGTGCGCCTGGATGGATTCCAACTGTTTCGTGCTGATCGCAGCCGAGAATTCTCTGGAAAGACTAAGGGTGGTGGAATCTGCTTCTACATAAACGAAGGTTGGTGTACTGATGTCACAGTGTTGAAGAAGTTTTGTAGCCCTAACCTAGAGTCACTGTTCATAAACTGTAAACCCTTTTATTCACCGCGAGAGTTCTCCTCGTTTATTCTGGTCGGAATTTATATCCCGCCTGCTGCTTGTACAACGGAGGCACTGCAGCACCTCGCTGACCAGATAGCAGACGTGGAGGAAAAACATCCAGACTCTGCTTATCATTCTGGGTGATTTCAATAGAGCTAATCTCACAAATGAGCTTCCTAAATACAGACAGCATATTAAATGTCCCACCAGGGACACAAATACACTTGACCACTGTTACACAGTTTTAAGAAACGCCTATCATGCCGTCCCCCGTGCAGCTCTGGGTTTTTCTGACCACTGTCTGCTCCATCTTATTCCAACATACAGACAGAAACTAAAAACTTCCAAGTCTGTTGTAAGGACTGTGAAGAAATGGACTGAGGAATCAAAGCTGGAGTTACAAGCCTGCTTTGACTGTACAGATTGGAGTGTTTTTGAAGCTGCAGCCATTAACCTAAATGAACTCACTGACACTGTGACGTCATACATCTGTTTCTGCGAGGACGTTTGTGCAGACCAAGACCTTCTGCACATACAACAATAAACCCTGGTTCATTCCTAAACTGAAGCAGCTACGTCAGACCAAGGAGGAGGCCTACAGGACTGGTGACTGGACTCTGTACAAGCGGGCCAGAAACATGCTGACGAAGGAGATCAGGCTTGCTAAGAGGAGCTACAGTGTGAAGTTACAAAAAAACTTCTCAGCCAACAACTCTGCTTCTGTCTGGAGAGGCCTGCAGAATATCACCAACTACAGGAGACCATCCCCCCACCCTGTGGAAAACCTCCAGCTGGCTAACGACCTAAACAGCTTTTACTGTAGGTTTGAAAAGAAACTACAGTTCTCACCTCCCACCCACACAAAAGGATTATCTGCAGCCCCAGGAACTCCATCCCTCCTCCACTCTGACCTCCCACCAGCACTAACGATCTGTGAAGAGGAGGTGCGCCGGGTCTTTCAGAGACAAAAGATCAAGAAGGCTGCAGGACCTGATGGCGTGTCTCCGTCCTGCCTGAGAGTCTGCTCCAACGAGTTGGCCCCCATCTTCACCCGGATCTTTAACAGATCACTGGAGCTGCGTGAAGTGCCTTCCTGCTTCAAACGCTCCATCATCATTCCAGTTCCCAAGAAACCCTCTGTTACAGGATTAAACGACTACAGACCTGTTGCCCTGATCTCTGTGGTCATGAAATCCTTGGACAGATTGGTGCTGAACCACCTGAAGGTCATCACAGGCCCCCTGATGGACCCACTGCAGTTTGCCTACCGGTCAAACAGGTCAGTGGATGATGCAGTGAATATGGGACTACACTACATCCTGCAACACCTCGACTCCCCAGGGACGTACGCCAGGATCCTGTTTGTCGACTTCAGCTCAGAGTTCAACACCATCATCCCAGGCATTCTTCATCAGAAACTCCTCCAGCTCAAGGTGCCCCCCTCCACCTGCCAGTGGATCTCCAGCTTTCTGACTGACAGGTGGCAACAGGTGAAGCTAGGGAGATTTACATCCAGCTCCCGAAAAATTAGTACTGGCGCCCCCCAAGGATGTGTCCTTTCCCCACTGCTCTTCTCCCTCTACTCCAACGACTGCACCTCAGAGGACCCTTCGGTGAAGCTCCTGAAGTTTGCGGACGACACCACAGTCATCGGTTTGATCCGGGATGATGATGAGTCTGCATACAGGCGGGAGGTGGAGCAGCTGATCCTCTGGTGCAGCCAGAACCATCTTGAACTTAACCCAGCCAAAACGGTGGAGATGACTGTGGATTTCAGGCAACACCCCCCTTCATTCCCCCCCACTCACCATCCTCAACAGCACAGTGTCCACTGTGGACTCATTCAAGTTTCTGGGTACCACAATCTCCCGGAACCTGAAGTGGTCCTCCCATATAGACACTGTCCGGAAAAAAGGCCCAGCAGAGGTTGTTTTTTCTGCGTCAGCTCAAGAAGTTTGATTTGCCTCAGGAGCTGCTGGTTGTCTTCTACACCGCCATCATCCAATCTGTCCTCTGCTTTTCCATCACTGTCTGGTTTGGATCTGCCACTAAACAGGACAAGACCAGACTGCAGCGGATCGTTAAGTCTGCGGAGAGGATCATTGGTACCGACCTACCCTCCATTGAGAACTTTTATCGGTCCATAACCAGGAAACGGGCGGGAAACATCTGTGCTGACCCATCACACCCCGGCCACAAACTGTTTGAACTTCTATCTTCTGGTCGTCGTTACAGATCACTGAAGGTCAAAACCACCCGTCACAGGAACAGTTTCTTTCCTCAAGCCATCACTCTGATGAACTCCTAACATTCACCTAGTCCTATCTGTTGCTGTACTCATGACTTTTCATCCATTATTACATTGCACATAACTCTCACACTGCTTTTTACTTCATTCACATTATATCACTGAATCTGAGTTCACATTGAAATACTGTGTGACTGTATATTTCTTCATATATTTCTGCAAAGTGTGGTTAGTCTGAGTAAATAACTGCATATATTCCTGTATATATTTGCATCCTTTTAAAGAAACGTGGACAGACTGTAATTTACTGTACATACTCTGTTGTCATTGAATCCTTATTTAAATCCTCCACCTGAACAACGAGAGCAAGGTTTTAGCCAAAGTCAAATTCCTTGTATGTGTTGTGCATACATGGCCAATAAAGCTGATTCTGATTCTGATTCATTTCCAGGGCCACAAGCGTGGTCTGTCTTTCTGGGCGCTGTGATGTTGTTCTGTCCAACAGAGTGCGTACATTCCATTCCGCTACACACAAGGTTGCTGTTTTCCTCTTCTTTTGTCTTCCTGCTCCTAGCTTACTTTTCACTGCCTGTCGGAGTGTGAACAGATCAGATAATGATAACAGATAATGGCTTCTTCCTTGCTGAGCGACCTTTCAGCCCATGTCAATATAGGACTCATTTCACTGTGGATAATAACACTCTTTTACCAGCTTCAGACAGCATCTTTACAAGGCCGTTTGTTTTTGTTCTGGGGTTGATCTGCACATTTCACACCAAAACACATTCGTCTCTGGGACAGAGAACCCACCTCCATCCTGAGCAGTACAATGGCTGGACACTGCTATGCTGTTTATACACACGTGGACAAAATTGTTGGTACCCCTCTGTTAATGAAAGAAAAACCCGCAATGGTCACAGAAATAACGAATCTGACAAAAGTGGTAATAAATAAAAATTCTATGAAAATTAACCAATGAAAATCAGACAATGCTTTTGAATTGTGGTTCAACAGAATTATTTTAAAAAACAAACTCATGAAACAGGCCTGGACAAAAATGAAGGTACCTCTAGAAAAGATTGAAAATAATGTGACCATAGGGACATGTTCAACCAAGATGTGTCCTCTAATTAACATCACAGGTGTCTACAAACTTGTAATCAGTCAGTCAGCCTACTTAAAGGGTGACAAGTAGTCACTGTGCTGTTTGGTGACATGGTGTGTACCACACTAAACATGGACCAGAGGAAGTAAAGGAGAGAGTTGTCTCAGGAGATTAGAAAGAAAATTATAGACAAGCATATTAAAGGTAAACGCTATAAAACCATCTCCAAGCAGCTTGATGTTCCTATGACTACAGTTGCAAATATTATTCAGAAATTTAAGATCCACGGGACTGTAGCCAACCTCCCTGGACGTGGCCGCAGGAGGAAACTTGATGAAAAATGGAAGAGACGGATAATACGAATGGTAACAAAAGAGCCCAGAACAACCTCTAAATACATTCATGGTGAACTCCAAGGTCAAGGTACGTCAGTGTCAGATCATACCATCCGTCGCTGTTTGAGCCAAAGTGGACTTCATGGGAGACGACCAAGGAGGACACCACTGTTGAAAACATATCATAAAAAAGCCAGACTGCAATTTGCCAAACTGCATGTTGACAAGCCACAAAGCTTCTGGGAGAATGTCCTATGGACAGACAAGACAGAACTGCAACTTTTTGGCAAGGCACATCAGCTCTATGTTCACAGACGCAAAAATGAAGCATACCAAGAAAAACACACTGTCCCTACTGTGAAACATGGAGGAGGTTCTGTTATGTTCTGGGGCTGCTTTGCTGCATCTGGCACAGGGTGTCTTGAATCTGTGCAGGGTACAATGAAATCTCAAGACTATCAAGGTATTCTAGAGAGAAATGTGCTGCCCAGTGTCAGACAGCTTGGTCTCAGTCGCAGGTCATGGGTCTTGCAACAGGATAATGACCCAAAACACACAGCTAAAAACACCCAAGAATGGCTAAGAGCCAAACATTGGACTATTCTAAAGTGGCCTTCTATGAGCCCTGATCTAAATCCTTTTGAACATCTGTGGAAGGAGCTGAAACATGCTGTCTGGAGAAGACACCCTTCAAACCTGAGACAACTGGAGCAGTTTGCTCATGAGGAGTGGGCCAAAATACCTGCTGAGAGGTGCAGAAGTCTCATTGACATTTACAGAAATTGTCTGATTGCAGTGATTGCCTCAAAAGGTTGTACAACAAAATATTAAGTTAAGGGTACCATCATTTTTGTCCAAGCCTGTTTCATGAGTTTGTTTTTTAAAATAATTCTGTTGAACCACAATTCAAAAGCATTGTCTGATTTTCTGATTTTATACAAAGTATGTAAACTTCTGGTTTCAACTGTATCTGCTATAGGCAGCTGTTAGCTAGTTACATTTAAGACTTTTTAAGACTTTTTAAAGGCCATTCGGGTCTAATTTAAGACCTCAGGTTTGCAAAATAACAAAATGCATGTAGCTACATTACAGTTAGCTTTGTTCAATTATTAACTGGAACTGCTGAAAAATTTCATGAGAATTTAAGGGGGAATAAAGGTCACAAATTCATGAGAAAAAAGTTTTACGTTTGTAAGAAAACACAATCTTATGTGGAAAAAGGTGGAAAATTATATTTAAAAAAAAAAAGTAAAAAAAATTATGAGAAAATTGTTACCCAGGAAAAGACACAGGAAAAAAGTAGCACATTTACAAGAAAAAAAAATCACATATTTGTGTGAAAAAAAGTTGCTAAATTATGAGAAAACAAAGGTAATCTGAATCCTTCCCCCCCAAAACAAAATGTTGAGCTTGTAGCTTGGGGACCCCTAGTGGTTGAGGGGGCCCAATGCATTTGCATACTCCAACACAGACCTTATGTTTGAGCTGCTGCTGGAGAGACGCCATCTGTTCCTGGAGAGCTTTCTCTTTCTCCTGGTGGTTCTCCCTAACATGTTTCAGCTCCTCCTCCAGACTCTGAATCTTTGATGTCCACAGCTCTGATTTAGCTGACGATCCGACCTGTTGTTCATGTTCTAGCTGCTGCTCCAGCTCAGAGATCCGCTGCTCATAGCACAGCTGCACAGTGCACAAAAGAACACACAATTAATAAGAACTACATTGTGTTGCCAAAATCTATGTTTTATTAATCAAATCTAAGAGCACACTCTTAACGGGTGCAGCTGGGTTAAGTACCACTACCCCTTTTAGAGATATGGCGTATGCATGTTTTTTGAATATTCAATTCAATTCAATTCAACTTTATTTATATAGCGCTATTTCACAACAACAGTCATCTCATAGCACTATCAACTGTAGGGGGAACCCCCACAGTTGCAGAAAGACCCCAGCAATCAGGCGATCCCCTGTGAGCAAGCACTTGGTGATGGTGGAGAGGAAAAACTCCCTTTTAACAGGAAGAAACCTCCAGCAGAACCAGGCTCAGGGAGGGGCAGTCATCTGCTGCGACTGGCTGGGGGGTGAAGGGATAGAGAAGATGAAAAGAACAGACATGTAGAGAGCAAACAGCACGATGGGGACTCAATCTATGGGAGAGAACAAACAAATGTTAATGACCAGCAAAAAAAATAATTCATTGAGAGTGTGGAAAGGAGTGAGGCCCAGTGCATTATTGGAGGTCCCCCGGCTGACTAAACCTATTAGCAGCATAACTAAGGGAGGGTTCAGAAACACATGATC
Organism: Pholidichthys leucotaenia; assembly: GCA_020510985.1. NCBI lineage: Eukaryota > Metazoa > Chordata > Actinopteri > Cichliformes > Pholidichthyidae > Pholidichthys > Pholidichthys leucotaenia. Next base: position 295,615,331 of record CM035836.1, on the reverse strand, counting down.
CCTCCCTAATTGTAGGCTATATCAAAAAGGTAGGTTTTAGCCCTATTCTTAAAAACAGAGATCGAGTCTGACTCCCGAATCCAGATTGGCAGCTGGTTCCACAGGAGAGGAGCTTGATAACTGAAGGCTCTGCCTCCCATTGTACTTTTGGAGATTCTAGGTATTACAAGTAATGCTGCATTTTGGGAGCGTAGTGCTCTGTTAGGATAATATGGTAGTATCAAATCTTTTAAATAAAAAGGAGCCTGATTGTTTAGAGCTTTGTAAGTAAGAAGAAGGATTTTAAACTTAATTCTAAACTCTATGGGAAGCCAGTGAAGGGAGGCCAGAACCAGAGAGATATGATCTCTCTTTCTAGTACTTGTTAAAACTCTTGCTGCAGCATTTTGGATCAGCTGAAGTCTTTTTAAAGATGTTTTAGGACAGCCGGATAATAAAGAATTACAATAATCTAATCTCGAGCTAACAAAAGCGTGGATCAGTTTCTCAGCATCACTCTGAGACAAGATGCTCCTAATCTTGGCAATATTACGCAAATTATAGAAGGCAGCCTTAGAAACAAATTTAATATGTGAATTGAAGGACAGATCTTGATCAAAAATAATTCCAAGGTTCCTCACAGAGCTATTAAGAGAAAGAGTAACCGCATCCAAACTGAAAGTTTGATTTGGAAAGGAATTTCTAAGGTTTTTTGGACCAACAAGAATAACTTCAGTCTTATCTGAATTTAATAGCAGGAAATTACAAGTCATCCAAGCTTTGATTTCCTTAAGACAGGCTTCTAACTTGGCTAATTGATTACTATCATTTGGCTTCATTGACAGGTATAATTGTGTGTCATCTGCATAACAATGAAAATGTATACAGTGCTTTCTAATAATGTTGCCTAAGGGAAGCATATATAAACTAAAAAGAGTAGGGCCTAGCACAGATCCCTGTGGAACTCCATGACTAAGCTTTGAGTTGAAAGAAAACTCATTATTTACATGAACAAACTGGAACCTATCAGATAAATAAGATAAGATAAGCCTTTATTAGTCCCACAACGGGGAAATTCCAGGATTGCAACAGCACAGGGATAGCAACACTCAGAGCAACAATCAGAAGGCAAGAAAAAAAAAAAAACAAGCAAGCAAGAGCAGCTAATATACATATGTATATAAATATATATATATATATATATATATAATATACATATGTAAATAAGATCTAAACCACTGCAACGAAGTTCCATTAAGTCCAACATAGTGTTCTAATCTATCAAGTAGAATATTATGATCGATAGTATCAAAAGCTGCACTAAGGTCTAAAAGGACAAGTACAGAAACCAGTCCATTATCAGATGCGATGAGGAGGTCGTTAGGGACCTTCGCTAAGGCTGTTTCAGTACTATGATGGATTCTAAACCCAGATTGAAACTCTTCAAGTAAACCATTTCCCTGCAGGTGGTCAAATAATTGCATAGCAACAACTCTTTCTCAGATTTTTGAAATGAAAGGGAGATTAGAGATTGGTCTATAGTTAGCTAAAGCTCCTGGATCTAGCGTTGGCTTTTTGAGTAAGGGTTTAATTACAGCCGTTTTAAAAGCCTGCGGTACATGGCCTAAAGTTAATGAAGAATTGATTATATGAAGAATAAAGCTACCAATAAGTGGGAAGACTTCTTTAAATAACCTGGTAGGAATAGGGTCTAAAAGACAAGTTGAAGGTTTGGATGAGGAAACTATTTTGTCTAACTCACAAAGGTCGATTGGAGTAAACTCATCAAGACAGACACCAATAGAAGGAGTTGTAGTAGTTACAGTATTTAAGTTAACTGTGGGAAGAATCTGATTGATTTTATCTCTGATGGATGAAATTTTATTATTGAAAAAGTTCATAAAGTCCTGACTAGTAAGCTCTAAGGGAATGCTAGGATTGACAGAGTCCTGACTCTTTGTCAACCTGGCTACAGTGCTGAAAAGAAACCTGGGATTATTCTTGTTCTCTTCTATTAATGCAGAGTAATAACTCGTTCTAGCTTTTCTAAGAGATTTTTTTATAAATTAAAAGATGATTTCTCCAAGCTAAATAGATTTAATCTAAATTAGTGGAGCGCCATTTTCTTTCTAATTGACGCGTCTTCTGTTTTAAGCTACAAGTTTCTGTTTTGAACCAAGGAGTTAGAAATCTCTGATTAGACTTTTTCTTTTTTAAGGGGGCCACCAAGTCTAAAGTCTGATGCAGAGAAGCTGTAACACTATCCACCAACATGGCATAGAGGAAACAATCTGCATAAATTTGGTAACAGCATCATCTGAGAGGCATCTACTGTAATAATATTTTTCTTTAGGAGCCAAATAGTCAGAAATAGTAAAATCAAAGGTTAACAGACAATGGTCTGACAGTACAGGGTTATGAGGAGACACTACAAGATTTTCTATTTCTATGCCATATGTCAGAACAAGGTCCAATGTATGGTGGAGGTAATGAGTAGAATTTCCTACTTTCTGAGAAAACCCAATCGAGTCTAATATTGAATTAAATGCCACATTAAGGCAGTCACTATCTACATCCACATGTATATTAAAGTCCCCTACTATAATTATTCTATCAGATTTCAGCACTAAATCAGCTAAGAAATCAGCAAATTCGGATAAAAATTCTGAGTAGGTTGATGGGGGACGATAAACTATGGCAAATAAAATTGGGTTTAACCTAAAATTGCTAAAGTGCCCAATACTGAGGACCAGGCCCTCAAAGGAATTATAACATGTTTTTTGCTTTACATTAACTAGTAATTTGGAATGGTAAATTGTTGCTACTCCTCCTCCACGACCAGAACTTCTGGGATTTTGACAGTTTAAATAACCAGAGGGAGTTGATTCATTTAAACCAACATAATCCTCTTGCCCTAACCAAGTCTCTGTAAGGGAAATTAAATCAATCTGATGATCAATTAACAGATCATGGACTAACAGAGACTTGGGAGTTAGAGACCTAATATTTAATAAACCACATTTAATTTTTAAATTATGAGGAGGAACAGAGGCCAAATCATTCAATTTAGAGGCTTTATGTTTAATTTGAGTTTTACCAATATTTTGCTTAATCACTTTGGGATGCTTATATATTATATTTTTATTTACTTTGGAGGGAGCAGACAATGATTCTCTGATGGGGAAGACAGGGGCTAAGTTGAGGGGTGGCGGATGAAGAGGAGCTGCAGAGAGGCGTGTAAGACTGCGACTCTGCTTCCTGGTCCCAATTCTGAGTAGTCAATGTTTTGGAAATTTGGATAAAAAAGATGCCAGATTGTTAGATAAATGAGAGGCACCATCCAAAGCAGGATGAATGCTGTCTCGTCTCATAAGACCAGGTTTTCCCCAAAAAGAGCTCCAATTGTCAATGTAGCTCACGTCATTTGCAGGACACCACACAGACAGCCAGCGGTTCAAGGATGACAAGCGGCTAAACATATCATCACTGGTCAGATTGGGGAGGGGCCCAGAGAATACTACAGTGGCAGACATCGTTTTTGCAAAGTCACACACCGATTCTACATTAAGTTTCGTGACTTCCGACTGCCGGAGACGGATGTCATTAATGCCAGCGTGAATAACAATTGTGGAGTATTTACAGTTACTTATGTTACTCCTGTTATGTTAAGTTACTTACAATATGCTAACTTGTCGCTAATAGGAAACATTGTAGTGTATCAGACCATTGTTTCTTTGGTTTAAATTACTGCTGACTTTCTTAATTTTGTCTGAAAAAAATGTTACTAAAGCTGCAAAAGTGTATGTCAGCAGCCGCATACACACTAAATAGATAATAACTCAAAATGTGTTGGTGGAGCAAACTGGCTCTTAATGTCTATTACTTGATTTCTAATAATTTTTAATTAGTCAAGTAGCGATAATAAAGTTGAAGTCATCTCAAATGCACATGAAAAAACAACTTTATAACAACACTGCAGAATTAAGAGGAAAAAAGTTGCATAAAATTAATGACAGATGAATTTGTACAACTGATTTTTTTCAGTATGTCATTTAAAGTGTAAAAAAAAAGAGATGGTCCTTTTTAAGGGATTACTATATCTAAACGATAGAATTTACACAAAATGTATATCAAATAAGGTTACTTCAGGTTCAGGTTCAGGTTACTTTATTTGTACCTGTAGGTAGATTTGTTTTGCAGTCTGGTGACATCCATATTTACAAACCACAAATTACATTCAACATAGACACAAACACAGGCACACATGAAGCTGACTATAAACATGATAAAAATACTCAAGGCTCCATCAATCAGGGTATAAAAAGACAAAGAGATGGGAGAAAAACCAGAGGTAAGAGAGAAGGGTCATATTAAAAGTTAAAAACTAGTCAAAGAGGTTAAAAACTCAAAGGTCTAAAACCCAATAAAATATTTAGAACCCAAGTGACATCCTACAAAAATAAGTAAATATAAAATGGAGTTAATAAATAGGTGCCTACATTATGTGCAATATATTGTTACAGCTTGTTCAACTCTTTGACAGCAGCAGGAACAAAGCTGTTTTTGTAGTGCTGGGTTTTACTTTTTGGGACAGCAAACCTCTGTCTTGAGGGAAAAGGGTGGGAGTCATCATTTAAAATGGAGGTAGCCATCCTCTGTACTTGTCTGGTGTACAGGGATGTCAGGCTCAGCTGTGACTCACCAAGCAAACGACTGGACCATCTAACTAACTGATCCAAGGATTTCCTCTGTTTCAGTTTTATCTGACCAAACCATGACACTAAAGAAAAGGATAAAACAGATTCAATAAAAGTCCGATAAAACATTGTCATTATGGTTCGGTCAATTTGGAAGCGTGCAAGTTTTCTCAAGCAATGCAAATGTTGCTGACCCTTTTTGCACACCCTTTCACAGTTCTCTTCAAAGTTTAAATTACTATCAATAATCGTCCCAAGATATTTGTAGGATTGTACACATTCGGTGGTCTGGCCTTTTACTATGGTGGCTTTATGCCTGGGAGTTTTCCTCCTAAAGTCAATAATCATGTCTTTAGTTTTTGTCGTATTCAGCTGCAGGTAGGAATCCTCACACCAGTGAACAAAATCATCAACTACTGGGCCGTGGTCACTCTCACCATACTGGAGGAGACTGACAATAACTGAATCATCAGCATACTTTATAATGTGTCTGTTGTCATGTCTGCTCCGACACATGTTTGTGTACAGGATGAAGAGTAGTGGTGACAACACACACCCCTGAGGAGGGCCAGTAGAAGAGCACTTTAGGTCAGACAATGTACCATTGACCCTTACTCTCTGCGTCCTGTTGGTTAAGAAATCCAGAATCCAACCCACCAGATTATTGCTCAAATCAAATTGTTGCAGGAGCCTTTCAACTAAGATATGAGGTTGGATTGTATTAAAGGCGCAGGAAAAGTCCACAAATAAAAGCCTGGTGTGTGTCCCATTAAAATCCAGATGTTTAAAAAGCATGTTAAACAGTGTGACAGTGGCATCCTCCACTCCTCTGTGAGGCCTATAGGCAAACTGCTGAGGATCCAATGCATGCTCAGTCTGCTTTAGGACCTCACATCTGACCAGTTTTTCAACAATTTTCATTAAAATTGAAGTCAAAGCAACTGGTCTAAAGTCGTTTACCGTTTTAGGACAGCTGGATTTTGGAACGGGAACAACCACGGCTTCTTTCCAGATCTTAGGCACATGTTGTGTCTGTAAGGACTTACTGAAAATGTAATGAAATATAGGACTCAGTTCATGTGCACAGGACTTTACCAAGCGCCCACATACTGTATATTATCAGGGCCCTGACTTTTGTTCACTTTTACAGCGCAGAACTCCCTTTTTACATCCTGCACCTCAATATTAAAGTGCTGATTGTCTTTGAGTTTCTGTTTCAAATCTTGGATTTCTGTGCTAAAATCAAAGGAGTCAAAACGACCATAAAAACAGTTAAGAGCATTAGCCAGCTCTGTGTCTGAATTAAAACCATCTAAAAACACACGATTACTGTGCTCTGTGCTCTGAAGGCCTGCAATAGTTTTTATACTGGCCCAGGCTGGACCAAGTTTCTTTGTTGCCATCTTGCTTTCCAATTCTGATTTATAATTCTGTTTTGCTCTTAAAATTTCAGACTTCAGCTCTTTTGTGGCAACCTGTAGCTCAGAAACAGACCCCTGTTTAAAGGCAAGTGCTTTCCTCTGTAAGCAGGATTTAACTGATTTTGTAACCCATGGCTTGTTGTTGGGATATATTTTGACACGTTTACGTGGAACGACCTTATTTTTACAGAAAGCCATGTATGAGCATGTGACGTCCACCAAAGAGTCCAAATCATCCCCGCAGGCCAGTGTGAACATCTCCCAGTCTGTACAGTTAAAGCATTCCTGGAGGCTGTGCACTGAATCCTCTGTCCACACATCAATGTCACTCGTCTCCACCTTGCCTCTTCTGAGAGCAGTTTTATATGTGGGCAGCAAATGTACACAGTTGTGATCTGAGGATCCTACAGGAGGAAGAGGGAGTGATTTATAGGCCCTCTCTATGGATCCATAGCACAGGTCCAATGTCTTTTTTTTGCCTGGTTGGGCAGGAGACATATTGATAAAAGTTTTTAAGTGTCTTCTTTAAAGAAACATGGTTAAAATCCCAAAGAATGAAGTTTGGCGCCTCTGGAGAAATTGATTGCAGCCGCTGGATCACATCAAAGACGGTGCTGGAGGCGGAGTCAGCGTCTGCCCTCGGGTGGATGTACACAGTTGTGATGAAAAGCTGGGGGAACTCGCAAGGCAAATAAAAGGGGCGTAGCGATACAGACAGCAGCTCCACATCGGGTGTACAGATGCGCTCTCTGACCGTGACAGATGTGCAGTACTGCTTATTAATGTATAAACATATGCCGCCTCCCTGACGTTTCCCCGTTACCTCTTCCTGCCGATCCGAGCGCAGTGGGGCTCCAAAGCCGTCAATCCACAGGTCTGCGTCTCGGTCATGCGCATTAAGCCAAGACTCGGTGAAAGCCATGACACAGCAGTTCTTAAAGTCCTTCTGGTAGCGTACATTCCCTTGAATTTCATCCCCCTTGTTTCTCAGAGATTGTACGTTCCCAAAAATCATAGAAGGAAGAGGAATGTTACCAAACTGACGTCTTCTCAGGCGCAATTTCACGCCTCCACGCTTTCCGCGTTTCCTTCTCCCGTCTCTCCCGTCTCTCTTTTCACCGCTGTGTCCTTCTCTCAAAATAAAGTCTGGCAGTTGCGGCTTAGGCTCAATCACAGCCACTGCATCAACTGTGTTTAAATGCAGCAACATGTCCGTGGAATAGGGATGGGCATTCGGTGAAATTTTCTTCACCGATCGTCGGGAGAATTAATGATTAATAATCGGTTAATCATTAACATTTTTAGGTACGTAACAAGGCAGGTAGACTACATTATAACATCAGGTGCACGGAGAGCCCTCTCTCTGTTCTCGTGTTGGCTCGGCTCGGGAATCTCGCAAGCTGATTGGCCGAGACGTTTTACCCACCTTGTCTCCCTGCCGAGCGGCCACCCAACAAACGAAGACCGCATTCATTGCTCTATCGCTCGTGTTACTTAGTCTAGCCGCGCAGAACTTTTTGCTGTTCTCTTGTGCCATTTTGTGCGAAATAGTCTTCCCGTCGAGCTACTACGCCGCCTCCTGCAGCTTCCCTCGACGTGTGTACACCGAATCTTCATGACCTTCTCAATAAAGTTTCTGAAAAAAAAAAAGAATCTTCACGACCGCCATTACTCAGCGCGCAACCACTGTTGGCGGTTTCTTTGCGTAATAAGGGTGTTCCATGGACCCTGTCGATGAGGTATATTTGTATGCTGCATTGCAGTGATTGCAGTACACCTGGTCATTTTTTAAATTGAAATGGTCCCACGCAACACTTCGCCGTAACCGCTTAATGATTTGGCGATTGCCCTACGGAAGCCCGCGTGTATCAACTGAGGCACGCCAGGGTACGGCGATGGTGTAATGTTGCCCCCTGGTGCCCAAATTTTGCCATTGCATTGTTTGAGGACGGCCGTACACTAGGCCTCGGATTGTTTAAAAAAAAAAAAACGGTTTGTCGACGAAAATGAACTTCCTCGGTGAAATTCTTAATGATCAATTATCGGTTAATCGGTAAATTATGCCCATCCCTACCGTGGAATAATGTATTCTTCCGCCATGATGCCGAATGCGTTTACCTCAGAGACAACGAGCCGGAGGAAAAGTAGCAGCAATGCAAAAAAGGGAAGGAATTCCATCTTGATGGATCCAGGGAGCTCTTCGCCATACAGTCCACAAACATTCCAGGACAGAAACGACACAGAGAATTTCGTAAAAACACATTAAAGTGCATAAAAACAAGACACACAGATGACGGACTTTTTCACCAGCTGCGTGCGCATGCGCCCTCCTTATATCGTTATATGAAATTCTGGTCATATCACACAGCTCTACTTATGTCAACACTCAGAAAGAACGCTGGGATGTTTACACAGAGTCATCATCTTAAGCTCTAATCAAAGGCTTGTTGAAACTTGAAGCGAACAAGAGTTATCCATAAAATGCATAAATTTCAATGAGCATTCATACACCGTAAAAAATGTAAATGTTTCAGCCTGAAAAGTTAGAGAAGGTAAGTTGTACCTTGTTGTAACTTGTCTTTTCAAGTTCAATGAACTTAAAAATTTAAGGCAGTGCAGAGACTAACTTTTTAAATTTGAAACTGTGGTGGCACTGTGGGAGGGTTCTCCACCCAGAGTCGGGAGCTGGGGGAAGATGGAACAAAGGACTGAAGGAGGAAGTTGTACCGGGGGGTCTCAGACGTGACAGGAAGGACTATTCGCCCCCCAGGGAGTTCAGGAGACGCCAGAGCTGCTGGAGGAAGACGGGGTGTGAGAAATGGGACTGGCGTTATGTGATGTTAATGTGCCATGCATGTCTTTGTCCACTGAATGTATTGTTTTTGGCTTTCTGGGTCTCATGGGACGGAAATAAAGGTTATAAAAAGAAGGCGCCCTGAGGTCCAGTTAGATTTTTACTGTACTTGATGTTGGAAGAGGAATAAAGTTACTGAAATTTATTTATTTGGATAAACCCCTTGAGATGTAACCTCTCGTTTTCCAGGGGATCCAATCAGTTCATGTGTTGTCCAGCTCGTTGCCTCGTCTGCTTCCTTCTTCCACATTGGTGACCCCAAGATGTGCCATGGAGAGCGAGCCAAGCACCGCCCCGGAGACGACCCAGAGGGAGAACACCAGCGCCGCATGTGGTGTCACAGTCAAGCTCCCAGACTTCTGGCTTCACAATCCGATCGTGTGGTTCTTGCATGTAGAAGTCCAGTTCGTACTCCGCGGGATCACAACGTACGACACGAGGTATTACCATGTGGTTGCTGCGCTGGATGTGTGCGCTACGCGTAACGAGCCTGCTCCAGGACCCGCAGGCCCAGGGGAAATATGAAGCGCTCAAACAGATGCTACTCCAGCGTTATACCCTGTCTGACAGTGAGAGGGCAGAGAGACTCCTAACACCTTCAGAGTTAGGTGACAGACCAGCTGTGGAGCTCATGGACAGCATGCTGGCGCTGATGGAAAAGAACGGCAAATCTTTCTTGTTCGCTCACTTGTTCCTCAGGAACCTACCAGCTACAGCAAGGGCGATCTTGGCCAACTCGCCGCAGCTGGTGACCAAGGACTACAGTGCCCTGGTGCTTGAAGCGGACTGCATCATTTTAGCAACCAGGTCTCTCAGTGTGAATGCAGCGGCACCGGCATCCATGAGGGACTCCAGCCAGGTTGAAGAGCCATTGGTGGTAGCTGGGACAGATGCCAAGAGACACAGGAATGGGGCAATCTGTTTCTATCATCGCTGCTTCGGCTCGAATGCCCAATGCTGCCTGCCGCCATGCCAATTCAACAAGCTGGGAAACGGCACAGCCAACAGTCAGTACCAGCTGCAACCGCTGGCGACAGAAACAAGCTGCTTTTTATCACGGACACACATTTGGGGAGATGTTTCTTGGTGGACTCTGGCTCCCAGAAGAACCTTATCCTGCCGGCCAGCGAAGACAGATGGGCAGGAGGCAGCGTTCTCAAGCTTATGGCCGCCAATGGGTCTCCCATCAGGACATTTGGTGAGCAGACGCTGACGATATGCTTACACGGACGCAATTTTCAGTGAGACTTTGTGGTAGCGGCATGTTCTGCCCCCATTTTAGGAGCAGATTTTTTATATGCTTATGGGTTGTTAGTTGATGTTGCCAAAGGATGGTTAGTGGACACTGTTTTTTTCACCTCCCTGCCCTGCACAGCTCGGGGAGCTGGGTCAACAACACTGGCTAACGTTATAGCTCCAGGGGGTAAGTACCAGCATTTACTTGCACAGTTCCCAGCACTCACGACCCTGACTTTTTCGGCTACGGTAACTAAACACAGGGTCGAACATTTCATAACCACAAAAGGCCCGCCGGTGTTCACGCGACCTCGGCGCCTGGACGCGGTTAAACTAGCCAGCACGTGCGAGGAGTTTGCCAACTTGGAGCAACTGGGCATCGTCAGGTGCTCCAACAGCCCATGGGCATCACCGCTACACATGGTGCCTAAGGCCGACGGGTCGTGGCGACCGTGTGGCGATTTCCGGTGCTTGAACAATGCCACGGAACACGATTGGTATCCCATCCCACACATCCAGGATTTTTCCGTGCACCTGGCTGGGACGCATGTTTTTTCGAAAGTGGATCTGGTCCGCGGTTACCACCCGGTCCCGGTGCACACGGAAGACGTTCCTAAAACAGCGGTAATAACTCCGTTTGGCCTTTTTGAGTTTTTACGTATGCCGTTCGGATTAAAGGGCACTGTGCAAACCTTCCAGAGAATGATGGACGCAGTGCTCTGTGACTTGTCCTTCGTTTTTGTCTACTTAGATGACATTCTGGTGGTTAGCATGTCCAAGGAGGAGCACCTCGCCCATCTCAAGATGGTTTTCCAGAGGTTGGAAGCGCACAGGCTTATAGTTAACCCGGCAAAGTGCCAGTTCGGTGTGCCAGTGATTGATTTTTTGGGCCACTGCATTACGCCGGAGGGCGCGATTCTGCTACTGGATAAGGTGCGCGCTGTGTCAGACTTTCTGCGTCCGCAGACCGTGAGGGCCCTACAAGAGTTTTTGGGAATGGTCAACTTTTATAACCGTTTCCTCCCCCGGGCAGCCCAGCTGATGCAGCCGTTGTACGCCGCACTTAGGAAAAAGAAGCCTACAGAAAACATCGACTGGACCCCAGAGCGAGTCCAAGCTTTCGCAGATGCCAAAACAGCGCTCGCTGATGTCACTTTGCTAGCCCACCCTGACCCGTCGGCACGGATAGCGCTCACCACGGACGTGTCTGATGTTGCCATGGGGCGGTGGTGGAGCAGTACGTCTCCGGTTCTTGGCAGCCGCTCACACTTTTCAGCCGTAGTTTGTGCGACAACAAACGCAAATACAGCACGTTCGACAAACAATTGTTGGCTCTCCACCTGGCGACACGCCATTTCCAGTTTTGGCTAGAGGGGTGTGAGTTCACCGCGTTCGTGGATCATAAACCGCTAACGTACGCGATGTCCAAGGTCTCGGAACTGTGCTCGGCCCGGTAGCAACAGCATTTGGCCGCGATCTCGGAGTTCACGACGGACATTCAACACGTTGCTGGTAAGCTCAACGTCGTGGCGGATTGCCTGTATCACACATTAATCTCCCCGGTCTACATGGGAATAGAGGACGTGGACATTTGCGTGCTCCCGTCTGTGCTTACTTGGCTAAAGCTGGAGAGCAGGGTGGTGCAAGAAGGGTGGCCTCCTTTGCTCTGCGTCGTCTCCACCGCCCGAGCCTTGGCACCACCACATTTTTGAGTCAGTCCACTCTCTTTCGCATCCCGGCGTGCGTGCTTCGGTTAAACTGGTGGGGACGAAATTTGTCTGGCCGCACTTGCACAAGGACGTGAAAGAGTGGGCTGCAGCTTGCGTCACGTGCCAGCAGGCCAAAGTGCACAAGCACACCAGAGCCCCCCTCAAGCCGTTCCAAATCCTGGCCAGGAGGTTCAGCCATGTCCACGTGGATTTGGCGGGACCCCTCCCGCCGTCGCAAGGTTTCACGCACCTTTTGACAATCATGGACCACACCACGCGCTGGCCTGAAGTGGTCCTGCTGGCTTCCACCACGTCCGTGGAAGTGGCTCGCGCTTTTTTGTCGGCTTGTGTTGCATGGTTTGGATCCTCGCCAGACATCACTTCCAACAGGGGTCCGCAATTCATTTCGGTACTCTGGTCCGCGATGGCCCAGAGCTTGGGAGTCAAAATTCTCCGCACTACCGTGTACAACCCCCAGGCTAACGGGTTATGCAAGCGTTTTCATAGGTCGGTTAAGGCAGCGCTCAGAGCTTCGCTCACGGATGCAAATTGGGTTGACTGCCTGCCCTGGGTCCTCTTAGGGTTGTGCTCCGCGCCTGAGGAGGATCTGGCAGCCTCCCCGACAGAACTCTTGTTTTCTCAGACCCCCGAGGAGTTTTTACCGGAAAACCCCACACCTGGGGCCAATCCGCCCGTGCAATTTTTGCACAGTACGGAGGCTGTTAATGTGCCGGGCCTGACCCACCATTGTTTTCCCCGCACCTTCGTCCCAAAAAGCTTACAGAATGCCAGTTTTGTTACCTCCGCCAAGGAGGTTATGTGATCATCGGCGTTGGTTTGTCTGTCTGTTTGTCTGTTTGTTTGTTAGCAAGATAACTAAAAAAGTTATGGACGGATTTTCATGAAATTTTCACAGATTGTCAGAAATGGGGTATCCTACAGATGATTAGATTTTGGTGGTGATCCGGATCACCGTCCACAAGAAAACCGCCATTACGCAAAATGCCATTTTCGTGAATAACTACTGAACCACTAATCCTATCATTGTCACTCCAATTGCTTGTCATATGTTTTCATGGTCAAGGAATCTGAAAACGTACACACAAACACTGTATGGGGGGAACTGTGGCGAAAACCCCCATTACGGAAAATGCCATTTTCGTGAATAACTACTGAACCACTAATCCTATCATTGTGAATCCAATTGCTAGTCATATGTTTTCATGGTCAAGGAACCTGAAAACGTACACACAAACACTGTATGGGGGGAACTGTGGCGAAAACCCCCATTACGGAAAATGCCATTTTCGTGATTAACTACTGAACCACTAATCCTATCATTGTGAATCCAATTGCTAGTCATATGTTTTCATGGTCAAGGAATCTGAAAACGTACACACAAACACTGTATGGGGGGAACTGTGGCGAAAACCCCCATTACGGAAAATGCCATTTTCGTGAATAACTACTGAACCATTAATCCTATCATTGTGAATCCAATTGCTAGTCATATGTTTTCATGGTCAAGGAATCTGAAAACGTACACACAAAACTGTATGGGGGGGAACTGTGGCGAAAACCCCCATTACGGAAAATGCCATTTTCGTGAAAACTACTGAACCACTAATCCTATCATTGTGAATCCAATTGCTAGTCATATGTTTTCATGGTCAAGGAATCTGAAAACGTACACACAAACACTGTATGGGGGGAACTGTGGCGCTTGGCGGAGGTCTGCGCTCTCCGAGTGCTTTTCTTTTTTTTTTGTAATTTGAATTTTATTGGGTTTTCAATTTAGAAAATAAAACAGAAACAAACAAACAAAAAACCCCCCCCCAAAAAAAACAAGTATACCCAGTGAGAGGATAAAACATTCCATTTCCACCCTAATACTCTTAAGATGATTAGCTTAATCTACTACACCTATAAAGGTAAGATAGGATCCCCACTTATTATAGAAGCTGTCCATCCTGTCCAGAAGTTTATATGAAAGGCGTTCTAGTGCAGCAAGCTTGCCCAACTCCCTGAGCCATTGAGCTACGGGTGGGGCAGAGGAAGATTTCCAGTAAAAAGTGATCAACTTTCGGCCCAGCATCAAAGCAGTCTGAATCCACTCGGCATCAGAGATTGGGTCCTGAATCATTGATGGATCCCCAAGGACAAAAAGTCTCTGAGTAAATGGCACTTCTTGCTTAACAATTGTCATAATATGTCTATGGATCTGCAACCAAAAGTCCTGTATTACCAAACAACTCCAAATCATATGGATTAATGTCCCCTCCCCCTGTAGACATCTCCAGCAGCTTGAAGAGTGAATGAGTTTCGCTCTCAACATTTTACGAGGTGTCCAGTAAAATCGATTCAAAATTTTAAATTGAACAAGTCTGGTTTTCAATTCCCTAGACACTTTCTTCCCATTCTTTAAAATATTTGCCCATTCAACATCAGTAAATTGTGAATTCAGATCTTTTTCCCATACGTGTTTAAGGAATGTAGAATCTTTATTTGAGCTCTTAAGGAGCATTAAATAGAAATTTGAGGCCTTAGATCTTTTGCCACAGGAACTCAAAGCCTGGATGAGCCAATCTACATCAGGAGGAGGGGTAGTTGTAGATCCAAAGACTTGACACAGCAGATGTCGAAGTTGTAAATATTTCCAAAACTGATTCTGTGGTAGTCCATACTGTGCCCGTAGAACATCAAATGATTTGAGAGCTCCCCCTTCATATAGATCTTTTAACATCAAGATGTCCTTTTTCGGACTTCCGGTCTGGACGCCATGGCGACTGCAGCTTAACACTGAAGCTCTCAGACCCAATCCAGGATAACACCTTGAAAATCAAACTTAACGGATTTTTGGAGGAGTGAAAATCAAAAGACAAAATCATCATGTCTAAAGGAAAACAGAAGAAACTGAAATTCTCCAGGCCAGGACACGTATCGGCCGGAGAATCTGAACTGGAAGATCTCCGTTCAGAAGACGAGGAACTGGTGATAGCTAACAAAAGGGTTAGCCTGAAATCACTATTTGAGGAGCTACGACGATTTCGCCGAGATGTTACGGCCGAATTTCGGGAATTCAGAGAAGAATTGAAAAGGACAAACAGCAGAGTGGACCAGGCTGAGAACCGAATCTTGGAAACAGAGGATCGAATAAAAGTGCTCAAAGATTCTGTGCTAGACCTACGCAAAAGACAAGCAGCTATAGAGGCTAAGCTAACCGACCAAGAAGGAAAACAAAGAAGAGACAACATAAGAATTCATGGTCTGATAGAAGGAACCGAAAATGGTTTTAACTCAATGGCAGAATGCGTGGAATCCTTACTAAGAGAGAAATTGGATATTCCACAAACCACCGACTTGAAGATAGAAAAGGCACATCGTTCATTAGCCGCTAGGCCGGCGGCGGAAGCACCCCCACGTTCGGTGTTGGTAAGATTTTCCAATTTCAAAATAAAACAAGAGGTTGTAAGACTGGCCTGGCAGAAAAAAGGATTTATGCACCAGGAGAGAAAAGTCTACGTGGAACACGATTACGCCCCGGAGGTCCTTAAAAAGCGCAGGGAATACAATGACGCGAAAAAGGTGTTAAGAGAGAAGAAATTGCGCTTTCAGACACCATTTCCTGCGAAGTTAAGGGTCTTCTACGGCGATGAAACGTGTCTCTATAATTCGGCGGAAGAAGCAACAGCTGACATGGCGAAAAGAGGGCTCCCGGTAACGGTATTTAAACCCGCAGCAGACCCGAGTGAGAAGATCAAAGCGCAAACATGGACAACACAAAGACCCTCAAAATCCACGGACCAGCAGCGGGAAACCCAGCACCAGAGCGTCGCGGATAAACTATCCGTTTTCAGGTTGGAATAGCGACCTTTTTTTTTTTTTTTTCTTTTCTCTTGAATCAATCCGCACATCCAACCCCCCTCATACAAGGTAACAAACATTAAAGGAGATGCATATTCAGCATGTGGTAAAACATTTCATGGAACAATCATATTATTTGAAACAAATAAGTCTTTGTAATAAAAAAAAAAAAAAAACTTGTTAAAATAGAAATGTGACAATAATCCACATGTTCTCCTCATACTAACAAATACTGTTTTTGCGTGAATGTTTGATGTGATGGGGGTGGGAGGGTGCACACAATTTCACAGGGTTTAGGCATAAAAGGAAAAAAAAATAAAAAAATCATTACAAGTTTGGATTGGGTTCTGAAACTCACGTTAAAAGCATGGGACTACTTTCAGTGGTAAGAGAGGGCCCTCAACACGTAACAGAGTTTGAGGAATTTCCCTCAGAGCCTTCACTCCATCAAGGCTCTTACAGGGTCTTTAAAAAGACCTCAGCTCAGGAAGTTCTTATGACAGCTTTTTGTTTTAAAGTTTTTTACACTATGTTCTTAATGTTTTTCTTGTTTTTAATGTTCTTTCAGTTTCTGAGTAGCACAAAAGAGGGCCACCACACAGTTATACTAAACAAAACAACACAATGGAGAAACAGGGTGTAACCAAAATAATTTCATATAATGTAAAAGGAATCCTGAATCCAGTTAAAAGATCCAAGATTCTAGGCAAAATGAAAAAAGACAAAGCAGGAATAATACTTTTACAAGAAACCCACCTAACAGACGTGGAACACAATAAACTCAGTAGACAAGGGTTTAAAATGATCTCTTCATCTTCATATAAATCAGGGAGGAGGAGGGGAGTAGCGACATTGATATCAACCAAAATTACATTTGAAAAAAAATCAGAACACAAAGATAAAGAAGGGAGATACAGTTTGGTAACTGGGCGGCTAGAGGGAGAAGATATCACCCTGCTGAATGTGTATGCTCCCCCAGGGGCTAACTGGAAATTTTATAAAAATGTATTCGACCTAATGATAACTAAAGCTCAAGGTTTAGTGATATGTGGTGGGGACTTCAATCTTAGACTGAATCCATACTGGGATGCTTCTGGTAATTCCCCACATCAAAATAACACCCAAAACAGGAAGACTCGGATGCTACTAAAAGAACTGGGAATCTGTGACGTGTGGAGGGAACTCAACCCCAGTGTAAAAGACTATACATTTTACTCAACTCCACATTCATCTTACTCAAGGATTGACTATTTTTTTATGTTTAATAGAGACATTGGAAGAGTAAAAACATGTAAAATAGGACTGATGGATCTCTCCGACCACAGTCCGATCTACATGGACTTAAATATCCAAAAATACACAAATAATACATTTTCTTGGAGGTTAAATTCAAATGTCCTGAAAGGACCATTGAAAGATGAATTGGAATCAGATATTCTCAGATATTTGGAAGATAACGATAATGGAGAAGTATCCCCTTTAATACTGTGGGATGCATGTAAAGCTGTAATAAGAGGAAAGATTATTGCAAAACTGGCAACCCAAAAGAAACTAAGACAAGAAAAACTATCCACATTAGAGTCAGAACTTAGGAACCTAGAAAAAGAACACAAAGGCAACACTCATTCTACTGACTCGCTCAAGATTAAGGAAATTAAAAACCAAATAAATGAGATCTACACAATAGAAATCCAGAAGAAACTTACATTTCTGAAACAAAAATACTATGAAGCAGGCAGTAAATCGGCAAAATTGCTAGCCTATAAATTGAGGAAACATCAAACAGAAAGAGCAATCTACAAAATCAGAGACCCAGTATCAAAGGAAATAAAATTCAGAATTCAGGATATTCTTAAAAACTTCGAGAATTACTATAAGAACTTATACTCCCACAAAAAACATAAAAACGCATCCGAGGCATTCCTAAACACATTAAACCTTCCCCAACTTACGGAGTCACAAAATAAAACACTACTGTCAGAAATACATCCTAAAGAATTGGAAAAAGCAATTATGAAACTTAAAGCTAACAAATCCCCAGGAGCTGATGGCTATACAGCAGAGTGGTACAAAACCTTTAAACAGCAACTATCTCCTCTCCTCCTGAAAACATTTAATTATGTCCTCCACACAGGGGAAATCCCCCCCTCCTGGAGAGAAGGGGTCATTGCAGTTATACCTAAACCTGAAAAGGATAAACTAGAGTGCTCCAACTACAGACCAATCAGTGTACTAAATCAGGACTATAAGCTTTTTACCATTATCCTTGCCAAAAGGTTAGAAAATATACTGACAGACCTAATTCATTTAGACCAAACAGGTTTTATAAGACAAAGACAGACACAAGACAACATTCGACGCACTTTACACATAATTCATCATATAAAAAAATATAACTTAAATGCAGTCATATTGGGATTAGATGCTGAAAAAGCATTCGATTCGGTTGACTGGTCTTTTCTATATAGAATCTTATCCAGTTTCAATTTTCATAACAACTTCATTAGAACTATACAGGCATTATATAAAAAACCAACAGCTAAAATAAGGATTAACGGTAATTTATCATCATCTTTTGAACTGGAAAGAGGATGTTGTCAGGGCTGCCCCCTGTCTCCACTGCTCTTTGCAATCTTCATAGAACCTCTGAGCCAAAGGATAAGACAAAACCAAAAAATTCAAGGTATTACACTTGGTCAGAAGGAACATAAAATAGCACTCTTTGCTGATGACATTTTAATATACCTAGGGCAGCCGGACACTTCTTTACCAGAACTAACCTCAGTTTTTTCAGAGTATGGAGATTTATCGGGGTACAAATTAAATATGCATAAAACCCAAGTTTTAACATTCAACTATGACCCAAATCATTATTCACTAAGCAAACTCAAAACTAACTGGGAGTCGGAATCTATGAAATATCTGGGGGTCAATATCCCGAAACAACTCAACAAAATTATATCACTAAACTATGATCCACTGGTGACAAAAATAAAATCTGACCTAGCAAGATGGAATATGATACCATTCTTGGGTACTGCACAAAGAATTGAAGCAGTCAAAATGAATATACTTCCATGTCTTCTATACCTTTTCCAAACAATACCGGTAGAACCTCCCAAAAAAACATGGCAGGAACTGGACAGAAGGATCTCAAGATTCATATGGCAGGGCAAGAGACCTAGAATCAGATATAGAACCCTACAGCTAAACAAAGACAAAGGTGGGCTCGCGCTGCCAAATATCAGGGACTACTTTAAAGCCGCACAAATTAAAACTTTAGTAGAGATATGTAACCCAGTCTACACTGCACAATGGAAGGAGATCGAATGCCAAATAACAAGTGACATCCCCCTACAGGCGATAATAGGGAACAATGCCTTACCTAAGCTTTTGAATAACACTAACCCGTGGATAGAGACCCCGCTAAAAATTTGGTTTAAGATAGTCAGAGAGAATCAAACTAAAGAGCCCTATCGACTTCTGCAATGGATCGCCTATGATCAGGACTTTACTCCTAATAAAACAGACACCAGATTTAAAAAGTGGAAGGAGAAAGGGCTGATAAAATATTACGATTTTTTTAAAGGGCAAATCTTAAGAAGTTTTGAAGATTTGAAAAAACAAGGCCTAATAAATCAAGACCTTTACAGGTTCTTCCAGCTTAGACACCACATAAACAATATACTTAAAAAGGAGGTTTTGGAAAGGGCCCAGTCAGGTGTTCTGAAGGTCTTCTTAATGGCATATAAAGGGATCCCAGGGATCAGATACATTTCTAAAATATACCAAGGTCTTCAAGACTTAAAAGGAGACAACACATCTTATATAAAAGAGAGATGGGAAAAAGAGGGGAATTTCACTTTACAACTGGAAATATGGGAAAAGCTAAATAAACAGCAATGGAAAAGTACCTCATCCCTGCAGTGGAGAGAATTTGGATGGAAAAACTTGGCAAGATTTTTCAGAACACCTGCACAAAACAAATTTACCCATAAGGGATTGAACTGTTGGCGCTTGTGTGGTGAAAAGACTGCAAATCATTTTCATGTGTTTTGGTCATGCCCAGTTATCCACCAATATTGGACCAAGGTACAGACAATATTGGGGAAAATATTCAAAATTACAGTTCCCTTTTCTTTTGTAACTTTGTATTTGGGTTTACTACCGGACTCACTGGAAAGACGAGGAGAAAAATACTTATTCAATGTTTTAATATTGGCAAGCAAAAAAGCTCTAACTAAAAAATGGATGTTGAAGGACTGTCCTACACCTGAAGATTGGACTAACGTGATCCAAGACATTTACTCGATGGAAAAGTTGACATTCGCACTGAGACAGGACATGGATGGGTTCATGAACTTTTGGCAACCCTGGACCGCATATGTGTCTTCCATTAGATCTAATCTTTGACAAATACCATTTCAATAATGGTTCCGCTCTTTGTTCTCTTTTATCTTTATTTACTTACTTTTTCTTTTTTTGTTTGTTTTTTACTGGTTTGTTTGTTTTTTTTTTTTTATTTGTTTTTTGTTTTTTTTTTCTCTTTAATTTCACTTTTTCTTTCACTTTAAAAAAAAAAAAAAAGGGGTGTTGTAAGAATTAATCTTCCAATGTTGTCAGATATCAGAAAATAAGGGAACATGTGACGAAAATGTAAACACTGCATTGCTGTAACGACCTGTATACCCTTTACAAAAACTTAAATAAAAAAAAAAAAAAAAAAGATGTCCTTTTTCACCCAAATTTTCCACATAAATGGGGATTTTCCAATATGGAGACTTGGGTTAAGCCAAATAGAAGCCATAGAATGAAGATGAGAGCTAAACTCTAGTATAGAAGCAACTCTCTTCCAAACGTATTGTAAAAAGGATATAATAGGATGCGACTGAAATTCAGAATAAAGTTTGATTGTGATTAGATGTACTAGGGGAAGAGGGCTGCTCAAGTAACTCTCCAAATAAAACCAAGGGGGAGCTCTCTCAGGGGGGAGAGCCCAATGAATCAAATGTCTAAGACTAAAAGCGTAATGATATAAAACCAAATTTGGGACCCCCAAACCTCCTGAATCTATAGACTTCTGCAATCTTTTCAACTTTAATCTAGGGCGCTTACCATTCCATAAAAACTTATTGCACAACCTATCAAATTGTCGAAAATAACCAACTGGGATCCTAAGAGGAAGAGATTGCAGAAGGTAATTAAATCGGGGTGCACAAATCATCTTAATAACATTGACCTTGCCCCAAAGAGACAAAAAAAGAGGTGACCACCTTTCTATGTCTATTTTAAATTTTCCAAGCAAGGGCTCAAAATTAATCTGAATCAGATCTGATAAAGTGTGAGGAAACAGGATGCCAAGATATTTAATTCCTAATTTTGGACAAGAGAAGCCTATATTTTGACCAAATGTAAACAGTGTTTTAGGGCAATAAGATGTTAGAGGGAGAATTTCTGATTTTATCCAGTTAACTCTATAACCAGACAAACGTGAAAATTGGTTAATAATTTTAAGGAGAGCTGGAATTGATTTTTGAGGTTGTGTAATCAGTACCAATGCATCATCAGCATACAACATTATCTTATGGGTACTGCCATGGACCTGAATACCTGGAAAATTGCCGTCTTTGCGGATAGCAACAGCTAATGGTTCTAATGCCAAAGCGAAAAGCAGGGGACTTAAAGGGGAGCCCTGGCGCGTACCCCTATAAAGTCTAAAAGACTGTGATGTAACTCGATTTGATATCACTGAAGCTCTAGGTTCATTATATAGTAATTTAATCCAAGAAAGAAACTTTGAACCAAAACCAAAAGTCTCTAGAGTTGCAAAGAGATACTGCCACTCAACCCTGTCAAATGCTTTTTCAGCATCCAGGGAGAGGGCTGCCACTGGAGAGAGGTGTGCAAGTGAGGGATCATTTTGAACTAACCATATGATATCAATAAATTGCCTAATATTGTCTGCCGCACCCCTGGAACGAATAAAACCCACCTGATCAGGATTTATAAGAGATATCATTACTTTATCTAATCTTAATGCCAAAATTTTGGAGAGAATTTTACAGTCACAGTTTATAAGGCTAATTGGTCTATAATTCTTACATTCTAACGGATCTTTATTGCTTTTTAAAATAAGCGAAATGAAAGCCTCTGTTAAAGAAGGGGGCAAATGGCCTTGTTCAAAAGATTCCGCAAACATTTCTAAAAGTAAAGGAGAAAGCTCATCAACACAGGCCTTGTAAAATTCTGCAGTGAATCCGTCAGGGCCCGGTGCCTTTCCAGTCGGAAAGCTCTTAATCACTTTCACAATTTCCTCTTTAGTAATTGGGGCGTCAAGTAAGTCTATTTGTTCCTTCGTTAGGGAGGGCAAAGATAGGGATGATAAAAATGCATAGATCTCTTGAGATCCAGCCTCCATTTCAGAAGAATAAAGCGAGGTGTAAAATTCTCTGAAAGCACCATTAATTTCATTTAAGTCTGACACCAGAGTACCATCCTGTGTCCTAATAGCAGATATAGTACACTGAGCTTCTTTCATTTTAATATATCTAGCCAGCATTTTGCCAGCTTTATCCCCCTCCTCAAATTGTTTATGCCTAAGACGAAATAGGGAAAATTCAACTTTTTGTGTTAGAATTGAATTCAGCTCATACTTAAGCTTCAGAAGGGGTGACAAATTTACTAAATTTGTGTCTTGTTTGAATGAAGTCTCTAATATAGTTATTCTCCTCTCCAAATCCATCTGTTTAGCAATGTTAGTTTTCTTTTTAAAAGATGCATATTGGGAGACTTCCGGTTATGGCTGCCACGTAGGACGGACGTGTCTCGCTCTGCTCTGCTCCTGGAGAAAAAAAATCGGCAAATAACTCTCTCATTTGGGACAGAACGTATCCCAGCATTTGGGCGAGGATATGTCGGCGAAGCCTAAGGCTGGAAAACTAGGAAAAGGAAAAAGCGAGCCGCCGAAACAGTCCAAATTAACGGACTTTCAGGTCTGTGACGCAGCAAACAAAACTCCATATATGGCGGAGGAGGCTGGCAACGGTGCGATATCTGCGGGGAATGGCGCAGATGCGCTGATGGCTGCCATGAGTTCAATGAGAGCGGACTTTTCCTCTAGATTTGATGGGATTATGACAGCGTTGGAAGGAATAAGAAAGGAATTGGGTGACTGTGTAGAACGAACGGCGCAGATGGAGCTCCGTCTCGCTAGTGCTGAAGATGACGTCACCCGTCTTCAATTAAAGGTGCGCACTTTGGAAAAAAAAAATAAATCTCTGGAAGATAATATTTTGGATTTGGAATCTCGGTCGAGACAGAATAATTTGAGGCTGGTGGGTCTTCCAGAGGAATCAGAAGGTCGGGACGTATGTTCCTTTCTGGAAAAGTGGATTCCGGAGGTGCTGGGCAGCGAGGAGTTGCAATCAGCAGTGGTTCTGGAAAAAGCACATCACATTGGCCCACGGAGAGATAAGGGACCGCCGAGGACCTTAATTATGAAGTTTCTTAGCAACAGAGACAGGATGAAGATCTTCAGCGCTGCACGAGCTAAGGGGGAGATTAAACACCAGGACCAGCAGGTGCGGTTCTACCCAGATTTGGCCACAGGAATCCAGCAATTGAGGAAGCAGTTTGATCCCGTACGTGAGGAGCTGCGCAACCTTGGGATTCGTCATGGTGTAATCTATCCTGCGAGACTGCTGACCACGTATGAGGGCAGAACCCACATCTTCAAGACCCCAGAGGAGGCGCAGGAGTTCATCAAGAAGATCAAAGAAGAAGAGACTGGTGGGAGCTAAGCATGAACAAAATATAAGGTAGAATAATTAAGCATTTGCACAGGCATCTGACTGACTTGAAGTAAATAGTAAGGTTACAAAATATAGATTGTATTATATATTAAAAAAACAAAACAAAAACAAAACAAACAAACAAAAAAAAAACTATGATGTACAAAGTTGTTAAAAATTTTGGAGTTAAGTTGGAAAACTACAGAGGAGAGTTAATGTTACGTCATTAAAAGCAGTAGAGTTAGGGTGATTGGGAGGATGAAGAAGGAGTGGCTTAGGCTGTTCCCCGTGGGTGTGGAACGGTCGATGGCTATATCGGGAGACAGAATTTTTCTTTTGATTTTGGGGGGTTTGCCACAAGTGTGGGAAGGGGAAATTTGTTTGTGTGTAGTTTGTAGGATGAATGTTCAACCACTCATGTTTTTGCTTCTCTGTATGAGCATGTTTACACTGCAAGGTAATCCCAAACTCTCTATTGATCATGGACCAAAGTGTTAATCTTAATTTAACTTCATGGAATTGCAGAGGTCTACAAAATTTAAAAAAACTTAAACAAGTTATGAATAAAATAAAGGACATGGGTTCAAGAATTGTGTTTTTACAAGAAACTCATCTGATAGAGGAGGATGTTAAAAGAATTAGGAGTAGATGGCAGGGAAGTGTATTCACCTCTTCATTTTCATCCCGAGCCAGGGGAGTTATGACTCTCATACATAAATCAGTTCCTTTTCAAGTGAAAAATGTAATTGGAGACAAATTTGGAAGATATGTAATCATTCAAGGTTCTTTGCTATTAGAAAATATAAATCTTGTGAACTTATATGGTCCCAATATAGATGATCAGAAGTTCTTTGCTAATTTATTTCTCATCTTATCATCACTTACAGGGCAACATATAATAGCAGGGGATTTTAATTGTACATTGAATCCAGGTGTGGATAGATCAACAGGACTGGATTGTACGCACATTGGATGTAGGATGACTATTAATCATTTTATGAAAGAATTGAGATTGTTAGATATATGGAGAGAAATGAAACCACAAGTTAAAGCCTATTCTTGTTATTCCAGTACCTACAAGACATTCTCACGTATTGATTATTTTTTGATTTCCACAGAATTAAGGTCCAAGATTCAAAACTGCTTTTATGATAACATCGTGATCTCTGATCATGCACCCTGTTGTCTAATATATGTAGATAAAAAATTGACAAAGGAATCAGGTAGATGGCAATTTCAGCATAAATGGCTTCAGGATGAGGAATTTGTCAAGTATATAGAAAAACAGATAGACGAGTTCTTTGACATCAATACTACACAAACATCAGCATGTGTAAAGTGGGAGGCTTTCAAAGCTTTTATTAGGGGACATATTATTAGTTATACAGGATCAAAATCTAAGAAGACTCGAGAGGAGAGAGCTAAATTGGAACATAAAATAAAAAGTCTTCAGGAAAAAGTGTATGCAGGAAGTGACCCAAGGTTGGAGAATGAATTACTGATTTTGAGAGCTGAATACGACAAAAAATCAGCGAATAGAGCTGCCTCGAGTCTTCTAAGATTGAAACAATCTTTTTATGAACAAGGTGAAAAATCAGGAAAATTATTAGCATGGCAGATTAAACAATTGGAAATTAAAACACCAATTGCCAGTATTATAAGTAACGGACGGGCAGTTATAGATCCTTTAGAAATTAATAGAGCCTTTAGAGATTACTATGAAAAATTATATGATACCAAAAATGAACCTGATTTAACAAAACTAAATGGGTTTTTGAACGAACTATCTATACCGTGTATTCCAAATGAAAACAGGGAGATATTGGAGTCTAAAATTAGTCAAGAAGAAGTTGGGCTAGCCATTGATAATATGAAATCAGGAAAAAGTGCAGGACCAGATGGTCTTCCAGTTGACCTTTATAAAAAATTTAAGAATAAATTAATAAAACCTTTTTTGGAAATGGTTTTAGAAGCATTTCAAAATAATAATTTACCATCATACATAAATAATGCCTTAATTATACTGCTGCCAAAACCAGGTAAGCCCTCTAATAAATGTGAAAATATGAGACCAATAAGCCTATTAAACACCGACCTTAAGATAATCTGTAAAATTTTAGCAAGACGAATACAAGAAATTTTACCAAATATTATTAATCGAGATCAGAATGGCTTTATAAAGGGTAGACAAGGCTTCCATAATGTAAGAAGACTATTTAATATTATTTATTTTAATAAAGAAGCACCGGATACAGCTCTCCTATCATTGGACGCCGAAAAGGCCTTTGATAGAGTTGAATGGCCCTTTCTTTTTGAAGTCCTACAAAGGTTTGGACTTGGAAATAATTTCATAAAATGGGTTCAAATAATATACAATAATGCTACAGCAGAAATCCTAACAAATAACAATATTTCAAAACCAATAAAAATCAATAGAGGATGTCGACAAGGCTGTCCACTTTCACCTTTACTGTTTACTATGGCAATTGAACCTTTAGCGATAGCGATACGTTTACATTCACAAATATATGGAATTAAAGTTGGACCAACAGAACATAAAATCTCCCTGTACGCCGATGATATAATTTTGTTTATGTCGAATCTAAAAAAATCAATTCCAACCTTGGTTGAATTTAATAAAGAATTTTGGGGAAATATCAGGATATAAAATAAATAAAACTAAATCTTCAATATTAATGCTAAATGAGACCCAGAGAAATTACCCAGCCCCTGAGGTAAATCAATTCAATGTTGTAAATCAGTTTAAATATTTAGGAATCCAAATTATGCCTAAGCTAGAATCAGTCGCCAGTGTCAACTATGAAGCCTTAATGTCAGATATCAATGAGTTAACTCAGAGATGGATGTCACTACCAATGTCGATGATCGGGAGAATCAATATACTTAAAAGTAATATTTTACCTAAAATACTTTATTTATTTCAATACATTCCCTTATCACCACCTTTAGATCTATTCTCAAGAATAAAAAAAAAGTTAGTGGAATTTATATGGAACAACAGGAGGGCTAGATTACGTTTGTCTTTATTATATTTACCATTTGATCGTGGAGGTCTGAAATGTCCAAATTTTATGTTGTATTATTGGTCGGCACAACTGAGGTCTATGACATATTATTTTTCATCAAATGATCTCCCTCACTGGACTGAAATGGAATCATACAATTTACCTTTACCTCTTCCCATATTCATATACTCAGATTCGGCAAAAAAATTACAAAAACAAGTTAAAAATCCATTTGTAAAGCATATGATCAAAATATGGTGTGAAGCTAAAAACTATTTAAAAGAACCACAGTTATTGTCACAATTTAGTCCAATATGGGGTAATCAATATTTTAAACCAGGGAGAGCGGACGCTGTATTTAAAGTATGGAATTTAAAAGGGATACAAAAGATTCAGGATTTATATTTGCCATGTGCAGACAACATAATGTCTTTTGAAGAGCTGAGGATCAAATTTAATCTCAATAGAACACATTTTTTTAAATATCTTCAACTTAGAAACTTTATTCGATCAAATCAAAATAAAGCTCTCACTCGACCTATTTATTCATCCTTGGAAAAAATGATGATGAAAGATAGTAAAAGAAAGGGTATTATTTCAGAGTTTTATAACTCATTGACACTATCTTCAAGTGAAAATTCACTGAAAAGATTAAACTACTGGAAAGAAGATCTGCAAATTGAAATTTCAGAGGAACAATGGGAATTGGCTTGTACAGAAGCTCAAACCAAATCAATAAATGCACGCCTTAAATTGATACATTTCAAATGGTTAATGCGGATGTATGTTACACCGGAGGAGTTAAATAGATATAACAAAAATATACCAGATACATGCACAAAATGCATGGAAAGTAAAGGAACCCTATTTCATTGTTTATGGGAATGTAGATTAATAAGAATGTTTTGGGAAGAGGTGAGGGTAACAATTGAAAAAATAATCTCAAAACAAATCATATTGAATCCTAAACTGTTTTTGTTGGGTCTGTACCCAGAAAAGTATAATTTTAATAAAAGTGAAAGAACATTCATAGACCTCAGTTTGCTTAATGCCAAAAAATGTATTGCACTATTATGGAAAAAGACTCATAGACCAGATGTGACTCAGTGGTTAAGACAGATGTTAACAAACCTTCCATTAGAAAGAATAACATATATACTGAAATCAAAGGAAATTGTGTTTGAGAATATATGGAGACCTTTTATTGATTATGTAAAAAATTTAAACATAACTCTTGAAGAAGAAGGTGAATGATGTGTGTGGACCTTGTAAATTCCAAACTGGTGAACATAATATGTATACTTATGTATTGGATTGTCTAGACTAAACAGAGGAGCATTGTTGAAGACTTGATTTTGTTGGTGGTTGTTGGTGTTTTTAGTGCATTTTTTTCTTTTTTTGTAGTACTTTAGTGTTAGTGTTTGATTGTTTGTATCATGTTTGTTAAAAAAAAAGGTTCAATAAAGATATTGTGGAAAAAAAAAAAGATGCATATTGAATAATATGTCCCCTAATAAATGCCTTAAAGGCCTCCCAAGCAACCCTGGCAGAGGGAGCAGAATCCCAGTTTGTCTCAAGATATAAGGAGATCTCTGCTTTCAAAGAGGACACAAAATCTGGATTAAAAAGAAAGCTTGAATTAAGCTTCCATCTAGAATTTTTTTTCAACTGACAAGGCGGGATCATATGTAAAAAAACAGGGGCATGATCTGATAGTATTATGCTACCAATGAAGCTCGAATTTACAGAAGAAACAGAAAATTTTGACATTAAAAAATAATCAATCCTGGAAAACACATTATGAACAGTGGAATAAAAAGTGTAATCCCTTGTGGACGGATTAAAAAGCCGCCAAACATCTACCAAACCAATTGCATTGCACATGTCTTTCAATATAGAGCCAGATTTAGATGAACGCTGTGAGGGGGTGCTCCGATCTAAAATGTTGTCCATGACCTGATTAAAATCCCCGCCTACTAAAATGGGATAATTACCCATTTCACTTAATTCGTGTTCCAATTGTGCAAAAAATGCACAACTATATTTGTTGCATAAACATTAGCGAGTATCATCCTATGGCCCTGAATTTCTATAAGAATTATAAGGAGTCGTCCATCATCATCACTAACCTCTTTTAGACACTTGAACTGCAAATGTTTATGAATAAGGATTGCTGCCCCCCTGCTCTGGCTATTACCACAAGACGCAAACCCATGGCCCACCCAGTCCCGACAGAGTTTTTTAGATTCTGTTTTAGTGAGGTGGGTCTCTTGAAGCAATGCTACATCCACTTTTTTTGATTTAATAAACGCCAAAATTTTTTTCCTCTTAATTGGGTGGTTAAGGCCTTTAACATTCCAAGTAATGAGGTTAAGAAAGCTCTGACAATTAGCCGACATCATAAACGGTACATATTACCATCCAAAATATCCAGCAATTCTCCACCAAAAACCCCCTCACTGGGCAAAAGACAAACACAATAAAAATTAAAAATACAAAAAAAAAAAAACGAAAACCACTTAATCATAAAGTAACATAATCGGTGACCTGAAACCAATGTCACCCATCGGTGCACAAAAACCGCACCAACCAAAAAAAAGAAAATAAAAAACTCTAGGACCGTGACTGTGAACAGTGCAATAAACTTAGGGAGAGCCGCAACATCGCAGCAGCCTCATGCCTATAAACAATAAAGCGTGGGCAAAAAAAAAAGGAACCTTACATTAATACTGCATCAAATCCTCCGTCAAAAATATATAACAAATAAACATATAGCATATATTCATACCATTGTTCATCAATGTCTCATGGTAGTGAAAGAATCAGGTTCAATGCTTTTTTAGGGTCAGTGAACTCCTGTTTACCACTTGCCAACTTCACAACGAGAACTGCAGGGTACCTGAGAGAGAATGCAGTTTTCTTCTGGTGCAGCAGGTGTTTACACTGCTTGAACGCCGCTCTCATCTCGGATACTCGTCTGGAATAATCCGGGAAAATCATGATGTGATGACCATTCCAATCCAGCTTTCCCATCCTGCGCGCTGCCTCCACAATACGCTCCCTATCCTGGAAGCGCAGAAGTCGAATCAGGATAGCCCTGGGTGGCTGCCCGTCAGGTCTGCGTCCGGCGAGGCTCCGATGCGCACGGTCAATTTCCAGCCCTCCAGGGAACTCCATTTTCAGCAGATGTGGGATAGCTCTGTGCATGAAGGTAAGGGCATCTGATTTTTCACAATTTTCTGGAAAGCCGACAAAGCGTAGATTGTTTCGGTGTGATCTATTTTCCAAATCGTCCAGCTTTAAAAGTAAATCTTCTACCTGCGTCTGGGTTGCGGGGGGATTAGCATCCAGAGCTGTATTAGCATCCTCAAGAAAAGCGATGCGAGACTCCACATCTCCCAGCCGGGTAGCTAACTCCGTTAGCTTGGTGTCCACCGCCTTCATTGACGCCTCAACAGAGTTGAGTTTGGCGTCTTGCCTCTCCGATATTTCCTTCAACAGTGCAAAGATCTTAGAGATGTCCTCCGCCATTTGGTCTTTGGCAACACCTGCGCCTGTTGAAGGTGGCGGAGAGGGAGGAGGGCTCGATGTGGTATCACCAGCTTTAGCCAGATTTTCCTTGCTAGCACCGGCTTTGGGGCGAAGATTAATTTTCTGTTGTTGCGTTGGTATACTAATCCTGTTCTCCACAAATCCAGTCTCAATGTAAAGTGTAGTAATAATAATAATTTCAGCTGAGGAAACAAGAGAAAAACGCCCTTGTAGAAGAAAAAAAAAGGCTGTCTGCACTGCGGCGCTCCTCACCTAAGCAGCCATCTTCACTGCCCGCGTCTCTCCGAGTGCTTTTCTAGTTTTTGTCAGGCACGATGCACACCAGACCCCGCTGCGTCTACTGTACGACGGACTGTTCAGGGTGCTGGAAAACTGGGGCAAAGCATTTTGTGTTAGACTTGGGGGGGGCATAGGGAGGCCATCTGCATCGACATGCTGAAGCCCGCTTTTGTGTTGGCAGACCAACAGGTGCTGTTGGCCCAAGCTCCCCGGCGCGGATGCCCACCTTCAGTGGCTCCGCAAGTTGGTGTTTCCTCGATAGAGACCTGCGCTCGTGAAGCTAACATGTTTCCCCTCCACCCTTTTTCCCTCCACAGACTAACGTGCCCTCCTGCACACCCCGCCAGCAGGGTGTTTCGACCAGATTGGCGACCCTCCGCTACAGCCGCTATGGGTGCTGGCTCAAGCCCAAAGGACGGGGGGGGGGGGGGGGGGGGGGGGTAGTGCCTTTTCTGGGTGTTCGGAGGGGGGGGGGTTCTCCACCCACAGTCAGGAGCCAGGGGGAAAGGACTGAAGGAGGAAGTGGTACCGGGGGGTCTCAGACGTGACAGAAAGGACTATTCCCCCCCCCCCTCCCGGGGGTGGGAGTTCAGGTGATGCCAGAGCCGCTGGAGGAAGAGAGGGTGTGAGAAGCGGGACTGGTGTTATATGATGCTAATGTGAAACGCATGTCTTTGTCCACTGAATGTATTGTTTTTGGCTTCCTGGGTCTCAGACAGCATCTTCACAAGGCCGTTTGTTTTTGTTCTGGGGTTGATCTGCACATTTCACACCAAAACACATTCGTCTCTGGGACAGAGAACCCACCTCCATCCTGAGCAGTATAATGGCTGGACACTGCTATGTTGTTTACACTTGCATATAATTGTTTGAACAGATGAACATGGCACCTTCAGGCATCTGGAAATTTTATCCAAGGATGAACCAGACTGGTAGAGGTCCACAATTCTCTTCCTGATATTTGGGTCTGTAAACTTCTGACTTTGAACAAAGTAATAAAAACATTCTCAAAAATTATTTTAGCAAATATAAAAAAATATTTAGCAAATAGAAGTAATTCTGGTAATCTTAACTGACCTAAAACAAGCAAAGTTTAGTCTGATTTAATGTCAGACAGTGAGGACAAAAGTAGGATATGTGTCCTTTTATACAGACTTTGTAAACTTCTGGTTTCGAGAGTGAAGTACGTGGCGGACAGAGTGTCTAAATAGAGTACAGTGATGTCTGAAGACTGAGTAAGTGGCGGTAATGCACCTATAAGCTGGTTGCCAACCACCAATCAAATCTAAAAGAAGAAGAAGAAGAACTTCTGGTTTCAACTGTGCCTGCTATAGGCAGCTGTTAGCTAGTCACATTTAAGACTTTTTCAGACTTTTTAAAGGCCATTTGGGTCTAATTTAAGACCTCAGGTTTGCAAAATAACAAAATGCATGTAGCTACATTACAGTTAGCTTTGTTTAATTATTAACTGGAACTGCTGAAAAATTTCATGAGAATTTAAGGGGGAATAAAGGTCACAAATTCATGAGAAAAAAGTTTTACGTTTGTAAGAAAACACAATCTTATGAGGAAAAAGGTGGAAAATTATATTTTCAAAAAAAGAAAAAGTAAAAAAGTATGACAAAATTGTTACCCAGGAAAAGACAAAGGAAAAACGTAGCACATTTACAAGAAAAAAGTCACATATTTGTGAGGAAAAAAAGTTGCTAAATTATGAGAAAACAAAGGTAATCTGAATCACCCCCCCCCCCAAAAAAAAACAAAATGTTGAACTTGTAGCTTGGGGACCCCTAGTGGTTGAGGGGGGCCAATGAATTTGCATACCCCAATACAGACCTTATGTTTGAGCTGCTGCTGGAGAGACGCCATCTGTTCCTGGAGAGCTTTCTCTTTCTCCTGGTGGTTCTCCGTAACATGTTTCAGCTCCTCCTCCAGACTCTGAATCTTTGATGTCCACAGCTCTGATTTAGCCGACGATCCGACCTGTTGTTCATGTTCTAGCTGCTGCTCCAGCTCAGAGATCCGCTGCTCATAGCACAGCTGCACAGTGCACAAAAGAACACACAATTCAATTCAGTTCAATTCAACTTTATTTATACAGCGTCATTTCACAACAAGTCATCTCATAGCACTTTCAACTGTAGGAGAAACCCCCACAATTGTAGAAAGACCCCAGCAATCAGGCGATCCCCTGTGAGCAAGCACTTGGCAACAGTGGAGAGGAAAAACTCCCTTTTAACAGGCTCAGGGAGGGGCAGTCATCTGCTGCGACTGGCTGGGGGGTGAGGAGATAGAGAAGAAGAAAAGAACAGACATGTAGAGAGCAAACAGCGTGACGGGGGCTCAAGCTATGGGAGAGAACAAACAGATGTTAATGACCAGCAAAAATATCTCATTGAGAGTGAAGAAAGGCGTGAAGCCCAGTGCATTATTGGAGGCCCCCCAGCTGTCTAAACCTATTAGCAGCATAACTAAGGGAGGGTTCAGGGTCACCTGATCCCTTCCTAATTATAGGCTATATCAAAAAGGAAGGTTTTAACCCTATTCTTAAAAATAGAGATCGAGTCTGACTCCCGAATCCAGATAGGCAGCTGGTTCCACAGGAGAGGAGCTTGATAACTGAAGGCTCTGCCTCCCATTGTACTTTTGGAGATTCTAGGTATTACAAGTAATCCTGCATTTTGGGAGCATAGTGCTCTGTTAGGATAATAGTGTAGTATCAGACCTTCTAAATAAAAAGGGGTCTGATTATTTAGAGCTTTGTAAGTGAGAAGAAGGATTTTAAACTTAATTCTAAACTTTATGGGAAGCCATTGAAGGGAGGCCAGAACCGGAGAGATATGATCTCTCCCAGTACCTGTTAAAATTCTTGCGGCAGCATTTTGGATCAGCTGAAGACTTTTTAAAAGATGTTTTAGGATAACCTGATAATAAAGAGCTACAATAATCTAATCTTGTGCTAACAAAAGCATGGATTAGATTCTCAGCATCACTCTGAGACAAGATGCTTCTAATCTTGGCAATATTATGCAAATGATAGAAGGCAGTCTTAGAAAAAAGTTTAATATGTGAATTAAAAAACAGATCTTGATCCAAAATAACTCCAAGGTTCCTCACAGAACTATTAAGAGAAAGAGTAACTGCATCCAAACTAAGAGTCTGATTTGGAAAGGTATTTCTAAGGTTTTTTGGACCAACTAGAATGACTTCAGTCTTATCTGAATTTAATAGCAGGAAATTACAAGTCAAGCATTGATTTCCTTAAGACAGGCCTCTAACTTGGCTAATTGATTACTGTCATCTGGCTTCATTGAGAGGTATAATTGCCCAAGATGGCGCCCACAGCGGTCGACATGGTGCTTCGCTGCGCTCTTTGTTTGTTTTTGTTTGTCAATTGTGTGTCTGCTTGCACTTATACCCGTGAAGAACTTTTAAATATCAGGACTTTGACCCCCACGGACCTCCTCCCAGTTTTTCTAGCCCCTGCCGCCGATCTGGTTTATTGTTTGGCTCGGAAAGTGAGACGGCGGAAGAGAGGAAGACGAGCGGGCGCTCTCGTACGACTTCGCAGGAGAGGCTCGCGAACGGCGCTGCCTGGCATATTTCTGTCCAATACCAACTCTCTCTCTAACAAGGTGGATGAACTGAGACTGCTGATGCGTTTTAAGGACCTCGCCTCCTCAGCTGTCCTCTGCTTTACTGAGACCTGGCTCCGGGAAAATATACCGGACAGCGCGCTGCACCTCGACGGCTTCCAGCTCTTCCGTGCTGATCGTGACACAGAGCTTTCCGGCAAGACCACAGGAGGCGGTGTCTGCTTCTACATCAACTGTAGCTGGTGCTCTGATGTAACGGTAATTTCCAAACACTGTTCTCCTGCCTTGGAATTTCTTGTTATCAATTGCAAGCCCTTCTATTCCCCGCGGGAGTTTGCTTCTTTCATAATGATCGCTGTGTACGCCCCTCCCGACGCGGACACGCGCGAAGCTCAGCGCGTGCTCGCGGATCACATTCAACACACAGAGCGGAGTTTTCCAGACTCGCTGATTATTGTGGCTGGCGACTTTAATCAGTGCAATCTGAGCCACGATCTCCCCCGCTACAAACAGTTTATTAAATGCCCCACCAGAGGATTAAACACACTGGATCACTGTTACACCACAGTGAAAGACGCATATCGCGCTGTCCCTCGAGCTGCGCTGGGATTATCTGATCACGTGATGGTTCACCTCATTCCCACATACAGACAGAGATTGAAGCTCACTAAACCTGTTGTGAGCACTACGAAGATACGGACCAGTGATGCTGAGGAGAAGCTGGAAACGTGCATGGAAATATCTGACTGGGGCATGCTTAAAGGAGCCACGCATGATCTGGATGAGTACACGGACACTGTGAACTCATATATCCACTTTTGTGAAGAGAACATTCTTCCATCACGCACCAGGGTGAGTTACTCTAATGACAAACCCTGGTTCACAGCTAAGCTCAGACAGATCAGGAAGGAGAAGGAAGCAGCGCTGAAAAGTGGAGACAGGGACTGCTACAGGGAGGTTAAATACCGGTTTAACAGAGAGCTGAAGAGGGCTAAATCTGTGTACTCAGAGAGACTCCAGCAGCAGTTCACTGCTAATGATTCGGCTTCCGTGTGGAGAGGACTGAGGCAGATCACCAACTATCGACCTCAGGCTCCTAAAGGTCAGGATGACAAAGCCCTTTGTCAGAGACTGTCCCAACACTATGCCCGTTTTGATACCTCGTCATCTGTGTCCAACTCCCCCCCTCCCTCCAGCTCCACAGCCTCCACATTCCCTACTTCATTTAAGGCACCCCCCCCTCCTCCCCCCCTCCCCTTATCATCAGTGAGCAGGATGTGCTCAAACAGTTCTCCAGACTGAACCCGCGCAAGGCCCCCGGCCCAGACGGCGTGTCTCCCTCCACCCTGAGACTCTGTGCGAAACAGCTGGCTCCTGTATTCACAGACATTTTTAACACCTCCCTTAAGTTATGCCACGTGCCATCCTGCCTCAAATCCTCCACCATCATCCCTGTCCCCAAGAAGCCACGGATCACTGGACTTAATGACTACAGACCTGTAGCGCTCACCTCTGTAGTCATGAAGTCCTTTGAGCGCCTGGTCCTGTCCCACCTCAAGTCCATCACCACCCCTCTCCTGGACCCGCTGCAGTTTGCCTACCGAGCCAACAGGTCTGTAGACGATGCAGTCAACCTGGCCCTCCACTCCATCCTGCAGCACCTGGACTCCCCGGGAACCTACGCCAGGATCCTGTTTGTGGACTTCAGCTCCGCATTCAACACCATCCGCCCCGCTCTGCTCCGGGACAAGCTGTCCCTGCTCAACGTGCCTGACTCCCTCTGCAGGTGGATCATCGACTTCCTGACGGACCGGAGGCAGCATGTGCGGCTGGGAAAGACTGTCTCAGACTATACTAGCATCAGCACCGGATCACCCCAGGGCTGTGTACTTTCCCCCCTACTCTTCTCCCTTTACACCAACTCCTGCACCTCCAGCCACCAGTCTGTCAAGTTGATCAAGTTTGCGGACGACACCACCCTCATCGGGCTCATCTCCAACGGCGACGAGTCCGCCTACAGGAGAGAGGTGGCCCAGCTGGCGTCCTGGTGCAGCAATAACAACCTGCAGCTGAACGCTCTGAAGACAGTGGAGATGATTGTAGACTTCAGGAAAGTCACTACTCCTCTGCCCCCCCTCACCCTCTCAGGCTCTCCCATCACCACTGCTGATTCCTTCCGCTTCCTAGGCACTACCATCACCAGGGACCTCAAATGGGAGCTGACCATCAGCTCACTCATCAAAAAAGCCCAGCAGAGGATGTTCTTCCTGCGGCAGCTGAGGAAGCTCAAGCTACCCACCAAGATGTTAGTGCAGTTCTACACAGCCATCATCGAGTCCATCCTCACCACCTCCATAACCGTGTGGTACGCAGGAGCCACTGCCAGGGACAGACTAAGGCTGCAGCGCGTCGTGCGCACTGCTGAGAAGGTGATCGGCTGCAAGCTCCCATCTCTCCAGGATCTGTACATCTCCAGGACCCGGAGGTGTGCTGGCCGGATCATAGCCGATCCCTCACACCCTGGTCACGTACTGTTTGCCCCCCTCCCCTCTGGTAGAAGACTTCGGTCCATCCAGACTAAAACCTCCCGTCACATGAACAGCTTCTTCCCCTCTGCCATTAGACTGCTGAACACTAAGTGACTCTCGTGCACCATGTACAGCAGCTCAACCAGACTCATGTCAATCATCACTGTTTTCTTCCTGCATTACCGACTGCACTATATAGTTCTCCACAGTATCTGCTGCTGGCTAATATATATTTTAACTGTTGACCAGTATCACTTAATCTTATCCTACACTTTATTACATGTATAGTTTATTTCTCTTATCTTATCATGTTTAATGTTGCAGCATTGTACCGAGACAAATTCCTAGTTTGTGTACTACATGAACAATGGCAATAAACCTGATTCTGATTCTGATTCTGATTCTGTGTGTCATCTGCATAACAATGAAAATGTATACAGTGCTTTCTAATAATGTTGCCTAGCGGAAGCATATATAAACTAAAAAAAATAGGGCCTAGCACAGATCCCTGCGGAACTCTGTGACTGAGTTTTGAGTTGGAAGAAAACTCATTATTGACATGAACAAACTGGAATAGATAGGTAAATAAGATCTAAACCACTGCAACAAAGGTCCATTAAGTCCGACATGGTGTTCTAATCTATCAAGAAGAAAATTATGATCGATAGTATCAAAAGCTGCACTAAGGTCTAAAAGGACAAGTACAGAAACGAGTCCATTATCAGATGTGATAAGGAGGTCAATAGTGACCTTCACTAAGGCTGTTTCAGTACTATTATGGATTCTAAACCCAGATTGAAACTCTTCAAAAAAACCATTTCCCTGCAAGTGGTCAAATAATTGCATAGCAACAACTCTAAGATTTTTGAAATGAAAGGCTGATCAGAGATTGGTCTATAGTTAGCTAAAACTCCTGGATCCAGCGTTGGATTTTTAAGTAAGGGTTTAATTACAGTAGTTTTAAAAGCCTGCAGTACATGGCCTAATGTTAATGAAGAATTGGTTATTTTAAGAATAGAGCTACCAATAAATGGGAAGGCTTCTTTAAATAACCTGGTAGGAATAGGGTCTAAAAGACAAGTTGAAGGCTTGGATGAGGAAATTATTTTATCTAACTCAAAAAGGTCAATTGTAGTAAACTCATCCAAATGGATATTAATTGAAGGAGTTGTAGTAGTTAATATATTTAAGTTAACGGTGGGAAGAATCTGACTGATTTTATCTCTGATAGATGAAATTTTATTATTGAAAAAGTTCATAAAGTCCTGACTAGTAAGCTCTAAGGGAATGCTAGGATTGACAGAGTCCTGACTCTTTGTCAGCCTGGCTACAGTGCTGAAAAGAAACCTGGGATTATTCTTGTTCTCTTCTATTAATGTGGAATAATAACTTGTTCTAGCTTTCTGAAGAGATTTTTTTTATAAATTAGAAGATGATTTTTCCAAGCTAAATAGATTTCATCTAATTTAGTGGAGCGCCATTTTCTTTCTAAATGACGAGTCTTCTGTTTTAAGCTACGAGTTTCTGTGTTGAACCAAGGAGTTAGAAATCTCTGATTAGACTTTTTTTTAAATGGGCCATCCTGTCTAGAGTGTGATGCAGAGAAGCTGTAACACTATCGACCATGCCATCAATTACAGATGGAGCAAGCTCTCCATAGCTTATCTCCATTGTGTTGACACATGACAGAGGAAACACTCTGCTTAAATTTGGTAACAGCATCATCTGAGAGGCATCTACTGTAGTAATATTTTTCTTAATAGTCAGAAATTCAATTATTTTTTTTAAAAACTCAATTAATAAGAACTACATATTCGTCGGCCTCCGTCGGTCTATGATGACCATGGAAGAGAATCCTAAACGTCTACTCTGCTGGAACAGCACCGCCTGTGGCTGAACAGGCCGATGCGCACCGGTGTTCTACCTTCCAGCGTTGGTAGGATTCAAGCCTGGGCAGGAAGATATGGAGGACAAGATGTTACCCATGCAGCATGTCCCCCCTCTCCACGTCACTGATGAATCCAAAGGAACAGCAGGACAGCTATAGTTTGGCACCAGCGCCGTCGCAGGAGCTGCCAGAACGATGTTGAGCACAACAGAGAACTGTCTTAGGGGCTCCGACTCCGGATTTTTCCTCAGGGTTGACTCCCGAAACCTTTCCCGTGACCGGGTGTGCCGCAAGGCAGCGGAGGTTTGAAATCAGGGTTTACCTTCCCCTAGATGGGCTACCTTCCCAGGTTGACGAGCCACCATCTACCCGAAATAAGAACTACATTGTGTTGTCAAAATCCATGTTTTATTAATCAAATCTAAGAGCGCACTCTTAACGGGTGCAGTTGGGTTAAGTACCACTACCCCTTTTAGAGATATGGCGTATGCATGTTTTTTTGAATATGATAACTTGTCGCTAATAGGGAACATTATAGTGTATCAGACCATTGTTTCTTTGGTTTAAATTACTGCTGACTTTCTTAATTTTGTCTGAAAAAATATTACTAAAGCTGCAAAAGTGAGTGTCAGCAGCCGCATACACACTAAATAAATAACTAAAAATGTGTCAGTGGAGCAAACTGGCTCTTAATGTCTATTACTTGATTTCTAATAATTTTTAATTAGTCAAGTAGCGATAATAAAGTTGAAGTCATCTCAAATGCACATTAAAAAACAACTTTATAACAACACTGCAGAATTAAGAGGAAAAAAGTTGCATAAAATTAATGACAGATGAATTTGTACAACTGATTTTTTTAGTATGTCATTTAAAGTGTAAAACAAGAGATGGTCCTTTTTAAGGGATTACTATATCTAAACGATAGAATTTACACAAAATGTATATCAAATAAGGTTACTTATATCGTTATATGAAATTTTAGTCATATCGCACAGCCCTACTTATGTCAACACTCAGAACGCTGGGATGTTTGCACAGTCATCATTTTAAGCTCTAATCAAAGGTTGAAGCTTGTTGAAACTTGAAGCGAACAAGAGTTATCCATAAAATGCATAAATTTCAATGTGCATTCACATACCGTAAAAAATGTAAATGTTTCAGCGTGAAAAGTTCTAGAAGTTAAGTTGTACCTTGTTGTAACTTGTCTTTTCAAGTTCAATGAACTTAAAAATATAAAGCAGTGCAGAGATTAACTTTTTAAATTTGAAACAACTTTTCTTTACAGTGTAACAGATGGGGAAAAATGTTTACTGTGTCTGCAGTTATGAACCGTTTTGAAATGTACTGGATAATTCAAATCATGAGAAAATTAGCTCTGTGCAGACAAACACCCCTGTTGCTGTATATCAGGGATGGGCACCATGTGAAATAAGGGCCAAGACCAAGCAGATTTTCTTACCAGTCAGTGTCTTCAGCAGGTGATTCCCCAAATTCCTTCTCACTGACTGCTGTTCAGTGAAAACACCTGCTTTAGCAAATGGTTGTTCCCCGGAAATAATAATGTCCTTGATTGTTGAAAAGCAACTCCATGTATTCACTCACCACATGTCTGTACATCATGGAATATAATGTTGAAGGATCAACACCAAAACTTTAATCCTTGGACTAAATGTAATCAGCTCACTAGACAGTATTTATACCTGGTTGAAGAAATGGTTTTATTTATGTAAAAACAAACTCCAGCTCCTGTGACTCAGCATGAAGCAGTTGTGTTGACTGAATACAGAATGGTCTGTATCACCATCAGGACTGACAACAGAATTAAATCAGCTGTGTGGTCTGACTGACAAACTGTGTGTGGATTTCGGCAATACCTTAATCCTGTGGAACTGCTGCTCCATGGCTCGCAGGCTGCGTTTGCTCTCCTCATCATGACTCTCCAGCTCCAACTCTAGACGCTGAACCCTGCGCTCCAGCAAGGCAGTGGTCCTACTTGGGGAGGATGTCTTATCAGAATCCATGTCCCCGGGACCAGCAGCAGCTGTGGCTGCAGCATAAATCAAAGCAGGCAGCGAGTTTGGATTCTTCTGTCTGAGTATCTGTTCCAGCTCCTTCACCTAGGGAAGAGATGATGGGGACACATGTACTAGTGAGATGAGGAAGGGTACGTAGTGACTCTGATCACACTAGTTCGTTTTGTGAGACAAACCTGTCTCTCCAGGTCCTGCATCTTCTTTGTCTCCGCAGATCTAACTCTGGCCTTCCTCTGCTGCTCGCTGCGTCTTTTATCCACTTCCATTTTCAGTTTTTCTACCTGAAATGGAGACAGCCTGTTACTCCTAAGACAGCTGGGCTATTTCCCCAACAAAACTGAAGGTCTCATTTACCTTTCTTTTTCATGGATGAATTTCAAATTCTGACATCATCAGGAACATATATCTGTACTGTGATTAACAAAAAATAATTTCTTGGTCATTTTACATGAGCTCTAAAACACTACTCTGTGAGCTCTCCCAGAAAACGATGTGTTTCATACCTGCTCAGCATTTGAGGAGTCCCTAATCTGATTGGCTGAAAGTTTTGCAATTGACATGTGTGGCAAAGCCAATGAAAAGTGAGGAGGTATAACCTACAGCAGGGTCAGAAGTTTGACAGTTCATGGAACACCACAAACACCAAACAGAAATGCGAAGTGCCAAATGTGATGAGATAAAGAGCATAATGAAGATCTAATGCCTATAAAAATAAACTCTAATGCTGTCGTGATTGTGGAGGGTCTGAACTATAATTCAGCGTATGTAGCCATGCAGCACAAGCCTTGGGAGGACATACAAGAAAAGTGACATGGGGAGCTGGAGACACTCGGCTGGCTGATGACGTCGGCTGCCAGACCTGTGCATTACCTGTTTAGCTGTGATCCAGCCCACCTGATGCACGCGCTGTGTGGCTGCATATGCCAAATTACCACTCAGACCCTCAACGATCATGGCGGTATTAGATTTTAAAGATGCACTCCGGTGGATATAAATCCTCTGTAAAAACAAATTTACATTGTCTAAAATGGTATCTTATGCCCTTTCTTTCCACAAACAAAACGTTTTATTGTCTTACAGTTTAATGTCAATATCTTTTCACTTTCCCCCCTCCTTCAAACACCAGAATCGGTGACTACTAGGCCCAACCACACACCCCAAGGCTAATAGTGGTTAGCACTACATTATCAGAATAAGTCCTGTGATAAAAAGACTTATCGGTTGAAGGACATGCCCAACTGTATGCACAGTGGTCCAGGGTAATGACTGAAACTGCATCGGTCCTTTAAAGCAGTTTAATGGTAAAACCCATTAATTTGGGTCACGTTTTCAAAGCAGTTTTTTAAAAAAAAAATGCTAACTAGCCTGGAGGATAACGTCAGTTAGGCAAGAGTGTCCTGACTGGCTCAACACTACCCACGTGCCAGCACCACGGATACTTATGTCACCAAAAACATTCCGTCTCAACTCCCCTTTTTTGCAGGGGGTGGGGCTTAAGTGAAACTTTTACAGGAAAAAAAAAATAGATATGAGACATTTGTTCTCCATCGTGGTTAAACCCAGGGGGAGAAAGACTGAGACACCCCATGCAGGCCCAGAAGCCTCGGACTTTCCTGATTCAGATATCCCAGATAGCGATGACAGAAGTGAGGGGGAACCATCGAATCAGACGGTGCTTACAGCTATAACTACCTTAAGCTCAAAGGTGAGCGCCATCAAGTCAGATGTCTGTGCCATAATACAGACTTGCATAACCGAAATATCTGCCACAATTAGAGGTGAGATTTCATCCCTAAACCAAAGCATTCAGAAGTCTATTTCTGAATTAAAAAGCAATTTGCCAACACATGCGTCCACCCTGACAGAGCTGGAGTACTGTCACAAACCACTCGGACGCCCTCTCCACACTTCAGGCATCCGTGGACAGGCTCACAAAAGAGGTGAAACGACTGAATGAAAAATGTGAAGACCTTGAGACATGGTCAAGAAGGAATAATATTAGAATCATAGTGATACCGGAGGGTAAAGAAGGCCCAAAAAGAGAGACTAAAACTAAAAACTACTAGAATAAAAACATCCAAGCCCAGCTACATTTTGCGAAAACACATTTAAAATCTCCCAAACGCATGTGGGAAAATGCGTTATGGTCCGATGAAACCAAGGTTGAACTTTTTGACCATAATTCCAAAAGGTACTGTATATTTGGTTCAAACACAACACTGCTCATTACCAAAAGAATACCATACCTACAGTGAAGCATGATGGTGGTACCATCACGCTGTGGGGCTGTTTTTCTTCAGCTGGAACTGGGGCCTTAGTCAAGGAGGAAGGAATTATGAACAGTTCGAAATACCAGTCAGTGTTGACACAAAATTTTCAGGCTTCTAAAGCTGAAGAGGAACTTCATCTTTCAGCATGACAATGACCCAAAGCACACATCCAAATCAACAAAATGACTTCACCAGAAGAAGATTAAGGTTTTGGAATGGCCCAGCCAGAGTCCAGACCTGAATCCAATCGAACATCCGTGGGATGATCTGAAAAGGGCTGTGCACAGGAGATGCCCTCGCAATCTGACATTTTTTTTGTTTTTTTTTTTTGTTACTTATTTGTACCCATAGGTAGACTTGGTTTACAGTTTGGTGACAAGCCACCGGCTGCTTTGATTTGGAGCGTTTTTGCAAAGAAGAGTGGGCAAATATTGCCACATCAAGATGTGCCACACTGATAGACTCCTACCCAAAAAGACTGAGCGCTGTAATAAAAGCCAAAGGTGCTGTGACAAAGTATTAGTTTAAGGGTGTGCATATTTATGCAACCAGGTTATTCTAAGTTTTTTGTTTTTTTTTCCCTTAAAAGATTTCAGTTTATTTTTCAATTGGTTTATACAAGTTATAGGTCACATTAATGGTGGGAAAAGTTTTGAAATGATTTATCTTGGTCTCATTTTTTTTTACATCACAACAACCTGGCATTTGAACAGGGGTGTGTAGACGTTTTACACTGTATCCACTGTAAATAGTAAACCTACCGCAAGGTGAGACCACAAAACTACAACTCCCATGAGATAAGATAAGCTTTTATTAGTCCCACAGTGGGGAAATTCCAGGATTGCAACAGCACAGGGATAGCAACACTCAGAGGAGTAATTTAGCAGATAAGATAAAAAGAGCAGTGCATATACATATGTACGCATAAATA
Source organism: Pholidichthys leucotaenia (assembly GCA_020510985.1). Lineage (NCBI taxonomy): Eukaryota > Metazoa > Chordata > Actinopteri > Cichliformes > Pholidichthyidae > Pholidichthys > Pholidichthys leucotaenia. The sequence goes on along the minus strand of CM035836.1, from coordinate 295,571,675 downwards.
TATAAATATAACTAGAAAAGCACTCGGAGAGCGCAGACCTCCACCAAGCGCCACAGTTCCCCCCATACAGTGTTTGTGTGTACGTTTTCAGATTCCTTGACCATGAAAACATATGACTAGCAATTGGATTCACAATGATAGGATTAGTGGTTCAGTAGTTATTCACGAAAATCGCATTTTCCGTAATGGCGGTTCCCCCCATACAGTGTTTGTGTGTACGTTTTCAGATTCCTTGACCATGAAAACATATGACTAGCAATTGGATTCACAAAGATAGGATTAGTGGTTCAGTAGTTATTCACGAAAATCGCATTTTCCGTAATGACGGTTTTCTTCTGGACAGTGATCCGGATCACCACCAAAATCTAATCATCTGTAGGATACCCCATTTCTGACAATCTGTGAAAATTTCATGAAAATCCGTCCATAACTTTTTGAGTTATCTTGCTAACAAACAGACAGACAGACAAACCAACACCGATGAAAACATAACCTCCTTGGCGGAGGTAAAAATATACACAGTGCGGAGCATTGATGATCTCTGTTGTTTTAGACGTAAATGTCGGAGGGTGGAAAGACTGTGGAAGTCCACTAAACTTAAGGTGCATCGATTGTACCTTAAGGAGCTGTTAATTGAATTTAACAATATGATAAAAATGGCAAGAACTTTTTATTTTTCCAACATCATCTCCTCCAATAGTAACAATTCAAAGATCATCTTCAGTACAATAGACAGTATAGTTAATCCTGTCAGTTCTGCTCCCCCTGTTTATTCATGTAATGACTGTAACAAGTTTCTTTCTTTTTTTGTTGACAAGGTCACTGCTGTTAGGGCTGGTTTTACTCATTCCTTTCCCATAATCCTTGATTGTCCTAACAGACAGGCCTTTTTAAGTGATTTTACCCCAATTTCTTTTGAGGATTTGTTAGTGTTGGTGAGCTCCATGAAATCCTCTTCCTGCGTTTTAGATATTTTGCCTTCCTCAATGTTAAAAGAGGTAATTGGCTCAGTGGGTACGTCTTTGGTTTATATCATTAATAGTTCACTTGAATCTGGTTATGTACCCTCGTATTTTAAACATGCAGTTGTGCAGCCACTTTTAAAAAAACCTAACCTTGATCCATCTGTTTTTAAAAACTTCAGGCCAATTTCTAAGCTTCCTTTTATTTCTAAGCTTTTAGAAAAAGTTGTTGCCAAGCAGCTCACTGACTTTCTGATTGAACATAATATTTTTGACAAATTTCAGTCAGGCTTTCGTCAGAAACACTCGACAGAGACCGCTCTTCTGAGGGTGTCAAATGACATTTTAATGTCATCAGACTCTGGCAAATGCTCTGTTTTAGTGTTATTAGATCTTACTGCAGCATTTGATACTATTGATCATTTCATTTTGTTACAAAGGCTTAGAGATTGGGTAGGTATTTCTGGAAAAGCTCTGGATTGGTTTTTCTCCTACCTTTCTGGTAGGAGCTTTTCCGTGGCTGTTGGCTCTTATTCATCTGACTCTGCTCCTTTAACCTGTGGGGTGCCTCAGGGTTCTATTCTGGGTCCACTTTTATTTGCCCTATATATGCTGCCACTTAGTACTATTATCAGCAAATTTAAAGGTGTGTCTTATCACTGCTACGCTGATGATTTACAGCTACTTTTCTCTTTTAAGCCTGACCATGTTGACAATTTAAAAATTATTCATGATTGTCTGTCTGCAATCAAGGACTGGATGTCTAGTAACTTTATGCAACTTAATGCTGATAAAACTGAAGTCCTTATTGTAGCACCTGATAATCTAATTCCTAAGTTGGTTAATAGCATTGGTTCATTAAGCTCTAACGTACGGTCTAATCTAAAAAATCTTGGTGTCATTTTTGATCAGTCGATGAGTTTTGATCAGCATGTCAAATCTCTGACCCAGAGTTGTTTTTTCCACCTTAGGAATATATCCAAAATTAGGTCATTGGTTTCCTACACTCAATTAGAAATCATTATTCATGCCTTTGTTTCTTCACGTTTGGACTACTGTAATGCTCTTTTTACATGTCTTAGTAAATCCTCTTTACACCGCCTACAGTTAGTCCAGAACGCTGCTGCAAGATTACTAGCTAGGTCCAGTAGATTCTGTCATATCACTCCTGTTTTGGCCTCCTTGCATTGGCTTCCTGTAAATTATAGAATTGATTTTAAAGTTCTTGTTCTTACTTACAAAGCCATTCATGAAGAGGCACCTTTTTATATTAGTGACCTGCTCTCTCTACACCAGCCCAGCAGGTCTCTCAGGTCTTCTCATCAGAATCTATTGGTAGTTCCTAGTACTAGGCTCAAAACCAAAGGCGATACAGCCTTTGCTGCTGTTGCTCCCAGACTGTGGAACTCCTTGCCTTTTGAACTTAGATCTGCACCTTCCATTGGTGTTTTTAAGAAGCAACTAAAGACCCACCTTTTTAGCCTGGCTTTTTAACTATGTGCCGATTGTATTTTTATGTGTTTTTATTGTCTACTTTGTTTTACTGTTTTATGTGCCTGTGTTTTTATTTTGTTTTTTACCATGTTAAGCACTTTGTGACTCTGTCTGTGAAACGTGCTCTATAAATAAACTTATTATTATTATTATTATTGTAGCTAGATGGAATAAACAGCATAATGGTCTATTCAGTTACCCCACCTAGTATGAATATGTACCCATACAGCATATTTCATATTTGAGTCAGCCTAGTTGTCACCCTCTGTAGCAATTGATATTGTCTTAGTTGTGTAATGGAGGGGACCATTATTGTGCAAGTTTGTTGCATCTTTTGAATTCAATGCTTATTAGATCATAAAGTTTTTTTTTTTTTTACAACCTCTACGAGCAGCCCTGCTTAGGTTATAAAGTCTGACAGCTGTAGGTAGGAAGGGCCTGCGAAACCTCTTGGTCGTGCACCTAGGATGATGTAGTCTACTGCTAAATGAGCTCCTCAGTGCGTTCAGTGTGTCCTGCATGGGGTGGGACTCGGACTTCAGCAGAGATGACAGCTTAGCCACCATCCTCCTCTCTCCTATCTCCTCCACTGGGTCGAAGTGCTGCCCCAGGACAGAGCTAGCCTTCTTAATCAGTCTGTTCAGTTTCTTCCTGCCGGCTGCCGTTGCCCCAGCAGACCACTCCAAATGTGATGGCTGATGCCACCACCGAATCGTAGAATGTCTTCAGGAGCACCCCTTGTACACCAAAAGACCTGAGCCTCCTCTGTATAAGCAGCCTGTGCTGTCCCTTCTTGTAGAGTGCGTCGGTATTGTGTAACCAGTCCAGTTTATTGTTCAAATGAGCACCCAGGTACTTGTAAGATGTCACCATCTCAATGTCTGTTTCCTGGATGTTTACTGGTACTGTGAGAGGTTGTCCTTGCCTGTGGCAGTCCACCACCATCTCCTTAGTTTTCCTCGCATTGATCTGAAGGCAGTTCCAATGGCACCAGTCCACGAAGTCCTGGATAAGTCCTCTGTACTCAGCATCATCTCCGTCGGAGATGAGGCCGACGATCGCAGAGTCGTCAGAGAACTTCTGTAGATGGCAGTGTACTGTGTTGTGTAAAAAGTCCGCAGTACAAAGGGTGAACAGGAAGAGAACCTGAACTGTTCCCTGGGGGGCCCCTGTACTGCAGATGATCGTGTCGGACTAAGCACTATCTATGCACACACAGTGTATTCTCATTGGTCCAATGTCAGCCAGCTGCAGCCCAGGAGTCTGGCTCCACATGTCGGCTCATTTTCTTTCCAGTCTGGAGAACGGTGATGAACAGACAGCAGCCGCTCTCAGTGATCAGATTACGGGGACAACTGCCCTGATTTCCTGTTGTCCCAGTGCTGAAAACAATCTGTGCTCTCCCCCCCGCATCAACTCCTACTTCTGTGGTCAAATATGTTAAATATGATTATTTTTAGAGCAAGAAGTTCCTGTTTACTGTCTGCAATTGTGCAAATTTAAGTTTTCGTATGACAGAGAGAGAAAAAGTAACTAAACTTTGTTGCTGTAAAGAGCAAATGAAGCTTCTTCTGAGGTGAACTTTTGTTTATCTGTGATTATGAGCTCTGTGATTTGTAGCCATTTCGTGCAAGTAAAACCTCTAATTATGTATTTTTAATGTGCTGGTCCAGGGGTGTCAAACATGTGGCCTGCGGGCCAAAAACAGCCGCCAGGGGTCCAAGTTTTTCTCTGAATTTACAGCTTTCTTTCTGGTAAATTTCTGACTTTTCCTCCTGATTAGAATTGTTCATGTAAATTTGAGACATTTTTCTCCTTAAGATGATACTTTTTTTTCTCATCAGTTTTCTTTTTCTTCTTTTTTTTCCTAGTGAAAACAGATAGTGTAGATTTAGATTAAATCCATCAGCAATTACTAATGACGTTGTGCAGCCCTGAAGGGGTGTCCCAATTCACAGCGGTCATTCTCAACCCCTACTCCTTGGCTTTTGATTTCAAGGACCAAGGGGTGGGGGGAAGCAAAGGGGAAGAGGTACACATGAGAATTGGGACGGACCCTAAATCTACCTGGACTTCACTCTCATACTGCAAATATCTTTCTCTATGGCTTTACAGTATTTACTGCTGTTAATGATTACACAGCGTTTCTCTTGCTATTTTTATGTGTGCTTAAGGGTCATTAACATTTAAAAAGGTTGTAAATTTAGTTCAAGTAAAATTTTGCATGCGATAGTCAAATTTGTTCATATTGAGCATAATTTTCCAACCACAAAATTGTGGCTAGTGACTTTAGAAAAATCACTAGCCACAGTGGCCGGTGAGCAAAAAAGTTAATGTCAAGCCCTGTTTCATGTCATTATTCAGTGATTATCACCAATGTCAGTACATGATAGGTTGGATACAGGAGGTAAGAGTAGTGGTTTAACTCTGGTTAGTTGGAATGTGCGTGGGCTGAATAGCCCAATAAAAAAAGAAAAGTTTTTGCTCATCTTAAATCCCTGTCACCAGATATAATATTCCTGCAGGAAACCATCTGAAGAAGGACTATCATATGAGACTGCAAACTAGATGGACAGGAAATATATACTGTACCATCCATCTGTTATGGCCAAAGCAAGAGGTACAGCAGTTATTATGAGGAAAGGTCATCCTTTCCTCATAATCATCCTTCCAATCATCCTTTTCATCAAAACACAATATCTGATAAAGAGGGTTGATCTCTGATTGTGACTGGCGAAATGCATTCCATACCCGTTACTCTATTGAATATTTATGTACCCAATATGGACAACCTGTCATTCTTGAAGAAAGTTTTTTCTCTTATTCCAGATATGTCACAAACAAATCTTATTGGAAGAGACTTTAATTGTGTGCTAGATCCCCATCTTGATAGATCCTCCTCTTGTAAAACAGAAAAAAGTAATTCCAGTGTCTTCATTAATTCCTTCATCAATAATACTGATCTGTCAAAAGTCTGCAGACTAGCACATTCTAATGGCAGAGAATATTCATTTTATTCAACAAGACATAACTCATACAGCAGAATCAATTATTTTCTCCTTGATGCAAAATTGTTGCCTTATATTTTGAATCCAAAATATCACAACATTGTCATTTCAGACCATAGTCCTCTTGTTTAAATCTTCAAAACATCACAAAACCACAAACGAATTGAAGACTCAACCTCTTATTATTAAATGATGCAGAGTTTGTGACTATTTAAAAATCAAAATACCCCTCTACTTTGAGACCAATGATGACTCCAATACCACGCCATCTATTCTCTGGGAGGCTTTTAAAGCCTTTCTAAGGGGCTGTGTGATTTCTTTTGAAGCATTTAGGAAAAAGACTAACAAGGCTAGACTCTTGGAATTAGAGCATAAGATTAACCTGCTGCACAAAGAAAACGCCTAGACCCCCTCCATTGAATTATATATAAAAAAATATCATCCCTAAAATAGGAATATAATAAGATACTCTCGGCAAAGGTTTGTAGAGCCTTCTTGTACACCAAACAGAAATATTTTCAATTTGGAGACAAGCCACATAAACTTCAAGCTTGACAGTTAAGGAAATTAGAAAACAATCGTACAATACACAAAATCAACTCTGATAAGGGTGAGGTTTTGAATAATCCCAAAGATATTAATAACCAATTTCTCCATTTTTATGAACATTTGTATACATCCAAAAATCATACAGACTTTGATAATATGCAAAACCTTCCAGATGGCTGCAACTTTTCCTGTCTAGATAAGGAAGAGTCAGCAAGCCTGGATGTTGAGATATCTGTTGAAGAAATCAAGAAAGCCATTACTTCACTGAAGAGCAATAAAAACCCCAGGCCCGACGGACTTCCTGGTGAACTTTACAAAAAATTTAGTGAAATCCTCCCTCCATATCTGCACAGAATGTTGGCTCCATCCCTCCTTCCTCGACAGAAGCAGTTATCACTGTAATTCATAAAAAGGGCAAAGATCCATTGGAGGTGATATCCTATCGACCCATCACTCTGGTAAATGTGGATGGGAAAATATTTGCCAAAATTCTTGCCCACAGATCGAGTCCTCTACTAAATAAATTGATACACCAAGATCAGACAGGTTTTATCCCACACAGGAATTCATTTTTTAAACTTAGGCGTTTATTTAATGTCATATACTCTACAAATAATCCAAAGGAGAGTTGGTCACTCAGTCATTAGATGCAGAGGTGTTCGACCAAGTCGAACGGCCTTTGAATTCTGAAGAATTCATTTGGCCAATGGAAATTCTGAAGAGGTTCAATTTTGGAGGGAAATTTACATTATTGGTCAAGTTACTATATAACAACCCACATGCTCAAATTCTCACTAATCAAGTGATGGGCCCCATTTTGAATTGCATACAGGAAAAAGGCAGGGATGCCCCCTATCTCCTCTAATTTTTGCACTCACAATAGAACCTCTAGCCGAGAGTATCCATTCTAATCCTTTTATTCATAGTGTCAATACAAAGAAATCTACTAATAAGATATCGTTATATGCTGATGACGTTTTGTTGTACATTACCCAACCACAAGTCACTGTTCCAAATCTATTGGCTAAAATCAACTCATATGGATCCTTCTCTGGTTACATGGTTAATCTTGAGCAAATGTGAACTCATACCCATAGTCATACATGATCCTTCTTGGGTGCAAAATCACCCATTCAGAATATCTTTAGAACAATTCACCTACTTAGGAATACAGGTTACAAAAAGCTATGCCTCACTGTTCAAAGCTAATTTTCCACCACTGCTTCTTAAAACTGCAATCAAATATACAGTTATGGAAGACTCTTCCAATATCTTTACTTCAATGAATCAATGTAGTAAAAATGGTATTTCTACCCCAGTTACAATATTTATTTCAGAATATCCCAGTGCTTCTTCCCAAATCATTTTTAAACAACTAAACACAACTGTAGTACCTTTTCTACAAGACTCACAGAATTGGCAGGACACGCCTCTGTAAACCAAAAATGGAAGGAGGACTGGCAGTCCCAAAATTCTTACTATATTACTGGGCCTCAAATATCAGGATAATGACATACTGGATAAATAGTACACCAGACCTACCCAAGTGGTTAGAACCAGAGCAAGAAGCATGCCTGCCATATTCTATAGGCACCATCCTTTTCTCCCCCCATTCCACTGAAAAATCTTTGTACAACTGCAATGTTTTGATCCGTAGTACCTTACGCATTTGTAAGCAAATTAAATCACCCTTTGGTCTGAAATCTATATCTCACGCCCTACCAGTTGCTGATAATCCTGCATTTACACGATCCACAATGGTAAATACTTTTAAAATCTGGAAAAAGGCTGGTATCCATGCCATAGAGATTGGGGGCATATTTGCCTGAACAGATACAGAACAAATACAATCTTGTAGGCAGCAATTTCTTCAGATTCCTCCAGGTGAGAGATTATGTGAGAGGGCACTTGAAGAACTTCGAGACTCACGATCGCTCTATTATTGATGAGTGCTTACAACTTTTACTACATTTAGAAAAAATAATTAGAAAAATAATTTCACGTATATACAACACTATATACAACACTCTATGCTACTCTAGGTCATTTAGGTAGTGAGTAAGGAAGCCACAAATGCACAAGAAAAAAAAAAGATACATTTCTGAAAAAAGTCACAAATTTACTACAAAAAAGCTGCAAAGTTATGAGTCAAATTCTGCAAAATTGTATGAAAAATTCTCTGAAATTCATCATAAAATTAAGAAAATTTTTCACCAAAAGTTGAGAATTTAAGAGAATAAAGTCTTAAATTCACAAGAAAAGCCTCAATTATTGGCAAGAACAAAGTCCTTACTACCTAAATGACCTTTTTCGTAGATGCTTTCTTACGCTTAAGAAATTGCTTAAATAATTGTTGAGTGGCTACTGTGACCTTGAATAACAATTAATATCAACAGGTAATGCTACTTTCATTTGAATACAGTTCTGGATACTCTACACAACTCGCTTGCATTGGACTTGTGGGAAGGAAAAAAAGCAGACCGTCAATGACAGAGTAGCTCATTCCAGCCTGATGAAGACATCCTGACAGTGCTCAAATCCCCTGACCATTGACCTTGACTACAAGCCCAGTCTAGAAGCAGACCCACCTGTGGATCATTGTGCATGAGTTTGTCAAACATTGGGTCAATTACCAAAGAGGAGTAATCATTTTTTATGAAATCATAGGATCAGCTGTCCTAACCTTTGATAATGACCTTAAGCACAACCACCTGGATGCAGACAAACGTGAGGGTCATTCTGAGTTTGGTGAGCATCAAGGCAATTGCCCAGGAGGTGTAGCGATTCCCATGGAATGTGGACTGTGGCTCCTTTTGGCTTCGTTGGAATGAGCTCGTAAAAAAAAAAATTAAAATGTGGGAAAAGCAACACTTACCAATCTGAATACCAATTTTGACATTGTACAGTTGTAAAATGGGTTTGAAAAATGTAACAGGTTTCAAAAGTCCAGTGAACACTGAATTAATAATGATCCATTGGAAAGTAGAAGTGAAGCAGCAGACAGGCGTCCTCACCTGTTCTCTGAGCTGGTGGATCTCAGCTGTAGCGGCCTGCAGTCTACCAGCGTCTTTGTCCCTCAGCGCCTGATTCTCAGCAAACCACTGCCGCTTCAGCTTTGCAACTTCTTCTGTGTGTCTGGCCTCCAGTGCACGCACCTCTGAAGTCTGATCTCCTGACACATTCAGGGGAAACACAACCTGGACATGAGTATTCTAGTTCTGATGCAGTTTAATAGCAATATTTTTCTTAAAAATGAAAAACACAAAAGCATGTTTACACTGCATGTAAACTTTGTGGCATGGAATCTGTCAGACAGGGAGTTCTCTGTTCACTTGTGCAGTAAAATTCTACCTTGTCTCAGTTTTACTGCATTTAAACAAGTGCATACAGTATTGCGATATATTTTGAAGAGCTGTTTAAGCACATTAATACACTCCTGATCAAAATTAAAACCGGGGGACAGTTACAAGTATTCACATTTCGCATTGGTGGATCATCGCCAGGTTTTAAGAAGAACTTAAAAATGGGGGGGAAAGAGACAAAAAATAGAGAAGGCAATTTATTGAAAACTGCATTGAGACTCAAACAGGCTGTTCATCAGCTGATTAAAAGGTTTACGTAGATATATTTTTCCTTTTTTTGTGTAGATATGCCATACTCATTGCCTTATTTTTATTTTAATTATCTTTTTCAAATTCACAATCTCGACGCGTAATAATAATAACGCATCAGATTTATATAGCACTTTTCAGACACTAAAAGATGCTTTACAATGGATACATTATTCATTCACTCCACAGACACTGGTAGTGGTAAGCTACTACTGTAGCCACAGCTGCCCTGTGGCAGACTGACGGAAATGTGGCTGCCAATCTGCACCAACGGCCTCTCCGACCACTACCAAACATTTATACACATTTATGACCAGTGTCATGGACACCGGAGGCAAGGTGGGTAAAGTGTCTTGTCTGGCTGGGAAGCACGGGGTTCGAACCGCCAACCCTCCGGTTATTAGATAAAAGGGGTAGGCCTTTGGCTGATGGCACAGGTTGCTGGGCTGTCTGTTTTGGTCTCTGGCTCCCTTTTTTGGGGGGCGGTGCTGGGTGTTCTGACCCACTTTCTGGGTCAAGGCCAGAATTGCCTATTCAGCCTGGGATCTGCAAGTCCATTTTGACCCTTACGTCAAGGTGGACGAACCTAGTCATTTTTCAACCTTAGGCAAGGTAGAGATACACCTCCAAAGTCTCTTCTGCACCCAGGCAAGGCAGACAAGCTGGTCCTGTTGCCTCAGACAACACAGCTCCTGGGAACATTAGGGCACACAAACCCATCCACCCTGATAAGGCGGTGGTACACGACGGTGAACTGGCACCCCTTCAAAGAAAAAATCAATTAGAAATTCAAGACTGAATTTACTCTAGATCTGTAATAAATCATGACAGGTAATAACCAAGTAATTGCAAGGAGTTTACGCAAAACAATCTAAAATTCCACTTTTGTGAAAATATCAGTACATCCTTTATGCTCCTACAATATGAACATCTTCAATACATGTACAAAGCTAACCTTTTGTGCTCTTCTGCCTCATTTTTTGTTTGTTTCTGGGTGTTCAAATCAGTTTGGTGGTACATGACTGCCATCTACTGTGTAGGTATATGAACAGCAATTGTTTTTCTCCACATTTCAATATTAATGTTGAATACTGCTGACAAAATGCTCTTAGAAATGATGCACAAAGAACATTATCCTATCAGAGGCATAAAATGGTCTTCAGGATGTCAACAATGACATCATCCATTGTGATAATGTCTGGGACAATTTATCGTCCAACCAAATCTGTCACTGGTGCAAACCTCATTTTGTTCCCTTCTGAATATTACCAGAGCTGGAGATGAGCCGAGCTTTAGCCACATCTCTTTCATTCTTTGTGAGCTGCAGGTCCGCCTCCAGATTCTGCTTCTCTCGCTTCAGGATATCAATGTCCTCACACAGTTTAGCCTCATTTTGCTGCACAGAGAAATGCGTGCACGATAAGAGGACCGGCGACGTCACTACAACACTAGTTCAAAGTGAGACGAGCACCAACCTGAAGTGCATTTATTTGGGCTAACAAGTCTGTGATACGCTGAGTGTGATCTGCTGAGAAAACGTTGGCCATCGGCCTGGTGGCTTCATTCAGCTGCTTCCTGGTGAGGAAATGATGAGAAATTCATTTTGGGAGCATGTCCATAATCAAGAACGCATCCATTCACAGGTCAGCAGAGGTGAGTAGAGCATTGAGAAATTGTGCTTAATAAATTAATACTTGAATAATTATGATATTAGTTACTCAACAAATTTCCACATTTTTCCTCATAAATTTGTAATTTTGTCTTGTATATTTGCAGTTTTATTCACATAAACATGGCATTTTTCTTGTAAATTTTTGCCCATTTTAATTTGTATTTACTTGTTTTTGATTTATTTTATAAATTTACTTCTTTTCCTTATAAATTTTTGACAGTTTTCTTGTACATTTGCAGGGTTTTTTTTCTCTAGGGATGTAACAATATCACCTTTTTAATGCCCAATTTAATATTTTAAAATCTGGATATCTGTGATACAATACAAAACCCGACATGCTGCTTGGAGCCAGAATAACTTCAGCGTAGTCCTTCCCATGTTACTTCTGCAAGTACAGTCATGTGAAAAAATAAGGACACCCTGTATAAGCCTGTGTGGTTTTTTAACATATTTGGACAAATGGATATTTAATATCAATGTTAAAAATACTGGGAGATTCACATAATAAACTAAACAATTAAAAATGAATTCAAGACCTTTTTTTCAAATGTTCTGTAAAATGCAATTCTAAACAAATATAATGAGGAATAAATTAGAACACGCAGCATCATTTTTAGGACACCCCCACATTCATTCCCAATTAAAATGGCTAAAATAAATATTAAAAAATGCAAAAAAAACCCCAACCCCAAACATAAACACGGTTAGACATAGATATGTGAACATTTATTAATAAAGAACTGAATATTTAAAAGTGGTGTCCAAATTTTTTCATGACTGTAAATACATATATTCAGTTCTGAAAGATAAATTCACATTTTTCTTTATTTTAATAAAATAACAGTAGATGACTAAAGGTGAACAGGAATGTATTTTCATGAAAACAAACATTTAAAAAAATACATCAGAAAATATTTAGAAAGGTGCAATATTGTCTGTATCACCTTTAAGCTGCAACATCTACATATCAGTGTAAGACTGCGAACAGTAGAAAGGTCATTATGTTAATTTTAATACCACCAAACAGAAGCATTAATGCAACTGATTAAAATTTAGATCAATCATTAGAATATATGCAGTAAGGACACCAATATCATTTATTACAATTACTCAGTAAACTGTAAAGACCAATCTGAGCTCTGTAAAAACATCACAGGAATAAGAAATTTATAGAGATGTGAGTTCATGTCCAGTATGATTCTAATATAATAATTGTAATGGCTGTTTTAAAAAATAGATTTCTGGTCTTTTTCTGATAAATATGCGCCTTATCCATTTCCAGTTATTTTCTTGGAAATTTGCAACTTTACTCTCACAATAACACAGTAAATCCAATAGCAAGGAGGAGGGAAAAAAAAGATTTTTTTATTCTGATGGGACAAGAACCAAGACTCTCATTCAGCTTAACCCTCAAGCGACCAAGCTATTTTACGGACTGAAATGACCAAGTGGGGTCATTTATGACCCCATTGTGCTCTGTACAGGGATCCTTATTATAAATGGCTGGTTGGAGGTTTATCATACCAAAACTACTCCCTGTATTTAAGACAGGTATTTTATAATGATCTAATGTAAAATGTGTTTGCTAATAATACTTTTATTGCAAGAAATAACCAAAACGCAGACTGTAAGAACAACATTACATTTATTTAGACAGTCCTTGTCAGTTCACTCTTGGAACATCATCATCATAGTTATTATCATCATAGTTACAATAATAGGTATCATCATCATCATCATCATCATAGTCATCATATCATCATCACGATGATGATGATACCTATTATTGTAGTTACGATGATGATCATGATACCTATTATGGCATTTTGCGTAATGGCGGTTTTCTTGTGGACGGTGATCCGGATCACCACCAAAATCTAATCATCTGTAGGATACCCCATTTCTGACAATCTGTGAAAATTTCATGAAAATCCGTCCATAACTTTTTGAGTTATCTTGCTAACAAACAGACAAACAAACAGACAAATGTAAATCTTGCTATCCTAGGTCTGTTAGCCATGGTTCACTGCAATACAATATAAAGTAATGATTAGAAGTGGAAACTGGAGTGGTGGCTCAGTTGGTAGAGCATCCGCCCCACACCCGGGAGGCAGGGGTTCAAATCCCGGCCGGGTCATACCAAAGACCATATAAAAATGGTGCTCTCTGCCTTCTAGCGTGGTGCTCCGCATAATGGAATGGGGAAAGTAAAGTTACACACAGAGCTACCAGAGGACTGACCCCCCGCTGTAGCTTTCACTACTTACAGTAGCTGTGTGGCCTAGGGTCAGAGAAACGGAGATAGGCGCCGCCCATATACACCTTCAGGTGTGAAGGGATTAACTAACTAACTATTAGAAGTGGAACATTTGAATAAAATTTATAAAACCAATGTTTAAAAACCAGTGCTTCTCTTCGGGGTCATAAATGACCCCACAAGAGTCTGCAATGTCTACGCCACACCAATTGGTTGATCCAAGCAAAAAACTATGAAAGTGTGTAGAATTAGTAGACTGACAAATTCATGCTAGGAAAGAAAATTTGGATAAAAAATAAAGAGACGGCACATTAAATTATATGGCTGGGGTCGTAAATGACCCCACTCAGTCGCTTGAGGGTTAAACCAGTGAAATCAAAAACAAAAATCATGTAAACAGAATGACCAAATGCACTTCAGTAAAAGTAAAGTAAGATTTTAACTTATCAAGCACTAAAACCACTTAGAAAGATACAATTCAGTGAAAAAGATACTTGAGTCCATGTAACTTGTCGGCACCCACCTGTGCAGGAGTGAGAACTCACCTTGTGAAGGCCAGCTCACTGAGCAGCCGCTGGTTTTCTTTAAACATTAACTCCTCATTGGCTTTGCTCTCAGCCTGCTGAGCCTTCAGTTGCAAACACAGCTTCTCATTCTCCTGTATTTGGTTTAACAACAGACGGAAGGAACATTGGAAAAGATACAAACAAACAAAAAGGTTAAAAAAGTAAAGTCAGGAGCACAATACCACAATCACACAACAGTCATATAAGGGAGGTAATTAAACTAGTTCATTTAATTCCATCCATCCATCATTGATTTATTTGTAAAGTAAAATAAAGTGTATGAATATGAAGAAAGTGTTGAGTATCCCCAAACTAAAATCTGAAAAAGATGCACATTTACACACGTGGACAAAATTGTTGGTACCCCTCTGTTAATGAAAGAAAAACCCACAATGGTCACAGAAATAACTTGAATCTGACAAAAGTGGTAATAAATAACAATTCTATGAAAATTAACCAATGAAAATCAGACAATGCTTTTGAATTGTGGTTCAACAGAATTATTTTAAAAAACAAACTCATGAAACAGGCCTGGACAAAAATGATGGTACCCTTAATTTAATATTTTGTTGTACAACCTTTTGAGGCAATCACTGCAATCAGACAATTTCTGTAAATGTCAATGAGACTTCTGCACCTCTCAGCAGGTATTTTGGCCCACTCCTCATGAGCAAACTGCTCCAGTTGTCTCAGGTTTGAAGGGTGCCTTCTCCAGACGGCATGTTTCAGCTCCTTCCACAGATGTTCAATAGGATTTAGATCAGGGCTCATAGAAGGCCACTTTAGAATAGTCCAATGTTTCGCTCTTAGCCATTCTTGGGTGTTTTTAGCTGTGTGTTTTGGGTCATTATCCTGTTGCAAGACCCATGACCTGTGACTGAGACCAAACTGTCTGACACTGGGCAGCACATTTCTCTCTAGAATACCTTGATAGTCTTGAGATTTCATTGTACCCTGCACAGATTCAAGATACAAGGGTTTCCTAATCATTCATTAGCCTTCTGATGCAATGAGCAAACACATTGTACCATTAGAACACTGGAGTGATAGTTGCTGGAAATGGGCCTCTATACACCTATGTAGATATTGAACCAAAAACCAGACATTTGCAGCTAGAATAGTCATTTACCACATTAGCAATGTATAGAGTGTATTTCTGATTAGTTTAAAGTTATCTTCATTGAAAAAAAGTGCTTTTCTTTCAAAAATAAGGAAATTTCTAAGTGACCCCAAATTTTTGAACAGTAGTGTACCTTGACCTTGGAGTTCACCATGAATGTGTTTAGAGGTTGTTCTGGGCTCTTTTGTTATCATTCGTATTATCCGTCTCTTCCATTTTTCATCAAGTTTCCTCCTGCGGCCACGTCCAGGGAGGTTGGCTACAGTCCCGTGGATCTTAAATTTCTGAATAATATGTGCAACTGTAGTCACAGGAACATCAAGCTGCTTGGAGATGGTCTTATAGCCTTTACCTTTAACATGCTTGTCTATAATTTTCTTTCTAATCTCCTGAGACAACGCCCTCCTTTGCTTCCTCTGATCCATGTTTAGTGTGGTACACACCATGTCACCAAACAGCACAGTGACTACTTGTCACCCTTTAAATAGGCCGACTGACTGATTACAAGTTTGTAGACAACTGTGATGTTAATTAGAGGACACATCTTGGTTGAACATGTCCCTATGGTCACATTATTTTCAATCTTTTCTAGGGGTACCATCATTTTTATCCAGGCCTGTTTCATGAGTTTGTTTTTTAAAGTAATTCTGTTGAGCCACAATTCAAAAGCATTGTCTGATTTTCATTGGTTAATTTTCATAGAATTTTTATTTATTACCACTTTTGTCAGATTCAAGTTATTTCTGTGACCATTGTGGGTTTTTCTTTCATTAACAGAGGAGTACCAACAATTTTGTCCACAGCTGTACAAGAAAAAAGTGTCAAACTTATGAGAAAAAAGTGACAAATTTACAAGAACGATAATGGAAATTTATGAGGAAAAATGTAAATTTCCAAGAAAAAAAATGGCAAATTTCCAAGAAAAATAAGACATTTATGAGAAAAAAGTCACAAATTTATGAGAAAAAGGCACCAAATTTATGCACACTTACAAGAAAAAGGCAGCAAATTTACAAGTCAGGATGTTGTGTAAAACGTAAATAAAAACAAAATACAATGATTTAAAAATCCTTTTCAACCTGTATTCAATTGAATTCACTATTTCATCTTCAAAATGATAAACTTTTTTTTTTTCAAACATTCACTCATTTTGAATTTGATGCCTGCAACATGCTCCAAAAAAAGCTGGGACAGGGTCATGTTTACCACGGTGCTACATCACCTTCCCTTTCGCCAACACTCGGTAACTGTCTGGAAACTGACATGTTGGTGAAGCTTTGTAGGTGCAATTCTTTCCCATCCTTGCTTGATGTGCAACTTCTGTTGCTCAACAGTCCTGGTTCTCTATTGGCGTACTTTGCGCTTCATAATGCACCACACATTTTTAATGGGAGACAGGTCTGGACTGCAGCAGGCCAGTCTAGTACCCGCACTCTTTCACTACAAAGCCACGCTGTTGTAACAGGTGCAGAATGTGGCTTGGCATCGTCTTGCTGAAATAAGCAGGGACGTCCCTGAAAAAGACGTTGCTTGGATGGCAGCATATGTTGCTCTAAAACCTGTATGTACCGTTCAGCATTAATAGCGCCTTCAAAGATGTCCTCCACAATGACCATGATTTCCAAAAACAATCTGAAATGTGGACTCGTCTGACCACAGCACACTTTTCAACTTTGTGTCAGTCCATCTCAGATGAGCTCAGGCCCAGAGCAACCAGCTGGGTTTCTGGATGCGGTTGATATACGTCTTTTGTTTTGCATGGTAGAGCTTTGTCACGCCGCGCCGCTCATCAGCGGCGCCAGCTGCACACACACCTGCACATCATCAGCGGCGACGGATTTAAGCCGCCTCGCCCTGGGCTTCGGCCTGAAGCCGTCAGACTTCACTCATCAGGATTGCTGTGAGTTCCCTCTCATACCTCAGCAAGCATTACGGTAAGAAGCCCTTACCTTTCCTTCTCCAAGTCTGCTCCCCTGTGCACAGGTGGATTTCCCGGCGGCGGACCATTCCTCTCCATCGCCTGCTCCTCGCTGCTGCACCGGGCTCTCCAGGTTGCTGTCTACCGGACCTCGTTCCTTGCTGTGCCAGCCACCTGCCCTTTCCAAGTAAGCTCCTCTCCAACTTTTACATCTCCTGTGTTGGTGTGTGCCCGTCACCCTTCTCCCTGTGCTTTTTCCATAGGGTTGTCCGGCTGTACGGTCTCCTGCCTCTGTGCCCGAAGCAGACGCCATCACCAACACATTCACATCTCGCAGACACACATTCATACACCCTTGTTGTCAATAAAGCTATTTGAGCTACTTTGAGCCTGCGTGTGTGTCTCCTGAGCCGTGCATTATGTCAAGCTTCAAATTGCACATATAGATGTAGTGGCGAACTGCGTTTACCGACAATGGTTTTCTGAAGTGTTCTTGAGCCCACGTGCATGCTAATATGCTTTACAGAATGCTGCTACTTTTTAAAGCAGTGCTGCCTGTGGGATTAAAGGTGATGGGCATTCAATGTTGGTTTTCGGTCTTGTCTCTTGCGTGGAGAAATTTCTCCAAATTCTCTGAATCTTGTGATGATGGAATCCCTAAATTCTTTGCAATTTTACAGTGAGAAATGTTATTCTTAAACTGCTGAACTATTCACCCACCCAGTTGTTGACAAAGTGGTGAACCTTTGTGAACAACTCAGCCTTTCGGGGATGCTCCTTTTATACCCAATCATGGCACTCACTGGTTTCCAATTAACCTGTTCACCTGTGGAATCTTCCAAAAAGGTGTTGTTTTTTTGAGCATACCTCAACTTTTCCAGTCTTTTCTTGACCCTGTCCCAGCTTTTTTGGAACGTGTTGCAGCCATAAAATTCAAAATGAGTGAATATTTGCAACAAAACAATAAAGTTAAAAAGTTAATCAGTTTGAACATTAAATATCTTGTCTTTGTAGTGTATTCAACTGAATATACGTTGAAAAGGACTTTTAAATATTTTTTTTTTAAATTTACACATTTACACAATGTCCCAACTTCACCAGAATTGGGGTTGTACAAGAAAAATGTCCCAAATTTATGAGGAAAATAGTAGAAAAAATATGTGGAAGAAAGTCTGAAATTTAAAAGTACAAAGTTGAAAAAAGTTGTAAACTTGCAAGAAAAAAGGGGGCAAATTTACAAGAAAAAAAGTTGCGAAGAGAAGAAATGTCCCAAATTAACAAGGAAGAAGTAGCACATTTATGAGAACAAGAGCAGAGCACACAGTCCATTACACGTTCGCCCACAGCCATTATTGATGCCTAGCTAGAACAGCAACAATCGAAAAATCCATTTCAAATTCATGATTCAATATATTCAAGATCTGTAATAAAACTAATAACCAATATCCAAAATCAATAGCATATAAAAACTAGGCTAATTTATTGGGAAATGGCATATTTACTAGAACACAGCACATTTATGAGAAAAAGGCCCAAATTTATGAAAAAAAACAGTGAATTTATGAAGGAAATAAGATGCACATTTAGAAGAATAAAGATGCAAATTTACAAGAAAAAAAACTGGCAAATTTATGAGAAAAAAAGTCCCAAATTTATAAGAAAATAAGCAGATTGCAAGAAAAAAGTCTTAAGTGTACAAGAAAAAAAAATACAAATTTATGAGTAAAAATAGCAATTTTATGTGAAATTATTTCTGCTCATTTCTCTTCCAGTTAAAAAAATAGCAACTATATTAGAAAGGAGGATTTGCCCCCCACAGCAGAAAAACAAGACTAGTGGGTTTCTCTGTGCTATTGTTAAGGAAGGCACATTTAAGGACTGATTTTGACTTTAATTAATTATTAGAGGCTTTTTAACAATCCGCAGACAACTCGTGCAGTGCTGTGAAAAAGTATTTGCCCCCTTCCTGATGTTTTACACTTTTGCATATTTGTCACACTTAAATGTTTCATGTCATCAAACAAATTTTAATATTACACAAAAATAGCCCAAATATATACAAAATGGAGTTTTAAAATGATGATTTCATTTATTGATCTTACCATTCTAGCCAACTCCCTGAAAAACACCTATAAATAACCCACCCTATGTTAATAAAAGCTGTTCTTCAACCCATGGCAGAATATTCAAGGGGTGGGTCTCATTCAAAACACTACATTTTTGGCAAAGCAGTGCTTCTGCCACTGAGTAACTGTAGTTTGAACTGCGGATGTTCATGATTAATCTACTTTCAAGTAACTGTCGGTAAGAATTTAGTGGACCAAATTAAAATCAGTTGTCAATGAATTGATAACTCAGCAGTCCTTTTCAATTAGCATTTATTCTATGAAATGCAGGTGAGGATGAACGTGGTCACCGACTGCCACCTTCCAAACACAACAAAAGAAAAAAATAGTAGAAGAAGAAGCCAATCCGCCGCAGAAGTCTCTGCTTGGTCACTGCAGCACCACTTCCAAAGCTCATTGGACAACAAAAGAATATTGAGGAAGTTAGCAGACACAGAACATTTCTATGACTCGTCCTAACCTCATTAATTACATAGATTGTCAAATGATTTTAGATTTTTTTTTTAGCTTTAGTATACTTTATTGATCCCCAGAGGGGAAACTGAGGGTCATCCACCACCTGGATGGATGAAGCAGCCATGATACGGCGCTATCCCTTAACCATTCACACACACATTCACACCTAGGGCCACTTTAGAGTCTCCAATTAACCTAACCTGCATGTTTTTGGCATATGGGAGGAAACCGGAGAAATCCCGGGGTAAACCCACGCATACACGGGGAGAACATGCAAACTCCACACAGATCACTGTTGGTCGGGGGCTGGGATCGAACCCACGATCCCCACGATCCCCCGGCCAAGGGTAAACTGTGCTGCCGCAGTGCTAACCACTGCGCCACCATGCAGTGGCACGGTGATGGCAGCATCAGTGGTCGTACCTACAGTCTTCTCTAGTATCTGTTGCAGCAATCGTATGGAAAGTAGCTTTATTAACATTTATTAGCTCCAACTCCATCACAGTTTCCTCCTGTTTGTCGCTATTTAATAAATAAAAACACACGAGGAACATAAATCGGCAGTACATCGGCAGAAACCTGTTTTAGCAGTGCACCAGTTTGGCAGTGCACCAACATATTCAAACCAGCAGACAAAGAAAAAAAAATGTTGACAGCACTGGTGACGCACATCGTCAACATCTTTAGTCTACTTTTTTTCAGAACATAGTTTATGTTGCTGAAGTTTAATATCAGCCAGTGCATAAACTTTCATATTAAAGTAGCCTAAATCTTTCATTTTATTTTTGAGTTTATTTTATGTTGTTCATCTGTAACATGCAACAGATAATAAAATCATTGAGGAATATGATGTGAATTTTTTGTTCAGTATAATGTAAACAACAATTAGCTTTTTGTTATAGACGGATCACACTGATGTTAAAGGAAATTCAGATTCTCAGGAAAACCAGCTTATCAATTAATTGTTAACTGTCTTTTGACTGATACAATAATTCAGCCCATGTGTGAGATGCAGCAACAAAACAGACAAAACAATAATACACGTTTGAGTTAATTTTATTAAATAGCAAAAACCCTCGCACTGCTACTGAAACAGTCACTCGCCTGAGGAAGGAGCCTGTGGAGAGAAGACGAGAGCAGTGAGAGGAGGAATGGAGAAAGGGGGAAAATGGGCTAGCCAAATTACCACCTATGTGGGCTCCAAGGGAGCACCAGCAGGACTCCAGCAGGGAATACACGAACCAGCAGGGTGGGGGAATGAGATGATGGAGGCTGACCGGGTGGAGGTTACTGTAGGTGATGGTGAAGTGGCAGGAGAGCGCGTGCAGTCCCGGTGACACACCTGCACGATGGCAGCAACCTGAACAAGGGAGAAAAAGAGCACAGATTAATAATCTCTTTTCACCGGTGTGAATGACTTGCTGTCTTTACGGCAGTATACCCAGACGAGCCAGCGTTGTATCACTGAAGGATGCTTCCTTAAGTACGCTGGCTGATGAGAGGGTGCAGGTGTGTCGTCTCTCTCAGGTGTTCTGATGAGCTGAGGAGAGATGAACGGGAAGGAGGGGGTGCGCTCTCGCCGCCCATGACAGGGCCCCCCCTTCTAGGAGCGCCTCCTGGCGGTCCATACGGTTTATTGGGATGGGCACGATGATAGGACCGGAGCATCTGTTTGTCCAGGATCTGGGACAAAGGGACCCAGGAACGTTCCTCCGGGCCGTAGCCCTCCCAATCGGCCAAATATTGGAGCCCCTGGCCTCTGCCTGCCCGTTGCTCATGGGGTGATTAACGAAGGAGAGGCTCACCATCATTCCCAGGGTGCGACAGAAGGTCCTCCAAACCTGTGAGCTGAACTGTGGGCCACGGTTAGACACAATGTCCACAGGTATCCCATGGAGCCGGATCACATGGTCGGTCAGGAGGTTGGCCATCTCCAAGGCCGAGGGGAGTTTGGGAAGAGCCACCAGATGTACCGCCTTGGAGAAGCGGTCCACGATGGTCAGAATAACTGTTTTTCCATGGGAGGGGGGAAGACCAGTTACAAAGTTCACGGCAATGTGAGACCATGGGCGACTGGGGATGGGAGGGGATGGAGAAGTCGAGCCGGGGGAGAAGAGTTGGACTTTCCCCAGACACAGGTCTGGCAGGCCCGTACATACTCCCGCATGTCCCACTGCAGCGTGGGCCACCAGAACACCCACCAAACCAGGTCCGTGGTGCGGGTGATCCCAGGATGACAGGTGAAACGGCTGGTGTGACCCCACTGGATGACATCACTGCGGAGGGCAGCGGGGATGTACAGGCGGTTCCAGGGGCACCCTGCTGGCACAGGCTCCCGAGACTGGGCCTGATGGACCCTTCGCTTGATATCCCACGTAAGGGCACCGAGGACGCAAGAAGAGGGAAGAATGGTGTGAGGGTGGGAAGGGGGCGCTATCTCCTTGGAATCACCGCGTCCGGTTTGGTGTTCCGAGAGCCAGGCCGGTAGGTGATGGTAAAATTGAACTGCTGAAAAAACAGGGCCCAACAAGCCTGCCTGGCATTAAGTCGGTGGGCCGACCGCAAATACTGGAGGTTTTTGTTTGTCGGTCCACACAACAATGGGGTGAATAGCTCCCTCTAACCAATGTCTCCATTCCTCCAGCGCCAATTTAATGGCAAGCAGCTCTCTGTCCCCCACGTCATAATTCCTCTCGGCCGGCGTAAGCTGACGAGAGAAATATGCGCACGGGTGGAGCTTCTGGTCGGAGGATGAGCGCTGTGAAAGGACAGTGCCTACCCCCGAATCAGATGCATCCACCTCAAGGACAAACTGGAGCTGTGTGTCAACCTGGGCCTAGATAGAAGTGTTAGTGAACAGGCCCTTTAATTTAGAAAAGACCTGTTCTGCTGCCTCAGTCCACCGAAAGGGGACCTTAATGGAGGTCAGCTGCGTCAAGGGCAGTGCTAACCCACTACAGTTCCGGATGAACTGGTGATAAAAGTTCACAAATCCGAGGAAGCGCTGAAGCTCTCTACGGGAGTGGGGTGTTGGCCAATCTAGCACTGCCCTCACCTTGGCCGGGTCGGCAATAAGTCTCCCTTCAGCCACTATGAAGCCCAAGAAGGTGGTGGAATTGGTGGAGAACTCACACTTCTCGGCCTTAATGTAGAGCTGGTTCTCCAAGAGCCGTTGTAAAACTGCTCTAACATGGACCTCATGTTCCTCTGGCAAGCGGGAGAAAATCAAAATGTCATCCAAATAGACAAACACAAATTGATAAAGCATATCGCGGAGGACATCGTTAATCAACTGTTGGAAGACAGTGGGGGCATTGGTGAGCCCAAACGGCATCACCAAATACTTGAACTACACCAGGTGGGTTTTAAACGCTGTCTTCCACTCATCCTCCTCACAAATGCAGATTAGGTGGTACGCTTTGCGTAAGTCTAATTTGATAAAAACCCATGAGCGCTGAAGGAGCTCAAACGTGGAATCCATCAAGGGCAGAGGATATTTGTCCTTAACTGTAATAGCGTTGAGCTCGCGATAGTTGATACACGGGCACAGCGACAAAGAAGAACCTGGCCCCGAGAGGGGCCGAAGATGGCCGAATAAGGCTGGTGTTCAGCAACTCTTGACATATTTCTCCATTGCCTCTCTCTCCGGACCAGAAATGCTGTAGAGCCGGCTGGATGGCAGCTTTGCCCCAGGGATGAGGTCCACAGCACAGTCATAAGAGCAGTGAGGCGGCAGTGACAACACTCTTGACTTGATGAAAACCTCTCCCAAATCATGGTATGCCCGGGGAACGAGGCTGAGATCCAGCAGCTCGACCGGAGGTAGAGAGACAGGGAGTGACGGAGCACATTCAGCCGAACGGAGACAACTGGGCAAACAAAATGGGCTCCAGGAGGAGATGGAATTACGGCCCCAGTTAATAATGGGGTTGTGCTTCTGGAGCCAGGGAAAACCTAGAATCATCGGGGAAGATGAAACTGGGAGAACAAGGAACGTGAGCTCCTCCCGATGATTCCCCGAAAGGAGGATGGCGACCAGCACAGTGTGTTCGGCGACTACCGCAACCTCACGGCCAGATATGGTGGTGATACGTTGAGGATGGCACAATTTATGTGTGGGAATACCCAGGTCCCGAATGAGCTGGACCGATACGAAATTGCCCTCTGCCCCTGAATCAACTAACGCCATTACCCTCCTCTCGATCCCCGGCAATTGCATGAGGGCCGGAATAGATAAATTACCAGGGGGAGTTAATTTAGTCCCGCCAGCCAGACACCCCATGGTTACTGACGGGCCGCGTCTTTTGGCCGCTGGGGGCATTCGTCCAGACTGTGCTTCAGAGAACCACAGTACATGCACGCGCTAGTCCTCCTCCTTCGCCGACACCCATCGTTGGTTAATTGAAACCAACTGTGGGCCATCGGCTCGGGAGGAGGCCCCCCCCCCCCAGTGTCAGTCCCCGCTGTGGGCACCCGCTCGGCGGACGGACGAGAGGAGGCCTGTGGCTCCTTTGTGCGCTCACGATAGCGGTTGTCTAACTCCACGGCCTGATCAATAAGACCATCGAGAGTGTCGGGCACAGCATAAACCGGCAGGTCGTCACAGAGGTGGGCGTTTAACCACTGGAGGAACGCGCTGCGTAACGCAACCTCGTTCCACTTCGAGTCCGCCGCTCCACGGAGTATTCAGCCACAGACCGAGCACCCTGGTGGAGAGTCATAAGGAGGCTCATAGTGTTCCCTTGACTCTCGGTGTGGTCAAACACGTGGGAAAAAGCGACCACAAATTGCTCAAACGTATAGGATCGCCCTTCCGGGCTGTCTGCTGTGGCCCAGGCCAAACTAAGGGCTCGGCCCCGTAGCAGTAGAGTAAAGAATTGGATCTTAGCGACATCCCCCGGGTACCCCACCCCCCGCTCCAAATACATCCATACCTGGTGGAGAAATTCCTTACATTTCCCCACCTCCCCTGCATACGGGGCAGGCGTGGGAATGGAGGTGGTACGGCGTACTGGTGGTTGAATAATAAGAGCAGGCTGAGGAGGAGGAGCCAGAGGAGCCGTCCTGGCCAAATGCTGCGTGATGGTGTCCAATTGCCGCATCATTTGCAGCTGCTGGCCCATCACGGTAATTTGTTGCTCGTTCGCTTCCAAGTGATCCAGAGCTGATTGCCCTGCTGCTGCACCTGCTGAGCCGAAGTTCGGGCTGGCTTGTTCTGTCATGACTGATACAATAATTCAGCCCACGTGCGAGATGCAGCAACCAAGAGACAATCAAACAATAATACACATTTGAGTTAATTTTATTAAATAGCAAAAGCCCTCGCACTGCTACTGAAACAGTCACTCGCCTGAGGAAGGAGCCTGTGAAGAGAAGACGAGAGCAGTGAGAGGAGGAATGGAGTAAGGGGGAAAATGGGCTAGCCAAGTTACCACCTACGTGTACTCCAAGGGAGCACCGGCAGGACTCCAGCGGGGAACAGACGACCCAGCAGAGTGGGGGAATGAGATGATGGAGCCCGACTGGGTGGAGGTTACTGTAGGTGATGGTGAAGTGGCAGGAGAGCGTGCCCAGTCCTGGCGACACACCCGCACGATGGCAGCAACCTGAACAAGGGAGAAAAAGCACACAGGTTAATAATCTCTTTTCACCGGTGTGAATGACTTGCCGTCTTTACGGCAGTATACCCAGACGAGCCAGCGTTGAATCACTGAAGGATGCTTCCTTAAGTACGCTGGCTGATGAGAGGGCGCAGGTGTGTCCTCTCCCTCAGGTGTTCTGATGAGCTGAGGAGAGATGAACGGGAAGGAGGGGCTGCGCTCTCGCTGCCCATGACAGTTAACCAATCAATAAGGGGAACTAACGAATGATTAATGAATTAACTGAATGAAATGGGACTGGACTTGTTGGATTATGACTGATTGTGGGACTCCAGAGACCCGTGACCAGTGAGCAACTGCTATGATGCTAGGCTAGCTCGCGAACTTGTTTTGTTGAACAATTTCCTTGTGCTGTTGAGATTAGATCTCACATCTGTTTTGGTGACCAGGAAGATGACATAATCAAACGATAAAATGTGACTTAGCTGGCTGGTTTCATTTATTTATTTATTAATCATGGTAACAAGGTCAACAGAGTGGATTTGCTGAACCTGCAGCAGTGACACAGGACTAGATTTGTTTGATTTGTTCTTGATTTGAGAATTTGGGAGCCTTGGTTGGCGAGTAAGGAGCTTTTTGTAGTGAGCCACTGCAACATTGCTTTTTTGTGCTGGTTGGTTTGATTTACAGTTTGTTTCTGCTCTTGGGACTGCATCTCAAATCTGTTTTAATAACCAAATAGACAAAATTCTAAGCTTTCAAAAACAGCGTATGGCATGACTACCAACTCTGTGCCCCCATAGGAATTTTAATAGGTTAAGGGAAAAAAAATCTATCCAAACCTACCTGGCCCTATGTGAAAATATAATTGCAACCTCTTGTTACATCATTAATTAACTGCAATTGACCAATTTTTTTTTGACAGCCGAGTTCAATTTCACTAGCCATACCCAGGCCTGATTATTAGCAGACCTGTTGAATCAAGAAATCACTTAAATGGAACCTGTCTGAAAAAGTGAAGCAAGAAATTCAAGAATAGATGAGAAATAAAAAATCCCGAACAACATCTAAAGAACTGCAGGCCCCACTTGCCTCAGTCTGGACACTGGTTCATAATTCAACAATTTGAAAGAGACTGGGCAAAAACAGCATCCATGGGAGAGTTCCAAGGAGAAAACCATTGCTGACCAAAAATAATCCAAAGGCTCATCTCACATTTGAGGCTCCCCAAGACTTTTGGGAAAATATTCTGTGGACTGACGAGACAAAAGTTGAACTTTTTGGAAAACATGCATCCCGTTACACCTGGCGTAAAACTAACACAGCTTTTCATAAAAATACTGGTGGCTGCCAGTGGTACCCCTCAGCCTCTTTGTTGTTGAGATATAGTTTACTGTATATGGCATTTTGACCTTCACCTTTGACCTTGCAATCCCAAAACCATAATCATAGTTCAGGGTCACAGGGTGAATCTGTGTACCAAATTTGATGACCCCAGCTTTACTCGTTCTATAGTAGTAGTACAAAGGGAATGTTAAGGTTGACCTTTGACCTTCTGACCCCAAACCCATCGTCAGAGGTCAGGGTCTAAACCGTGATGATGATGATATTGATTTGAAAAGCCTACATCATTTCTTCATCTAGTTATTGCATTCACAAGGTAGGTGTCTATGCCAACGCCAATGCCACTGATACCAATCCGCCCAGTGCGGTGCCGACAATACAATACAATACAATGCTTTTAGAGACTCGGGGGTAAAAAGAACATCACACCAACAGTCAAACACGGTGGTAGTAGTGTGATGATCTGTGGCTGCTTTGCTGTTTCACGACCTGAACCATGAATTCTGCTCTCTACCAGAAAATCCTGAAGGAGAATGTCTGGCCATCAGTTCGTGACCTCAAGCTCGAGTCCTCTAGTGTGGCTGAATTAAAACAATTCAGCAAAGAAGAGCAAGCCAAAATTCCTCAACAGCGATGGAAAAGACTCACTGCCAGTTATAGCAAACGCTTGACTATAGTTGTTGCTGTCAAGGGTGGCACAAGTAATTAGATTTAGGGGGTAATAACTTTCTCATGTAGAGCCAGGAAAGTTTGGATAGCATTTTGTATTTACTCAGGTTATCTTTGTCTAATATTTCAATGTGTTTGATGATCTGAAACATTTGAGTGTGACAACTGTGCAAAAATATAAGAAGTCAGGAAGGGGGGAAATATTTTTACAGCTCTGTACTATGTAATGCTCAGAGAAACAAACCTGCTGGTAGCCTTTGATGAGCGTCTCCTGCTCCTGAATTTCTTTGCCAAGCTGCAGGAGCTTCTCCTGAGTAGCAGGGTCGGCAGCCTCCACCAACATCTTCTTAGCAGCCTCTTCTGCACTTCTCAGCTGAGGTGCAACCACACAGTTAACACATAGATGAGCGGTTTTTTGATATGGCACAATCAAAACATGGTTGGTGGCACATGGTTAGTGTCTGCTACTGTTTTCTGACAGCAGGACGGGAGGGTGGACTGATGACGAGTAAAGGCCTATACAGGTACATCTCAAAAAATCAGAATATCATGAAAAAGTTCAATATTTTTGGTCACTCTGTTCAGAAAGTGAAACCCATCTATTATATAGATTCATTACACAGAGGGTGATATATTTCAAGTGTTTATTTTAATTGTGATGATTATGGCTTACATCCCATGAAAACCCCAAATTCAGTTTCTCAAAAAATAAAAATATTACATAAAATTAATTTTAATTTTTTTTAATTGAAATGTTGGCTGATTGAAAAGTATGTCCATGTACACACTCAATACTTGGTCGGGGCTCATTTTGGATTAATTACTGTATCAATGTGGCGTGGCATGGAGGTGATCAGCCTGTGGCACTGCTGAGGTGTTATGAAGGTCCATGTTTCTTTGATAGTGACCTTCAGCTCGTCTGCATTGTTGGGTCTGGTGTCTCCCATCTTCCTCTTGACAATACTCCAATTGATTCTCTATGGGGTTTAGGCCAGGAGAGTTTGCTGGCCAATCAAACACAGTGATGCCATGGTCATTAAACCAGGTTTTGATACTTTTGGCAGTGGGGCGGGGGGGGGGGGTTGCCAAGTCCTGCTGGAAAATGAAATGGGCTTCTCCATAAAGCTTGTCAGCACAGGGAAGCATGAAGTGCTCTAAAATTTCCTGGTAGACGACTGCGCTGACTTTGGTCTTGATAAAACACAGTGGACCAACACCAGATTTTAATATCAAGGAAATTGTATTTAATTGACATTAAACCCACAAATGAAAGTGCTACCCACATCTTTTAGATGTCACACGGTATGTGGAGAGGAGTGTTGGCTGGATTAAGGTCATGGAGGTCGATCCTGGTAGCAGCAGAGGTCAAGGAAGAGGAAGACCGAAGAAGACATGGCTACAGGGTGTCCATATGGACTGGGTCAAGCTACAACTGGCCCAGATTGAACCAGTGGACAGGAACCACTGGAGTGGGACTCTGTGAAGTGCAGTTAAGCAGGACCCACCCCAACTGAGGGATTAATTGTGTCCTGTTAAAAATAAATACGGATGATGATGATTGTTAGAGGTTCTGTTTGTGATTCCGTGACGCTTACTTTGTCGTCATTAGGTTGCTCTAAGGTGAACAATTAATTTTAAATTTCATAATTAACTCTTCAGTAACTATGTTGTAAATAACAACATGATTTTACAATATTTAATTACACTTTGGCCGAATAGCTTCAAGCAACAGCGGTTAGGTGCCTTCAGCAGGGGTAGCACATCTGGGATAAGTCTCAAGAGGGCTTTCCCCTGGATGTGGGTGTACTGCAGGTTCAGTTTTGCAGCAATCCCTACCAAGTGCACATCTGCAGCACAGTGGCATGGCTCGCATCAGGACAAGCTCACACAAGGATAATAAGATCAGGCAATAACCATTCATAAAGGCCTTCTTCCGGATGTGCTTTCATCATTTTGGATGATGAAAGCACATCCAAGTTGGATGGTACTTTCAACACCATCCAACCGATGAGCCTGAAGGACAAGCTGCTGTGTGCAGGGGTGGACCAGCACCTGTCATCATGGCTCCTGGACTACCTCACTAACCGGCCACAGTTTGTGAGAACCCGGGATTGTGTGTCCGACACGATCATCGGTAGCAAGGGGGCCCCCCAGGGAACGGTTTTGGCTCCCTTCCTGTTCACTCTTTATACTGCGGACTTCTCACACAACATAACACACTGCCATCTACAGAAGTTCTCTGACGACTCTGCGATCGTCGGCCTCATCTCCAACGGAGATGAAGCTGAGTACAGAGGACTTATCCAGGACTTCGTGGACTGGTGCCATTGAAACTGCCTCCAGATCAATGCAAGGAAAACTAAGGAGCTGGTGGTGGACTGCCGCAGGCAAGGACAACCCCTCACAGCACCAGTAAACATACAGGGAAAAGACATTGAGATGGTGACATCCTACAAGTACCTAGGTGTTCATTTGAACAATAAACTGGACTGGTCACACAATACCGACGCACTCTACAAGAAGGGACAGTGCAGGCTGTTCCTACTGAGGAGGCTCAGGTCTTTTGGTGTACAAGGGGCGCTGCTGAAGACATTCTACGACACGGTGGTGGCATCAGCCATCACTTTTGGAGTGGTCTGCTGGGGCAGTGGCATTACGGCAGCCGATAGGAAGAGACTGAACTAGAAAAGCACTCTGAGAGCGCAGTCCTCCGCCAAGCGCCACAGTTCCCCCCCATACAGTGTTTGTGTGTACGTTTTCTGATTCCTTGACCATGAAAACATATGACTAGCAATTGGATTCACAATGATAGGATTAGTGGTTCAGTAGTAAAAGCATTACCTCCTTGGTGGAGGTAATAAACTGAAGTGTTGCTGTTGTGTCCATCTCCTCTATCTGCAAACTCCCAGGCTGCGGGTGTTGCAATTCATCGCACAACCACGTACAACCCACAGGCCAATGGGTTATGCGAGCGTTTTCATAGATCACTGAAAGCAGCACTCAGGGCTTCACTGACGGATGCAAATTGGGTAGACAGGTTGCCGTGGGTTTTATATTGGGGTTGCGCTCCGCGGCAAAAGAGGATTTGGAAGCTTCCCCAGCAGAGAGCTTGTTTTTGCGCAGCCCCTATGGCTGCTCGGGGAATTTCTGCCAAATAATCCCGCGCCGGACAGCTGCCTGTCTCAGCTTTTGCAGCGTAGCGCAAACACAGGCACGCTGCCGGGCCCGGCCCACCACTGTTTTCCGCGTGCTTTTGTGCCTAAAACTTTGAAGAACGTGGAGTTCATGTTCGTCAGACACGACGACCAGCGCCCTCCATTGTGACTGCACACATGTTGAAAATGGCCGTATCTCACAATGTTAAAGAATCCTTTAAAAAATTCCTGTATCCAGACGGTGATCCGGATCATCCCCAAAATTTAATCAGTTCTTCCTTGTACCATTTCCAACAACGCCTGAAAGTTTCATGGAAATCCGTCCAAAACTTTTTGAGTTGTTAACCAACAGACAGACAAACAGACAAACAGACAGACAAACGCTGGCAAAAACATAACCTCCTGCAGCCTGTGGCCTGGCGGAGGTAACAAACTAATCAAGAAAGCTAGCTCTGTCGTGGGGCAACGCCTTGACCCAGTGGAGGAGATAGGAGAGAGAAGGATGGTGGCTAAACTGTCATCTCTGCTGGAGTCCGAGTCCCACCCTATGCAGGACATACTGAACGCACTGAGGAGCTCATTTAGCAGTAGACTACATCATCCTAGGTGCGCGACCGAGAGGTTTTGCAGGTCCTTCCTACCTACGGCTGTCAGACTGTATAACCTAAGCAGGGCTGCTCGCAGAGATAGCAAAAAAACGTGACGACCTAATAGTACTGAATGCAAAAGACGCAACAGACTTACACAAATGGTCCCCTCCAGCATACAACTAGGAAAATATCAGTCGCTATGGAGAGTGACAATATGTATGGGTACATATTCATACTATGTAGGATAACTACTGTAAATAGACGGTTATGCTGTTTATTCCATCTAGCTACAATGCTCCACACTGTGTATACATATTTATATATTTATGTGCACATATGTATATTCACTGCTCTTATTTTCTTATCTTCTTAATTATTGCTCTGAGTGTTGCTATCCCTGTGCTGTTGCAATCCTGGAATTTCTCCATTGTGGGACTAATAAAGGCTTATCTTATTGTATTTTCTTGAGTGCTGGTTGAGAGAGAGAGAGATAGAGAGAGACAGATAGATAGACACTTGTGAATTTTTAAATATTCTTTGCAGTAAGTTGGATCTGGGACACGGACACATCACATTACATCTGGTGGAACGCTGAACACTGACTATAGTAAAAACTATTTGCGAGAGCTACCGTATTGGAGGTGTTATCCAACGTAACCGCAGTGGAAATCAGGGGTCAGGAGGAAGGACCCCACTCTAAATTTCACACAGTGCAGTAGTCAACAGAACATACGCAGAAATGTCTACATGAAATAAAATCAGGTTTGTTTTGAAAGCATGTGTGCATTTTGATGGGTTACCTTGCTTTGCAGCAGATAGTTCTGCTGTCTGAGTGAGTTGAGCTCCTCTGCTCCTTCCTTCATCCCCTGAAGCTCTCTCTCCTTCACTGCCAACTGAACTCGGAGCACCTCCAGTGCAGAACTGTCCTCATCATTCTGAAGGGCCAAAACATCATCAGCACTTCTTTTTTTTTTTTAAACAGTGACAGCAGGGCTGTTTCTTTTTTTTTGTGTCTGTGTGTGTGTGGGGGGGGTGTGTGCTGGTTTTGGAATAGGGAAACCCTTTAAAATTGTGGGGGGAAAAAATCCAAAACAAAATGAAACCACAACACAGAATTAAAAAAACAAAAACAGCATCCATACTAACTTTGCAAATTTACAAGAAAAAAGTCACAATTTTTACAACAGTACAAAATTTATGAGAAAACAGTTGCAAGTATAAGAGAAAAAAAAGTTAAAAGTAGTATTAATTCTTCCTCCTACAAATGGAGAGGGTGAACTTGGGGGCCCCAAGGTGGTTGAAGGGGCCTGCAGCATTTGTGCACATTTGTGTGCTGTATACACAGAAATGGAGTGAGAAACTAACTAGGTTGTGAAATACAAAGTTGAGAAGTTAATAAACAATGGCCTCGTGATTATACATTTATAAACACAAGCATAAAAGCAACATACAGGCAACATACTCCCCACAACAAGTTAGGGATATTCGGCTTTCGGTTGAAACTTCAACACCTAAAATGCATCATAACCTTTACAGATGAACTTAATTTGACCTTCTCTAACCTTTTGAATGCACATGTCCAATTGTTTAATATTTCAGTAATTTTTGCATAACTTGCTGTTCACTAACAAGGCACTTAATGGCAAAATTCCCAACAGTGTTTGATCCATGATTCAACCAATAAATTTTCTGGTTCAATTAGAATTGGTATTTAAACAGTCCCCTTCATCATGCTGTTCTACTGATTTCCTACTGAAAGATGACGTACACTACCGTTCAAAAGTTTGAGGTCACCTCAGACAATTTTGTGTTTTCCATGAAAAGTCACATAGAAAATATAGTCAAGACATTGACAAGGTTAGAAGTAATGATTTGTATTTGAAATAATAATTTTTTCCTTCAAACTTTGCTTTCGTCAAAGAATCCTCCATTTGCAGCAATTACAACATTGCAGACCTAACATGATTGCACAAGGGTTTTCTAATCATCCATTAGCCTTCTGACACAATGAGCAAACACATTGTACCATTAGAACACTGGAGTGATAGTTGCTGGAAATGGGCCTCTGTACACCTATGTAGATATTGCACCAAAAACCAGACATCTGCAGCTAGAATAGTCATTTACCACATTAGCAATGTATAGAGTGTATTTCTGATTAGTTTAAAGTTATCTTCATTGGAAAAAAGTGCTTTTCTTTCAAAAATAAGGAAATTTCTAAGTGACCCCAAACTTTTGAACTGTAGTGTATGTTTAAATCAAGAAAATGCCGTAAGCAAAAAAAAAAAAAAAAAAAAAAAAGTCCAGATGTATGAAACCGTCCGTACGCAGGAATCCAAGCACATTTCCTTTATACATACCAATCTGCTTGAAATTGAACTCACATGATGAAATACCAGGCTCCTCCCTTGACAAGCCCCATCCAAATATGCAATTAGATGCAAATCGGTATGCAAGTACATACGTACACCACCATCACTGGTGGTGACGAAGCATCCTACAGGAGGGAGGTGGCCAGCCTGGTGTCATGGTGTGAGGACAACAACCTCACCCTTAACATGGACAAGATGAAGGAGATGATACTGGATATAAGGAAGGGGAGGAGAAGACCCTATCGGCAGCTGTTCATCTGGAAGCTTGAGGTGGAGAGGGTGAGCAGCTTTAAATATCTGGGCATCCACATCAGCGAGGACCTTACGTGAACACTCAACACCACAGAGCTGGTTAAGAGAGCTCAACAGCGGCTGTACTTTCTGAGGAGGATGAAGAAGTTTGGCATGTCCCCCAAGATCCTCAACAATTTCTACAGCTGTATCATCGAGAGCATTTTGACCAAATGCATCACTGTGTGGTAAGGCAGCACTACTGCCCTGGACTGCAAACACCTACAGAGTGTCGTGAAGACAGCAGAGAAGATCATTAGGACTCTACTCCCCTCTCTGCAGAGTATCTACCACTGCAGAGTTCAAAGGAGAGCTGCCGCCATCCTCCAGGACCGCACCCACCCCCAGCACAGAAAGCAAGCCAAGTAAAGCAGAGTAAGGCCGACTGGGTACTAGTGGAAAAGGGCCTAATGTACACACTTTTACCCTCAGGCCGGAGGTACAGAAGTGTGAAATGCAGGACATCCAGACTAAAAAACTCCCTTTCCCACTGCCATCAGACTACTGAATAAATAACAAACTCCGGACACAGCTTTGCAAATAGGAATTCACACACTGGTTGCTAAATTTGCACATTGCTCACTTGCACAGTGTATATAGTCTCCCCCTGTCTCATGTCCATATGATCTCTGCAGCTAAATTATCATTGTACAGTCTACTGGGTATTATCATTACAGAGAAATTCTCACACTGGGTGCTAATTTGTACACTGCTCCTTTGCTCACTTGCACACTGTACATAGGCTTATGCCATCTCAGGTTCATATCATCTCTGATATTCATTTACCATTGTCCATTATAGCCATCCAGTGAATTTTCAATTTTCATTCTTGTTTCCTCTAGTTTAACTGCTTTAACCCTTTTACTGTCCGGCTTTCATAAGACATCAGCGTCACCTGCTGTCCCAGGCGCAGTTCCGCGCCTGTCACATGATGTGTCCCAAAAACAGAAAACCCAGCTGGACCAAGCATTTCACATCACAACATGTCAGACACATATAGCTTACTGCTCTTCACTGGAGGACTTCACCCAAACAAACCACCTTGAAACATCATTTCCGAGAACACAAAGAAGAGAATGTAAACAAAGGCTCCATCGCAACATATTTCCACACGGAGGAAGCATTTGCTCCAAATTTTGCCAACTATGATTCTAAAAAGAGATTATTTAGCTTCTGAAGGGAAATATTTATCTTCTGTGACAGCAGAAGATGGCCTGGAGCATGTACACTTTTGTCTGCCATCGATGGAGCGGCACGTGACGAGAGAGAACAATAGCGTCGGTTCGGCAGCATTATGTAACCGAAGTTGAGGTGAAACAAATCATAAGATAAACGTGAGAGTTTTTGGATGTGGGAGAGAAAGCAAAAATGACTGACAGAAGACGAAATAAGGACCGGGGATGAGGAAATGTACGCATAAAGACGTATGGTGTGCAGTAGGTCCGATGTATTTATTTGTATGTGTACATTCTACTGATTTTCTGGTTCATATACTTTGAAGGAAACAAAAAAACAAAAACAAAGACAAAAAACAAAACCATCCTTTGTGTAAATATGTCCAAAGTCCACTTTTGACCAAAAGTTATGTAATTTGACATGGCTGCCTTAGCATTATGCAAATTAGATGCATAAATTTACTCCTATCTCAAACTTTGGATCATATTCTACAGCTTTGTAATTGGCAGTAAGCCATTATCTCTTACAACTTTCAAGTTACAGCCTTTGGAATTTGTGATATCTAAACTGAATATTTTGTTGAAAAAAAAAAAAACTCGACCACTAGAGGGTGGTGAGCTGACGGGCGCGAAGGTGCACCATGGACAGAAAATGGGTTAACTGTCCTAATTGCCTAATGTGTGTTATTAGTATTCATTAGTATTAGTACTTAGTATTAAGGTGTGTTTAACCCTTTCACTGCCCTAGGTGCCATGTGGCGCCTGGGGAAACGCAAGGCAACTCAAGGTCCTCCCAGTGGTCAAGAGTGGTAAAAATTTTTCTCAATAAAATAGTTCAGATTTCCAAGGCTATAACTTGAATGTTACAAGAGATAATGGCTTACTGTCAATTAGAAAGATGTAGAATATGATCCAAAGGACACATTTACATAAAGATGGGTCTGTTTTTTTTTACACCGATTTGTCTACAGGGGTATGTTTTTATCTAATCTTCAAAGTATATGAACCAGAAAATCAATAAAATGTAAAAAAAAAAAAAGAAATATTTCTCTTACCTGTTGCCAGGTGGGGGGGCTCGCCCGCCCACGTGACTGGTCTGTTTTTGTCCATCGTAGTCGATGTTTGTGTGTTTGCACAGCCATTTACACTGTGTACCACATCTACAAACTCTTATGATTACCCCACGTGAATTTCGTTTGTATTACACAGCTATTCTTTTCCTGTAAAATGCTGTTTTCCTGTGAGAATGCATGACGATCGTGGGCGTCACCATCTTGGTACTGGTAGCTCAGTTTTTCATCCATCGTGGTCAATGTATCGCATTTACTTAGTAATTTACACCCGCTTCCACATCTACAAACTCTTGTGATTATCCCACGTGAATTTCGTTTGTATTACGTGGCTATTTTTCTCGTTTCATGCAGTTGCAGTCATCATCGCGGTAGTGATGACCAAACATTGCGGCATCCACATTGGTGTGTGAGCTCAAAGTGGGAAAAGGAAGAATAATAATGAGGATTTCTTCTTCTTTGCTATATTCCATGTCAGCTATGATTCCTTCGGCGCGTGTCTGCCACCTTCTAAACTGTCAGATCAGTAGAGATTAGTACAAATTCTCAGTATAGCCGGGGGACATCAAAAAGTTGACATGTGCAGTTGCTGCGCTGTACCATTGGGGGCGCGTGACCCGTCCATTTAATCTGGGCAGTTAAAGGGTTAAGGTGTCCTAATTGCCTAATGGGTGTTATTCATATTCATTAGTATTAGGTGTGTTATTACCTTATTAGTACTGATGTGTATCTATCACCCTGACGTTCGTTCGGAGAGCAGAATAAGAATTTCATTGCTCAGGAACTGTTGCATTTTTGAAATGTGCACATGATAATAAAGCCTTTGAATCCTTGAATCCGTGGTGTGAAAAAGTGTTTCCCCCTTCCTGATTTCTCATTTTTTTGTATGTTTATCACACTTAAATGTTTCAGATCATCAAACAAATTTAAATATTAGACAAAGATAACACAAGTAAACACAAAATGCAGTTAATGAAGGTGTTTATTAAGGTAAGAAAAATCCAAACCTACATAGTCCTGTGTGAAAAAGTGATTGCTCCTTAAACCTAATAAATGGTTGGACCACCTTCAGCAGCAACAACTGCAAACAAGCGTTTGCAATAACTGGCAATGAGTCTTTTACAGTGCTGTGGAGGAATTTTGGCCAACTCATCTTTGTAGAATTGTTGTAATTGAGCCACACTGGAGGGTTGTCGAGCATGAACTGCCTTTTAAGGTCATGTCACAGCATCTCAATCGGATTCAGGTCAGGACTTTGACTAGGCTACTTCCAAAGTCTTCATTTTGTTTTTCTCAAGCCATTCAGAGGTGGATTTGCTGGTGTGTTTTGGATCATTGTCCTGCTGCAGAACCCAAGTACGCTTCAGCTTGAGGTCATGAACAGTTGGCTGGACAGTCTCCAGGATTTTTTGTCAGACAGCAGAATTCATGGTTCCATTTACCACAGCAAATCTTCCAGGTCCTGAAGCAGCAAAACCGCCCCAGGCCATCACACTACCACCACCATATTTTACTGTTGGTATGATGTTCCTTTTCTGAAATGCTCCGTTACTTTTACGCCAGATGTAATGGGACACACACCTTCCAAAAAGTTCAACTTTTGTCTTGTCAGTCCACAGAGTATTTTCCCAAATGTCTTGGGGATCATCAAAATGTTTTCTGGCAAAACTGAGATAAGCCTTTATGTTCTTTTTGCTTAGCAGTGGCTTTCGTCTTGGAACTCTGCCATGCAGGCCATTTTTGCCCAGTCTCTTTCTTATGGTGGAGTCATGAACACTGCCCTTAACTGAGGCAAAGGAGGCCTGCAGTTCTCTGGATGTTGTTGTGGGGTCTTTTGTGACCTCTTGGATGAGTCGTCGCTGCGCTCTTGGGGTAATTTTGGTCGGCCGGCCATTCCTGGGAAGGTTCACCACTGTTCCATGTTTTCGCCATTTGTGGATAATGGCTCTCACTGTGGTCCACTGGAGTCCCAAAGCTTTAGAAATGGCTTTATAACCTTTTTCAGACTGATAGAGCTCAATTACTTTGTTTCTCATTTGTTGCTGAATTTCTTTGGATTGCAGAATGATGTCTAGCTTTTGAGGATCTTTTGGTCTACTTCACTTTGTCAGGCAGGTCCTATTTAAGTGATTACTTGATTGAGAACAGGTGTGGCAGTAATCAGGGTGTGGCTCGAGAAATTGAACTCAGCTTTCCAAAGAAGTGATAAACCACAGTTAATTTATGTTTTATCGGGGGGGGGGGGGAATCATCTTTTCACACAGGGCCATGTAGGTTTGGATTGTTTTTATCCTTAATAATAAACACCTTCTTTTAAAAACTGCATTTTGTGTTTACTTGTGTTATTTTTGTCTAATATTTAAATTTGTTTGATCTGAAACATTTAAGTGTGACAAACATACAAAAAGAATGAGAAATCAGGAAGGGGGCAAACACTCATACCACTGTATATACAAGCACTGCATGCTTGATTCTCCTGTATCCATGATCAAAAATAATGGATTTAATGGAATTTCATGGACTGAGCTGGAGGCGCTCCCGAATGAGGTAGAGGCACGTAAAAATGTTTTGTTTGGCATGCCGTCCTCCGGCATTTGCACCAGATACAGGTAATTCAAAAGCCTGCTCACAGCCCTATAAGATTAGTTTGTTTCCTTTATTCAGACAGGGATAAGAAGATGTTTATTTAACTTTGACATGTTTAGACTGACGTCTGCAGTCCTCCTCAGCAGCATCAGCTGATTGCTGTGATTTGGAACGTGCATAGTTCAGTGGTTAAATGCTAGATTTCAAAGCAGAAGGTTCCAGGTACGAGCCCAGCTGCGATTTCTTTTAGGGACCACAATGGAAATAAGTGTGCACACTTTCTTGTGTCATCCCATTGTTTTTAAATGTATGTTGTATCTTTTATCCAATGTTATTTTAAATGATGAATAAATCAGTCACTCAATTTGTGACCAGCCGGCTGGATCAGCTGGTTGAATTAAAGGAAAACTGTCACGAAAAAGAAGACAATATGAACCTATTTAGTGAGTAGCTAAGGTCAGTAGCTAAGCCATGCTCTGCTCCTACAAACACTGCATGACACTGGCTTTAATGTTAATTCAAATAAGTGGTTCCAGGATTACCTCTTCCACAGGCAACAATGTGTAACGACAGGAAACTGTCACTCGGCA
This sequence comes from Pholidichthys leucotaenia, assembly GCA_020510985.1. Lineage (NCBI taxonomy): Eukaryota > Metazoa > Chordata > Actinopteri > Cichliformes > Pholidichthyidae > Pholidichthys > Pholidichthys leucotaenia. The sequence goes on along the minus strand of CM035836.1, from coordinate 295,532,494 downwards.
TTTTTACCATTAACAAAGGGAGTGTTGCAAGGTTCAATACTGAGTACTGTCCATTATTTATATTAACATCACATCAACTACAGCGGGGCAAAAAAGTATTTAGTCAGCCACCAATTGTGCAAGTTCTCCCACTTAAAAGATGAGAGAGGTCTCCAATTTTCATCATAGGTATACCTCAAGTATGAGAGACAAAATGAGAAAAAAAAATCCAGAAAATCACATTGAAGGATTTTTAATGAATTAATTGGTAAATTCCTCTGTAAAATAAGTGTTTGGTCAATCCCAAAAGTTCATCTCAGTACTTTGTTATATACCCTTTGTTGGCAATGACAGGGGTCAAACGTTTTCTGTAAGTCTTCACAAGGTTTTCACACACTGTTGCTGGTATTTTGGCCCATTCCTTCATGCAGATCTCCTCTAGAGCAGTGATGTTTTGGGGCTGTCGCTGGGCAACACGGACTTTCAACTCCCTCCAAAGATTTTCTATGCGGTTGAGATCTGGAGACTGGCTAGACCACTCCAGGACCTTGAAATGCTTCTTACGAAGCCACTCCTTTGTTGCCCGGGCGGTGTGTTTGGGATCATTGTCATGCTGAAAGACCCAGCCATGTTTCATCTTCAATGCCCTTGCTGATGGAAGGAGGTTTTCCCTAAAAATCTCACGATACATGGCCCCATTCATTCTTTCCTTTACACGGATCAATCGTCCTGGTCCTTTTGCAGAAAAACAGCCCCAAAGTATGATGTTTCCACCCCCATGCTTCACAGTAGGTATGGTGTTCTTTCTCCTCCAAACACGACAAGTTGAGTTTTCATCAAAAAGTTCAATTTTGGTTTCATCTGACCATATGACATTCTCCCAATCCTCTTCTGGATCATCCAAATGCTCTCTAGCAAACTTCAGACGGGCCTGGACATGTACTGGCTTAAGCAGGGGGACACGTCTGGCACTGCAGGATTTGAGTCCCTGGCGGCGTAGTGTGTTACTGATGGTAGCCTTTGTTACTTTGGTCCCAGCTCTCTGCAGGTCATTCACTAGGTCCCCCCATGTGGTTCTGGGATTTTTGCTCACCGTTCTCGTGATCATTTTGACCCCACGGGGTGAGATCTTGCGTGGAGCCCCAGATCGAGGGAGATTATCAGTGGTCTTGTATGTCTTCCATTTTCTAATAATTGCTCCCACAGTTGATTTCTTCACACCAAGCTGCTTACCTATTGCAGATTCAGTCTTCCCAGCCTGGTGCAGGTCTACAATTTTGTTTCTGGTGTCCTTTGACAGCTCTTTGGTCTTGGCCATAGTGGAGTTTGGAGTCTGACTGTTTGAGGTTGTGGACAGGTGTTTTTGATACTGATAACGAGTTCAAACAGATGTCATTAATACAGGTAACAAGTGGAGGACAGAGGAGCCTGTCAAAGAAGAAGTTACAGGTCTGTGAGAGCCAGAAATCTTGCTTGTTTGTACGTGACCAAATACTTATTTTACTGAGGAATTTACCAATTAATTCATTAAAAATCCTTCAATGTGATTTTCTGAATTTTTTTTTTCTCATTTTGTCTCTCATAGTTGAGGTATACCTATGATGAAAATAGCGCCGATCGAGGACTACATCATCAGTTTTCGCGCTGGTAGTCACGTGGTACACAGCACTACACAAGGTCGGACAAACAAAACCCTGTCCTACCGGTGGAGCAATGGCGAGTGATACTGCATTCCCACTTGTAAAACTGTTAGAAAGCGAAGTCCCAGTGGCTGCCTTTGTTTACAGTGACATTTCTCAACATTCTGTGGTCCAACTGAAGCGATGGTTGGAATGTCGTGGGTTGCCAGTGTCGGGAAACAAGCCTACTCTTTTGAAAAGGTGAGTACTGCCATGTATGTTTTATCATAACAACATAGACTAGAAATTGTGTGCTATTGAGTTTAATGTAAGACTAGGAACCAAATCTGATGCAGATCTATATATTGAAAATGGATGGGGGATGCAAATTAAAAAGTACTGTCCATTCACTGTTTTGAAATTGCGATTTCAGCAGTGTTCAGCACAGCTGGGCCAGGGGTGGATGTAGGCCTACATGTACTGTTTTACATAGTAGTATTACAAGCTTTGTAAGCATCACTAGGCTTCTGTTCGTTGACCTCTGCAATTTTATACAATCCACAAATCATTAAAATCCACATACCTGACTGGCATTGTAGTTTGCAGGAATAGGGTCAGGATGAGTTTCAGTTGGGCCATTGCCTCCAACAAAATGCTTTGTGCAGATGTAAGTCCATTTTTTCACTTTTTCAACAGTAAACCCCTCACAGCTGCAAGCTCTGACCCATTTTTGACATTTCTCAAAGTTTTGTTTAAGTTTGGGGAATGGTATCCATCCCACATTTTTCATGTGCTCACGGTCGCTGTATCTGCTATCACTGTTGCAAAGACCATAGCAGCAGTGTCTAGTCGCACCTGTCTTCTTCATAGTCCCTTCAGTCTCACTTGACACCATTTGCATAGCCATTGTGAAGTTAATTCCCCTCAGGCACACCTGCCTTGCTCCATTCACGCGATGCAGTGGCCCAGAAAGTTTGTCCTACTTCAGCCAAGTAAACACACACATGCGCAGTAGTGAAAGCTATTTTTAGCGCTTTGGCTAGCTCCTCGATCGGCGCTATTGGAGACCTCTCTCATCTTTTAAGTGGGAGAACTTGCACAATTGGTGGCTGACTAAATACTTTTTTGCCCCACTGTATATCAAATTGTAACTCCCATCTTTATGCAGATAATACAGTCATACACTGCACCTCTAATACTGCCCACTCCAACATCAAAACCCTTCAAACAAACCTTTGATAAATTACAGTATTCACTTCAGAATCTAAAATTGGTCATCAATGCAGATAAGACAAAATACATGATATTCTCTCGAGCAGGGATGTCAAACTTCATTCCATTCTGGGCCAAAATCCTGCAGATTTTGCCTGTCCGGTGGCTCAGGAGGGGGAAGCAGCTCCCTGTCCACACTGTGTATGGTGCGGATGGGGCAATGCTGACTTCGACTGGGGATATCGCCGGGCGGTGGAAGGAATACTTCGAGGATCTCCTCAATCCCACTGATACGCTTCCACAGGAAGCAGGGCTTGTGGATGAGGGGGACGACTCGTCTATCACAGGGACTGAGGTCACCAAGGTGGTTAAAAATCTCTTTGGTGGCTGGGCCCCGGGGGTGGACGAGATTCACCCTGAGTATCTCAAAGCCCTGGATGTTGTAGGGCTGTCATGGTTGACACACCTCTGAAACACTGCATGGACTCCAGAGGCACCAGCAGCATCAAATACCTGTTTGCTGTTTTGTAATGGCATTTTAGCAGCTACTCTCTTAATCTGATGAATTTGTCTGGCAGAAACATTTGTCATTATGCCTTTATCTGCACAAACCCATCTGTGCTCTGAATCAGCCACACATTTCTTCACAGTACGATGATCACGCTTAAGTTTTCGTGAAATATCTAATGCTTTCATACCTTGTCCAAGGCATTGGACTATTTAACACTATTGGGCAGCAGAGAGATCCTTTGCCTTTCCCATATTGCTTGAAACCTGTGGCATCACTCTATCTTCTTTTCCTTCTTCTTCTTCTCTCGGTTACTGGCGGATAGCAAACAACTGAAAGGTGCATACTGCCACCTACTGTACAAGAGTGTGTAACATTATGTCCTCTCTATCATCACTCTATAAAAGCAAGAAATTTCTGTGTGTCAGTCTGTGGGTGTGTTTGTCACGTTTATAGGACATCATTATTATGTCACATAGACCACAGAGATCATAGGACGATTTGTCTTTATGATGTCACACATAGATTTGTCTATGTATCTATGTGCATAGGACACATAGACAAATGTGTCTTTATGATGTCACATAGACCACAGAGATCATAGGACGTCCTATGATGTCCTATGAAGTGTGACAGACACACAGACAGACACACACAGCATTGGGGGCCCAGCGGAGGTCCTGGAGCCTGTCATGTTGTCAAAATCCTTGGGTGCTGCTCAATGAAGAGGGAGAGAGAGGGAGCGGTCTGTCACGTTTACAGGACGGCCTATGATCTCTACCTGAACATCATAGGATGTCCTATGAACTCAGGCATCATAGGACGACTGGCGATCGTCTTTATGTCATATACAACAAACCTGCCTTCATGTCTTTATGATGTCATATACAGTGACAGACATCAGACAACATGTCTTTATGATGTCATATACATCAAGGCTGCCTTCATGTCTTTATGATGTCATATACAGTGAGTCCATGCCGGAAAGCCTCTTTTTGCTCAGATGTATTTTCATGATCGCTTCTCGGCCTTTTGGCTAAGATCAAGTGTAGAAATGTAGTAATGATCCTGTCCATGAACTGGAATTACAACACACCTATCCTTCAACCACTGGTCTCGAAGAAGAAGAAGAAGAAGAAGAAGAAGAAGAAGAAGACAAAGAAGAAGACGACGAAGAAGAAGAAGAAGACCCACCAGATGGAGAGCAATAGAATGATGACAACTGCGGCATGTCAAAAAAGATTCCATGAAGATGAAACACCTGAGGTTCCAGCAGTACATCGCACCCGTCTGAGACAGGAAGACACCCTTCACCAACATAGGGTACGACAGACTTTAAAGCACATTTCTAGGACATCATAGGACGGCCTATGATCTCTGCCTCATCATCATAGTGTGACGTATGAAGTCAGGCATCATAGAACGACTCGCCATGCCTACATGACGGCAAGTGTGTAACCCTGACAAATGCCAGTCTACACTACAAATGTGTAAAATGCCAAGCAAAGCACTGATTTTCTCCGGGTGCTCCAGTTTCTTGGTTTCTATGGGAATGCAAGGGTCTGCCTGATATCCTATGATGTCGGTGCTCATAGGACCATTTACTGGATGTCTACATGACGTCACATAAACGGAACTCTATATGACGTCAGATAAACCGTAAGGCTGCTGTTCCTATGATCCCAGAAGGATGTCTATATGACCTCATACAGAGCGCAGGTCATACAATAGGTCCTACAATAGGACACACTACTTTAAACCACACCCATTCGAAGCAGTACATCATGTCTGTGTGACACACAGATCACTGAATGAGTGCTGACATGCTTGCTTACACCCTTTCTTACACCTGCTTTCTATGGGCATACTTGGTTTCTATGGGCATGCACGGGTATGTATTTGTGCCCAATAATAAAAACATCCTTCTTAAGTAGTTTTCCTTTAATTGGGCTCACCTGGCAAACTAATTATGACAGGTGTCTGAGATTGATATCAGTGATCCAAAGAGCCCTGAGACACAATATCATCCATGAGTTTAAATGAAAAACAAAAAATTGAATGTTTATTTGCATAATAATTTGGAATGCAGTGTATAAAATATTGCACATCCCTACTCATAAGCCTAGGAAATTAAGCCTCCCCATCAGACTACATCCACCTATGAAACATGTAAGGGTTAACAATATGGTCCTACATTAATGTGTGGGAGGCGCTGTATGAGCCTGGTTTCTTGAAGCTCTCCAACTTCCTGTGGAGCCTCCTGGTGACTGTTGGCATCCATCTGCTGCTGGAGGACGGCCACCAGGGACTGGACAGATTCCACCAGCTTAATGCTCACATTCACACCTAAGTACACAAAGAGAAATCATTATCTTTAAGGCCCTGTCACACCTAGATGATTTAGGCAGCGTTTGCCAAACATATGAAAAATTTGGAGAATATGCTGGCGTACGTCGAATCAGTTATGGGCAAGTTTTGTATAAGTTAAGAGCACGCTGAAGCACGCTAGTAAACGTTGCTGTATGCCAAGGTCCTCTGAAAATTTTCAGCATGCTGAAAATTTTTTGACGTATCCAGCGTATACGTGGGCAAAATGTCCCACATATGTGGAGCATAATTGTAGGGAAATTATGCATTCGTTCACACACGTTACTTGTAAGCAATTCATAAGTAACTCATAAGTTGAAATACGTCAAGATAAATGTCTAGCGTACCCAAAACTTATTTCTAACATACTATATGAGTAACGCTCTTTGAACCGATGTGAAACTTGCTGCCAGGTCGATCACGTCCCCTCACCATGCGATGGTCTTTGGAGGGGAGAATCATCTCTGTTGAACAGAGATGATTTTTTGCACACCTAGGATTCATGGATAGGGAGACAATGGCAGTTTGGCATGACCGCACGATGCATAAATTATGATAAGCTATGCATAAGCTATGCATAAGTTCGACTATGGTTTGGCATAAGTTGTGAACGCCGGCAACACACTAAGTGTTCGTTGGTTTAAGTTATTTATGTTATCGAAACGTTTTATATAAGTTACTAATACGTTATGTATACGTCAAACTCGTTGTGTATATGCGATGCATAGGGCCAAAAGTGAAAATTTTGGCGTATGCCAGCGTTTTAGACCAATTTTTATACGTTTGGCAAACACTGCCTAAATTGTCAAGGTGTGACAGGGCCTTTAGATCAAAATGCGGCTGGAATTAGAAAGACTGCACACTGTAATCTAGCAAAATGCAGTACACAGGTCAATTTTAAAAAATTACAATATTGTCAATTTTTTAATTAAATTTATTTTTATAATTTAATCCCAAAAGAAACTTTAATATTTTCATATCCCTTATATGTAAAGGGAAATATTTCAAGCCTTTTTAAATTTTTTAATTTGATGATTTATATCTGATTTTCATCATAAATCTACTATCTCAAATTACTCTGCTGTTTTTCCAGCACCCTGAAGATCTTTGTTTATTACCTTCAGAATCACGGTTGGCTGTTGCTTGACTCTTTGTGGATATGGCTCTTTGTGGATGCTGTGGCAAACAGGAGACAGAGGACTGAGGTTTTGCAGCAGCAGCGGTGGGTTTACTCATCCTTGATGACCTGTAAGTCGATGCTGCTCTGCTGGCTGCTGTCCTGCCTCTCACAGGCACCACACTGGGTTTCCTCATCGGAGTCACAGAAGCATGAAAACCAGTGGAACCATGTGAGGCCAACTGGAAAAAAAGTGGGCATTATAAAGCTTAATTTATACTCAGAGGTGGATAGTAACTAGTTACAATCATTGAATTACATTTACTCAAGTAACCTTTTCCCAAAATTGTTCTTTTGAGAGTAGTTTTATTGCAGGGTACTTTTTACTCTGACTTGAGTACATTTTTGAAGCCTAAGGTCCCACCCTTAGTTACTTTTTTTTTCCACAATATCTTTATTGAACCTTTTTTTTTTTTTTTTAACAAACATGATACAAACAATCAAACACTAACACTAAAAGTACTACAAAAAAAAAAAAATGCACTAAAAACACCACCAACCACCAACAAAATCAAGTCTTCAACAATGCTCCTCTGTTTAGTCTAGACAATCCAATACATAAGTATACATATTATGTTCACCAGTTTGGAATTTACAAGGTCCACACACATCATTCACCTTCTTCTTCAAGAGTTATGTTTAAATTTTTTACATAATCAATAAAAGGTCTCCATATATTCTCAAACACAATTTCCTTTGATTTTAGTATATATGTTATTCTTTCTAATGGAAGGTTTGTTAACATCTGTCTTAACCACTGAGTCACATCTGGTCTATGAGTCTTTTTCCATAATAGTGCAATACATTTTTTGGCATTAAGCAAACTGAGGTCTATGAATGTTCTTTCACTTTTATTAAAATTATGCTTTTCTGGGTACAGACCCAACAAAAACAGTTTAGGATTCAATATGATTTGTTTTGAGATTATTTTTTCAATTGTTACCCTCACCTCTTCCCAAAACATTCTTATTAATCTACATTCCCATAAACAATGAAATAGGGTTCCTTTACTTTCCATGCATTTTGTGCATGTATCTGGTATATTTTTGTTATATCTATTTAACTCCTCCGGTGTAACATACATCCGCATTAACCATTTGAAATGTATCAATTTAAGGCGTGCATTTATTGATTTGGTTTGAGCTTCTGTACAAGCCAATTCCCATTGTTCCTCTGAAATTTCAATTTGCAGATCTTCTTTCCAGTAGTTTAATCTTTTCAGTGAATTTTCACTTGAAGATAGTGTCAATGAGTTATAAAACTCTGAAATAATACCCTTTCTTTTACTATCTTTCATCATCATTTTTTCCAAGGATGAATAAATAGGTCGAGTGAGAGCTTTATTTTGATTTGATCGAATAAAGTTTCTAAGTTGAAGATATTTAAAAAAATGTGTTCTATTGAGATTAAATTTGATCCTCAGCTCTTCAAAAGACATTATGTTGTCTGCACATGGCAAATATAAATCCTGAATCTTTTGTATCCCTTTTAAATTCCATACTTTAAATACAGCGTCCGCTCTCCCTGGTTTAAAATATTGATTACCCCATATTGGACTAAATTGTGACAATAACTGTGGTTCTTTTAAATAGTTTTTAGCTTCACACCATATTTTGATCATATGCTTTACAAATGGATTTTTAACTTGTTTTTGTAATTTTTTTGCCGAATCTGAGTATATGAATATGGGAAGAGGTAAAGGTAAATTGTATGATTCCATTTCAGTCCAGTGAGGGAGATCATTTGATGAAAAATAATATGTCATAGACCTCAGTTGTGCCGACCAATAATACAACATAAAATTTGGACATTTCAGACCTCCACGATCAAATGGTAAATATAATAAAGACAAACGTAATCTAGCCCTCCTGTTGTTCCATATAAATTCCACTAACTTTTTTTTTATTCTTGAGAATAGATCTAAAGGTGGTGATAAGGGAATGTATTGAAATAAATAAAGTATTTTAGGTAAAATATTACTTTTAAGTATATTGATTCTCCCGATCATCGACATTGGTAGTGACATCCATCTCTGAGTTAACTCACTGATATCTGACATTAAGGCTTCATAGTTGACACTGGCGACTGATTCTAGCTTAGGCATAATTTGGATTCCTAAATATTTAAACTGATTTACAACATTGAATTGATTTACCTCAGGGGCTGAGTAATTTCTCTGGGTCTCATTTAGCATTAATATTGAAGATTTAGTTTTATTTATTTTATATCCTGATATTTCCCCAAAATTCTTTATTAAATTCAACAAGGTTGGAATTGATTTTTTTAGATTCGACATAAACAAAATTATATCATCGGCGTACAGGGAGATTTTATGTTCTGTTGGTCCAACTTTAATTCCATATATTTGTGAATGTAAACGTATCGCTATCGCTAAAGGTTCAATTGCCATAGTAAACAGTAAAGGTGAAAGTGGACAGCCTTGTCGACATCCTCTATTGATTTTTATTGGTTTTGAAATATTGTTATTTGTTAGGATTTCTGCTGTAGCATTATTGTATATTATTTGAACCCATTTTATGAAATTATTTCCAAGTCCAAACCTTTGTAGGACTTCAAAAAGAAAGGGCCATTCAACTCTATCAAAGGCCTTTTCGGCGTCCAATGATAGGAGAGCTGTATCCGGTGCTTCTTTATTAAAATAAATAATATTAAATAGTCTTCTTACATTATGGAAGCCTTGTCTACCCTTTATAAAGCCATTCTGATCTCGATTAATAATATTTGGTAAAATTTCTTGTATTCGTCTTGCTAAAATTTTACAGATTATCTTAAGGTCGGCGTTTAATAGGCTTATTGGTCTCATATTTTCACATTTATTAGAGGGCTTACCTGGTTTTGGCAGCAGTATAATTAAGGCATTATTTATGTATGATGGTAAATTATTATTTTGAAATGCTTCTAAAACCATTTCCAAAAAAGGTTTTATTAATTTATTCTTAAATTTTTTATAAAGGTCAACTGGAAGACCATCTGGTCCTGCACTTTTTCCTGATTTCATATTATCAATGGCTAGCCCAACTTCTTCTTGACTAATTTTAGACTCCAATATCTCCCTGTTTTCATTTGGAATACACGGTATAGATAGTTCGTTCAAAAACCCATTTAGTTTTGTTAAATCAGGTTCATTTTTGGTATCATATAATTTTTCATAGTAATCTCTAAAGGCTCTATTAATTTCTAAAGGATCTATAACTACCTGTCCATTACTTATAATACTGGTAATTGGTGTTTTAATTTCCAATTGTTTAATCTGCCATGCTAATAATTTTCCTGATTTTTCACCTTGTTCATAAAAAGATTGTTTCAATCTTAGAAGACTCGAGGCAGCTCTATTCGCTGATTTTTTGTCGTATTCAGCTCTCAAAATCAGTAATTCATTCTCCAACCTTGGGTCACTTCCTGCATACACTTTTTCCTGAAGATTTTTTATTTTATGTTCCAATTTAGCTCTCTCCTCTCGAGTCTTCTTAGATTTTGATCCTGTATAACTAATAATATGTCCCCTAATAAAAGCTTTGAAAGCCTCCCACTTTACACATGCTGATGTTTGTGTAGTATTGATGTCAAAGAACTCGTCTATCTGTTTTTCTATATACTTGACAAATTCCTCATCCTGAAGCCATTTATGCTGAAATTGCCATCTACCTGATTCCTTTGTCAATTTTTTATCTACATATATTAGACAACAGGGTGCATGATCAGAGATCACGATGTTATCATAAAAGCAGTTTTGAATCTTGGACCTTAATTCTGTGGAAATCAAAAAATAATCAATACGTGAGAATGTCTTGTAGGTACTGGAATAACAAGAATAGGCTTTAACTTGTGGTTTCATTTCTCTCCATATATCTAACAATCTCAATTCTTTCATAAAATGATTAATAGTCATCCTACATCCAATGTGCGTACAATCCAGTCCTGTTGATCTATCCACACCTGGATTCAATGTACAATTAAAATCCCCTGCTATTATATGTTGCCCTGTAAGTGATGATAAGATGAGAAATAAATTAGCAAAGAACTTCTGATCATCTATATTGGGACCATATAAGTTCACAAGATTTATATTTTCTAATAGCAAAGAACCTTGAATGATTACATATCTTCCAAATTTGTCTCCAATTACATTTTTCACTTGAAAAGGAACTGATTTATGTATGAGAGTCATAACTCCCCTGGCTCGGGATGAAAATGAAGAGGTGAAAACACTTCCCTGCCATCTACTCCTAATTCTTTTAACATCCTCCTCTATCAGATGAGTTTCTTGTAAAAACACAATTCTTGAACCCATGTCCTTTATTTTATTCATAACTTGTTTAAGTTTTTTTAAATTTTGTAGACCTCTGCAATTCCATGAAGTTAAATTAAGATTAACACTTTGGTCCATGATCAATAGAGAGTTTGGGATTACCTTGCAGTGTAAACATGCTCATACAGAGAAGCAAAAACATGAGTGGTTGAACATTCATCCTACAAACTACACACAAACAAATTTCCCCTTCCCACACTTGTGGCAAACCCCCCAAAATCAAAAGAAAAATTCTGTCTCCCGATATAGCCATCGACCGTTCCACACCCACGGGGAACAGCCTAAGCCACTCCTTCTTCATCCTCCCAATCACCCTAACTCTACTGCTTTTAATGACGTAACATTAACTCTCCTCTGTAGTTTTCCAACTTAACTCCAAAATTTTTAACAACTTTGTACATCATAGTTTTTTTTTTGTTTTGTTTTGTTTTTGTTTTGTTTTTTTAATATATAATACAATCTATATTTTGTAAACTTACTATTTACTTCAAGTCAGTCAGATGCCTGTGCAAATGCTTAATTATTCTACCTTATATTTTGTTCATGCTTAGCTCCCACCAGTCTCTTCTTCTTCTTTGATCTTCTTGATGAACTCCTGCGCCTCCTCTGGGGTCTTGAAGATGTGGGTTCTGCCCTCATACGTGGTCAGCAGTCTCGCAGGATAGATTACACCATGACGAATCCCAAGGTTGCGCAGCTCCTTACGTATGGGATCAAACTGCTTCCTCAATTGTTGGATTCCTGTGGCCAAATCTGGGTAGAACCGCACCTGCTGGTCCTGGTGTTTAATCTCTCCTTTAGCACGTGCAGCGTTGAAGATCTTCATCCTGTCTCTGTTGCTAAGAAACTTCATAATTAAGGTCCTCGGCGGTCCCTTATCTCTCCGTGGGCCAATACGATGTGCTTTTTCCAGAACCACTGCTGATTGCAACTCCTCGCTGCCCAGCACCTCCGGAATCCACTTTTCCAGAAAGGAACATACGTCCCGACCTTCTAATTCCTCTGGAAGACCCACCAGCCTCAAATTATTCTGTCTCGACCGAGATTCCAAATCCAAAATATTATCTTCCAGAGATTTATTTTTTTTTTCCAAAGTGCGCACCTTTAATTGAAGACGGGTGACGTCATCTTCAGCACTAGCGAGACGGAGCTCCATCTGCGCCGTTCGTTCTACACAGTCACCCAATTCCTTTCTTATTCCTTCCAACGCTGTCATAATCCCATCAAATCTAGAGGAAAAGTCCGCTCTCATTGAACTCATGGCAGCCATCAGCGCATCTGCGCCATTCCCCGCAGAAATCGCACCGCCGCCAGCCTCCTCCGCCATATATGGAGCCTTGTTTGCTGCGTCACAGACCTGAAAGTCCGTTAATTTGGACTGTTTCGGCGGCTCGCTTTTTCCTTTTCCTGGTTTTCCAGCCTTAGGCTTCGCCGACATATCCTCGCTCAAATGCTGGGATACGTTCTGTCCCAAATGAGAGAGTTATTTGCCGATTTTTTTCTCCAGGAGCAGAGCAGAGCGAGACACGTCCGTCCTACGTGGCAGCCATAACCGGAAGTCCCACCCTTAGTTACTTTTGATTTTACATACGAGGTGTGTCGGAGAAGTAACGGGCTTGATGGGACTTGTCCACCTAGGTGTGCGTTTTCACACTTCCCATTAAGATAAGATGAACCTTTATTAGTCCCAAAATGGAGAAATTACAGGATTGCAGCAGCAAAGGGATAGCGGCACTCAGAGCAGTAATAAGTAAGACAATAAGATAGGAATTGGTTAGCCAAAGCAGTAAATACAGTTGTGCTCATAAGTTTACATACCCTGGTGGAATTTGTGATTTTTTGACCATTTTTCAGAGAATATCAATGATAAAACAAAAAACTTTTCTTTCACTCATAGTGGTTGGGTGAAGCCGTTTAGCTTCTTTTTAAATCATGACAACAGAAACTACCCAAATGACCCTGATCAAAAGTTTATATACCCTAGTTCTTTATACCGTGTATTGCTGCCTTTAACATCAATGACACCTTGAAGTCTTTTGTGGTAGTTGTGGATGAGGCACTTTATTTTCTCATGGTAAAGCTGCCCATTCTTCTTAGCAAAAAGCCTCCAGTTCCTGTAAATTCTTGGGCTGTCTTTCATGAACTGCACGCTTGAGGTCTCTCCAAAGTGGCTCAACGATATTGAGATCAGGAGACCGAGATGGCCACTCCAGAACCTTCATTTTTTTTTCTGCTGTAGCCAATGACAGGTTGACTTGGCCTTGTGTTTTGGATCATTGTCATGTTGGAATGTCTAAGTGCGTTCCATGCACAACTTCCAGGCTGATGAGTGCAAATTTTGAGTGGTTCCCTGTGCCTTTGTAACTCACACATCCCCAAAACATCAGTGATCCACCTCCGTGTTTCACAGTAGGGATGGTGGACTTTTCATCACCGGCCTTGTTGACTCCTCTCCAAATGTAGCTTTTATGGTTGTGGCCAAAAAGTTCAATTTTGGTCTCATCACTCCAAACAACTTTGTTCCAGTAGTTCTGGGGCTTGTCTCTGTGCTGTTTGGCGTATTGTGAGTGAGCTGCTTTGTGGCATTGGTGTAGTAATGGCTTTCTTCTCGACCATGCAGCCCATTTTTCTTGAAGTGTCTCCTTACTGTGCATCTTGAAACAGCTACACCACTTTTTTTTTTTTTTCCAGAGTGTCCTGTATATCAGCTGAAGTTATTTGAGGGTTTTTCTTTGCATCCTGAACAATTTTCCTGGCAGTTGTGGCTGAAATTTTTGTTGGTCTTCCTGACCGTGGCTTGGTTTCTACAGACTTTCTCATTTTCCACTTCTTAATTAGAGTTTGAACACTGCTGATTGACATTCTCAATTCCTTGGATATCTTTTTATATCCTTTTCCTGTTTTATAAAGTTCAACTATCTTCTCCTGAAGGCCCTTTGATAATGTTTTTTGCTTTCCCCATGGCTCGGAATCCAGAAACATCAGTCTGGATAAAACATTCAGGGGTCTGTCAGGAGCCCAGAAATTCAGTGACTTTTTATACACACACACTAATTACAAGTGAACAGACCACAGGTGAGGATGGTTAGCTTTAGTAGCCATTTAAACCCGTGTGTGTCAACATGTGTGGATATTATCAGGCCAAAAGTTCGAGGGGATGTAAACTTTTGATCAGGGTCATTTGAGTAGTTTCTGTTATCATTGTGATTTAAAAAGGGCAAACACAATTGGTTGACAATAAATGGCTTCACCCAACAACTAACTATGAGTGAAAGAAAAGTTTTTGTATTATAATTCATATTTCCTGAAAAATTGCCAAAAAAAAAATCATAAATTCCGCCATGGTATGTAAACTTATGAGCACAACTGTAACAGTACGCACGTCATTGTATGAATTCATTAATACCACATACTATCCAGAGCTGTGTATATACAAAACTCTATAAGCAGCATAGTCTTTATTTTAAATAGCAAATTGCCGTTGCGGCCCTCAGCCACTTCTATTTTAGTCGAAGATGAGCAAAATAGCTCTTTGGTTGGCAAAGGCTGCAGACCCCTGACTTAGGCGGTACTGCATTGAAAACCAACATCATTCTGTAAAGGATATTACCACATGGGCTCAGGAACACTTCAGAAAATCACTGTCAGTTAACGCAGTCTGTAGCTGCATCTACAAGTGCAAGTTAAAATGCTACTATGCAAAGCAAAAGCGATATATCAACATCACCCAGAAACAGCACCGGTTGCTCTGGGCCCAAGCGCATCTGAGATGGGCTGACGTAAAGTGTTGTGTGTTCTGACGAGTCCACATTTCAAACTGTTTGTGGAAATCAGGGACGTTGTGTCCTCAAGTCTACAGTATAGAGGAAAAGGAACATCCAGATTGTTATCAGCATTAAAGACACACTCCAGTGGATATAAAGCCCCTATAAAAAGAAATCTACATCATCTAAAATGGTATCTTATGCCCTTTTCTACAAAAAAAATCTTTCCATTGTCCTAGTTTTATGTCAAAAATCTTCACTTTTCTTCCTCCTTCAAACGCAAGCATCTGTGAATAGGCCCACTTCCATCCCACAAGGTTAATGGTGGCTAGCCCTACATTAAACAACATAAATCCTGTTATAAAAAGCCTTATTGGTAGAAGGACATGCCCAGTCGTATGCACAGTGGCCCAGGATAATGACTGAAACTGCATCGGTCCTTAAAAGCAGTTTAATGGTAAAACCCATCTTAATTTGAGTCATGTTTTCAAAGTAGCTTGTTTGAAAAAATGCTCACTGGCCCTGGTGGCTAATTTCAGTCATGCCAGACAGTTCTTAATCCTGATTGTTTCAACACTACGGAACTGTTACAGTGACATCACCATTCTCAGTCTAAACTTGCCTTTTTCCAAGGGGAGCATAACTGAAATTTCACAACAAAAAAAACACAGATATGAGTGATTCGAGTGATTTCACGCTTGAGATGTCTTGTAAGTCATAGAAAACATGTTACAGACAAGTTAACAAGACAAAAAACTCCATTTTTGGCAGAGCGTCACTTTAAGTTGAAAAGCCAGCACCTGTGATGGTATGGAGGTGTGTTAGTGCCCATGGCATGGGTAGCTTGCACATCTGTGAAGGCACCATTAATGATGAACGGTACATACAAGTTTTGGAGCAACGAATGCTGCCGTCCAAGCAACGTCTTTTTCAGGGACGTCCCTGCTTATTTCAGCAAGACAATGCCAAGCCACATTCTGCACGTATTACAACAGCATGGCTTCGTAGTAAACGAGTGTGGGTACTAGAATGGCCTGCCTGCAGTCCAGATCCATCTCCCATTCAAAACGTGTTGCATTACAACAAGGACCCCAAACTGTTAATCCACTGAAGTCGTACATCAAGCAAGAATGCTTCCTAAACACTTACTGAGTGTTGTTAAAAGGAAGGGTGATGTAATGCAGTGGTAAACATGGCCCCGTACCTGCTTTTTTGGAACATGTGGCAGGAATCAAATTCAAAATGAGTGAACATTTGCAAAAAACAGATAGTTTATCAGTTTGAACATTAAATATCTTGTCTTTGTAGTGTATTCAATTGAATATATGTAGGCTGAAGAAATTTTACATCATTGTATTTTGTTTTTAATTTATGTTTTACCAAATGTTCCAACTTCACCAGAATTGGGGTTGTACATGGTTGATTTTCTTCAGACTAACAGACTTAAAAGAAAAGCCTCCTGGACAGGTGAGAAAAGTTCCAAATGTACAAGAAGAAAAAGCAGCAGATTTACAGTATATATGAAAAATGTTAACTTTATGAACAAAAAGTTTGTGGAAAAAAATTCATAGATTTATCACAAAAAGTTGAAAAAATTAAGAAAAAGGTTAAATATATTTTAAATTAAAAATCGTTCATTTATAAGGGGAAAAAACACAAATTTATTAGAAAAAAAATTTACCAAAAAAAAAATGTCACAAATCTCAACTTGTCAAACAAGTTTGACAATAAAAAGGTCCACAATTTAGTTTAAAAAATAGGTGGTAACTTTATAAGAAAAAGCAATATACAAATAAAAAAAAAAACCACGACTCAAAATGGTGAGAGTAAAGTTAGGACTCAATATTTAAAGAAACGCTTTCCGTAGATACTTTCTTATTCTTCAAATAATTTCTTTGGTGACTACAGACACTTGTACTTTCAGAAGGTAATACATCTTTTACTTGAGTACAATTTCTGGCTAATCTTCTCACTTCTGTTTATATTCCTGTACATTTCTCTCCTATTCTGACGTTGTTTGGAGGCGTTTACTGTACTAACTTTACATTTTTTTTCCCCCTCACCGGCTGTTTCCTAGTTTTGCTAGTGTGCAATGCCGTGTCATAAGCAGCTTTGTCGTGATCCTGCATCAGCCTTTCCACTTCCTTCCTGATGCTCCTTGTGAAGTTGTGGTTGGAAGGGTCTGGAGAGATGGATCCATGACCAGCCGGACCGCTGACTCCTCTTTTCCCTGCAACAGGACCAGTCTTTCCTCTTTCAAGCAACTCTGTGTCAGCTGCCTCTCGTAAAGTCCTTTCTGGAGGTTGGGATGTCTTTCTCTGATTGTGTTTCACAGCACTGCAGATAGGTCAAGGCACGTTTAAAACACAAGTTTTAAATTAAGAAGAAAAAACACTGCAGATTTCATTACTTAGGAGTTGCAAAACGGAGAATATCCCTTTGAATCTTTGAACCCTGAATTCTTCTGATTATCTTGTTCTAACATGGTATCTGCAGCTTTAAGAAAGTCAAATTTAGGACTCCTCAAAATCTTTTTAAGGCCATTTTATCAAATTTAAGACCTTACAATTGTGAAATGGCAAAAAGTCTGTGACCACACTGCATTTAGATTTGTTTAAGTATTTACTGGAACTGAAATTACTGCAAGTTTGGGTCAATAATCCAGTTTACATTAATGCTGGGCCTCCACAGGATCCATGTTGTTACTGGATAATTAAGTTATTCAAATAAAATACATGAAACCAGACGCTAGCATTACATCCAAAACTCACAGCTTAAGAGGAAAAAGTCACAAATTTATGTGGTATAAAAGAGCCAATTTTAAAAGAAAAAGTTGTAAATTTACGAGAAAAAAAAGATTTACATTTAGGAGAAAAACTGTAAATTTATGAGAAAAAGTTGCAAATTTGGAAGAAAAAGCTGCAAAAAAAAAGTTTAAAAAAATTTGCAAGAAAGAGTCACAAATTTATAAGGATAATTTAGCAAATTCACAGGAAATTCACAAGTGTACAAGAAGGAAGTTGCAAATGTACAAGAAAAAGGTCACAGATTTGCAAGAAAAAAGTTTCAAATTTATCAGAAAAAAAAATAAATGTGAAAATTCTCTGCTATTTAAGCTGGGTTCACACTATAATGTTTGGACCAACCTTTACTGACATTTTGAAAAATCAGAGAAATCAGTCCAAACGTTGGTGAAATTACGTTTTTGAGCACACCAACTTTTACAAACTTTTGCTAGCATTTGCCAGCGTTGCCAAACTTTTGCCAACTTAGGCTAGCATATGTGGAGCAGTTGCCAACTTAGGTTAACTTAAGCAAACGAATGCTCAACGCAGTTCAGCTGACATCAGCGTCAGGTGACGCTCATATAAAGATCAGCGTTTGTGGAGGCTTCCTGCCATCCTGGACCTGCTTTTTTTGGGTGGATTCACACTACAACGTTTTGACCAACTTTTTCTCATGTTTTGGCAAACGTCTGGCTCTGCTGGCAAAAGTTGATAAAAGTTAGTGATAGTTGGCGTTTGTTGGCAAACGCTGGCGGAAGTTGTATTTGTTGAGAATTTTCAGCATGCTGAAAATCTGCCGACATTTGGAAATAAACGTTGGAGAAAGTTGTCCTCAATTTGCAAAAGTTCCTGAGTGCTGGGCTGTTATGCAGAGTTCACCTAAGTCAGCCTAAGTTCAGCTCCATTGGCAAACGTTGACTGAAATGCTGGTGAAAACAGATCAAATCAGATTAAACAGATTAAATCAAAACTCAGTTCAGACATGCAGGAACGAAAGAGAAATAGAGAAGGGGGAGTTAAAAAAAGAAAATATACGTATATGTAAGAGGACAATGTACAGTATTTCTGTGGTGATAACATGGCGTGTATGACATGTTTTAAATTTTTTTAATCTATGGGAAATATATAAAACGGGCATTTGATTAGTTTTGGTTGTATGTGGGTTTGTTTGCAGGTGATAGGTGTGGTAGCGTGGGTGGTTTTGTGTCTTTGCAGTTTTATTTTTCTACCACTAGGCTGTGCTGTTGTGCAAACGTGTCTTGTCAGTATGGATTACTGGTTGCCTTGGAAACAACAGCAGTTTTTTTTTTGCTGTCTGAAAAAACATTTTCTTGGTCCGTGGAATAAAGGTTTTTTGTGATATTTTCAGTCATAGTCTGTCTGTCTACTCTCTGCCTGCAACATAATATATATGATCTCCCAAAAATGTGACAGCCCAAAAGAAAAAAAAAAAAACTCCTCTTACTGTTCTTAATTTTCTGCTCCGTGTGTAATTATTCTCCAGGATTTATTGGTTCACTTCCATGGTGGGGAATCAAACAGCACTGATGTGGTGTCAAAAGGTAAATGACATTTAACAGGATTTTATGCTATTTTAATGGAGAGAGTTATAACAGTCAAAACTATAATCACCCATCATTTTATTTATATGATGATTCACAAAACAGTTTTTTTTATTCCATCCACATTCACGTTGCAGGCTTAGTGTTGGAGTCTAGCATTATTTTATTATTTTTTAGATGAATGGATGAATGAATGAACACGGGAAAATGGTATGCAGAAGTAACTACATAGGAATATCAAATGAAAATAAATACTGAAACGTATGCCCAAGGGAGATGTGTTCACTCCAGAAGCAGAGCAGCAGGAAGCCTCCACAAACACTGATCTTTATATGAGCATCGCCTGACGCTGATGTCAGCTGATCTGCGCTGAGTATCTATCCATCCATCCATCTTCTTCTGCTTAATCCTTTTCGGGTCGCGGTGGGGTTGGAGCCTATCCCAGCATCTTTGGGCGAGAGGCAGGGTATACCCTGGACAGATCGCCAGTCCATTGCAGGGCCAACACAGAGAGACAGACAACCATTCACTCTCACAGTCATACCTAAGGACAATTTAGAATCCCCAGTTTGATGCCAATTAACCTAATTTGCATGTTTTTGGCATATGGGAGGAAACCAGAGAAATCCTGGAGTAAACCCACGCAGACACAGGGAGAACATGCAAATTTCACACAGATCACTGTTGGTCGGGGGCTGGGATCGAACCCAGAATCCCCCGGCCAAGGGCGAGTTGCTGTGCTGCCGCAGTGCTAACCACTCCGCCACCGCACTGCCCTGCGCTGAGTATTTCTCTGATTTTTCAAAACATCTGTACAAGTCGGTCCAAATGCTATAGAGTGAACCCAGCTTTAACTTAGGCTGACTTGGGTGAACTCTGCATAACTTAGCCCAGCGCTCAGGAACTTTTACAAACTGAGCATAGCTTTCACCAATGTGTATTTCCAAACGTCGGTAAATTTTCAGCAGGATGAAAATTTTCAAAGAACACAACTTTTGCCAGCATTTGCCAACAAACACTAGCAATCATTAACTTTTGCCAGCAGAGCCAGACGTTTGCCAAAACGTCAGTAAAAGTTGGTCCAAACGTTGTCGTGTGAATCCAGCTTTAACAGCACTTAGGAAATAGTTTTTAGGGAAAAAAAAAAAAATTATGGGAGGCTCATAATTCTGTCCTCAACTGTAAATTTGCAACATTCGCATGGATGCTGGTTCATTTTTTTTTCCTGGTCATTTAGACAATGACCCAAGTTTATTTTTAAATGTTTTTGTCGAGAGGTGAGATAATTTTTTTTTTTTTTTTACTCATTTTAAAGGGTTTGAACCCTTCCCCCAAACACAATGTTGCACAGGGACCCCAAAGAGCTAGAAACGACCCAGCTGAAGAACTAACCTGACAGGCTGGAGGGTGAAGCCTCGAATATCCTCTCTCTTGGGTCGGATGGGCCTCATCAGCTCCTCAGCAGTGGGTAGGTCTATACAGACAGACATTTCAGTCCTATATTAAAGGTTTTCCAGGAAAGTATACAGTTTCAAGAAAAAGTATATGAACCCTTTGGAATTACCTGTTTTTCTGCATTAATTGGCCATAAAATGTAATAGGAGAAAAACACAGCGTGCTTGACCTAATACCACATTAGCAATTATAACATTTCATGTCTTTATTGCACACATCCATTAAACATTGACAGTTCTGGTAGAAAACGTAAGTGAACCCTTGGATTTAATCACTGGTTGAACCCTCTTTGGCAACAGTAACCTTCAACAAATGCTCCCGGTATCTGCTGATCAGACCTGTACAACGTTCAGGAGAATTTTTGGACCATTTTTCCTTCCAGAACTTTTTGAGTTTGCTATTAACAGGAAACATCTGCTGATGTAAACCATGCCTCACAAAAAAAAAAAAAAAAAAAAAAAAAAAAGAAAGATCTTTGGAGACCTAAAATCAAGAATAGGCAATTTGCATAAAACTGGAAAGGGTTACAAAGTCATCTCAAAGACTTAAGGTATTCACCAGTCCACAGTTAGACAAACTGTCTATAAATGGAGATGAACTGGTACTGTGACTACTCTCGCTAGAAGTGGGCACCCAGCCAAGTTCATTCTAAAAGCATGGACTAGTTAACATCTCCGCTCATGACTCTACCACACACAAATCACTGGACAGGCATGGTGTCCATGGCAAGACACTATGGAAGAAGCCTCTGCTTTCCAAAAAACATCACTGCATACCTGAAGTTTGCCAAAGAGCACTTTGACACTCCACAACATTATTGAAAAAATATTTTGTGAACCAATTAAACTAAGGTTGAATTGTTCATTCAGACCATGCAGTGCCATGTATGGTGTAAAAATGAAAACATCATCCCAATGAAGGAGTGGAAAGAGCACCGTGATTTGGGCGTGCACTGCTGCCTCAAGGCCTGAACTGCTTGACATCATCGAGCGGAAAATTAATTCTCAAGTTTATCATGGTATCCTACAGAATATTGTCAGAATGTCTGTCCACCAGCTGAAGCTCAGGAGAAGCTGGGTGATGCAGCAGGACAACAAGCCTACAACTACTGTACATCTTTTATAGTGGCCCAGTGAAAGCCCAGACCTGAATTCAATAGAGATGCTGTGGAATAACCTCAAGAGAGACATTTATACCACACATCCGAAGAATATGGCTGAGCTGAAGCAGTTCTGTAAGGAAGAATGGTCCAAAATTCCTCTTGAACATTGTACAGGTCTGATCAGTAGTTACCAAAAGCATTTATTGGAGGTTATTGCTGCCGAAGGAGGTTCAACCAGTTATTAAATCCAAGGGTTCACTTACTTTTTTCCACCAGCACTGTGAATGTTTAATGGATGTGTGCAATAAGGACATGAAATATTATTACAGTGATCCCTCACTTATCGCGGTTAATGGGTTCCAGAACCGACCGCGAAAAGTGAAAAACCGCGAAGTAGCGTCACCCCTAATGACGTCACCCATAAATAATACGTACGTTCATTCTCTCACTCTCTCTCTCATATGATACGTGTGTGTGTGTGTGTAAGTGTACATACATACGTAGATGTAAATAAAGTGTACATAAATATGTTTTTAGAACTCTTTTATTCTTATAACAAGATACGTAACTCAAGATGAAGATGATTTACTGCACAGGTTAATGAGAGCTTTACTGCTCCTCAGGTGACGCCTCATCGTCAGGTGCTAGAGGCGCAGCATCATCGAGGGCAGCTTCCGATAGAGCTGGAGAAGCTGCAGGAGGCGGCGTAGTGGCTCGACGGGAAGACTATTTCGCACAAAATGGCACAAGAGAACAGCAAAAAGTTCCACGCGGCGAGACTAAGCAACACAAGCGATAAAGAGCAATGAATGCGGTCTTCCTTCGCTGCATGGGCGTTCGGCAGGGAGAGAAGGTGGGTGAAACGTCTCGGCCAATCAGCTTGCGGGGTGAAACGTCTCGGCCAATCAGCTTGCGGGGTGAAACATCTCGGCCAATCAGCTTGCGGGGTGAAACGTCTCGGCCAATCAGCTTGCGAGATTTCTGAGCCTAGCCAACACGAGAACAGCGAACAGAGAGGTGGATTTTTGAGTTGTGCGGGCTCTCCGTGTTGATACCTGATGGTCTAATGTAGTCTTCCTGCCTTCTGCTAGCGCCCGCCCATTATTTCTCAATTTTGAATTTTTGATGAGTATTTTTGAAAAATCTGCGATGCACTGAGGGCGCGAAAGGTGAAGCGCGAAGTAGCGAGGGATCACTGTATTGTTGGTGTGGTATTAGGTTACACCCCCTTTATAAAGGGGTGGAGATCACTGAGACCATGAGAGATCTGGCTAATTTTTGATCCATCAATGATCTGAGTCACTGACTCAGACCAAAACACACAAGGATCTGCCAAATGATACCAAAGATCAAAAATTGGCCCAATCTCGCAATGATCTCCATGCTGTGTAAAGGGGCTCTTAAACACATTGTGTTTGTTGGGACTTGAGGTGCATTCACACTAAACGCGAACAGGTGAATTTTTTGTGCAGCATAATTACATTATACTGTAAATCAATGTAAACATGCCAACAGACAGGAATAGTGAGATGCAGACAGGCGAAGTTGTCTTTAAAACTTCTGCAGCTGTGTTCAACCTGCTGTGGAAATTCCCAAACTAACGTCATGCTTAGGTTTACATTATCCAACCTGAAAATGTCGTCTCAAGCCTCCAAAACTTCACAGATGATGGGTGTTTATGTTGCTAGCTTGCTAGGACGTCCGCGGCCGGAAACCGTGGTTTTTTTTTTTTTTTGGTTTTTTTTTCCCGGTTCCGGTTCCGCCGGACCGGCGGCGCCACACGAGTGGGCTGCCTGTTGCAACAGCCTTTTTTTTTATCTTCCTTCTTCTTTCTACACCTTTCACTCTGTATATATATCACGGACGCACGGATCGCCCCGGGGGTCTCCCGGGTCGGCGGACGGAGCCACGGTTTGCAGCGGGAGATGTTACAGCGGGGAGGAGCTAGTGCTAGCCGCCGCCCGGTGCCAATGGGAAACTCGACATACCGGGAGCTGTAGCGAAAACGACGCGGGTGCCGGGCTGGAGTTTAGGCGGCGTGAAAGAAATATAAGACAGAATAATAAAGAGCGATGGCAAGAACCAAGCAGACCGCCCGTAAGATCTACTGGAGGAAGAAGCCCCCCCCCCCCCCCCCCCAGGGCTGCTCGGAGAGGCGCTCCGGCCACCGGCAGAGTGAAGAAGCGTCGCCGTTACAGGCCCGTGGCTCTGAGAGAGATCCGTCGCTGCCAGAGATCCAAGGAGCTGCTCATCCGCAAGCTGCCCGCCCAGCGCCTGGCGAGGGAGATCGCTCAGGACTTCAAGACCGTCCTGCGTTTCCTGAGCTTCGCCGTCGTGGCTCTGCAGGAGACCAGCGAGGCCCACCTGATGGTCTCTTCTTCGCTAAGGGGGTCACTATCATGCCCAAAGACTTCCTGCTGGCCCGCCGCATCCGCGGAGAGAGAGCTTAGACTTTCTGCTGCACATTCACCAGCCATAATGCTCTGCACTGTGTGTCTATATACAGTATATACATTTATAGTAATATGGACATATGTTTACTAGATGTTGTTTTTTCTTGCCTTCTGATTGTTGCTCTGAGTGTTGCTATCCCTGTGCTGTTGCAATCCTGGAATTTCCCCATTGTGGGACTAATAAAGGCTTATCTTATCTTATCTTATCTTAAATAATTCCAAAATCCTGATTCAGCTGAAGAGTTACCGGTCCTCCTGTCTCCCGGTGAGTGAGTTTCATTTTCTAACTAGTTTACTCTTCAATGGTGATAATTTTACTCCGCTGACAGCAGAATCTCAAAGCTAGCTAGCTAGCTGCTAGCGGACGTGAATGCGCGACCATGCAAATTCGCGCATACTCGCATCTTCCCATTCAATTTGTATGGATTTGCACCGCCCGTTCACGTTTGGTGTGAACACACCTTAAGATGTAGATCAGATCACATTTTATGACCAATTAATGCAGAAAACCAGGAAATTCCAAAGGGTCCATAGATTTTTTTCTTGCCACTATATGAAATGGCCAGAGAGCCATCTGTGGTTTAAGGACCAGGACATCAAGATCTGACCTGACTCATAGGTTGAAGCAGGCTGAAGAGACTGATGGCCATGATGAGGAGGGGAGAAAGGAGTGGCAGGTCTGATGATTCTTTCTTTCTCCTCTACAGACGAGGAACCCTCCACAGTGTGGATCTGTCTGTAGGCCTCCTGAAGAGCCTCCACCTCTGACCCTCCACTTTGCTCGTATGACTGGCCTGTACATAAAACCCAATACAGTGTTATCTCCATCACAAGATTTCTTTATTGCCATTTAGTATGTACGCTTGCACATAAAAAACAAAATTATGATTCCCCAGTATAACACAGTACCACAATATGCATAGAAAATAAGTTTAAAAACAACAGCATAGATAAATAAAATATAACAATAGGGCAATTGTATTAAAATTAGTCTTGTCTAGTTATTCACTGGAACTGAAAATACTGCAAATTTTGGATTGTCAATCCAGCTCATGTTAAATTTGGAATAGATGAATACGGTAGGTGTTACTACTACATAATTAAGTTTAGGGTTGCAGCCATCGATTACTTGATTAATTAGTGAAACTTTTTGTCTTTTTTTTTTCTTTCGATTGAAGCCCTTTTGACCAAAATCTAGCTGTTTATGTATAAGCAAACTTGCACTTACTGATCTGTGCTGAACCTTCTTCCCTAAAGAGTGGAAACAGCAAGATTTTGGTCAAAAGGGCTTCAATCAAAAGAAGAAAGACACAAAAAGCTTATCCGATTAATTGAGTAACTGATAGCTACAGCCGTAATTAAGTTATTCAAGTAAAATACTCTACCTCCACAAAAAAGTTGCAACTTAAGGGAAGAAATGTCACACATTTACAAGTACATCTCAAAAAATTAGAATATCATGAAAAAGTTCAATATTTTTTGTCACTCATTTCAGAAAGTGAAACCCATATATTATATAGATTCATTACACAGAGAGTTTTTTTTTTTTGTTACTTATTTGTACCCGTAGGTAGACTTGGTTTGCAGTCTGGTGACAAGCCACCGGCTGCTGGTCGCTGCGTGCGCGAGCGCCCTAAACCTACATGTTTTGGTGTGCGGGAGGAAACCGGAGAAATCCCGGAGTAAACCCGCGCAACACGGGGAGAACATGCAAACTCCACACAGCTCACTGTTGGTCGGGGGCTGGGATCGAACCCACGATCCCCGCGATCGAGGGTAAAACTGTGCTGCCACAGTGCTAAACCACTGCGCCACCGTGCAGCCAAGAGTGATATATTTCAAGTGTTTATTTATTTTAATTTTGATGATTATGGCTTACAGCCCATGAAAACCCCAAATTCAGTTTCTCAAAAAAAATTGAATATTACATAAAATTAATTTAAAAAAAAGTTTTTTAATACAAATGAGAACCGACTGAAAAGTATGTCCATGTACACACTCAGTACTTAGTCGGGGCTCCTTTTGGATTAATTACTGTATCAGTGTGGCGTGGCATGAAGGTGATCAGCCTGTGGCACTGCTGAGGTGTTATGAAGGTCCAGGTTGTTTTGATAGTGACCTTCAGCTCGTCTGCATTGTTGGGTTTGGTGTCTCTCATCTTCCTCTTGACAATACTCCATAGTTTCTCTATGGGGTTTAGGTGAGGAGAGTTTGCTGGCCAATCAAACACAGTGATGCCATGGTCATTAAACCAGGTTTTGATACTTTTGGTAGTGTGTGTGTGTGTGTGGGGGGGGGGGGGTACCAAGTCCTGCTGGAAAATGAAATCAGCTTCTTCATAAAGCTTGTTAGCAGAGGGAAGCATGAAGTGCTCTAAAATTTCCTGGTACACAACTGCGCTGACTTTGGTCTTGATAAAACACAGTGGACAAACACCAGCAGATGGCCTCTGTTCAGATAAAAGTAAATTTTGCATTTCATTTGGAAATCAAAGACCCAGAGTCTCGAGAAAGAGTGGAGAGGCACAGAATCTAAGTTGCTTGAGGTTTAGTGTGAAGTTTCTACAGTCAGTGATGATTTGAGGAACGATGCCACCTGCTGGTGTTGGTCCACTGTGTTTAATCAAGACCAAAGTCAGCGCAGTCGTCTGCCAGGAAATTTTAGAGCACTTCATGCTTCCCTCTGGTAACAAGCTTTATGGAGAAGCTGATTTCATTTTCCAGCAGGACTTGCCCCCCCCCCCCCCCCACATTGCTTAAAGTATCAAAACCTGGTTTAATGACCATGGCATCACTGGGTTTGATTGGCCAGCAAACTCTCCTCACCTAAACCCCATGGAGAATCTATGGAGTATTGTCAAGGGGAAGATGAGAGGCACCAGACCCGACAATAAAGACGAGCTGAAGGTCACTATCAAAGCAACCTGGACCTTCATAACACCTCAGCAGTGCCACAGGCTGATCACCTCCATGCCACGCCACATTGATACAGTAATTAATCCAAAAGGAGCCCTGACCAACTATTGAGTGTGTACATGAACATACTTTTCAGTCAGTCCTCATTTGTATTAAAAAACAATTTTTAAAAAAATTAATTTTATGTAATATTCAAATTTTTTGAGAAACTGAATTTGGGGTTTTCATGGGCTGTAAGCCATAATCATCAAAATTAAAATAAATAAACACTTTAAAAATTTCACTTTCTGTGTAATGAATCTATATAATATATGGGTTTCACTTTCTGAAATGAGTGACAAAAAATATTGAACTTTTTCATGATATTCTAATTTTTTGAGATGTACCTGTAAGAGGAAATAAATGCAATTTTAGAAAGAAAAAAGTCACAAATATACATGAAAAATACTGGCAGCTGCCAGTGACACCCCTCAGCCTCTTTCTTTGTTGTTGAGCTGTAGTTTGAATGGCATTTTGACCTTGACCTTGCAATTCCAAAAGCATGGTGATAGTTCAGGGTCACACATTGAGCCTATGTACAGTTTGGTGACCCTACTTTTACTTGTTCTATAGTAATAGGACATAGGGAATGCTAACCTTGACCTCTTGACCCCAAACCCATAGTCAGAGGTCAGAGTCTTAGAAGTCCAAGATTCGTCTTGGATACGATTATATCGATTTGAAAAGGCTGTATCATTTCTTTCTGTAGTTATCGTGTTTACAAGATGTAGGGAAAAAAACTGACCTCTGACCTTGACCAAAAGGTCAGAGGTCAGTTTTTGGATGAAAAAGGTCAGAGATCATCCAAAGTCGATACAACTATGGTATCAACTTGAAAAGGCTATGTTATTTCTTTCTCTACATATTGTGTTCACAAGGTAGGTGCTGACGGTGCCGACACTGCTGCCAATGCCGCTCCACCTGGT
Organism: Pholidichthys leucotaenia; assembly: GCA_020510985.1. Classification (NCBI taxonomy): domain Eukaryota; kingdom Metazoa; phylum Chordata; class Actinopteri; order Cichliformes; family Pholidichthyidae; genus Pholidichthys; species Pholidichthys leucotaenia. The sequence goes on along the minus strand of CM035836.1, from coordinate 295,504,300 downwards.
GGGGTGATGCCAATAACCATTCAGCCTTTTAGAGGCTGTGGGGTAAAAACGGTCAAAATTTAAATGAAAAAAAGCCAAATTTTTTGGGAAAAAAAGTCAGAAATTCGTGTAAAAAAAAGCTGCAAATTACAAGGGAAAGAAATCACAAATTTAGAAGGAGAAAAGTCACAAATCTGTGTGAGGAAAAAATGTACAAATTTATATGAAAAAAATTGCAGAATTACATGCAAAAAAATACTTTTTTTTTTTTTAGGAAAAATGTTGCAAATTTACTGGGGAAAAAGTCAGAAACTTAAAAAAAGTGATGCAAAAGAAAATGTAGCAAATTTATAAGAAAATAGTTGCAAATTTAAGTTAAAAAAAGTTTAAAATTTCAGGAAAAAAATCAAATTGATTGAAAGCGATGTTTAGACGGGATCACAAGGTTCATTCTTGTCACGGATCAAATTATTAGTTCTTGCAGCAGCACTTCAATTACTGGATGAATTAATTTAAGAGTTTTTAAGGAATCATGGACACCCTGGAAAGATGCACGTTATTTTTTGTATCTTAATAATGATAAGCTGGTTGTTCATTTTTTCTGCTGTTACCATTAGCCATAGTTGCACTCACAAACTAAACTGAAAAGTGACAAAAAGCTTTTACCATGTTATAATTTTTCACACCCTAAATGAGTAAATTCTGTGAAATCTGTGCCACTTATTGTAACTAAATCCAACTAAAACCAAACACAATTTAAAATATTTTGACACTATTTAAGGTCTTTTATTAATAAATGAGAAACTCAGGCATTTTAAAACTCAGACACCTTGTCTTGTGTGTGTCTCACCTTTGTTGGCTGACGCCGTCATCTCCTTCCCTCTGTCCTCTCCACCAGTGTCATGCACTGAATCATAGAGAGAAACTGAGACAATATTTAGGTTAGCGCAACGTTCCTTCAGAAACATGGGCAAACAGCTCTTCAGAATTTTTTCCCTTGAACAGTTCTTTAAAAATTGTAAGTTTTGATACATTTTCTGCCAACCTGCTATCTGCTACCAATACCTACAATCTCTGATGCAGCACCTGAATTTTTCCCTTTGGGAAACAAAGTGTTGGAATATTTAAACCAATAACTATGGAGACCTTTGAATGAGAAGATGGAACTGAGCTTTAGCAATGGTTGATGTAATCAGATTCTTAGTTAATTAGAATATATCATACCTTTGGCAAGAGCTGGAGGCACTTTAAACATCTAAAAAAACAAAGAAAAACATCAATTAGTGAACAATGTGAAAACAATTTTGTCATAATCAATTTCAGAGCCCTATTATCTTTGTTGGCATTTCTACTTTATTATACCCCATGCAACAAAGGTGTGGAGGATATAATGTTTTTGACCCTTCAGTTCATTGGACATTTTATGTTGTCACCAGTATAACTTCTCCATTTCTGATCAGATTGACTTCAAATTTATATAAAAGATTTAGCTCATCAATGCCTTAGATAAAATCAACTTTGAGATAATTCTAATGAGGGGATACGTGGGGTATGTGAACTTGCTCACTAAGGATCTTTCATTTTAGTGTGCTCTGTGGGATTTCTGTGACACTATATGGTCAACAAACTCTAACAGTCCAAAGTTTGCCTGAACAGGAGTTCTCCTCTCCCACAGAATCTAGGACTACAGAGCTGCCCAAAACACCACGGTTGGATTGGCTATTCTCTTCCAAGAGGGGATCATGTCATTACTTATCAGACCTGGCACGGATCTGCCTCCTGGCTAGTCTGACATGTCGTCTCCTCAGAAGAGAAGAAGTTTCTCACTGAGCCTCAGAGCTGATGTAGCTAACTAGTGAGTTAGCACATCTCTTCTCTGAAAATTCTAGTCACTAGAGAGACGTGGTCCAAGCCTGTTAAATAATCCAGTCAGTAATATACAGTTGGTTCCAAGGTCGTCATAGCCAGGAGTGGTGCTGGGGATAAGCTCCCAGCACTCAAAAAATGCTCCGTATGGTGTGCGTCTCAAATAGCCTCTGACAACCAAGTCCAACTCCTGGCCTGTTCTTGTGGCTTAGCTTCTAAGCCTGGTGGAACTGCTTCTACTGACAGGAGAAAGGGCGAAGACGAGTCTCTGGCACCCTCAAACCAGATGCTTCGAGGTAGATGGGGCTCAACAACCTGGGAGGGTAGTCCATCAAGGGGAAGGAAAACCCTGAATTCAAACCTCTGCTGCCTTGTGGCATACCCAGTCACGGGAAAGGCTTCGGGAGTCAACACTGTGGTAAAATCCGGAATTGGAGCCCCAAAGGCAGTCTGTCATTGATTTAAACTTCGTTCTGGCAGCTCCTGCGATGGCGCTGGTGCCAAACTGTAACAGCCTTGCTGTTCCTTTGGCTCTATCAGCGACGTGGAGGGGCGGGGGGGCTTGCTACATGGGCAACAGCCCGTCTTCCATATCACATTGTCCAGGCTAGCATCCAGCAACACTCACCAACATAAACTCACACCCTACACACTAGAGAGGTCACTCTAGCTTCGCTTGCAGCAACGACACAACATGGGGAAAAACAGTTACCGGTTATAAGTCATTGCTCGAGTGGCGTAGAGCTTGGCACCAGGGGTTATTCCCGACGGTGGGAGGGATCTTGGGATCTCACTGGACAACTACCACCCACTTCAACCTGGACAGCCGTCAGCCAGTAAGGTGTTGTCCCGCCACAATCTTCCATCCTCATTGGGCGCATGGGGATTAGGAAACGTCCAAACAGCAGACTGCAATTGCCGTACCAGGAAACAAAACAACGAAAGAAACCAGCTTTGAAACTGGGATGTTGGAACATTCAGACAATGATGACCGGTCTTTCTGAAAATCTTCAGGACATCAGTGACTCCAGGAAAACAGCCGTCATAAATGATGAGCTCAGGAGGCTGCATGTGGACACTGTTGTTAAGTTTCAGATACAATATATTGTATATAACTGTCATTTATCAAGTGTTTGTTGTGCTGTTATCCGCAGGGCTTTTATTGTGAAAGCGAGCAGAAGGTGGCGAAGCGGATATGTTTTTTTTCTGGGGACTCTCAGGTCTTTTTGTGGTCTGCAATAAAGGTGCAAGCAGACACAACAAGTGTGTTGTTCTTATCATCTTTCAATGGTAGCAGAGGATGGTTACCAACTATAGAGTCCCGCCGACGTTTGATAAAGGGAAGCCCTATGAAAGTTGGAAAAATTAAGTCACGATTTGGACCCAAGTCACAGAGCTGGAAAAAAAGAAACAAGCGCTCGCTGTGGTTTTGGCGCTATCGGGAAGAGCGCGGGAAGTGGCGATGGAGATACCGATAGATGACCTGAATGGAGACACTGGTATGGACACTTTGCTTTTGAATCTTGATAACTCATTCTTGAAAGAAGAAAAAGACAGAGTTTATGAGGCCTACTCCAATTTTGACCAGATAAAGAAAGACAGCGGTGTGTCTATGGCAGACTATATAATAGACTTTGAGCAGCGCTACTCCTGCATGTGTAAATATAAGATGGAGCTTCCCGATGCTGTGCTTGCATTTAAGTTGTTAGACACTGCATGCCTGGATGTTAAAGATCGGCATCTTGCCTTGACTGCGTGTACAGACTTAACTTTTGCCTCGATGAAATCAGCACTCAAGCGAATATTTGGTGAAAATTCATCTGTTTTAACTACGGGCATTAATCAGGAAACGGCCTATATCACAGAACAAAACCGGCAAACAAGAAAGTCTTCCTCCTGGAATAGTAAACAAAAAACACCACAAGCGGGCACCAACCCCCTAGACAGGTATGGCCGGAGATCAAGATGTGCCATCTGCCAAAGCACATTTCACTGGGCTAAAGACTGTCCACACAGAAGTGAACAAGTCAAACTTATAGAAGCGAGTGAAGTAAGTAACACAGAGGAGTGTAACTTTACCCTGTTTACTAAAGAGTCACCCAATGAAGCAGAAATCTTTATGACTGAGTGTTTTGATTCTGCAATAATCGACACCGCATGCACTCGGACTGTGTGTGGACAAGAATGGCTTGATAATTACATGACAAGGCTGAGTCTGAATGAGATAAATAATATGAAAAAAACGGAGAAGCAGAGTAACAAACCATTTAAGTTTGGTGATGGAAAAGTGATTCATTCCACAAAAAGGTTGAAAATACCTGCAAAGATTGGACAGACAAGATGTAGTATTGAGACTGAGGTTGTTCCTGTAAAAATCCCACTTCTTCTGAGCAAAACATCTTTGAAAGAGCAGGAACAGTGTTGGACATGGAAAATGACAGTGCAGTCATGTTTCAGCGACCAGTGAAACTTGACTTTACCAGCTCTGGTCATTACTGTGTGAACATTATGGACAAAAAAAAATAGACACAGTCAGCGTGATGATCAGATTTTGACAGCTGATGATGATGTCACAAAACATGAAAATGCAGATGAGAATCAAGAGCAATGGGATGAGGAGATCCTGACAATCACGGACAATTTGAACGTGGCTGAAAAACACAAAATCCTGGTGAAGCTTCACAAACAGTTTGGCCATGCTTCTGCTGACAAATTGCAGAAGCTGCTCGATAGCTCTAGAAATAAAGACACAGAATGCAACGTGATCCTAAAAAAAATCATCAGTGAATGTGACATTTGCCAAAGGTACAGTAAGACCAAACCAAGGCCTGCAGTTGGGTTGCCACTAGCATCTCAGTATAATGAAACTGTGGCAGTTGATCTACATGAACTGAAGCCAGGCCTGTGGTATCTTCACATTATTGATCAATTCACAAGATTCAGTGCAGGCAGCATTCTCACTACAAAAAAGGCCTCAGAAATAGTGAAGCACTTCATTCATGTGTGGGTAAGTGTACATGGACCACCACAGAAACTGTTTAGTGACAATGGAGGAGAGTTCAATAATGATGAGGTGAGAGATATGGCAGAGAATTTCAACACAGAAGTTAAGGCAACAGCTGCCTACAGCCTGTGGAGCAATGGACTTCTAGAGAGACATAATCAAACACTCACAGAGATCATAGTGAAAATAAAAGCCGGTAACTGCCGTGACTGGAACACTGCTCTAGACTGGACACTCATGGCAAAAAACACTATGCACAATGTTCATGGATTCAGCCCATATCAACTGGTGTTTGGACAGAATCCCAACATGCCCTCTGTGTTAAATGATAAACTCCCAGCCTTAGAGGGCACTACAAAGAGTGAACGGGTTGCAAAACACATCTCTGCTTTGCACGCTGCAAGAAGAGCTTTCACAGAAGCAGAATGTTCTGAAAGAATATGGAGAGCACTACGCAAACAAATCCATCACACAGATGAAACATATGAAGTGGGTGATAAAGTCTACTATAAAAGAGTGGACTGTCCAGAGTGGAAAGGGCCAGCAGTTGTTATTGGCCAGGATGGTGCAGTGGTGTTTGTTCGACACGGAGGAACCTGCGTAAGAGTGCATCATCTCAGACTGAGAAAAGTGAACCCTAAAAGTAGTGAACATCAGACAACAAATGGAAATCCAGAAAACAACACAGACATTGGTGAAAAACAAGGAATGATAGGAACTGCAGAAAACATGGAGAACACAGAAAACGAAATGGAGGTTCAAGAAAACATGCTTCAGCCCCATTGCACCGAAGAAGCTACTGGAGTTCAGAGTGAGATTTCACTTTCCACGAATGGTGACAGAGAGACTCATGAAATACAACCAGAAATGCCTAACAGAGAAACAAGCACAGCTGAAACATCCGGTGTTTGTTTGAAAACGGGGCAGGTCCTGAAATACATAGACAAAGACAGTGGGGTTAAACACACAGCCAAAGTTTTGGGGCGGGCAGGCAAAGCAACAGGGAAATATAAAAATTGGTATAACTTGCTTTTTATGGAGCCTGATTGTCTAGATGGTAACACAAAATCTGTTGATCTAACACAGGTACAGAGTCTTGAGATTGAACCTGCTGTCACTGATGTTAACACTAATGAAGATGTGTTTGTGGCTAATGATTTATCATTTGATAAAGCCAAACAAGAAGAAATTAAATGCTGGAGAGATAACAGTGTGTTTGTAGAAATGAAGGATGAGGGACAAAAGCGTATTTCAACAAGGTGGGTGTGTACTCTCAAAGAAACCGTCTCAGGATTATTGCCAAAAGCTCGTCTGGTGGCAAGAGGTTTCGAGGAGATGGAGATGTCTGAGCTGCAAAAGGACTCACCCACCTGTGCTTCAGAGTCCTTACGACTACTGACAGCAGTTATTTGTCAAAAACAATGGTCACTTCATTCTATGGACATAAAATCAGCATTTCTTCAGGGAATGGAGGTGTCACGTGACATTTACATTAGACCACCTCCTGAAGCCAACTGTAATGGAATATTATGGAAGCTCAAAAAGTGTGTATAGGGCTTAGCAGATGCATCATTGTACTGGTACAACAGAGTCAAAGAGATGAGTGCTGAAAGCAGGTGGACAAATGTCAAAGGTTGATCCGGCTGTTTTCTATTGGTTAGATCAAGACTGCACCGTGTCTGGGGTGCTCGCCTGTCATGTAGATGATTTCATATTGGGAGGCACACAGAAATTCGCCACAACAGTCATACCTCACCTGAAATCTGTTTTTCAGGTTGGGCGTGAAGCACACAAACACTTCTCTTATGTGGCAGTAGACTTTGTGACTCTTGATGGAAAGGTGCAAATGCACCAGGAGAAATACATTCAGCACATGCAGCCCATACACATTGACCCATCGCGAGCAGTACAGCAAGATTCGCCTCTCTGTGAGGAGGAAAAAGATCAACTCAGATCAAAGAGTGGTCAGATTCTCTGGGTTGCCAGGCAGAGTAGACCAGATGTGATGTTTGATGTTAGTAACCTAGCATCAACACTGAAAGATGCAACTGTACACACAATCCATGAAGCAAACAGAATAGTGTGCAAGATAAAGTCAAAGAAGGTTGTGTTAAACTTTTCACATTTGGGAAAAGACAGTGCACTAAAAATAACTGTGTTTAGTGATGCCTCATTTGGAAACCTGTCTGATGGAGGCACTCAAGGAGGACATTTCATTACTCTCATGGGAGAAAAGGGAAAGTTTTCACCTCTTTCTTGGCAATCAAAGAGAGTAAAAAGGGTAGTGAGAAGTACACTAGCTGGTGAAACCCTGGCTATGTCTTAGGGAGTTGACAATGCACTTTTTCTAGCTACACTGTTTTCTGAGTTGACCGCAGGAGACACAAACCATGCCCCTCCAATAATCTGTGTAACAGACAACCATTCGCTAACTGATGCACTAAAATCCACAAAGTCAGTTTCTGAGAAAAGACTTCGTTTGGAGATTAGTAGCATCAAAGAGCTTATTCAGATGCAGAAAAATGAACAGATACTGTGGCAGAGCACAAAAGAACAACTCTCAGACTGCCTCTCAAAAAGGGGTACATCAGCTCACCAGTTGCTCAAGGCGCTGAGTGAAGGGTAATGGACTATTGGTTAATAGGGGGTCAGAGTATTACTTAAAAAATGAAAACTTGAGAACATACAGTTCTACTCATATTTAAGCTTTGTTTAACAGTTATGTTCTGTCTTCAAGCTCAGGGTTTATTTGAGCACGTATATATATATATTTTTTTTTAGATTTAGTATACTTTATTGATCCCCAGAGGGGAAATTGAGGGTCATCCACCACCTGGATGGATGAAGCAGCCACGATACGGCGCTATCCCTTAACCATTCACACACACATTCACACCTAGGGCCACTTTATAGAGTCTCCAATTAACCTAACCTGCATGTTTTTTGGCATGTGGGAGGAAACCGGAGAAATCCCGGGGTAAACCCACGCATACACGGGGAGAACATGCAAACTCCACACAGATCACTGTTGGTCGGGGGCTGGGATCGAACCCACGATCCCACGATCCCCCGGCCAAGGGTAAACTGTGCTGCCGCAGTGCTAACCACTGCCCCACCGTGCAGCCCAATATGTTTATGTTGTTGGACTTAATGGGTTTGAATATGACTGACAAAAAAAAAAAAAATTTAAAAAAAAGGACAGGGAGATTAAGTTTCAGATACAATATACAGTGATCCCTCACTTATCGCGGTTAATGGGTTCCAGAACCGACCGCGAAAAGTGAAAAACCGCGAAGTAGCGTCACCCCTAATGACGTCACCCATAAATAATACGTATGTTCATTCTCTCACTCTCTCTCTCATATGATACGTGTGTGTGTGTGTGTGTGTAAGTGCACATACATACGTAGATGTAAATAAAGTGTACATAAATATGTTTTTAGAACTCTTTTATTCTTATAACAAGATACGTAACTCAAGATGAAGATGATTTACTGCACAGGTTAATGAGAGCTTTACTGCTCCTCAGGTGACGCCTCATCGTCAGGTGCTAGAGGCACAGGATCGTCGAGGGCAGCTTCCGATAGAGCTGGAGAAGCTGCAGGAGGCGGCGTAGTGGCTCGACGGGAAGAGTATTTCGCACAAAAAGGCACAAGAGAACAGCGAAAAGTTCCATGTGGCGAGACTAAGCAACACGAGCGATAAAGAACAATGAATGCGGTCTTCCTTCTCTGGGTATGGGCACTCGGCAGGGAGAGAAGCTGGGTAAAACGTCTCGGCCAATCAGCTTGCGAGATTCCCGAGCCGAGCCAACACGAGAACAGCGAACAGAGAGGTGGATTTTGAGTTGTGCGGGCTCTCCGTGTTGATACCTGATGTTCTAATGTAGTCTCCCTGCCTTCTGCTAGCGCCCGCCCATTTTTTCTCAATTTTGAATTTTTGATGAATATTTTTGAAAAATCCGCGATGCACTGAGGGCGCGAAAGGTGAGGCGCGAAGTAGTGAGGGATCACTGTATTGTATATAACTGTCATTTATCAAGTGTTTGTTGTGCTGTTATCCGCAGGGCTTTTATTGTGAAAGCGAGCAGAAGGTGGCGAAGCGGATATGTTTTTTTTCTGGGGACTCTCAGGTCTTTTTGTGGTCTGCAATAAAGGTGCAAGCAGACACAACGAGTGCGTTGTTCTTATTGTCTTTCAACTGTCACCCTTCAGGAAACACGGCTTGCTGACTCAGGCACACTGAAGAAGAAGGACTACACATTCTACTGGCAGGGGAAAGGCTCTGAAGAGCCAAGGGAGCATGGAGTCGGCTTTGCAGTGAGGAACAACCTGCTGAATATGGTAGAGAAAGGCAGCAACTGCACAGAGCATCTCCTCACTCTTTGCCTCAACACCACCGAAGGCCCAATCACCCTTGTTAGCATGTATGCCCCAACACTGTCTTTCACACCGGACACAAATGATGAGTTCTATGAGAAGCTCGCATCCATCGACGCAAGCATCCCCAGCATGAAGCAACTTGTTCTCCTGGGTGACTTCAATGCCAGAGTGGGTGCAGATCATGACTCGAGGCCCTCTTACCTTGGACAGTTTGATGTGGGCAAAATGAACAAGAACGGCCAACGAATGCTTGAGCTTTGCAGTTATCACGAATTGTGCATCGCCAACTCCTACTTCAGGACCAAGCCTAAGCACAAGGTCTCTTGGAGACACCCATGCTCAAAGTACTGGCCTTAGCTAGATCTTGTCCTGGTCAGGCGTACCGCCATCAAGAACGTCCTCCACACACGCTCTTACCACAGTGTGGACTGCGACACAGATCACTCCCTGGTCTGCTGTAAGATCAGGCTACAGCCAAAGAGGATCCACCGCTCAAAGAAACAAGGGAACCCCCGCACTGATGTCAGCAAGATGTCTCAACCAGACCTCGTGGAAAAGTTTGCAGAGACCTTCGAGAAGGAAATGCAAACCTCACAGCCCAAAGACTCTGTTACAGAAAAGTGGGAAGTACTGCGGGACAACATGCACCACACCACCTTGGCTACCTTTGGGAAGAAGTCCTCCAAGTCTCACGACTGGTTTGAGGCCAAGTCTACAGAGATGACTCCCGTCATCGAAGCCAAGTGCGCCGCCCTCACTGAGTATAAGCAGTCACCCAGCGAGAAGAGCCTGCAGATTCTCAGGGCTGCCAGGAGCAAGGCTCAGCAGACTGCCAGGCATTGCGCAAATGAATACTGGACAGAGCTCAGTGAAGACATCCAGACAGCTGCTGCTACAGGCAACATTAGAGGGATGTACGGTGGCATCAAGAAGGCGCTCGGACCAGTCCAGAGCAAGACAGCTCTCCTCAAATCTTTCCTTGGGGTAGTAATTACAGACAAGGGCCAACAGATGGACAGATGGGTAGAACACTACTCCAACCTCTACTCCAGACAGAACACAGTGTCCCCCACAGCTCTTGACACCATCAAGTGTATGGCAATCATAGAGGAGCTGGATGTAGAGCCAACCATAGAGGAACTCAGGAAGGCCACCAACAGCTTGGCCTTAGGCAAAGCGCTAGACTGTGACGGGATTCCCCCGGACCTGATCAACCACTGCAAGACTACCCTCCTGCTCCCATTGGATGAAGTCCTCTCTCAGTGCTGGCAAGGGGCTGTACCACAGGACAAGAAGGACGCCAAGATCATCACCCTCTATAAGAACAAGGGTGAAAGAAGTGACTGCAACAACTACAGAGGCATCTCTCTACTCAGCATCGTCGGCAAAGTCTTTGTTCAGGTCATTTTGATCCGTCTGCAGAAGCTGGCAGAATGCGTCTACCCAGAGTCGTAGTGTGGCTTTCGTGCCATGAGATCAATGGTAGACATGGTCTTCTCCCTCCGCCAACTCCAGGAGAAGTGCAGAGAACAGCAGATGCCCCTGTATGCCAACTTCATAGATCTCAACAAGGCATTCGACCTCATCAGCAGAGACGGCCTGCTCCAAGATTCTCCCAAAGATAGGCTGCCCACCAAAGCTGCAGAGCATGATTGAGTCTTTTCACTCAGACACGAAGAGGACTACGCAGTTCAACGGGAGTTCTTCCGACCCCTTCAGCATCTGAAGTGGCGTCAAACAAGGCTGCATCCTTGCTCCCACACTCTTTGGGATATTCTTTGCCGTTCTCCTAAAGCATGCCTTTGGCACTGCAACTGAAGCAATTTACCTACGCACCAGGTCAGATGGAAGGCTGCTCAACCTTGCCCATCTCTCAGTCAAAACAAAGGTTCGCAAAATGCTCATCAGAGACATGCTGTTTGCTGACGACGCAGCAACTGCAACACACACCCAACAGGAGCTGCAGATACTGATGGACCGCTTTTCACAGGCGTGCAAGGATTTTGGACTCACCATGAGCCTGGAAAAGACCAATGTCCTGGGACAAGACAGTGAATCACCACCTGCCATCACCATCGATGACTATGAACTCAACATTGTCCACCACTTCCCCTACTTTGGCTCTACCATAACCGACAACCTCACCCTTGACACAGAAAGAGACAGGAGGATCGGGAAGGCAGCTACAACACTCACTCGTCTCACAACCAGAGTGTGGACAAACCCCAAGCTATTGGTGAAGACTAAGATGGCAGTGTATAATGCCTGTGTCATCAGCACACTGCTGTATGGCAGTGAGTCATGGCCAACATATGCCAGAAAGGAAAAGCGACTCAACACCTTCCATCTGCAAAGTGTCCACCATATTCTGGGCATATCCTGGCAGGACAGGGTAACCAACACAGATGCCTTGAATCATGCAGGACTTCCCAGCATGCTCACTCTCCTCAGACAGCGCAGGCTGGGCTGGCTAGGCCATGTCCACCACCTGAATGATGGGCACATTCCACCAGGCATCCTGTATGGAGAACTGGCATCTGGGAGGAGATCCACTGGTCGCCCCCAGCTCCGGTACAAAGATGTCGTTAAGCTAACAAAAGCAATTGAGAAAGAAATTGGGAGAGTTAAGTTTGCAAAGTTCTTGAAGAATAACCAGCTGTTAATTCATGCCACAAGTAAACAACAGCAACAGAAAATGCTGACAATGACATGTCTAAACAGAGAACAAATGAAGGTGCATGTTCCTGGCGTGACAGCTAACTTGGGAGTTATATCAGGTGTCCCTTTGTACATGTCTCTGGAAGAAGTGAAAAACGAGATCCAAGGAGGAAAGGTTAAGGATGTGAAAAGGCTACAGAGTAAAAAAGAAGGCTTGCTGAAAGACACACAGTCTGTCATGATTCAGTTTGAGGAAACACTCCCTAAATCAGTCCTAATAGGATACATGTATTTCAGTGTCAGAGAATACGTCCCAAAGCCACTCAGGTGCTACAAATGTCAAAGGATGGGTCACACTGCTCAGCAATGTAGGGGAAAGCTAAGATGTGCTAGATGTGGAGGGGAGCATGAATATGGTAAATGTGACAAGGACGCCAAAGTAAAGTGTTGCAACTGCGGGGGTGAGCATAGTGCTGCATATGGAGGATGTGTTGTGCAGAAGAAAGCCAGACAAGCCCAGGAAGTCAGAATAACTAAGAAAATCTCATATGTGGAAGCTCTAAAGACAGTTAGAGACTCGGCAGGAATAGTCAGAAACACAGCAGGCCTTCCTCAAAGAAGTGCAGCTCAAATGGAAGCCCAGCAATCAATGGGTCCCACGCAAGCACAGGATTGTGCAGCTGCAAGGAATATTTGTGTTCACAAATGCAAAATGGATGATGACATATTGATAATTAAGAGGACAAACTTATAGCTTTTATCTGCCACACCATGAATGTTGCTGCACAGCTACAGAAGAAAAGTGACAGAATCAAAACCATTGTGGAAGCAGCAGAAAGCTTCCGAGATGTGAAAGATATCACAGCTGACCAGATTCATGCTTTATTGAAAGGTGAAACTGGGAAGACTGCACATGCTGAAACAAGACCTTAATTATGGTACTACACATACTACAGTGGAATGTGAGGAGTCTTATAGCAAATGGACAAGAACTCAAGAAGTATCTTTACGAACTAGAAGTTGTTCCACACGTAGTGTGTATACAGGAGACATGGCTTCAACCTCACTTAGATTTTGTTATTCCAGGATACAGTTCAATCAGACAGGATAGAATTAACACTAAACATGTAGGAGGATGTGCCACTTTCATTAAAGATGGCCTGGCGTATAGGGTGATTCCCTCCCCTGAGGATATAGAGTGTAATATTATTGAAATATGTAGGCCAAATGGACAAGGAAATATTAAGCTGATTAATTATTACAACCCATGTAGGAAGTTAACAGCAGATATTTTCAGTGTTATGGCAGGGGAAGGGCAAATGAGCGAGGTATGGTGCGGAGACTTTAATGCCCACAATAGCTTGTGGGGAAGCACATACAGATAACAATGGAAATGTTGTGGAAGAGATGTTAGATGAAAGATCGTTAATTTGTCTAAACAGTGGTGAAGGTACCGGGGTGGATGCGCATAGGGGCACATTATCATGTATTGACCTGACTCTGGTATCTGATTCTTTAGTGAGCACCTGTGAATGGACGGTTATGAACAGGACAACTATGGGAAGTGATCACTTCCCAATACTTACAGTCATTAAAACTAAAGTATGTATACAAGAGGGAAGATGTTTTACAAGATGGTGTTTTGACAAGGCAGATTGAGGAAAATTTAGGCAATACTGTGTTCAATCGTGTAATTTGGTAACATTAGACGGTGGCATAGAAGAGTGTTCAAGTCAAGTAACTAATCATATTCTGAATGCTGCAATAGCAAGTATACCTAAGAAAACAACACAAGGTAGGGAGAAGGTATACCCTGGTGGAATGATGAATGTAGTTCTGCAATAAAAGACCGAAACAAGGCATTCAGACAGCTGAGGAAGAATATGACTAGTGAAAACTTTAATAGAGTATAAAAAGAAAAGGGCAGTAGCTCAAAGGATTATTAAAAACAGGAAAAGGTCAACATGGAGAGAATTTTGTTCCACCCTTGGTAGGAAAACAGAACTAGGTGATGTCTGGAGTATGTTTAAAAAAATGAGTGGGAAAAGGGTATCAGTTAAAATTCCAGCTTTAGTAGATGGAGACAAGATGACTGTATCAGACAAAGAAAAGGCAGAAGTTCCTAGGCAGAGCATTTGCAGCAGTGCATAGAGGAGACCATCTTGGTGAGAGCCATAGACAGCAAAGGCAGCATAAACTCAGAGAAAATGCAAACTTAAAAAAATGAAGTGAAAGAGGACATGATGTGTTAGACCTCGAGCTCACCATGTCAGAGCTTAAGAGAGCTTTTCAAGATAGTGGATACACAACTCCAGGATACAATCAGTTGAGCTATGCTATGTTCCGGCAGTTGCCTAGGCAATCAATGCAATTGGTGCTGAAATTGTTAAACAGGATATGGAAGGAGGGGGTTATCCCAAGTGGGTGGAAAAAGGCTGTAATTTTACCATTTAATAAGCCAGGGAAAGATCCAGCTCATCCAGGCAACTACAGGCCAATAGCATTGACGTCACATTTAGGGAAATGGATGGAGAAGGTGTTAGTTTACAGACTCTCATATGTATTAGAGCAAAAACGATTAATAAACAACTACATAATGGTTTTAGAAGAGGAAGATCCACAGTGGATACTCTAGATAGGGTAAGTAATGATATTGAAAAGACTCTCAAAATGAAATTAGTAATGGTTATAGTTTATCTGGATAATGAAAAGGCTTACAACTCACTGTGGAGGGATAGACTTACTATGAAATTGAATAAAATGGACATTGGTGGTAGGATGTATAATTGGATAATGGTTTTTTTTTTTAACACATAGGACAATTAGGGTTAAAGTGGGATCAGAAGTTTCTCTTGACTTTGAAACAAAATGGTGTTCCTCAGGGGAGTGTGATAAGCCCTGTTTTATTCAATATAATTATTAATGACGTTTGAGGATCAAGAGGGATCCATCAAAACAGCACTATATGCAGATGATGGAGCCATATGGACGAGGGGAAGAAATGAGAAATTTGTGTTCAAAAACATCAGGAAAGCAATAGAGAAAGTGGAAAAGTGGTCATATGACTGGGGATTTAAATTTTCAAACAGTAAAACCTGCTATATGACTTTCACAAAAAAACGCAGAACTGGTACAGAACCATTAACATTATATAATCAACCAATAGAGAAAGTCAGTGAATTCAAATATCTAGGACTGTGGTTTGATAGTACATACACATGGAGAGTTCATGTTGAAAATCTGGAGACAAAATGCACAAAGTCATTAATCTCATAAAAGCTGTAGCTGGACACAAATGGGGTGCAGATAAAAAGGCATTAATTGACATTTACAGAGCACTAATGCGACTGACAATAGACTATGGATGCATGATCTATGGAACAGCGGCAAAGACGACTCTGGAAAAAATAGACATAATGCAGCATAGAGCACTTCGTCTGTGCATTGGAGCTGTCAAAACTACACCAAACAATGCAGTTTTAATAAAAGCAGGAGAAATGCCAATGGATTTGAGAAGAGATAAACTCGCATTATCATACTGGGTCAAGCTGAAAGGAAGTGACGAAGCAAATATTTCAAAAACAACACTACAAGACTGCTGGGAATACTCTAATTTCCAGGGACATGGGTTTGGGTGGACAATTGAAAGAAGGACCAGAATGTATGGGCTGCACACTGTTTGTATAGCTAACACCAGTCCAGTGAGTAATGTTCCCCCTTGGCTGTTTCCGGGAATAGAAGTAGACGCTAGTTTGCTAATGAGGAAAAAGGATTGGCATATGAGTGAAGTTGGGGTTAAAACAAGCATTTACCTCAGGAACAACTACTATAACTTCTTACAGCTCTATACCGACGGTTCAAAGAATAAAGAGGGCTCTGTTGGAGTTGGAGTATACATCCCAGAATTTAAAAGTGACCATCGCAAAAAGACTCTCCAACAATACATCCGCGTTTACAGCAGAGATGGTGGCAATAATTATTGCTTTGCAGTGGGTGGAGGAGGTCAGACCGGACCGGGTGGTGGTGTGCACGGACTCACTTGCAGTGCTAAAAACCATACAGACACTAAAATCTACAAGGGAAGACCTGGTCATTGAGCTATATCACAGTTTATTTAGGGTACACAGGGGTGGTGGAGAAGTTCAGTTTTGTTGGGTTCCTGCACATGAAGGGTTGAAAGGAAATGACTGTGTAGACAAATTAGCAAAAAGTGCTCTTGGAAAAGAGATAACTATACCATTGTCTCTTGGAAAAGGTGAAGGAAAAGCAGTAATCAAGAAAAAAGGAACTGAGCTATGGCAAAAAAGATGGGATGAAGATCTTAAAGGTAGATCGTATTACAAAATACAAAAATCTATTGCAATAAAGAATTTCATAACAACCAAAAGGAGGGAAGACATCATTATGGCAAGACTCAGACTGGATCACACAGGTTTAAATGGCACTTTATTCACCACGGGGAAAAGCGAAAGTGACAAATGTAGAGAATGTGGAGTAAAAGAAAATGTCGAGCACATCTTATTACACTGTCACAAATACGGAAATGAAAGACAGATAATGGAAAATGAAGTTCGAAAAGCCAGTAGGGAATGGGATTTAACTGGGATTCTGGGAACAGATGGAGATGGAGATATATAGATAGATATATAGATAAGAATCACAAGGAGGGCTCTTTTCTCTTTTTTAAATAAGACAGGATTAAGTCATAGAATTTAGGGGTCAGGCTCAGATGACAATGTTACACACTCTTGTACAGTAGGTGGCGGTATGCACCTTTCAGTTGTTTGCTATCCACCAGTAACCGGGGGGGGGGGGGGGAGGAGGAGGAGGAGAAGGAGAAGGAGAAGGAGAAGGAGAAGGAGAAGGAGAAGAAGAAGACTTGACTTTTAAAAAAAGGCTTTATTGCACATTTTCAAATTGCCCAAAGACCAATATCAGTTGTCCAAGTGTGTCACATCTCAAAAGTGCAAACATAACTCATCCCCCTGACCCACTGAACACAAAACATTCCCTATAGCCCATCTATTGATGAACGCCTCCAGATTGTCTACCATTTGATAGTAAGAGAACTCTACCCGGAGTCTGACTGTCAACAAGACCTTGAAAGCGGACACAGGATCCACATTGCCAGCATTGCTTGCCCGATTTGTCCTCGTCAGCCAGATGGCAAGCTTAGCAGTCCCAGATAGGAAGTTCATCAAAGTGTGGGAAGAAGAAGAAGGAGAAGAAAAAGAAGAAGAAAAAAAAGAAGAAGACTTGACTTTTAAAAAAGGCTTTATTGCACATTTCCAAATTGCACAAAGACCAATATCAGTTGTCCAAGTGTGTCACATCTCAAAAGTGCAAACATAACTCATCCCCCTGACCCACTGAACACAAAACATTCCCTACAGCCCATCTATTGATGAACGCTTCCAGATTGTCTACCATTTGATAGTAAGAGAACTCTACCCGGAGTCTTGACTGTCAACAAGACTTTGAAAGCGGACACAGGATCCACATTGCCAGCATTGCTTGCCCGATTTTTCCTCGTCAGCCAGATGGCAAGCTTAGCAGTCCCAGATAGGAAGTTCAGCAAAGTGTGGGAAGCCTTCCTTGCCACTTTGTACTTCGGACCGTAAATGAACAGACCAAAAGAGAATCGTTCACCCAAAGCCCGAAACCACCCGCGCAAAATGTCAAAAAGTCCAGATAAACGAAAACAATGGACAAACAAATGGTCGAGGGTCTCAACTTGGGAACAAAACAAACATTCTCCCCCCACAGTCGGATCAAGGTGTGCCCTGTATTTATTTGTGGCTATTGCCCCATGCACAATCCTCCACTGGAGATCTGCTGTGCGTTTCTCAATAGGTTGCTTGTACATGCACCGCCAGCTGCCTTTTGGGGAGACCCCTAGCCCCAAACAACCCGCCCACCTCGACTCCGTGACATCCTTCAGAGAGCGCAGATTCAGAACCTTCACACAGATGTGATACACCGCCCTTGTCCCGACAAACAGAAGAAGAAGAAGAAGAGAAACTACACACAGGTGTGACCTTTGCGTTAGAGACTGCCACTCCCACATCGGTCTATTTAGCCACAGATGACGCTGCTCCAGGCGAGCAGACAACCAGAACTAGGATGCTTCACCCATGGTCAACCCTGACCGACGGAGGCCTAAGAAGAATATTCAGTTGAAACGAGATATTTATATACACTGTATAAAAACACATAACCTTTTTTTCCTCCGTCTGACATTAAATCAAATTAAATTTTTCCTGTTTTAGGTCAGTTAGGATTAGCAAAATTATTTATATTTGTTAAATAATTTTTATGTTTTATGAATAATTTTTTTGAGAATTTTTCATTCCTTTCTTCAAAGTCAGAAGTTTACATACACTAAGATTGCTATGCCTTTAAACAACAGCTTCTGACAGGTTAACCGACAACATCACTCTTCTTCTTCTTTTAGATTTGATTGGCGGTTGGCAACCAGCTTACAGGTGCATTACCGCCACGTACTTCACTCTATCGGTGTGTCTGTCTGTGACGACCATAGGACTCGCTAAAAGATCACAGGAACGCCTACAAAGTTCCTATGATCGCTGCATGATGTCTATATGACGTCATACAGACACAGTATAGAGTATTCAAGAAAATCTGTGTGTGCGTGATCAAAGGCAGGCATCACTCACGATCATAGGACATCAAAGATCAAAGGCAGGCATCACTCATGATTATAGGACTTGCTATGACATCATCAAAGATCAAAGGCAGACGTCACTCATGCTCATTCACGATCATAGGACAAAGATAGGACTCGCTAGGACATCAAGGATTAAATGCAAGCATCAAAGGACTCGCTATGCCATCAGCCTATGGTGTCTATATGACATCATATAGACACCATAGGCACACAGTGCTAAGATCAAAGGATTCACTATGACATCATCAAAGATCATAGGACGTGTGTGTGTGTCTGTGTGTGATCAAAGGCAGGCATCACTCACGATAATAGGACATCAAAGATCAAAGGCAGGCATCACTCACAATCATCGGACTCGCTATGACATCAAAGATCAAAGGCAAGCATCAAGAACATTAATCACTCTATATACAGTATACACTAGTACATACCCGTGCATTCCCGTCCATGCCCGTAGAAACCAAGTATAAGCAAGTATTTCTGCATGCCTGTTGCTGAAGGGTCTCCTCCTGTCTGAGACAGCTGTGTTGTTCACAGTCATGCCTGTGGCGTACTGCATGAGCCTGAGGTGTTTCATCTTCACAACATCTTTTCTGACGTGCAGCAGTTCTCCTCACTCTATTGCTCTCCATCTGGTGGGTCTTCTTCTTCATTCAGACCACTGGTTGAGGGATAGGCGCGTTGTAATTCCAGTTCATGGACAGGATCATGCAAATAGATCTGAGCAAAAAGTGGCTTTCAACCCTGTTCAGGAAGACCTGTGCATGCCTGTTGAAACCCAGAAACCGGAGCACCCGGAGAAAATCAGCCCTTTGCTTGGCATTTTACACATCTGTAGTGTAGACTGCCATTCTTCACGGGTACTGCTTCGAATGGGTGTGGTTTAAAGTAGTGTGTCCTATTCGGTCTCAGCTTGTCAGTGCCTTGCCTGGCATGCAGCATTGGCAGCTAGCCGACTATTCGGCATCTCCTCAGTCTCAGCTTGCCTGGCATGCAGCGTTGCTCGCTTTGCTGGCATTTTGGGCTTCAAGTGACAGCACGCGCATGGCGCACTGCCACACGTTTCCTGTCTGTCTGTGCATTCCTTGTCTGTCGTAGCTTATGCTGGTGAAGGGGCTCCTCCTGTCTCAGACGGGTGTGTTGTTCACAGTCATGCCTGCAACGTACTGCTCGAACCTCAGGTGTTTCATCTTCACAGTATCTTTTCTGACGTGCAACACAGTTATGCCTGTGACGTACTGCTCAAACCTCAGCTGTGCCATCTTCACAGGATCTTTCCTGACATACTCAAACCTCAGGTGTTCATCTTCACGGCATCTTTTCTGACGTGCAACACAGTCATGCCTGGGAGGTACTGCTGGAACCTCAGCTTTTTCATCTTCATGGGATCTTTCCTGATGTGCAGCAGTTCTCCTCTCTTCTTCTTCTCTTAGATTTGATTGGCGGTTGGCAACCAGCTAAAGGGTGCATTACCGCGACAGACTTGATTATGTTATCCTCATAGCTCTGTGACGTTTTCCTCATAGCTTTGTGACATCCTCCCCACAGTTCTGCAATGCCTTCCTCATAGCTCTGTTACGTTTTCCTCATAGCTTTGTGACCAGCAGTTCTCCTCTTCTTCTTCTCTCGGTTACTGGCGGATAGCAAACAACTGAAAGGTGCATACCGCCACCCGCTGTACAAGCGTGTGTAACATTAGGTCATCTGAGCCTGACCCCTAAATTCTATGACTTAATCCTGTGTTATTTAAAAAAGAGAAAAGAGCCCTTCTCGTGATTCTTATTGCCTCTCCATCTCCATCTGTTTCCAGAATCCCAGTTAAATCCCATTTCCAACCGGCCTCTCGAACTTCATTTTCCATTATCTTTCATTTCCATATTTGTGACAGTGTAATAAGATGTGCTCGACATTTTCTTTTACTCCACATTCTCTACATTTGTCACTTTCGCTTTTCCCCATGGTGAATAAAGTGCTGTTTAAACCTGTGTGATCCAGTCTGAGTCTTGCCATAATGATGTCTTCCCTCCTTTTGGTTGTTATGAAATTCTTTATTGCAATAGATTTTTGTATTTTGTAATACGATCTACCTTTATGAGTTTCATCCCATCTTTTTTGCCATAGCTCAGTTCCTTTTTTCTTGATTACTGCTTTCCCTTCACCTTTTCCAAGAGACAATGGTATAGTTATCTCTTTTCCAAGAGCACTTTTTGCTAATTTGTCTACACAGTCATTCCCTTTCAACCCTTCATGTGCAGGAACCCAACAAAACTGAACTTCTCCACCCCCCCACCCACCCCCGTGTACCCTAAATAAACTGTGATATAGCTCAATCACCAAGTCTTCCCTTGTAGATTTTAGTGCCTGTATGGTTTTTAGCGCTGCAAGTGAGTCCGTGCACACCACCACCCGGTCCGGTCTGACCTCCTCCACCCACTGCAAAGCAATAATTATTGCCACCACCTCTGCTGTAAACACAGATGTATTGTTGGAGAGTCTTTTTGTGATGGTCACTTTAAATTCTGGGATGTATACTCCAACTCCAGCAGAGCCCTCTTTATTCTTTGAACTGTCAGTATAGAGCTGTAAGAAGTTATAGTAATTCTTCCTGAGGTAAATGCTTGTTTTGACACCAGCTTCACTCATATGCCAATCCTTTTTCCTCATTAGCAGACTAGCATCTAGCCAAGGGGGAACATTACTCACTGGACTGGTGTTAGCTATATCAATAGTGTGCAGCCCATACATTCTGGTCCTTCTTTCAATTGTCCACCCAAACCCATGTCCCTGGAAATTAAGAGCATTCCCAGCAGTCTTGTAGTGTTGATTGGAAATATTTGCTTCGTCACTTCCTTTCAGCTTGACCCAATATGATAATGCGAGTTTATCTCTTCTCAAATCCATTGGCATTTCTCCTGCTTCTATTAAAACTGCATTGTTTGGTGTTGTTTTGATGGCTCCAATGCACAGGTGAAGCACTCTATGCTGCATTCTACTTTTTCCAGAGTCGTCTTTGCCACTGCTCCATACATCATCAATCAATTTTTTTGTGAAAGTCATATAGCAGGTTTTACTGTTTGAAAATTTAAATCCCCAGTCATATGACCACTTTTCCACTTTCTCTATTGCTTTCCTGATGTTTTTAAACACAAATTTCTCATTTCTTCCCCTTGTCCATATGGCTCCATCATCTGCATATAGTGCTGTTTTGATGGATCCCTCTTGATCCTCAAACATGTCATTAATCATTATATTGAATAAAACAGGGCTTATCACACTCCCCTGAGGAACACCATTTTCTATTTCAAAGTCATTAGAAACTTCTGATCCCACTTTAACCCTAATTGTCCTATGTGTTAAAAAAAATCCATTATCCAATTATACATCCTACCACCAATGTCCATTTTATTCAATTGCATAAGTCTATCCCTCCACAGTGAGTCATAAGCCTTTTCAATATCCAGATAAACTATAACCATTACTTCTTTCATTTTGAGAGTCTTTTCAATATCATTACTTACTCTAACTAGAGCATCCACTGTGGATCTTCCTCTTCTAAAACCATTATGACCTTTGTTTATTGTTTTTGCTCTAATACATATGACAGTCTGTAAACTAACACCTTCTCCATTTCCCTAAATCCCTAAATTAAATGGTAAAATTACAGCCTTTTTCCACTCACTTGGGATAACCCCCTCCCTTCCATATCCTGTTAAACAATTTCTGCACCAGTTGCATTGATTGCATAGGCAACTGCCGGAAAATAGCACAGTTTAATGTCACATCCGGCGCCACACGAGTTGGCTGCCTTTTGCAACAGCGGCTCAATTCTGAGTCTTTTTATCTTCTCTCTTCTTTCTGATCCGGTGATAACTTTCTGATCCGGCACACCTTTCACTCTATATATATCACGGACACACAGATCGCCCCAAAGGTCTCCCGAGTCGGCGGACGGAGCCTCTGTTTACAGCAGGAGACGATACAGCAGGGAAGAGCTAGCTAGCACTCAACCGCCACCCGGTGCTAACGGAGGAACTCGACATACCGGGAGAACTGAATCGAAAATGACGCGGGTGCCGGGCTGGAGTTTAGGCGGCGTGCAAGAAATATAAGACAGAATAATAAAGAGCGATGGCAAGAACCAAGCAGACCGCCCGTAAATCTACTGGAGGAAAAGCCCCCAGGAAGCAGCTGGCCACCAAGGCTGCTCGGAAAAGCGCTCCGGCCACCGGCGAAGTAAAGAAGCTTCACCGTTACAGGCCCGGTACCGTGGCTCTGAGAGAGATCCGTTGCTACCAGAAATCCACGGAGCTGCTCATCCGTAAGCTGCCCTTCCAGCGCCTGGTGAGGGAGATCGCTCAGGACTTCAAGACCAACCTGCGCTTCCAGAGCTCCGCCGTCATGGCTCTGCAGGAGGCCAGCGAGGCCTACCTAGTGGGTCTCTTCGAGGACACCAACCTGTGCGCCATCCACGCCAAGAGGGTCACCATCATGCCCAAAGACATCCAGCTGGCCCGCCGCATCCGCGGAGAGCGAGCTTAGACTTTCTGCTGCACATCCACCAACCACAATGCTCCGCACTGTGTGTCTATATACTGTATATATAGACACACATTAGAAACGCCTCCATTAGAAACGCACCCCCCATACACATATGGTACAATGTGCATTAATGGTATTCCCAATTTTTATTTTGTATATTTTGATTTAGAAATGGGAGGTCTGATTGCTAGAGTGTTTTGTTTTTCTTTCTAAGTACAGAATTCTGTGTACAGGCCACACCTTAAAATTTGAGTGTTGAGCAGAATCCCATACTCAGAGTCATGCTTGACTGAAATTTTGAGTTGTGGTGAATAGCCTATGGCCAGTATAAAAAAACGCCAAAAGGTTTCATCCAGCTCGAAATGCCGAGACTCACGACGCAGCAGAGAGAACGTGCCATTGGCATGTTAAGGGCGGGTCTCAGTCATAGTGCAGTTGCCTGGCAAATGCGCTGTCATCGCACAACAATCAGTCGTCTGGGTGTCAGAGAGAACGAGACAGGCAGTGTTGCCGACCGACCACGCCCAGGACAGCCCAGAGTTACGACGGAAGCACAAGATCGCTACATCTGGTTACAGCACACAAGGGACAGATTTCGTACAGCTTCACAGACAGCACGTGAGACAAGGGGTAGGAGAAGGGTGCGAGTGAGTGCCAATACCATCCGGCGCCGTCTGCATGTGAGAGAGATGCATGCACACATCCCTTATCGAGGGCCTATTTTGACACGTGCTGCCCATCAAAACCGCCTACGTTGGGCTACACAACACAGGAGATGGCGCCAAAATGACTGGAATACTGTTCTTTTCTCTGACGAATCACGCATATGTGTAGATCGGCCTGACAGACGTCAACATGTGTGGCGCTGACGCAGTGAACGGTTCGCCGATGCACGTGTTCGTGAGGGCAACCGCTGGGGTGGCGCCAGTGTCATGATTTGGGGAGGCATCACCACACGTCATCGAACACGTCTTGTCATTGTTGACGGGACCCTTACAGCACAGTGCTACGTCGACAACATCCTACGTCCTGTGGTGCTTCCCTTTCTCCAAACCAATCATGACGTCACAACGTTTCAGCAAGATAATGCCCGTCCGCATTCAGCTCGGCTTACTTTGGATTTCGTGCGCCAAAATGACATCACTGTCATGAATTGGCCTGCTTACTCCCCTGATTTGTCGCCCATTGAGCATCTTTGGGACCAGCTTAAGACAGCTATTGCCCAACGTCAACCAGCTCCACGTACGCAGCGTGAACTCGTCCAGGCCATACAGGAGGAGTGGGAGAGGATCCCTCAGGACAGGATCATGAGGCTCTTCAGCTCCATGAATCGTCGATGTACTGCTTGTGTGAATTCCAGAGGTGGACACACCCAGTATTGACTCATGACACTTCTGAATTTCGAGTGGTTGTATGCAATGCACTAAATAAACGTCTTAAATTGATCCAAATTTGTTCAAAATTAATTCACGTGGGGTTAATAAGTCCTTCTTCGATAATGTATTTCCTGGAATAAAACAAATAAATGTATCCCTGGTTATGCCCAGAAATCTGACCCGTGCGTTTTTAATGGAGGCAAGTATATACAGTATATATATATATATATATATATATATATATATATATATAAATATGTATACTAGCTGCTTTTGTTTTTTTTCTTGCCTTCTGATTGTTGCTCTGATTGTTGCTATCCCTGTGCTGTTGCAATCCTGGAATTTCCCCATTGTGGGACTAATAAAGGCTTATCTTACCTTAACTGATCATATCCTGGAGCTGTGTATCCACTATCTTGCAAAGCTCTCTTAAGCTCTGACATTGTGAGCTCGAGGTCTAACACAGTCATGTCCTCTTTCATTTCATTTTTTAAGTTTGCATTTTCTCTGAGTTTATGCTGTCTTTGCTGTCTATGACTCTCACCAAGATGTTCTCCTCTATGCACTGCTGCAAATACTCTACCTAGGATAAAGCTGGAATTTTAACTGATACCCTTTTCCCACTCATTTAAACATACCCCAGACATCACCTAGTTCTGTTTTCCTACCAAGGATGGAACAAAATTCTCTCCATGTTGACCTTTTCCAGAGTTTTTAATAATCCTTCGAGCTACTACTGCCCTTTTCTTTTTATACTATTAAGTTTTCACTCGTCATATTCTTCCTCAGCTCTCAATGCCTTGTTTTGCTCTTCCATTGCAACACTACATTTGTCATTCCACCAGGGTACAACCTTCTTCCTACCTTGTGTTGTTTTCTTAGGTATACTTGCTATTGCAGCATTCAGAATATGATTAGTTACCTGACTTGAACACTCTTCTATGCCACCTTCTGTTACCAAATGACATGATTGAACACAGTATTGCCTAAATTTTTCCCAATCTGCCTCGTCAAAACACCATCTTGTAAAACATCTTCCCTCTTGTATACATACTTCAGTTTTAATGACCAAGTATTGGGAAGTGATCACTTCCCATAGTTGTCCTGTTCATAACCGTCCATTCACAGGTGCTCACTAAAGAATCAGATACCAGAGTCAGGTCAATACATGAGAATGTGCCCCTATGCACATCCACCCTGGTACCTTCACCACTGTTAGACAAATTAACGATCTTTCATCTAACATCTCTTCCACAACATTTCCATTGTTATCTGTATGTGTGCTTCCCCACAAGCTATTATGGGCATTAAAGTCTCCACACCATACCTCTTTCATATGCCCTCCCCCTGCCATAACACTGAAAATATCTGCTGTTAACTTCCTACATGGGTTGTAATTTGGCCTACATTTATGTAGTGTGTGGTTGGTCTATATGACATCATTGATCTATGACATCATAAAGACATCAAGGCAGGCATCATAGGACATCATGCAGTCTCTGGTGAGTGATGGTCTATATGGCATCATAAAGACATCAGGCTTTAAGACATCAGGCTTGATGTCCTATGATGCAGACATCAAAGGAACATCATAGGAACATCATAGGTGTGCCTGTCTGTGTGTCTGTCACAACCATAGGACTCACTAAAAGATCATAGGATCACCTATGATGTGCCTATGATGTCTACATGATGTCTATATGATGTCATATAGACACCATAATTTAGACTAATTCAAGAAAATCTGTGTGTCTGTGTGTGGTCAAAGGCACATATCACTCACAATCATAGGGCATCAAAGATCAAAGGCAGGCATCAGTCACGATCATAGGATTCACTATGACATCAAAGATCAAAGGCAGGCATCAATGACATCATCAAAGATCACAGGACTCACTATGACATTGTCAAAGATCATAGGACTCACTACAACAGCATCACAGACCATAGGACTCACTATGACATCATCAAAGACCATAAGCAAGCATCACAGATCAAAGGCAGGTATCACTGAATGAGTGGTGACGTCAAAGATTAAATACAGCTTTCACCATGGTTACTGTTGCCATGGTAACAATAGCTTTCTACGGGCATGCAGAGATGAATGAAGTGCAGCACAGGATAGAATCCAGTGATGATATAGAGTGAAGTACCTGGTGGTAATGCACCTTGTAAGCTAGTTGCCAACTGCCAATCAAATCTAAAAGAAGAGATGATATAGAGTGAAGTGGATGTATAGAATGATGAAGTGATATAAAGTGATGAATTTGTAAGGACTACAGTTCCTGACCAGATATGATTTCGAGTTAAGTATGTGGTGGTAATGCACCTGTAAGCTATTTGCCAACCGCCAATCAAATCTAAAAGAAGAAGAAGAAGAAATGCTTGCTTAAACTTGCTTTCTATGGGCATGCACAGGTATGTACTAGCATGAGTTAATTGGAGGCACACCTGTGAATGTACTGTATTTTAAGGCACACCTCAAACATACTGTTTCCTTGTGTGACATCATGGGAAAATCAAAAGAAATCAGCCAAGATATCAGGAAGAGAATTGTGGAACACCACAAGTCTGGTTCGTCCTTGGGTATAATTTCCAGCTGCAGGAAGATGCCACATTCATCTGTTCAAACAATGACACACAAGTACAAACACCATGGGAATGTCCAGCCATCACACTGCTCAGGAAGGAGACGGGTTCTGTGTCCCAAAGGTGAACGTGTTTTGATACGAAATGTGCGTATGAAACCCAGAATAAAAGCAAAAGACTTTGTGAAAATTCTGGATGAATCTGGTAAAAGTGTCATGATCCACAGTGAAACGAGTCCTGTACCACATGGACTGAAAGGCCACTCAGCGAGGAAGAAGCCATTCTCCAAAAGAAACATAAAAAAAGACAAAATTACACTTTGCAAATGCACACAGAAACAAAGACCTTAATTTTTGGAGACATGTCCTGTAGTGTGATGAAACTAAAATTGAACTGTTTGGCCATTATGACCATTGTTACATTTGGAGGGAAAGGGGGAAGCTTGCAAGCCTGAGAACACCATCCCAAATGTGAAGTACGGGGGTGGAAGTATACAGCTCCTGACTAGATGGAGTAATGATATAGAGTGAAGTATGTGGCTGTAATGCACCTGTAAGCTGGTTGCCAACCGCCAATCACTATAAATTTAAGAAATCTCTGTGTGTCTGTCTGTCTGTCACGATTATAGGACATCATAGGACGGCCTATGATGTCTGCCTAATGTCCTATGATGATCCTATGATCTCAGGCTATATAGGACTCGCAATGCCGTCATATAGATAATACGACTGGCTACCTATGATGTAGTGTCCTATGATGCCTGCCTTGATGTCTTTGTGATGTCATATAGACCATCACTCACGATGCCTGCCTACCTATGATGTAGTGTCCTATGATGCCTGCCACAGGAGGAGATCCTTCACCAGCATAGGGTACAACAGACAAGGGATGCACAGACAGACAGGAAACGTGTGGCAGTGCCCCATGCACATGCTGAGTCACTTGAAGCCCAAAATGCCCGCAAAGCGAGCAACGCTGCACGCCAGGCAAGGCACAGACAAGATGAGACCCAGGAGATGCAGAATAGTCGGCTGGCCGCCAACGCTGCACACCAAGCAAGGCACAGAGAAGCTGAGACCAAATAGGACACACTACTTTAAACCACACCCATTTGAAGCAGTAAATCTGGAAATCTCACTCAGTTAGGCAGAAGGTACTCTATAAATTCAAGAAATCTCTGCCAGTGTGTCAGTCCGTCACCTGATTAAGAATAGGACACACTACTTTAAACCACATCCATTCGAAGCAGTACCCATGAAGAATGGCAGTCTACACTACAAATGTGTAAAATGCCAAGCAAAGCGCTGATTTTCTCTGGGTGCTCTGGTTTCTGAGTTTCAACAGGCATGCACGGGTCTTCCTGAACAGGGTTGAAAGCCACTTTTTGCTCAGATCTATTTGCATAATCCTGTCCATGAACTGGAATTACAACGCACCTATCCCTCAACCAGTGGTCTGAATGAAGAAGAAGAAGACCCACCAGATGGAGAGCAATAGAGTGAGGAGAACTGCTGCACGTCAGAAAAGATGCCATGAAGATGAAACACCTCAGGTTCGAGCAGTACGCCACAGGCATGACTGTGAACAACACAGCCGTCTCAGACAGGAGGAGACCCTTCAGCAACAGGCATGCAGAAATACTTGCTTATACTTGGTTTCTACGGGCATGGACGGGTATGCCCGGGTATGTACTAGTCAAATCTAAAAGAAGAAGAAGTACGGGTTTGGCAGCATCATGTTGTGGGGGTATTTTGCTGCAGGATGAACTGGTGCACTTCACAAAATAGATAGTATCATGAGAAAAGAACATTATGTGAAAATATTGAAGCAACATCTCAAGACATCAGCCAGGAAGTTAAAAGCTGGGGTGTAAATGGGTCTTCCAAATGAACCTTAAGTATATCAACAAATTAGTCAAAAAGTGGCTTCAGGACAACAAAATCAATGTTTTGGAGCGACCATCACAAAGCCCTGATCTCAGTCCCAGAGAATAAGATGTGTGTGAGCAAGGTAGCCTACAAACCTGACTCAGTTACACAGTTCTGTCAGAAGGAATGGGCCAAAATTTCAGCAAACTATTGTGAGAAGCTCGTGGAAGGAAACCCAAATTGTAAAAAAAAAAAAAAAAAAAAAAAAAAATCCAGACTATTTCGGGGGAAGGGGAAGCAGCAGGACTGAGCAGCAGCACTGAGCAGCAGGATTAAATACTACCTGTTCAAGAGGTAACAGAACTTCAATTCTTCACCTGTGGCTAGTTCTGGACTTTTGGAGGTGATTTGGTTGACACTTGGCAGTGGATTGGTGGCTTGGGGGAAGATTCTGGTGGATTTAGAATTGGGCCTTTCTGCCTTAGAAGCAGACAGGCAGCCATTACTACTAGGCTTCACAGGCAGCCACCATCACCAGGCCAGCAGCCACGACCATCAGGCTCCACAGGCAGCCACCACCACCAGGCTTCACAGGCAGTTACCACCACCAGGCCCTGCAGCCACCTCCATCAGGCGTCAGGCCTTGCACCAGGCCTTACACGCATTCCTGTTGTTGTTGCTGCTTGAATTTTTCATCAACACTGAAATAGTCTTGGAAACCGGAGTGGTGGCTCAGTTGGTAGAGCATCCGCCCCACATCCGGGAGGCAGGGGTTCAAATCCCGGCCGGGTCATGCCAAAGACCATATAAAAGTGGAACTTCCTGCCGTCCAGCTTGGTGCTAGCTTGGTGCTCAGCAATAAATGGAATGGAGGAGGGAACTCTGTGGCGGCGCCTTGCATGGCAGCGGCCCTCTGATTCTGCACTTGGGATGTGTGTGATTTACACTGTAGATAGGTAAAGCACAATCTCGTTCTGCTGTACATGATTGGTTGTACGGTTGAATGACAATAAGGGTGATTTAATTTAATTTAAACAGACTCTTGTCTCCTTGTCCATTGCAAAACTGCAGCAAAATGCCACCTAAGCCAAAAGCAGAGGCCAAATCCGAGGAGGAATATGTGTCCCTCGCACAGGTAAAAGACTTACTGCAACAGCAAAAAGAACTGTTTTCTGCATTGTTAAACCAACAACAGGAAACTTTCAAAAGCCTCATCAAAGTGATCATGGACTCAGGTAATGCAAGAGTGGACACGATGACGAGAGAGTTGCAGGACATTAAAACCAGTCTACAGTTCACTCAAAAAGACGTAGATGACATAAAAGCCGATTTGTCAAAACAAGCAGACCGCAACAATGTGCTGCAATCAGATGTTTCTAAAGTGTGTGGCAGTCTGCTGACTATTACTGACAAATTTGAATATCTGGAAGGACAATCCCGGAGAAATAATCTAGTCTTTGATGGTGTTGTGGAGGCACCAGGAGAGACCTTGGCCGACATGGAGGAGAAGATTAAAAATATTCTCATGGAGAAACTACAGTTACCACCAAGGATTGAGATGGAGAGAGCCCACCGCACCGGGAAACCTGGAGGAGAAAGACCGAGGCCCAATGTGGTCAAGTTCCTACGGCACAAGGACAGGATGGCATTCTTCAAAGAGCCAAGTCCCTCAAAGGAACAAAAATCTTCATCAATGAGGACTTCACTGATTTGGTAAGAAGGAAGAGAAATGAATTAATGCCAGAGCTGAAAGCTGCAAGAGCACGGGGGGACATAGCCTACTTAAGGTATGACAGACTCATTATTCACCCATGCCATCCCCGTAACAGTACACCAAAATTAATGGAGCCAAAAATCAACCAGAAATGATTGGCATTTCATTATCAACTTAGAGATATAAACTGTGCATTTGTTTCCATTGACTGGAATAATTAAGATGCAAACTTTTATAGGAAACAACCTCATTTTTAAAGGGTACGAATATACTGAGCATAAGTCACACAGTGTTGAATATGAAACCGATCCTGAAAATCACTTTTTCAACAGTATAAAACATCAGTGTAAATACTTTAGCTCAGACCAACTAAAAAATATAATTTCTGACCAATCATTGTCAATAATACACTTTAATAGTAGAAGTCTCAACATGAATTTTTCCAAAATCCAGGACTGTTTGTTGCAATATAACACATTTTTCTGCTGTTGCAATTTCTGAGACTTGGCTAAAAAATGACCAACTTCATACAGTGCAAATAAGAGGCTATGATTTATATACCACAAGCAGGTCAAAAAAAAGGTGTGGTGGTGTTGCTTTATACATCAGGTCCTGCTACCAAAGCCAAGTTGTAGAAAATATGTCTTTTGAAATGGAAAACATCATCGAGTGTGTAACTGTGGAATTAATTACAACTACAAAAAACATCATAATAGGTTGTATTTGTAGAGCACTGGATACCGATATTGACATTTTCAAAGAAAAACTGTCTGAGCTTTTCAGTGTAGTAGGTAATAAGAAGCTGGTATTTATTTGTGGAGACTTCAATATTGACTTATTAAATCCAAATGACCATATCCAAATAAGTGAATTCATAAATTCCATGTTTTGTATGGGTTTCTACCCTTCAATAACATACCCCACTAGAATAACAACACATTCAGCAACGCTTATTGATAACATTTTTCACAAATGTCACTCAGGGGAATGTAACTGCTGGTCTTATTATCAGTGATGTGACAGACCATCTTCCTGTTTTTGTTTCATCACACACTGGTGTAACACATAACGTTGAAATGGATAAGGTTTTTAAACGACTTGTAACAGAAACCGCAATCAACAATCTTAGAAATGATCTAAAAATACAAGACTGGAGCGGTGTTTATGTTGACAACATTGATACAGCATATGGAGAATTTGTCTCTATTTTATCACAACTATATAATAAACACTGCCCTCTAGTGGTAAAGGAAACTAAAGTTAAATACAGAGATAAGCCTTGGATCACCAAGGGCCTGCAAAATGCTTGTAAAAAGAAAAACTTGTTATACAAAACGTTTCTGAAATTAAGAACTGTGGAAGCAGAAAAGAAGCACAAGACTTATAAAAATAAACACTAGTATTTTAAGATCGAGTAAAAAAACATATTACAGTAAATTATTGGAAAATAAAACTAATACATGTAATATATGGAAGGTGTTAAATAATATAACAGAGAGAGGAAAACTAAATTCCAACCACATCTCTTATTTAAATTCAGAAAATGGAATAATCAATGAAAATAGCTTGATCTCCAACACGTTTAATGAATATTTTAATATAGGAAAAAAGATCACCAACTCCACTGTATCATCAGCAAATACAAGTGGCGCTGACAATGTCGTCAACATAAACGCTTACTCAATGTTTATGAAAGAAACAGATGAAAAAGAAATTCTTGACATTGTTAACAAATTCAAAGACAAAAAATCAACTGATTGTAATGATTTCAGTATGTTCTTGGCTAAATGTATTATTGATTGTATTGTTAAACACTTCACTTTCATACAGTATGCAACATGTCACTTACTGCTGGTAAATTTCCAAAGAAAATGAAAACAGCAAGAGTCATTCCTCTGTATAAGACTGGTGACAAAACACTCATTGTCAAACTACAGACCCATCTCCTTGTTACCTCAGTTCTCCAAAATACTGGAAAAAATATTTGTTAAGAGACTAAATGATTTCATTGATAAGCACAATATACTCTGTGAACAACAGTATGGATTCAGGAAGAACCGGACCACCTCACTGGCACTCATGGACTTTGTTGAACAGATTATGGATGCAACAGATAGAAGAGAATACACAGTTGGAATATTTCTGGACTTACAAAAGGCATTTGATACAGTTGACCATAAATTACTCCTCAGTAAATTGCATACGTATGGCATCAGAGGAATTGCTTTTGACTGGTTACACAGCTACGTATTTAGAAGACAGATATCAATATGCTCATGTGAATAATACAGATTCTGAGTTGCTGAAGATGACGTGTGGGGTGCCACAGGGTTCTGTGCTTGGTCCACTGCTGTTTATTTTGTATATTAATGATTTATGTTCTGTGTCTAAATTGCTCAAGCGTATTTTATTTGCAGATGACAACTTTTTTTTACTTAAACAAATCAATCAATGGTTCACTGCCAATAAATTATCTATTCATCTTGGAAAAACAAAATGTATAATATTTGGAAACCACAAATTATATAATCACAGAAAAATTAAAACAAGCAATGTTGAAATTGACACAGTTTTCGAAACCAAGTTCCTAGGGGTCATTGTTGATGACAAACTAAACAGGAAATCACACACAAATTATGTCAAAACTAAAATGTCTAAATCCATTGCCGTACTGTATAAAGTTAAGGATCTCCTGTGTCAGAAATCTCTTTGCATTTTATATAATTCACTGATAGTTCCTTTTATGACATCCTGTGTGGAGATCTGGGGAAACACATATAAAACAAACACAAACTTAATCTTTTTACTTCAGAAAAAAGCCGTACACATTGTATCAAAGAAATCTTACCATGAACCAACAAATCCAATATTCATTCAATTACATACTCTTAAATTTAGAGATCTGGTAGATTATAATGTCATTCAAATCATGTACAAAGCAAATAATAACCAATTACCTGTAAATATTCAGAGACTGTTTAAAAAAGGGAAAGCAAATATGAGCTAAGAGTTAACTCTGTTTTTAATAAGCCAAAGGTTAGAACAAATACAAAGTATCATTGCATGTCTGTCACTGGAGTTAAACTGTGGAACTGCTGCTCTGAAAATATTAAAACATGTTCAACTCTGAAGCAATTCAAAAAATTGTACAAAGATGAGAAAATCTCCCAGTATCTCACTGTAAATGCTGGGAGATAAATTTGTAATAACTTAAAGGTTTTTTTTTTTGTCTACTTGTTCTATTTGATTTTCTTTGTTGATTTTGGGTAAGACTTAAATTTTTATGTTATTGATTTTAAAATTGTAACGGGGTAGGCACTATATAAGCACTAGCTTCAGCCTACACCCTTTCGGTTGTTCTTTTGTGTGTTCTTATTGTATTGTATATGTTTATTATTATTATTATTACCAAATAAAATAAATTCAATTTCAATTCAAAATGTCTGACCCAAGTCATACAGTTTAAAGGCAATGCTACCAAACACAAAGGAAATGTAAACTTTTGACTTTGAAGAAAGTAATAAAAATTTCTCTTGAAAAATATTCCACAAATATAAAATTTTATTTAGCAAATAGACACAATTTCGGTAATCCTAACGGACCTAAAACAGGAAAAATTTCGTCTGATTTAATGTCAGACAATGAGAAAAAAAAAGGTTATGTGTCTTTTTATACAATGTGAACTTCTGGTTTCAGTTGTGTATCACGTAGCATTTTGGCTTATTTTGTTACATCTTGGTCATGATAGCCAAGTATACTGGGCTGTTAGCATTAGCACAGTCCGGATTTTTGATCAAGACAAGGTGCCCCTGGCTGGGGGCGCAATGGAAACATGACGAGAGAGAGGACTAGAAACAGGAACACTCCTCATCAAAGTTCATGTCCCCTACAGTCTACCCATAGATGGTTTCTGCACCTTTTAAAAGCCATTTGATCAACTTTTAAGAGCTGAGATTGACATTTCAATAAGTCTTGCCCAACTATTTACGCCACTGAAATTACTGCAGATTTTAGGTCCTCAGTCCAGTCCAGCTCTCGTTAAATGTGTACTTCAGTGGGATCAATAATTTCAATAAAAAATTAAGTAACTTTATGAGGAAAAGTCTCAGAAATTCACAAGAAAAAGGGTCTCAAATTTAAGAGAAACTCTCAAATGTTAGAGAAAAAAAGACAAATTTAAGAAAACCTCCCCCCAAATTTAGAAGGAAAAAAATCAAAAATTTATAAGAAAAAAGCCCAGCTAAATTTAAGGGAGAAAGTTGCAAATTTATAAGAAACTAGTGCCTACCTGTGCATGCCCGTAAAAACCAAGTGTAAGCAAGTATTTCTGCATGCCAGTAGAAAGCATGTGTAAGCAAGCGCGTCACGACTCGTTCAGTGATGCCTGCCTTGATGATGTCATAGCGAGTCTTCTGATCTTTAATGCTGTCATAGTGAGTCCTCTGATCTTTGATGTCATAGTGAGTCCTCTGATCTTTGATGATGGCATAGCGAGTCCTATGATCGTGAGTGATGCCTGCCTTTGACCAGACAGACACACACATAGATTTTCTTGAATCACTCTATACTATGGTGTGTATATGACATCATATAGACATCATGTAGAGATCATAGGAACATCATAGGCAATCCTATGATCTTTTAGCGAGTCCTATGGTCGTGACAGACACAGATTTCTTGAATTATATATAGAGTGATGATATAGAGCAGCAGAAAGCTTCCTAGATGTGAAAGATATCACAGCTGACCAGATTCACTTTCTTTTTGGGGATCGTCACTTCCTTGTGGTAACGTATCGTCACTTCCTGTTTTGCTGTCTGCCTGTGTGGTTTGCTCTCCAGCTCTCTAGCTCTCTAGCCACTAGCTATGGCTACTACCTCTCTTTCCTCTCCTCTGGTGTGCTCTCTCTGTCAGATGTTTAGCTACACCTCTGCCTCTTTTAGTGATAACGGTAAATGTAATAAATGTTGTCTTTTTGAGGCGCTCGAGGCGAGGTTGTCTGATTTGGAATCCCGGCTCCGCTGCATTGAAACACCGTCTGCGCCAGTTAATCTTGACGGACGCCCCTTAGCTGCAGCGGAGCTAGCTAGCTTAGGCCCCCCTGTCAGCGGTTCCCCGGCTCTCCTCAGCAGCGAGGAGACTGGGTGGGTGACGGTGAGAAGGAAGCCTAGTCGCAAAGCCCCGGTACACCACCAACCTGTTCACGTTTCTAATCGTTTTTCCCCGCTCAGCGACACACCCGCTGAGGAAAAAACTCTGATCATTGGCGACTCTGTAGTCAGAAACGTGAACCTAGAGACTCCAGCGGTCATAGTCCAATGTATTCCTGGGGCCAGAGCAGGCGACATCGAGTCAAATTTGAAAATGCTGGCTAAAAGTAACTGTAAATATTCCACAATTGTTATTCACGCCGGCATTAATGACATCCGTCTCCGGCAGTCGGAAGTCACGAAACTTAATGTAGAATCGGTGTGCGAGTTTGCCAAAACGATGTCTGCCACTGTAGTATTCTCTGGGCCCCTCCCCAATCTGACCAGTGATGACATGTTTAGTCGCTCGTCATCCTTGAACCGCTGGCTGTCTGTGTGGTGTCGTAAAAATGACGTGGGCTACATTGACAATTGGAGCTCTTTTTGGGGAAAACCTGGTCTTACGAGACGAGACAGCATTCATCCCACTTTGGATGGTGCTTCTCATTTATCTAACAATCTGGCATCTTTTTTATCCAAATTTCCAAAACCATGAGTACTCAGAGTTGGGACCAGGAAGCAGAGTCGCAGTCTTACACGCCTCTCTGCAGCTCCTCTTCAACCGCCACCCCTCAGCTTAGCCCCTGTCTTCCCCATCAGAGAATCGTTGTCTGCTCCCTCCAAAGTGAATAAAAATATAATGTATAAGCATCCCAAAGTGATAAAGCAAAATATTGGTAAAACTCAAATTAAACATAAAGCCTCTAAATTGAATGATTTGGCCTCTGTTCCTCCTCATAATTTAAAAATTAAATGTGGTTTGTTAAATATTAGGTCTCTTAACTCCCAAGTCTCTGTTAGTCCATGATCTGTTAATTGATCATCAGATTGATTTAATTTCCCTTACAGAGACTTGGTTAGGACAAGAGGATTATGTTGGTTTAAATGAATCAACCCCCTCTGGTTATTTAAACTGTCAAAATCCCAGAAGTTCTGGTCGTGGAGGAGGAGTAGCAACAATTTACCATTCCAAATTACTAGTTAATGTAAAGCAAAAAACATGTTATAATTCCTTTGAGGGCCTGGTCCTCAGTATTGGGCACTTTAGCAATTTCAGGTTAAACCCAATTTTATTTGCCATTGTTTATCGTCCCCCATCAACCTATTCAGAATTTTTATCCGAATTTGCTGATTTCTTAGCTGATTTAGTGTTGAAATCTGATAGAATAATTATAGTAGGGGACTTTAATATACATGTGGATGTAGATAGTGACTGCCTTAATGTGGCTTTTAATTCAATATTAGACTCGATTGGGTTTTCTCAGAAAGTAGGAAATTCTACTCATTACCTCCACCATACGTTGGACCTTGTTCTGACATATGGCATAGAAATAGAAAATCTTGTAGTGTCTCCTCATAACCCTGTACTGTCAGACCATTGTCTGTTAACCTTTGATTTTACTATTTCTGACTATTTGGCTCCTAAAGAAAAATATTATCACAGTAGATGCCTCTCAGATGATGCTGTTTCCAAAGTTATGCAGATTGTTTCCTCTATGCCATGTGTCAACACAACGGAAATAAGCTATAGACAGCTTGCTCCTTCTGTAACTGATAACATGGTGGATAGTGTATCAGCTTCTCTGCATCAGGCTCTAGACTTGGTGGCCCCCTTAAAAAAGAAAAAGTCTAATCAGAGATTTTTAACTCCTTGGTTCAACACAGAAACTCGTAGCTTAAAACAGAAGACTCGTCAATTAGAAAGAAAATGGCGCTCTACTAATTTAGATGAAATCTATTTAGCTTGGAGAAATCATCTTTTAATTTATAAAAAATCTCTTAGAAAAGCTAGAACGAGTTATTACTCTGCATTAATAGAAGAGAACAAGAATAATCCCAGGTTTCTTTTCAGTACTGTAGCCAGGTTGACAAAGAGTCAGGACTCTGTCAATCCTAGCATCCCCTTAGAGCTTACTAGTCAGGACTTTATGAACTTTTTCAATAATAAAATTTCATCCATCAGAGATAAAATCAATCAGATTCTTCCCACAGTTAACTTAAATACTGTAACTACTACAACTCCTTCTATTGATGTCTGTCTTGATGAGTTTACTCCAATCGACCTTTGTGAGTTAGACAAAGTAGTTTCCTCATCCAAACCTTCAACTTGTCTTTTAGATCCTATTCCTACCAGGTTATTTAAAGAAGTCTTCCCACTTATTGGTAGCTTTATTCTTCATATAATCAATTCTTCATTAACTTTAGGCCATGTACCGCAGGCTTTTAAAACGGCTGTAATTAAACCCTTACTCAAAAAGCCAACACTAGATCCAGGAGCTTTAGCTAACTATAGACCAATCTCTAATCTCCCTTTCATTTCAAAAATCTTAGAAAGAGTTGTTGCTACGCAATTATTTGACCACCTGCAGGGAAATGGTTTACTTGAAGAGTTTCAATCTGGGTTTAGAATCCATCATAGTACTGAAACAGCCTTAACTAAGGTCACTAACGACCTCCTCATTGCATCTGATAATGGACTAGTTTCTGTACTTGTCCTTTTAGATCTTAGTGCAGCTTTTGATACTATTGATCATAATATTCTACTTGATAGATTAGAACACTATGTTGGACTTAATGGAACTTCGTTGCAGTGGTTTAGATCTTATTTATCTGATAGGTTCCAGTTTGTTCATGTAAATGATGAGTTTTCTTTCAGCTCAAAGCTTAGTCATGGAGTTCCACAGGGATCTGTGCTAGGCCCTACTCTTTTTAGTTTATATATGCTTCCGTTAGGCAACATTATTAGAAAGCACTGTATACATTTTCATTGTTATGCAGATGACACACAATTATACCTGTCAATGAAGCCAGATGATACTAATCAATTAGCCAAGTTAGAAGCCTGTCTTAAGGAAATCAAAGCTTGGATGACTTGTAATTTCCTGCTATTAAATTCAGATAAGACTGAAGTCATTCTTGTTGGTCCAAAAAACCTTAGAAATTCCTTTCCAAATCAAACTTTCAGTTTGGACGCAGTTACTCTTTCTCTTAATAGCTCTGTGAGGAACCTTGGAGTTATTTTTGATCAGGATTTGTCTTTCAATTCACATATTAAATTTGTTTCTAAGACTGCCTTCTATCATTTGCGTAATATTGCCAAGATTAGGAGCATCTTGTCTCAGAGTGATGCTGAGAAGCTGATCCACGCTTTTGTTAGCTCGAGATTAGATTATTGTAATTCTTTATTATCAGGCTGTCCTAAAACATCTTTAAAAAGCCTTCAACTGATCCAAAATGCTGCAGCAAGAGTTTTAACAGGTACTAGAAAGAGAGATCATATCTCTCCGGTTCTGGCCTCCCTTCATTGGCTTCCCATAGAGTTTAGAATTAAGTTTAAAATCCTTCTTCTCACTTACAAAGCTCTAAACAATCAGGCTCCTTTTTATTTAAAAGATCTGATACTACCGTATTATCCTAACAGAGCACTACGCTCCCAAAATGCAGGATTACTTGTAATACCTAGAATCTCCAAAAGTACAATGGGAGGCAGAGCCTTCAGTTATCAAGCTCCTCTCCTGTGGAATCAGCTGCCAATCTGGATTCGGGAGTCAGACTCGATCTCTGTTTTTAAGAATAGGGCTAAAACCTACCTTTTTGATCTAGCCTACAATTAGGGAGGGATCATGTGTTTCTGAACCCTCCCTTAGTTATGCTGCTAATAGGTTTAGTCAGCCGGGGGACCTCCAGTAATGCACTGGGCCTCACTCCTTTCCTCACTCTCTATGAAATATTTTTTTTTTTGCTGGTCATTAACATTTGTTTGTTCTCTCCCATAGATTGAGTCCCCATCGTGCTGTTTGCTCTCTACATGTCTGTTCTTTTCTTCTTCTCTATCCCCTCACCCCCCAGCCAGTCGCAGCAGATGACTGCCCCTCCCTGAGCCTGGTTCTGCTGGAGGTTTCTTCCTGTTAAAAGGGAGTTTTTCCTCTCCACCGTCGCCAAGTGCTTGCTCACAGGGGATCGCCTGATTGCTGGGGTCTTTCTGCAACTGTGGGGGTCCCCCCTACAGTTGATAGTGCTATGAGATGACTGTTGTTGTGAAATGGCGCTATATAAATAAAGTTGAATTGAATTGAATTGAATTGAATTCATGCTTTATTGAAAGCTGAAACTGGGAAGACTGCACATGCTGAAACAAGACCTTAATTATGGTACTACACGTACTACAGTGGAATGCGAGGAGTCTTATAGCAAACGGACAAGAACTCAAGAAGTATCTTTACGAACTAGAAGTTGTTCCACAGGTAGTGTGTGTACAGGAGACATGGCTTCAACCTCACTTAGATTTTGTTATTCCAGGATACAGTTCAATCAGTTAGGATAGAATTAACACTGAACATGGAGGAAGATGTGCCACTTTCATTAAAGATGGCCTGGCGTATAGGGTGATTCCCTCCCCTGAGGATATAGAGTGTAATATTATTGAAATATGTAATCCAAATGGGCAAGGAAATATTAACCTGATTAATTATTACAACCCATGTAGGATGTTATCAGCAGATACTTTCAG